>JAUPFT010000028.1:23629557-24377057 GCA_036936625.1 Parnassius smintheus behrii
AAAGAAATGCCACTAACAAATATAGACACAGGGTCCCGTACAAATTTATTTTGGAAAATACAAATTTTACTTTTGAGAGCTGAAATTTCTAACCCAGTAAGAGAAAGAAAACTAACAAATTGATTTAAAGCTAATTGTAATTGGTTTCTACCTTCTTCTATATTACTACAGGTGACATATAGAACGAAATCATCTGCGTACTGTGATATAAATACATTATTTATTGACTTGCAAATCTCCATTGTTAAGATATTTAAAAAAAGCGGGGAAAATGGATCGCCTTGAGCTAAACCTAAAAAACATTTCCTTCTTATTACTGAGTTATCATCTGTCTCAATACTTAGGTTTCTCTCTTTTAAAAAATTTCGTAGGTATGTACATATTTTATAACCTATCCCTATAGTATCTAAAATATCTAATAAACGTTCTAAATTTACATTGTTGTATGCACTGTCAATGTCAACAAAGCAAGCAATCGTTGTTTGTTTCTTCGAAAATCCTAGTTGGACTCTTGACACAAAGGTAGATAAATTATCTAAAATGGAGCGCCCTTTGCGAAAACCTATAGTATCGGACGATAACATGTTGTTATGTTCAACATACCATTCTACTCTTTTAATCAATATATTATGTAGTATTTTACATACACAGGAAATCATAGATATAGGTCGCCAAGAAGAGTCAGATTGAGGATCTCGGCCGGGCTTTGGTATAGGTATTATGGTGATATTACGCCACTGCTGGGGAACAAAACCCGTTTCTAAAAAAATATTATAAAGCCTGACTAAAATCAATTTCGCATTATCCGGCAAATTATATAGCATTGAATAGGAAATGTTATCACTACCAGGAGAAGTGTCTTTAGTGCGCAAGCTATTTTTATTATTAGCCAATTCGTGTCGAGATATCTGTGTCTCAATCTTAGGGTTATTTGAATTAAATGTCAGATCCTAAGTACAAACGAAATCCGGTGCCAGGCTTCGTAATAATCCAAGCGCCTTCTCTTTACTAATACCAGATCGCGGTACATAGCATCCCTTAAACCATTTCATTTTCTTCCATAAAATAGTATGAGATGTCGTCCCGTCTAATGAAGTGCAGAAGTCTTGAAAACTCTTACTTTTTGTTATACGAAGACTTCTCTGGCATTCCCTAATTTTCTTCTGCAACTTGTCAAAATTAAAGGGCGTGGGGTTACGTCGAAATGTTGATAACGCTAACCGTCTTTCGGCTACCAACTTTGATAAGGAACTATTCCAGTAAGGTTTGGGAGTGAAATTTTTCTCGGGGTCAGAATTAATTTTAATATATGGAATGTGAATGTCTGCAGCTATGTTAATCAACTGGATAAATGAATCATATGTTTTTTGTGAGTCTTCCGTGATAATAAAACCTTGCATAAGAGTTTCTATTAAGTTGTGGTACCTAGACCAATCGGCCTTTTTATAATTCCTGCGTATCGTGGGTATGGGTAGACTATCTATCTGCATTGAAATTTTAATCACTAGATGATCGCTGCCAAACGTTTCATTAAGTGTGCCCCAATTAAATTTACACGCTATATCTGAGGAAGCCAGCGATATGTCTGGCGCAGATTGTTGTACTGTATTATTCACTAATTTAATGCGAGTAGGGTTGCCATCATTCAATGTTACGAGATCAGTATCTAAAAGTGCGTCATAAATCTGGGTACCTCTTTGATCTAATTTATGAGACCAATTTGTGTGGTGTCCATTAAAATCGCCTAGAATAACTACCTTATTGGTAAAACGAGAAAAAATTTGTTCCCAATCACTTTGGCTCGTGTGAACTGACGGCGCACAATATAAGGATAATATATACTGAACATGCTCACAGTTGCAAATCTTAACACAAATTATCTCAATCCCTGGGTTACAGCTTTCGAACGACACATAACTTGACTTAAGAGACCTGTGGACCAAAACCGCTACCCCACCATAACCGTCATCCCTATCCTTACGATATATCGTGTAACCCTTTACCTTCAGCTGACTATCTCGTTCCAACCACGTTTCGCTGAGTGCAGCAATGCGAATTTTCAGTTGACTCAGAGATTGCTCTAAGGGTATTAATTTCGGTCGAATACTTTGACAATTCCATTGTGCAATAATATTAACACCCTATGTAACTTGTCTTCCATCGTCAATTCCCTTAAAAATATAATTTCTTTAAGTCTCACTAATAGCTCGTCCAAACGAACACTGTCATTGCTTTTCTCTTCACCAGCAGCCGCATCAGGAGGCACTGTTGACTCACTATTCATTGTAGATGAGTTTATCGGGAGCTCCAACCTACAAGAAGCCGTGTCCCTCCTACGAGTACGTCGAAATCTCATTGAAGTATTGGCAGAAGTGTTTTTAACCTCATTTACATCCTCTTTATGCAATGAGATATCGGTTTTAACTATCTCTGCAAATGTGGAGTTATCACGTTCTTTGTGAGATCATGTTGGTAGGAGGGTTGTCAGACTGTTGTCGAAAGCTATCTTTTCCAAGCAAGGAAGCTGAGGGCGGTACATATACTGTTAAGGCTTTCCTATAAGTACAGTTAAATTCTACCATGATTTCTCTCAACCTCTTCTCCTTTAAAAAGGCTGGACATGAAGCTTTATGCAAGGCCATATGGTTTCCACCACAGTTAACACATTGGAAATTCTGTGTTTCACAGTTCTCATGACTACCACCGCATTTCGGACAGACTATTTTACTGGAAGGGCATTTCTTTGTAGGGTGACCATATTTCCAGCATTTCGAGCATTGCGATACGGGAAATACATAAGGAGTAACTTTTATACGTAATCCATGAACGTATATGTACTTTGGAATAAATGAACCTTTAAAGCACACTTGTACCGCTTCACTTGGCTGCCAACCTTCTCCCTCTCTGTTTCGACGTTTAAGCCGATATACAGATATTATTTCTACGGGTTTATCACACATTATATTTCTTAAAATTTCCTCGTCAGATAAATCAAGGTCAACGTCTTTAATGACGCCATAAGATGAAGTCCTTTCCATAGCCCTATATACCTTCCAACCTTTATCCTTGAATTCCTGACATTTTTCAATTTTATCGGCACTTAACTCGCTGCAGACTTCGACACGAATCTTGAAAGGGTTAATGTATTTTATTCTGGTGATATCAACTATTCCACAAGCCTTCAGCATCTTTGCTAATGCAAATTGTTTGGGCAACTTTTCATTGCTAGATAAATACATCTCAATATCCTCCTTCAGTTGTGGTTTTAATCTTTTCTCTTTGCTTTTGACTAAATTCCATCCTTCATTATCATCATCATCCCCGAAAAAATTCTCCCCTCTATCCCTTTTTTCCCTTCTAAACTGGTCTTTTTCCATTCCAGATTGTACTAAATTCTCTTCTCTGTAAGGCTCTTCTTCCGCATCTGATATACTATGTTCACTCAAAGAAATATCGCTCGCCATTATAACTGTATTCACATTCTCTAAATGCGAGTTGTTTACATTCATTAGTATTATACCACTTTAGTGAATGATATCGGCAACATAACGGTACTCCGCTACACAGGTAGCGAGGTGTAGCAGCGCGAACAACTTTAACAGCTAATAACGCAAAAAAAAAGCTTATTTGCGAAACACGCGTCTCCCTCGCACGAATACCGCGACGAGACTGAAGATAACAAGGTTACAATATTAGACTTTTAAGTACGTAGGTAAAAAGTCTAGACCAAACACATAATTCTAGTTTTTATTTCACATCGATCGGTGCACTATTACGGAAGTTATAAGCGTGGAAAGTTTACGTACAATTCTAAAATCTCGCCCGTGCCCACGAGTAGCGCGTGACGTCATTCGTTCCATGCGGCCGCGCCGCCATACCGTTCCAGCGCGCCGATCATACGTTTGTAGTAATATTTCGCGGGTGAGTTGTTTGCCCTCGTTCGCTCTGGTGTTTTTAAGTAATTAATGATATAAGAAGGGTTTCAAAAGGGTCAATCTGACAACCTTCCAATAGGCCGTGACATGATGGTGGCGGAATATTTTCTAAGAAACAAAGATTTTGTCGCGACTGAAATACGCGGAGTCAAAATGAAAAGGTAGGTATAAGAACAAGATAATATTTTTATAACCTAGGTACCCATTATTACATTAATACTTCTGGGTTTCATTTGCTAATGATAAGACTAGGTTCAGCCTCTCGGTCTCGTCTGTGAGGTGGCTTATTTTCAGCCAGTAAAAAATTAAAATTAAATTTATTTAAACACGCCATTAAAACAAGGTCGCATTTCGCGGCTAAATTCGTTTATTTCTTTATCTTTCTCTATGGAATAAGACCGTGACTGTGTTCACTATGAACTTGGCTGTATGATATACGTTACTACTAGTAACGTCTATAGAAAAAATAAAAAGAATCTTGTCATTGTCATTGAAGTTCCGTTGATTTCGTTTAATAAACGTGTGATAATTTTGCTTTTAAAATTGTGAATTACATAAACATCTTTTTTAAGTTTGAGGTGACCACCAACTAGTTTGTACTTCACGTAGTTTTCCATATCGTTTTCAACCTAGAACAAAATACAAACTTATTTAAAATCTATAAAAAAATAAGGAACCTCGTAATTTGTATTCCATCAATATTTAAAATATGTACCAACTATGTAATACATAAAAATACGACAACACGAAAAAAAAATTTAAGTGCTCCACTTCATAATCAAACTTATTCCATTATTTGCGGCCCGCAAAGTATGAAAGTTGAACAGCTCTGCGTGTGTGTTTAGTTTTTGCTCGAAATATCGTAAAGATATAAAAACGTTTGTTAACATATTCCATATTTTAACCTTTATATGCATTATAAACATTTTAAAATGTACTGCAAACATAGGTAGGTATCTAAACTTACGAACTCACGACAGGTCATTGACTTATCTACATTACATAGGTACTTTACCCAAGTTTGGATGTTTATTTACACTGAAGTAGTTTTAGTTAAATATGTAGGTATTAGGTATTGTTTCTTCTTGAAATTATAATGATCATTAAGCGTGGAAAGGTTCAATGAATCGTTAGTTACTTAAACACTGCGACTCAAGTAGGTACCTACATGCCTAATAGAAAGCATTTACTAGCAATAACCAAGACCTATCATGTGAAGGTTATTATTATTTGAATACTTACATCGAAATGATCCTCACAACAAAATGCTACCGTGTTCGGTCCTAAAGGACGTGCTCTTCTCATAACATTTGTCCATTTTTTTCTTTCTGATGGTAGGGTTTCTAGGCACATTAAAAAACAACTTTTCAGGTGTTTTGTGGCCGTATTTTTACATCGAGGCACAGCACAATATTTAATAGATGGTGTCATGTTCTACTATAATGTTTCTTTTTAAAAATAGATAGATAGATCCGCATGCGACGGGCACATTCGAGTAAATGTTTTGATTTTCTAAGTGCGCGTCGGGTCGCTCGCACGAAGATGGAACTTGTGACGTCATCAACGATGTCGCGCTCGGCCCGCGGCTTAGATCGAAAATGTTAACTTTGCGCCTTTATATCTCGGTCAGTTTTGAAGATAGAATTTTTTTTTAAAACACGGTTATTCTCATAATATTTGTAGAATTTTTTGGCATATAAAACAAAAAATGGTTATCTTCTCCATTGTGAAATATTTATTAGGCACCTATTACCTATTTATTAATTGTTGACATCTTGTTATTTTAGACAATTTACTCATAAATATTATTATCGCATTATTTTATATTTGTAAGATTTGCATGCCATTAATAATGGCTGATTAAGCGGATGTTTAATTAATACCACCATCTTCAGTGTACCTTAACCAAACGCAAATAAATATTTCATTTCATTTCGTTGTATATACTGTTACGAGCTTGGAGATCGAGACAATAAAAACTGCCATAGTTCCAGAACCTTCTACTGTAGATTGTAGAAACATCTAAAATATTCGAGTACATAACGGTGCCGACTGACTAGATGTCGATAGTTCTAGAAAGTTCTAGCACGGAAATCTATAGAAGGATCTTGACTCTCCTAGATTGCTACTACTCGATACCAGGAGGCGCTATTAGTAACTAGTGTCGCCAGGCATTAATTGTGGTGAGCAACAATACGCTACATAACCTTATGACCTTATCTAGTATTTTCTTCGAAACGATATACTTCTGGCAGATTTTGTACAATTTGGGGGCAACTTCATAGGAAATAATATATTTATAATGTCAGTTCGTATAAGGAAGGCTACGCGCGAATGAAGGCTAAAGTGATTGGCCGGTTCAACAATCGGCCAGCTTCAACATATTATGTTTTATATACATAAAACTTAGCTATAGCTTAACAAATCGGCCGGTTTTATATCTGTGACAAGAGATAAAATTTTGATTAGATCTCGATCAGCTAATGGCGTTACATTGTAATTCGCCCGATTGCATTGAAGCAAGAAAAATAGATGAAATCAACAGATATGGAAAAATAATGAGTGATTGAAGCACGCTTCAGAGGGTTCGAGCTTGCATCTTTGTAGGAGCGGATAAATTGCCTCTTCCCTGGTCTTGCATATATAATAATAGATTTTAAGAAGAAGTCCACTAACACATGTACTTCTATGAAATCCATAACGTACTGATCTGATAATTTCCTAATTATGGTTATAGTAAGAAAGCGCAGGCGATTAAATTTCATTGACAATATAGGGAATGCCTGTAATGTCTGACATTTTCGTAAAATAATACAGTTGTTTTAAGCTATCTGTTTAAGCCCTTAATTTTTTTGGTGGTGGAAAAAATTGTGGTGTATATTAGATGAAAAGACGCTCCCATGTGAAGTTCGATCATAATTACCCGAGACATGAAGATATGATTTGCTCACCAGGTATACTGGGTCTTTATACTCAATAAACAGAAAAACAAAAGTAGGTAAGAACCGGTGTTTAACTGCATAAATACGATTAATGAGAAGGGAATAACAGAATTTGTACCTTTGTCAGAGCCACATGGTTGCAGTGCAGTTATTAGGTATTATTACATTTAAACCCTATTTAAGCTTTTATTAGGTTAATCTGTATATTTTGTATTGTATTATTACTTATTGCCCTATTAGGTACGTTATTGTGTTGTCTGTGTTTTGAATTGTGTTATTAGGTATGTCATTGTTTTGTATGTTATTAGGTATTATTAACTTATTAACGTTTACATTTAAAACCTATTTATTAAAAAGCTTTTGTAATCTTGATTGATTATTCGTCCAAGAATGGAATTTTATAACCGAACATCTAAATAACCTGACATTTGGCAAACATAATATAATCGATAACAATACAATAATTACATGACCATTACCTAGTATTCTTATTAAGATCACTAGAGCTCATGGTTAATGTGTGTAGTTTATGTTCTTTAAAAGTATCAAAAAATATAAATAAAACTTAAATTATCACACATTTCTAGTCCTCGCGGTATAGGCCAAAAACGCTGGCTGGCTCTCGTTAAATGGCTATACTTAGCATTTGAGCGAGAAAAAACCCAGCTCTCATCACCAGCAGCGACGTCCGGTCGCAGATAGTTGCTTTAAGAACTTCACCGCACTTGGACGCCACGGACCGATAGTCTCTACAGCAAATGGCACAAATATCTAGTAATCTCTTAGAGACTCATATTGGCGCAACTTAGTCCAACTGCCTCTGATGCCGACCCGACTACCTAGTACCCTTAGTACTACGTAGTACCCTTGAGATGAAAAGCTGCTAAAGTGTCTACGCAAGTATCATCCCAAAGTCGTACCGTCTCCTGCCATCGTCCCTAAATATTTTTGGTTCTAAAATCAAAGGAACATTTATAGAGACAAGAGCTCTTCGGATAACATCGTTAAAATACATATATTTGATATAAGATGATAGTAGATTGAGTAATTACGTGGTACGCCTATAAGAATATTTCAATTTATTAGTTAACCGATTACGAATAGCTTCTAAAAAGCAAATTATCAAGCATAAATAAATAATATAATAATAGTTTTGTATAAGAAATTTAAAAGTGTTTTAGTAGTGAAATGTATAGAGAAAATGTAAATTAAACTATTGTATTAGTTAAGATATATTTCAAGTGGAAAACATTGTTTTAACTTTCTATGTTAAATATTTAAGAAAGTCCAACTTTGAACATGTGAGTAAAAGAGGCATATTTTGTTAAATAAATAAAAGGTTTTTTGTGATATGAAAATGTAATATATATCGTAGTACAGATATTTTTTTGTGCTATCTTTATAAGTAAATTGTATAAATGTATGTCTTATACAAATAAAGTTATTGAGTAAACCGTGAGAGAGTGATAGTACAAACTGATGTAATTGAGTTGCGCAAGCGCACAAATGGCGCGGCTCACTTTCGCGTATAGCTCTGGGGTAGCTCAGTGAACGAGTTTTCTTGCAATTCGTTGATCAAGGATCTCCTAGGTGTGCGTCGCTTGCAGTTATACAGTGGCTGCAATTGACCGCCGGTACGACATACTCCGCCGAACGTTGAGTCCCGTGATTCCGTGAGGCGTCGAGGTCACCGGCCCCTAGGTGATTCTTGGCACTTTATGCGTTTCGTGCATCCTGTGCCTAGTCGCGTGTAAAGTGCCACCGTTGCACTTCCCCCAACCCTTTTATTGTAAAAGGGGTAGGCAGTGCCCCATGAGACTACGCCAACGTAATTTATACCTAACCATCCGCGTCGCGCATCGTGCCGAACGGCTGGGATTTAGACAGGGCCATTAGTAGATTACCTGACTGACTTTAGATAGGTAAGTAGATTACCAACATGTCCGATAAGGACAAAGGGGAACCTCCACCTAAACCGAAGCCAAGAAGACCACCCGACCGTCCTGGTGTATTAGAGCGTCCAATCGCGTACCGTGACATCTTCCATCCTGAAAGGACTAGAGTAGTGTCCTCCTACTCTCAGATCCCGACATGGAAACCCTCCTCACCGGGCAAGGAGCCCGCACCGAGGACCGCGCTCTCGCCCATCGTACCTGAAGGTACGACTGGGCGGGAGCCGTTCCCACAACCCCAGCGGGCCAAGAAAACCCTGAGGAGACATACGCCTCCAGAGACAGCAGCATCCCTCCAGGAAAAGAGGCGATGCTTCGGTTCCTCCGACTCCTCGGATTACTCATCATCCGAGGGAGAATTAGAACGCCAACCTGCCTGCTACCACACATAGCTAAACTGCTTGAAAGATTGTTGCTAAGACGCCTCCGCCCGTGCATCCAACTTCGGGCGGAGCAGCACGGATTCAGGAGGGGTCACTCTACAGCAACACAGCTGACCAGAGTGCTGCACCTGCTTGCGGCCGACTACAACCGAGGCCGCACTACGTTGGGCGTCTTTCTCGATATTGAGAAGGCGTTCGACAGGGTGTGGCATTCTGGGCTACTTTATAAATTAAAAGAACAGACCAGTGTCCCTCCTGCTATGTTGCGGCTAGTGGCGTCTTTCCTGGCAGACAGGAAGTTCTACGTCTGCGTAGAGGGCGCCGAGTCCGCAACCAGAACCATCAGAGCCGGCGTTCCTCAGGGCAGCTGTTTGTCTCCAGTCCTGTACGCGGCATATACCAACGACATCCCTACCCTGGCAGGAAGGCTGCAAGAGTGGGAGGATGACGTGGAATTGGCGTTATATGCGGACGATATCGCTTATTTCACCTCGTCCAGAAGAGCCCACATTGCCACTGCCAGGATGCAACGTCTCCTGGACCTGCTGCCACCATGGCTAGATGAGTGGAGGATGGTCGTCAACGTTGGTAAGACGACCGCTCTGCTCACTCGCCGCCTCAGGAACCTACCACCTCAACTAACCCTCAATGGCCAGCAGATCGCGTACGAGAAGGCCGTGACCTACCTTGGGTGCCGGATCGACCGGGCGCTGCGCATGACTGCGCACGTCGACCTCGTCGTCCGCAGAGCACGATGTGCGCGGGCGATGCTACGTCCGGTCCTGGCATCCAAGTTACCACTTAACACCAAAGTGCGAGTATACAAAACCTACACAAGATCTATTATCACCTATGCTGCTCCGGCCTGGTACGCGCTTCTGAGCGAGCTTCTGAGGCGGCGACTGCAGGCCCAGCAAAATATGGCGTTAAGAACCATCGTCGGTGCGGGTCGCTACGTCCGGAATGACGTCATAGCGGCCAACCTGAAGATTGAAACTATACAGGAATTTGTGGCCCGGTTGGCGCGCGGAATGTTCGACCGTGCAGACAACGGGCCACACATACATCTTAACAACTTTGCGCCGCTACATACTCGCCCTCCGGACGGGCGACCCTATCCAAGAGAACTCCTCTCTATATCGATTAGAGAGTCGAGTAACAACCCTCAATGCCGCTGAAAGGCCAACTCCGACTTTATTAGATAACCTCCTTTTTTCGTAGTCATAACCGATTACGAAAAATTTACCGATTGCGACAAAAATCGTTTAAACACCTACAATGCCAATAGAAGGCTCCCAGGACCGGTCCATAGTGGTGGACCGCGAGGACAGCACGGGTAATGGGGGCTTACCCCGAGGCCCGAAACCTGCATGTGCTTAGGCACATGAAGACGACAACCCTTCTTGCAATTCGTTACTGCGACAAAAGTCGCTAAATACAACGCCTGTAACATCAAGGCGCCCAGGACCGGCACACTGTAGTGTGCCGTGAGGAACATCCGGGTAAAGGGGTATACCCCGAGGCCCGAGACCTGCACGGCATTATGCCCTGCAGAGGACAACAACGAGTTGCAGTTCGTTCGGGAATCGTTCGGGGAAGTTCGGAGAAACTTCGGGAAAAGTGCAAGACCAGCAGTCAATAAGAAGAAGAAAGAAAAAGTATAGGGAAGTGATAGGGAAAAGTGATTACTCTCTCACGGAACGGTTTGAAGATAATTGCTGTTTTATTCCCAAGAAATTCTTCCCTTAAAATAATACAGTCCATATCGAAGAATTAAGGCGTTGGGACCGGGACGACTTCGGAAGACCCGTAATCCCCACCTGAACCTATTTTCTGAAAAGGAAGAGGTTATCGCCCTTGTGTGTTACTCCGTTGCGGAGATCACATACGTTGTTCCCGAACCCAACGTAGGCGTTATAGGGGCCGGATCGAGAGAAGCCTCGATTCCCCCCTTCTGTTTCTTAGTTTAACGTTTGTCTGGTTCCTTTTCATTAGTAGTATAGTTGTAGCACGAATGGGTCGGTTCGGCTGGAGGAAGGACCACGCTCTCACAGAATACCAGCGTAAAAGAGCAGCTTAACGCTGCTGTTTCGTATGATGAGGGTAGAGAACCGGAGACACTTTTTACTGGAAACGAGGCATTCCAATTTAGTCCTCACGGGTGACAATGCATCTGCATTTTGATTCGTAATCGAGGATAGATGTCGATGTCTGTGGGACACAGCATCCACTTACCATCAGGTGGACTGTGTGTTAGTTTGTCACGCTTACTCTATAAAAAAGTATCCTGACAAATGCTTGTTGTTTATAATCTATAACACTATTAAAATAATTTACAAGACGATATTAGAATTAGCCAACACAAGCATGCGCAATACAAACTTGTTGACAACTGACAATAACGTTAATGGTTTCAAATTGACGTTAACTCGATAAAAATCCAGTGATAAGGAATTAACAAACACTTTCCATTATTGTTGAAAAAATGCTGATATTTAAAACAAGTAATTGCACTAATAATTGATTATATTAGAAAATAATTGATAGACATTGTAAGTCAAATTCTATACGATTATTTCTTTTTAAGCAGTCTTCCGGTATAAAATTTAACTAAAATTTATAAAATGATTTCTTATATTTACGCGAACACTACACATGATTAAAACTACTTTTACGGATTTTATCGCGTTTATTTTTGCTTTTAATTACTTTTATTTTTAATTTTTTTTAATTCCCGACGTTTTAGCAACGTCACAAGGCTCACTTTCAGGCCCCACGTCAAAAGAGTAACCCGTCACGCACGTTTTTACCTGAGTAGGCACAACAGTATGTTGGGCCGACGCAGTAAAATGTCCCTTAGAAACAAGCGTACCCTTTATAAGGTCTGTATACGACCAGTCATGTCCTACGCGGGCCCCGTTTTTGCCCACGCCGACCCTAAAATTATTAATGAACTCCAAATAGTTCAAAACCTTTTCTGTCGTCGAGCTGCGAACGCACCTTGGTACGTCCGTAATGCATTCATCGGGACCTAGAGCTCCCCACAATTCAACAATTTCTCAAAAAACTCTCTGAGAACTTCTTCATATTGAAGATATTATCTTCTTACAGAATATATCGCAACTTCTTCGTCAACTTCGTCGTTCAACGTTTTAACAACGTCGGGAATTAAAAAAAAAGTTAAAAATAAAAGTAATTAAAAGCAAAAATAAACGCGATAAAATCCGTAAAAGTAGTTTTAATCATAAAATTTATAAAATTAAAATGATATAATGAAATTTAAGTTGTATTAAGTAATGATTGTTTGAGAGAAAAATAATACTTAACATCATTTTACTAATACTTAATTTACTGAAATTGAAGGCAATCAAAAACAGAAATGAAGTCTGGCTTTAAAAACCCTTTCACTGGTATTGATGCTTTCCACTTTAGTCTATTATTTATTCTGTGCTTTAGTACTTAGAAGTATCAACGCACCTACATTTTGATTTATAATCAATGATAGATAGATATAGGTGTTTATGGGTCACATAATTCTCGCGTGCTTGTCACTCTTTTTGTAACTTGCAAAAAAGTAATTTAAATATTTATAAATTAAAAACCCCTAAAAAATTCTTAAAATCCAACGTATTCAAATATAATTTAAAAAGTTATTTCTTATGTAACAAAAAATGTGAGGACTTTGACATTACTATTAGAATAAGAAGGAGTTTCAAAAACGTTTGCTAGGGGAAATGGACCGAGATGCTGGACTAACATTGCCAGAGAAGCTGCAGAGATGCTATGCTAGAATGTCTTGACAGATTTTACGAAGAACTAGACCATCGTTACAGGGCAATGGATGATATTTCCGTAACCTACTGTGTTAGCTCAGCCCACTAGTGACTAGAAAATCTTCCTGTAACAGCTCTAAATCTGACAAGCATCTACGATGAATTTTCTGCAGAAGACATAATTTTAGAGATTTTAGGACTGAGACACCACTTGGAAGTCGCCAGCATTTCTTCCCAAGAGGCGGTTATTGAATAGCTTCTTGGGAAGAAACGCTGGCGGCTCATTTTGCGTTGAACGTTCTCAAATTCATCGTAAAATGGGGCTATTCTAATTTTGTTCCGAATCTAGCGCTTTGTCTAAGATTTTTTTAAACTTTTTGTGTTTCGGTAGCTCCATGTGAAAGAAGTTTTTCAAAACTGAAGTTATTATTCCAGCACGATTAACCAATCTTTCCATTTTATCCATCGAAAAGGACAAGAAAGTAAATTTTGGTAATGTCATAGAATATTTTAGCAAAAAGAAATCCCGTAAGCACGTTTAGCGTTTATTGTTTTATTTTGGGTGGTGCTTGATAGAAAACCGCTGTGGGTGCCAACCCACGCTACACCGCCACTGCGCGGGGTGATATGAGGTAGTGAATTCCCTTACGTCGCTATTATAAAGCGTAGTTAACACAGTAGCTTTTTCTAATAATTTGTAACCTGCCCGTACCCCTCGTTATCAGGTCAGGTATGATAAACGTTGAGAAAATGCATTGGCAGACACAACTAACACGTGTTGTTTCGTAAGTATATTGTAGATATCTGTAACAAGTCTTTCAGAAACTTAGGTTTTATCCTTAGGAATTGCAGGGATTTTCATAGGAAAGGCGATTAAGTATTGAACAAATATACAATGCATTTGTTCGGAGCTGGCTAGAAATAATATTTTATTAGAATTTTCATGAAAATAATCAACAAAAAAAAGTAAACGTTAAAGTTAAAGTCTATATACGTCCCACAGCTGGGCACAGGCCTCCTCTCATTACTGAACTGGGTTTCAAAACACAAAATAAATTCACGCGATTTCTTTATTTGAGGGAGAACGATGTCCATGCTTTCTACCCGCTGATGTGCCCGACCCTTGTCCGTGGTCGGTACGGGTATTTCAAATACAAAAGTGGAGAAATAAGAGATAAAGTTGTTAATTTAACTATTTAGCGGGCATTCTAGTTGTTTGATCTGGTGTTTTTCTGGTGGGCTTATTACTAAAAAGGGTCATAATTTAAACTTTTAATACAGGTAAAAGCCGACATCAAAGAACTAGAAAAGAATTTAAAAAAAAATAACGTAATTAATAGCTTCTGAAGTGGGGCTTCAATTCTTTGATACACTATGTTCTCATCATCATCGACTTCAGGAGCTATTATGTGAAAATTATTTTATTCTTAGAAGTCGGCTTTTACATCTTATAACAAGTTTAATTTTACAAGACCTGAATTGAATGTACGAAGTCACCTACAGAAAGCCATACAATGTATACTCATTAAATACATATATTATAACTCTGTTTTAGTAAACGAACTAGAGCTACTTGATATCAACTATCTGTTGAACTCATAAAGTGAGACAGATTCGAGTGTGATTGTAGAGCACTTCTAAGTAATCACGACTCCTGTAATACTGATAAATTTTCTTTCTCATCAACGCAACACTAATGCGATTGTGCAATATTTTACTTAAATAAAATATATAAACTACATAGTATTACATGTAGTAGCGGCGTAGGAACACATTACTATAATTCGTACTAAAGTATAATATACGTGCTAGAGCCATGGTGCAGTTATATTAGTGGTATAGTTGTAGCACGATTGGGTCGGCTCGACCGGGGAAGGACTACACTTGATGCTGCTGTGTTCTTCATGTCGAGTGTGGAGAAACGGAGACTCGTTTTACTGGAATCGAGGCATTCCATCTTAGTCCTCAGGGGAGACAACGCATCAGTATTTTGATTCTTCGTCGAGGTTAAATGTAGATGTCTATGGGCCACGGCATCCACTTACCATCAGGTGGACTGTGTGCTCGTTCGTCACCCTAATTCTATAAAAAAAATTCATTCATGAAAACTTGAACAATACAAAAATATGTACCTTGAGAAATGTTGAACAATTAGTTCAGTTCAATTCGTTCAGTATAATTTACTATCGTAATAACGTCATAAATGAGGTATGTCAGAAGATTGCGAATGTAAAATACGACGGGGAAATCACGTAATTTTAGATTTAAACAACAAAAAGTTTTAAGCATATTGTTAATTTCTTAACACTTACTATATAACTGAAACAGTGAAGAATCTTTCAAGGAAACACAATACATACAACTGTTTTAAAAATTAGTCTAGTTTTACGTAAAACTTTACTATTGTATTTTTGAAACGCGCACAGCAATAGCAAAGTCTGCCAGGTCACTGCTGAGTTATCGAATTGTTCACAAAGTAAGTTACACAAATGTCTAGATCGCACACGGATAGTCCTAGTTGAAATTTTTTAGTTTTAGTGCAAAAAAGGGAAAAGAGTAGTAGGCGCTAAAGTTTTTCTAGTTGCTTTCAATCGCCTTTTTTACTGTACTTATTTCACTAATTTTTAGTACCATTTTCGAAATATGTAATATTTATAATGGTGAATTTTTGTTCTAGTTATAAAGTTACGATTGGAATGGAAATTAAATGACGGCCATGCTTATATTTCCCTCAATTTTTTTTGATAATATTGTTTATCCGAATCCGAATATTCACTACATAATTAAATTTAACCATCGAAAACTGAAAACATCTATAAAAAGATAGTGTCACGAAAATATTTGGCAATGCAGCACTTGTAAATGTGTTTTTCTTGCAATAAAAAATGATCCTGTTCGTAAATGCTTCTAACTTATTGAACATAATGTTAATCCTATATATTTAAACGAGCAATTCTTGTATATATATATAAATATATAATCGGGATCTCGGAAACGGCTCCAACGATTTTCATAAAATTTAGTGTCCAGGGAGTTTCGGGGATAATAAATCGATCTAGCTAGGATTTATTTTTAGAAAATGTCTTTTTGTCCGTGTTTTTAGGCAATGAAAAACTGCTACAATATCGTTAGAATAAGAAGGTAAATTTTGACAGATTGTCAATGATTATAAATAGCTTAATTGGTATAATGGTCGGTCATAGAATCGTAAAACCCCGGTTCGAGCCCAGACCGACCGACCAACTTTTTTTTAATTTTTTTTTCAAGTTCCTTTCTTTTTTGAAAAAATCTATTTTTTCAAGCCCTTTTTTTAGTATTTTTTTAAAACACGAAAATTTAAATTAAACTAATTGCAAACATGATTTTTTTTATTCAAATAACCAGTTCAGTTTTTTCTATTATGTCGCTAAGATCAAAAAATATTATTCATATTTCATCAGTATGTAATTTGTATCTAAATATAATTTCCAAAACACACGAATTAAAAAAAAACGAGCGAAAAATACCGAGCAAAGCTCGGTCAACCGGGTACTAAATGATAATACAATTTCGTGACAACCCCTAGCATACATGCTGGCCGCGTAAACAACGTTGGCGGCGGCATCGCCTGACATCAAAGGCGTTTCACAACTGTCGGTCTAAACTCTAAACTATGCTACTATTATAGTAAGGCATTATTTAAACATTACTTTATTTAAACGCCTGCTTGTATAATTGCGAAAATCGAGCCCGAGTTTCTCGTGTACTGTGAAATTTACAGCGAGCTCTTACTTACAGAGCTACCAACTTAAATTATATATTAACTTATATAATATTAAGTTAAATTATACCTTTATATACTGTGATCATACGATGATGTATTAATTAATTACAATTTAAAAACTATCCAAATGTACAAATAAAAAATTTTTTCTCCATACTTTTTAATTCTAGCATACTTCCGATATTATCACAAGAGTAAGAGTCGATCTGTATATGAGAAGTTTATATAGACGATTAAGACGAGCTCTTAGCACGATTTCAAATTCGTTTTTCACCCGCGCGTCCCGCAGTGGGCGGAGCGCAACCGGCTGTCGGAGAGCGCCGCGTGAACACAGTATGCGCAAAGCAAGCAGACAATTCACCTCCAAACAAAAACTTTTTACTGTTCTCAACACTACTAGGTATTATAGTAATCATATTTTGAGAACCTACTCACTAATATCAAAACTGTTTACAATATCGTAGTCTGGACATCATACTACATTTTAATTATCAATATTTTTTTAAAGTCAGTTTTATGATATGAGCAGGTACTTAGTCAACTATTTACATACATAAACATTTAAAACGCCACCTCACAAATTCTAAAAAAACCAAGTTTCGTTTGCAAAATAGCTAAAATAAGAGAAAAAGAATAGTTTCAAATAAAACCATTAGAAAATTCAAATTTATTTTACTGTTTTCTATTACCTTACCTCCGGACTTGATGGAGTGACCTGAAGGTGTACTTTGGTAATCGGCATTGGAACAGGTCGCCGAGTACCACTAGGTGGGCCGAGTTTGGGCTCGTTTTGTTAGGTATGACGAGCCCTTACCTCCGGACTTGACGGAGTGACCTGAAGGTGTATGGGTATGTTAGGCACACCTAGCAGTACTCGGCGACCTGTTCCAATGCCGATTACCAAAGTACACCTTCAGGTCACTCCGTCAAGTCCGGAGGTAAGGGCTCGTCATACCTAACAAAACGAGCCCAAACTCGGCCCACCTAGTAGTACTCGGCGACCTGTTCCAATACCGATTACCAAAGTACACCTTCAGGTCACTCCATCAAGTCCGGAGGTAAGGGCTCATCATACCTAACAAAACGAGCCCAAACTCGGCACACCTAGTAGTACTCGGCGACCTGTTCCAATACCGATTACTAAGTACGAGGGTGGATTGAAAAGTACTCGGCCTAACCAAGAAAATAAACACATACTAAATCAGTTATATTTTTATTTTACTACATAATCACCATCAAGTTCAATACACTTTTGCCACCTCCCCTTCCAAGCATTTAGACCGTTGAAAAAAAATGATTCTTCCTTAGAGTCAAAATATGCGTCTACAGCTGCTTTGACCTTGTCGTTTGTCGAAAATCTTTGACCTCCCAAGTGCTTTTTTAGGTTAGGGAACAGAAAGAAGTGTGATGGTGCCAGATCAGGTGAATACGGCGGATGCGGTAACAGTTCAAAGCCACAGTTGTGAATTTCAGCCATTGACTGTACTGACGTGTGAACACGGGCGTTATCTTGATGAAACAGGACTTTTCTTCTGAGCATTCCTCGACGTTTTTCTTTTATTTCCTCTCGTAAACGACGTAGTAAGGCGCAGTAGTAATCAGAGTTTATAGTCTGACCCCTTTCAAGATAATCAATCATAATCACACCTTTCGAGTCCCAGAATACTGAAGCCATCACCTTATTTGCCGACAAAATCGACTTAGCCTTTTTAGGGGGTGGTGAACCAGGTCTTCTCCACTGTTTTGATTGTTGTTTTGTTTCCGGTGTACAGTAATGAACCCATGTTTCGTCCATAGTAACAAAACGATTCAAAAAATCATCTGCATCGGCTTCAAATAACTCCAAACAGTCGCGTGAAATAGTCAATCGCGTCCTTTTTTGTTCAACTGAAAGCAGTCGCGGAACCCACCTCGCAGACACCTTGTGGAAACCCAACTCGTTGACAATGATGTTTTGAGTTCGTTCATAAGAGATGCCTATAATCTCGGCTATCTCTCTAATTTTTAATCTGCGGTCTCCCATTATCAAATCAAGTACTTTTTTAATATTTTCGTCAGTAGTTGACGTCGAAGGCCTTCCAGAGCGGGGTTCATCTTTCACACTCTCTCTACCACGCTTAAATTCTGCTATCCATTTTTTGACGGAGGAATATGACAGAGTACAATCGCCTAATGTACTGACCATGTCATAATGGATAGCTTTTGATAATAGCCCCTTCTTATGGAGGTACTTAATGACGGCACGCTGCTCGATTTGCTCCATTCGCGGAAATTATGTCCGATTACTTTGTTAATAAATTTATAAAATCACAACTAATTATCGCACACGTTTCGAACTTCACACAATGAACTAGTCTGAACTGAACTAAATAATGTGGGTAGATTTGATTTTTAGAATTGAATGGATCTGTGTTAGGCCGAGTACTTTTCAATCCACCTAGGTACACCTTCAGGTCACTCCGTCAAGTCCGGAGGTAAGGGCTCGTCATACCTAATAAAACGAGCCCAAAGTCGGCACACCTAGTTCTACTAGTCCAGGTGTTCCAGTATTAGTTACTGAAGTTCACTTTCAGGTCCCTCCATCAAGTCCGGAGGTAAGGTCTTATTATAACTGACAAAATCAGCCCAAAGTCCACAGCGAACTTCTCAGTGCCAGCAGAGGGCTCCCAGTGCAAAGCAGTCTCTAGAGTAGGTATTCGTACCTCGTAACTAAGTCTTATTACTCTATGTATCTAAGTATATTTTTGTGGTGTAAGAAATCAAAAACAAATTCGATCTTTCAAATTATTAAAATAATTTTATTTGACTACGATTCCCGCAGCCAACCGTGCGTACACTTGTGTGCGTGACTCGTGTCAATGTAATAGTTCGATTCTATACCTATATCAATTTTGTAAACGCGTTAACGTAAATACTGCGGCAAAAAGAGCGACACGTCTCTACAGCACCAGGCCTCGGCCGGCAGTGACTGACTAGAGATGAAGCGTATATACTAGAACAGATCCAGGGACTAAGTATTTAACGAGACTAGGTTGCACCTATTCCAACTTTTAAAATACTTGATCCGATCTCTAGTATATAGTCAGTAATCTATGACTTGATCCATCCAGTCTCACTGATACGCGTCGTACTCGATACTCGTATTTTGTTGCCGTAGACTGTAATTACTAGGCGCTCAACTCGGGTCGTCTTTGCCTAAATCATTAGTTTGTCAGTCATTTGAATTTGAACCAAATTTTAATGAACATAAAGGTAACGTGACGCGCACTCGTGTTTGTTGTGTAATAATATATTCTGTCCTTTTTTAACTAGACTATTCCGTAGTCTTTCTATCTTTGTCTGTCAATACTCGAGACTCGAGACTAGTCGGGACTCGGACTAGTCAACCAAATACTAGTACGAGACTAGTCGGGACTCGGACTAGTTCAACCAAATACTTATACAAGAGACAAGAGTACAAGGCACTCGATCGACTGATCTCGGTGGACGCTGTTTTCATGTTTACATAACATAGTATTGGAAGCGTAAACAATTTACGTTTCGATGATTATGTAATATATTTTGATGAATATACATTAAATAATTAATAAAAGTAAATGTGTCATGCATGCTTTCAGTAGTATAAAAATGCGTTCATTTACTAATCTATATATTTTATAATCGTTCGTAAGGAGTAAACTTCAGTCGTGCGCCGGAACTGACAAACTCACTTTTTATTTTTCAGAACAATTCTTTTTTTAATGTTATTTATAAGAATTATGCAAACAATATTCTAAAAAAATATTATAATTAGGCTCGTTACTATTAAGATTATATGAGAGATAAATGAAAATAATCTACTTTAAATTCTCCCTTCCGTCATTAGTATCAGCTGCATCAACCAATTATAGCAATAGTAAAAAAACATAGCAGCTTAAAATCAAGACATACAAAATCAATAGTTGAGTACTCCCATTCTAGAGTTTTTCAAATAAATCAAAGATAAACATCTTTTAAAACAAATTTTACAAAATATGATGTACTACTAAGTAGCATTTGAAGTAATTTGAAGTAAATTATCTTAATTTATTTCTCATATAACCTTAATTCTCGTAATTTAGTTACGAGAATAATGATAATAATTTTGTAAAGTATGAAGGGAAGATGTATGAATTCATTATTGCACACGTTTCAGCAGTACGCACATAAAATACGGTACTTGAAACTATAGCGTATCCTATTCCTATTCCAACAATACTAAACTTTATGCGTACTTGATACTTTATGGACTAGGTGGAACAGGTATTTGGATCGAGTATTTATACGGAATTGGACTAGGTGCACCTAGTACGAAATTTACCTAGTACGACTCATCTCTATGACTGACTGCACAGGCGTTTACGCAAACATCCGTACGTATTATTTCAGAAATAAGAATATGTGATTTTAAAAAAAAACTATTAGTTGGACTAAAAAATTGAAACACTATAACGATAATATGTTGAATGTATAAAAATCTGACAAAAATCAGAATGATTGAATGTATACTAGTATGGTTTTTACTAGTTAAAAGAAATTTTTGGAGGTATGTTTGTGATTTTTTTCTATCGTATTAAATTAGTGGTATCATGTTTTCAACACACTATCTAACTAGGATATATCCTGGACAGTATCATACATTTTCTGGGTTTGTTTACTGCAGTGGATCATTTACTTTGAGGCATTATAAAACTTGCGTTTAGGGTCATGCCTCGTCTTAAATGCTTTTGGGTAGGTAGTTGGAAACATACACAAACCTTAACTTATTGATCATATTTTAATAATTTTTTATCATTATTATAAACAACTTACTGGAGGTGATCAAAGAATCAACGTGACTTTTGACACCTTAGATCATGCTAGACTGCAGCGGGATATAAATTAGGTCATGAAGTGGAGCCGGGACAATAAACTTTTTTTTAATGTGGCAAATGCTATACGTTGTCATTTAGCCGAGCGAGTATTCCACGTCATCACCCGTACCACAGGAAAGGAGAGCAGCTGTAAGCCGTCATGTATGTGAAAGATCTGGGTGTTCAATTCATAAGTGATTTAAAGTTTCGAAAACATATTACTGAAATTTGCAGAAGGGTATACCGCAATATCGGTTGTATCCTGAGACAAGCGAACGGATTTACTAACATTAACGCAATAAAAAGCCTTGTATCAAGCGATGGTAAGTCATATGGAGTGCAACTAGGTGATTTATAATCCAAATGAAGAAAAATATAAGTCAAAGTATTCAAAACAAGTTTGCTAGATTTTTATATTTTAAATTATGACGTATATCGGGGTTATTCGTTACTGTATCTTACTCCGTTTGTTCTCGGTATGGTAGGATATAGTAAACTGGAAATAAAAACGACGGGTCGCACTCCGGGAGTGCCGGCAGAAGTGAAAACTTGAATATTAACGTTGTGCATTTTTGATATTTTGGAATGGTTAGGGAATAATTTTGCACGAATTGCTTTAATTATCAGTATAAAAGTACTATCATTTATGTGGTAGAATACAATATTTATTTATTGCGCTATCGTACACAAACATGACAATTTATATTACATTAATAAAATTATCTTCTCCTACGCCGCGCCGGGTGTCTACTCTCCATCCGTCTTACGAATTTTCGATCAGGGTCACGTGTCCTGACGCGAGTTTAACATTTTTTTACCCATTACAAAAAAGTGTACAACGCCGCTAAAGAAGTTTTCACTTCAAAAAGGGAAGTATCGCTGGCCACATACTTGTTTAAAGTGTTTAAGATAAAGTTGTATGGGCCAGATCGAAGTACAGAGCGGCGGCTACGAATGCGACTGCTGGAACTGCCGCGCGCGAGAACTACCCGTAACTTATTACTCGAGGCACCGCTCAATCTAGCGCTACAAATGCTCAATGCAGTGGCTGAGCGGATTGATTTATTCAGATGTCCTCTGAACGAGTTCACAAAAGCTACAATGTTATTTCGATGGTTTAATTTATTGACTTATCATGTATTATTCAACTGGTTTGTCTTATCTAACGTATTAAGGCAATCCTGTAATGATAGTAGTAAGTGGATACAATAGATAAACAAATAAACTTTTACTTACAGCAAGATGGTCACCCTAACCCTACCCGTCGATAGTCTTATCGTTGCTAGTATCAAAGTTGTTGTTGAGAGTCATATATTTTGTAATATCCGATTAGCGATTGACATATTATGTTTTGTAATCCCTGACTGATCGATTTAAAATTGTATGTAAAATTTCAAAGGTGGCCTCTTAAAGCAACGTAACATGTAATTATTATTGAACTGGGAAATTTTATAACACTCGCCGTTTCTCGACGACAGATTTTCATCTATATTACCTGATCTCAGTCGATGCTCCTCTTGGCTCCTCGACCATTGTCTGATCAGGAGTACGATGCCACTCACGCTCCCATCGCGGTTGCGTTCTGCAAGTTGCCGCCGTGTTTGGCACTTGTCAGCCGATTGGGACTGAATACAATCTTTTTTGCATCCTAGCCTTGGTGGCGGGTTTGCTTCTCGCCGGTTTATCCCAGCGATGTTGCTGATTCTGTAGCTGATGTGGTGCTACAGGGAATGGAACTTTTTATTCCATCATCTGAGGCAGAACCCAGCCATGGTTTCGTCGCTCCTGCAAAATTGCATTACGCAATAAGCAAAAGTGCTACCAGGCCTGGGCTCACGCGTCGACGACTCGGGATGCAAATACCAGCGCTCTTAAAAAGAAGAATAATTCCGCCTCCAGGTCCTTCAAAAGTGTCAAAGTCAGAGCACATCGGCAGAATTGGCGAGAAACTAATTCATCTTCCTTCGGGAACAAGTGCACGTGCTGTCAAAGGGAACTTTTGTCAGCCATCTTTCCCATCTCTGCACAGAGTGGACGATTCACTGGCGCATGCCGCAAAGGACAAAGCCTATCTGCTGGGCTCTCTCCTTGCGTACAACTCGACTCTTGATGACGGGGGGAACACACCGTCGACCATCCTGCGGTGAGTGTTCCATGCAGGATGTGCTGTTTACCCAAAGCAGAACACTCCTCTCTCTGGATGACAACAAGTCGAGTGGGCCTAATGGCATCCCTCCTATTGTGCTGAAGATGTGTGCTCCGAAGTTGGCACCATTTTTAACGCGTCTATTCCGGTACTCCTACTCCCTAGGCGTAGTCCCGAAAACATGAAAAACAGCTTTCGTGCACCCGATGCCTAAAAAAGGTAACCGCTCTGGTCCGTCCAACTAAAGGCCTATCGTCATCACCTCATTGTTCTCAAATATAATGGAATCCATTATTAACAGCCAGTTCATGCGGTATCTTGAGGATCACCAGCTGATTAGTGACCGCCAGTACGGTTTCCACCGGGGTCACTCGGCTGGTAATTTAGGTTAACTAATTTATAAATGGGCGGAGCCAGTGGAGTCCAAGGGGGAGGCGTTGGCCATTAGTTTAAACACATCGAAGGCCTTCGATCGGGTTTGGCACAAATCGCTTTTTACGAAGCTTCCTTCCTATTGTCCTCCCAAGAAATTGTGCAATTTGATCACCAGTTTTCTTGCACATCGGAGAATTAAGGTCGTAGTAGACGGTGCATGCTCCGATTACAAACCCATTAACGCTGGTGTTCCACAAGGCTGCGTGCTATCACCAACGCTGTTTCTTCTGCATATCAATAACGTGTTGCAAACCGGCAACATTCATTGCTACGCGGACGACAGCACTGGTGATGCTTTATACACCAGCCGTGCCAATATTTCTCGGGAAAACGTCGCCGAGTACTGGGACAAACTTGTTTCTGAAGTCGAGACTTTGTTGAACAAATTCTCGGACTGGGGGCAACTAAATTTAGTCCAGTTCAATCCCCAAAAGATACAAGTTTACGCGTTTACCGCTAAAAAGAACCCCTTTGTCACTAGTGCCAGCTCCTTCCAATTGATCCCATCCAGCGCAGAGGTGTCTGAATCGTCGGCGACCGAGCTCTTTCCGATCGGCTTGACTCACTGGCACTGCAAAGAGATGTTGCATCTCGTTGCATATTTTATTGCGTTAACCACGGGGTGTGATCAGAGGAATTGTTCGGACAATATAACACGACAAAACTCGCGATACCATCCATACCATCTGGATGACTGGTGGTCCACCACTGTGAGATTTAAAAGAAGTTTTTTCTTCCTCACACAACTTCCTTGTGGGATCAAATACCACCAGAGATTTTTACGGACCGATGCGACTTTGGGACCTTCAAGAAAAGAGCCTACTCCTTTTTAAAAGGCCGGCAACAAATCTGCAATTTTCCTGGTGTTGCAGTTGTTCATGGGCGGCGGTAATCACTTACCATGAGGTGAGCTGTATGCTAGTTAACCCCCTCTCCTATTAAAAATGTATAGAATGTGCATTGGCCTAGAAAAACAATTCTACGAAAGAAAGCTCGATGGAAAAGGTCGAAATCTATATACGAATATAGACAATCAAGGAGTGTTTGTTAGGTCGAAACGCGGCAATATTTATCGTTTAGTTATTGTCGATGGATTCACTAAATTCGTATTTGGGTAATATATAAAAAAAGCGCACATAACACAAACACTCAATTAGGGCTCTTTTTTTAAAAGAATATTAACAATGCTATAAACATTACTAATATTCCCCTTAACCACTCGTTGTAAGCTTAAATTGCTTGTGTTACGAGTGGTTCACGCCAGTAGTCGAATGGCGGATTCGAACCCACGACCTTTTTGAGTTCGCAGTCCGCGCCCTGCCAATTGGCTACTATCGCTTCATCGTTTATACTTTTCGCATTCCCGATCGCATTATAAGTGACAGAGGAACATGTTTGACATCACACACATTCAAAAAATTCTGTCTAGATAAAGCATAAGACACATCCTTAACGCAGTGGCGAAGCCTCCATAGAAGCCGAAAAGCCGGGCTTGCCTTGTCAAACTGAATCAATCAATAATATCAACTAATAATTCGTAAACTGTTTCAAACTATTTCAAGTTTCCCGCGCACTCCACTGTTCGACACAGGCGACCGATGACCTCGTATTGCCTTAGCGATACCGCTGCTGCCATAAAAAATGAGTTTTAATAGAGCGATTAGTTGCCCCTCTCGCTCACGTGGGCTTTTTACGGGACTAGAAGACGCCCGCTCTCTTTCTAACCTGTGGTAAAATGTTCTATAATTAAATATAACTACGAAATGTTTATATAGCAATTACTATGGAACCAAAAGCCGTGATTTGCCCTGAAATTTTTTGGGAATGCGTTAGCGAGTGGGGGTACGGTAATACGTATGCAAGTTCACTTCACATTTCAATGTTTGTTTGTTTTTGTTGTGTCTGTTAAAAATTTATGCCTTTTCAAAGATTTTTTTTTATTGATTCACCAACATTTGTATCATTCCTTACATGCTACTTAAATACAATGAAGCGATAAGAACTAAAATATACAAATAATTACAGGCGGATACAACATGCAAATAACTTTCACAGCACTGTCTACCTATATTACTAGGATAAAAAAAGATTTAAAAAAAAATTATAACTAAATACAAATAAAAATATATAGAAGCGAAAAGGAAAGAAAATATTTTATAAAATGTTACAAAAGATGGTCTCTTAAGGTGCGACGGAGCTTGTTAGGTGGGTCGAAAAATATATCAATTTTGAAAATTAATAGTTATATAATAAATAGTCAGTCATTATTTTATGGTAAAAGAAAATGCAAAGCTTTATCTTCTTATTATACCATATCTAAATCCTGTCGTAATCTGTTTAAATAAAATAATTTCGATGTTTCACATCTGCCAGGCGTCCCTTTTTTAATTTTGTACATACTTTGTTCATGCTTTTCTTTTGTTCATGTATTGTATTGTATGTAAATCGCTCAAGCAAACCCAAACAGCTCTTTTCAAAGTAACAGAAGGTACGCAATTGCATATGCCATACAATCTATCTAGCAGTAGTATGCCTTCTGTGTGCTTTGTTAAACACTGTCCTTGACAGCACTGAATATGAAACTGAAGAGTGGAGACAGATCAAGATTGGTGTATTTTTATAAAACTGCTAAAAACAACAAAACCATATCTTGGTCTTGCCCTAGCTTCGCCA
Source organism: Parnassius smintheus behrii (assembly GCA_036936625.1). NCBI lineage: Eukaryota > Metazoa > Arthropoda > Insecta > Lepidoptera > Papilionidae > Parnassius > Parnassius smintheus. The sequence goes on from JAUPFT010000028.1 coordinate 23,656,431, forward strand.
CTGCCTTAATGCTGTAGCACTGATCGAACGGCCAGGTTGAAAGATAAAACCATACTGTCCTTAAATTATTAACAGCGAATTTTTGCGAAGAAATTGTGATGAAAGAGTGGAATAATACAATTGGAAGAGTACAGTATCAATTGAACAATACATATCATGAGACCACTATAGAACACAGACTGAAATTATGTTTGGTACAGGTATAAATTGCAAAACTAATCCTGAGTTTACATCAAGAAACTCAAAAAATTATCAACCTAGTCACCATTTCTAAAATTTTTAAAAACTATTGATACTCAACTAGAGAAACAAAAACAGGGATTCAATAGAGGTAGACATCCCAAGAGGGTTTATGCTGAAGGTGAGTTGATGACAGTAATGATAACAGCTTATACAAATAGCTGAAAGAGTAAGACTATTCCTTTATACATAGTCCCATATTGAGAAATCTCAATATAATGTCAATATTAGAAAATGATAGGATAATGATAGAACGATAGGATATAGGGTAGCAAATATTTCGGGACTAACAGGTACCAAGAACAAACGTAAAGCGAACTGTAGTCGCTAACCAAATACAAGAAATGTAAATTTCGAATAAAATACAAAAGGCGCGCATGAGTGGCGCGCGCGGTGCGGGGGGAGTACCGACGGTTTCTGGGAATTCAGTCGCCATGGAGCGTTTCACCGGTGCGGACCGTGCATTTTATGTGCGCGAGTTTTATCTAAACAATGATTCGGCTACCATTGCGCGGCGTAAATTTCGAGAATATCAGAATTTACGCAACTTTAAAGACATTCCAAGTGTTCAAACGATTAAGAACTGGGTTATTAAGTTCGAAGAGAGTGGTTCGACGTTGGATAAACAACGGTCAGGTCGACCAAGGACATCACGGACGGAAGAAAACATCGATGTAGTGAAACACTCAATTCGTGAAAATCCTACCCAGTCTACTCGTAAGCGTTCCAGTGCATTAAACTTACCCAGAACATCGTTACAGCGAATTTTATAGAAAGATTTACATCTTCACCCGTACAAGATTCAGTTATAACAGGAATTAAAAGATACTGACACTATCCACAGACTAAATTTCGCAAATGAAATGTTGGACCGCTTTACTTCGTTTAATAACGTGTTATTCTCTGATGAGGCTCACTTTCACATCAACGGCCATGTCAATAAGCAAAATTGTCGCTACTGGAGTTGCGAAAATCCAAATCGCAAACATCAAAAGCCCTTACATAGCCCTAAAGTGACAGTTTGGGCGGCTATGTCAGCGCATGGCATTATAGGCCCTTACTTTTTTGAGGACGGCAGAGGCCGCGCGCTTACTGTTACTTCACAACGGTATGTAGCTATGATCCAGGACTTTTTTACACCAGAGTAGCAGAATTTTCCAGGCTTCAATACGCGGACCTGGTTTCAACAAGATGGAGCAACTGCCCATACCTCTAACGTCGCTATGCCGGTCGTCCGTCAACTTTTCCCTAATAAAGTGATCTCTCGAAGAGGAGATATTCCTTGGCCACCACATAGTCCAGATCTGACCCCAATGGACATTTTCTTATGGGGTTACCTTAAGACTAAAGTGTACGAAACCAACCCGCGGACAATTGACGTCCTGAAAGAAAATATCGAAAGAGAAATGGCAAACATTACAGAGCTTACTTGCCGCGCAGTGATGGATAATTTTAAACGTCGCTTACAGGAGTGCCGCGATCGTAACGGATTACATTTAGATGATGTAATTTTCAAAAAATAATTCCCATTTTATAAGGATTATGACAAAATAAAAACCTTTTTCATAATGTCATTAGTTTTTTTTAATTATTTTTTTACATTTCAAGGGACTTATGGGCCAGCCTGTATAACCTTGGGTCAATGTTGCCGCTTTTAGTTGAGGTTAATGAATCAGTTTAATTATTTTTTAAATGTCCAATGATGATGAGGACAGTAATAGTTAGATTATCACTTAATAAAACAAAACAATTATTTTAGTTATTAATTTTAAATTGTTATCATTGTTTGTAAATTTGTAAAATTACATCCAAGTCTTGAAGTTGACCAGTTTTTAACAACTTTTCTTACTTATGTTTTCTATGGTTCACATTCATAGTAAATATTATTATATTACAATAGTAAATCTGTTAATTTTTAATGGAATCGGTACACCCATTAGGGACAAGGATTTTTATAAATAAGTTCTATAAAATATAGGTATTGAGCATGGATATTTGTGAGAAATAAAATGTTAAACTGTAAACCCATCTAACACACCCATTCTCATAATTGGCACAAGTAACAGTAACTTGTGCCAATTATGAGAATGGGTGTGTTTGTAACTGAGCCACTGAAGTATACTACACTATGTTCACTAGTGAAATGTGTCCCGTTCGTAAGAATGGATTGGAAATTGTAACGGGTTAATGAAATACCTGTAATGGTTGGATACACACAGCAATATATTAACAAGCTAGTACATACAAAAAGCTATTATTAAATTTATTATAATAATACGAATAAAACTGCTCACCTGAGATGTACCATATGATTATAACAATGTTTGATTTTATTTTATTAACACTCCATTAGTCGCGCGTTCTACTATTGTAGAACAGGCATGCATTTCGTGGGATTTTAACATTAATTGTGGGTGTCTAACGCACACACTCATAGTATTCCTCTATTACTAGCTGGTGATCACAATTAGTACCCTTTCGGAAAACTGCGCGATCGCACTTATTAGAAATTTCGCACCAAAACTAAAATTCTACAATAGTAGAGCGCGCTAGCACTCGCGTGTTATTTTTGTCGGAAGTTTACCTAACGTTTTTATTTTATGTAAGTGTTTATATTATGTATAAATATTGTTATTATGAATTTTTTTGTTTGATAATATTATTTTTAACCGAAGTAACTATATTTCGCACAATAATGGCATATATTTTGAAATGGTTGGAAGAAGTTATTACTGATGAAGCAACCAGCAAAGTATGGGATAAACATATTTTTACCAACGGATACAAAGGTACCTTATGCCTACCATATGGAAATATACGCAGGTGCTCAGCCAGATGGTCCTTATGCACAACCAAATAAAGTTGTGGACATTGTGCAACGAATGCTTCCCCATTGGATGGTTTAGGTTGTAATGTCACAATGCACAATTGATTCACAAATATACCTCAATGCTTAGAAATCTTAGATAGCAAAATTACTGTCGTAGGCACTGTGGAAAAAAATAAGCCACAAATTACCAAAGATTTCAAAATCACAAGAAACGGAAGCGAAACAAGGTCAATTTTTGGCTTTCATAAACAAGGTACTTTAGTATTTTACATGCCAAAATCAAAGAAAGTGGTGCTTATATACTCAACTATGCACTATGATGATTATATCGATTTACAAACAGCAGAGAAACGTAAGCCAGAAATAATGACTTTTTACAACAATACCAAATATGGCGTGGACATTGTAGACAAAATTTGTAGTATTTATGACATCTCTAAAAACTCTAGGCGATGGCCACTTACCATTTTTTTTAATTTAATGAATATAAGTGCTATAAACGGTTATATTGTACATACAATAAACAAGGCCTACAGAAATGAGGCCAGGAAGAATTTTTTATATGAACTTGGTTTTCATCTAGTCGCGCCATGCATACAACGCAGAATAAATATTGAAAGTATTCCAAAATCATTGAAAATGAAAGGGAAAATTCTTTTGGGCATGAAAGAGCCATCGGAATTACAACCATGCCTAGCACAACTCCTCAATACTGGTCAAGTCGGGAAATGTTCCTTTTGTGGCAGAGGGCGCAATAAGTCCACTAGAAAACAATGTGACACCTGTAAAAAGTGGATTCGTCCTAAACATCAAGTTCTTCAATGCCTTGACTGTTGTAAAAATGATAAAGACTGTGTGGAAGATATGAGCGAGTAAAAAAAGGAGACTGAGAAGGTTTGATGACAAAAAATCATTGATTTTTCTCAAAATTCACAAGAAGTCTGATATTAAGTGTCTAATAAATGGTAACAGTTATGTTTCGTCTATTTTAGTTTCTTATTAAAGTTTGTTTTCATATGATATTGAAGTATTTTTATATTTGTTTATTGTTCCTGTAAAATCTTTACACGAAATAGTTCTACATATGTAGAACGCGCGAGCACTTGCGTCCCAAACAGGGGCGAGACTAATGGAGTGTTAATTTTTATATCTTAACCTGTTTGCTGTTCTTTCTGAGCTAGGGTTAAAGCTAAATTGGAAGAAATGATAATAATATGTAAGTAATATAAGTTTTCGCTTTTTTACTGAGTAATTATCTGTATCTAGGTCTACTGCAAAAATAATAGCTTTCATTTCAACAGCACATGAGGGCATGCACAATGACAGGATAGACAAATGTTAGATTATCACTTATTAAATTTCATAGTAAATAGAGAGCATTTTACTACAGTTATAATATAAGCAATTACTTATAACAGAAGTAAAAAAAAGAATTTTCTTCTTGCTTATTCAAGTATTTTAGGGCTATAGTAGCAAAAATAAGTTATATCCCACATAAAAGCTTAAACCTTTATATGTATTCTAGGTTTTACATAGTTGAGACAAATAGAGTTATTATGAAATTAAATGCTAATACTTTAATACATTGACTTACACATTTCCATGTTCCATCGCAGGTTTCATTGTATAAAGTAAGCGCCGCTGAGCTCTGATGCAAATATCTTAAAACGTTTAAATTGATTCAAGGTTTGTTTATTTTAAAGCCGCTACGTTTAGTCGTGTTTCCGTGTTTAGAAGCATTATAAATACATATTAAATACGTATACGACTGGCTTATACCCTCGATATTTATGTGAGCCAGCAAAGATTAATCATTTACTTTAGTTTCTGTATTTGTAAAATTTTCATGGTCAAAATAATAACACAAACATTATTATAATAAACAATTAAACGTATGGAGTTTACCGAACTGTAGCTGTTATACTAGGTTAAATTCAAAAGAGCGAGATATTAAATAATTTAACCAATGAGAACGTATTATGTACGTAATCTTGAATTAAATCTATCAAATAGTTTAAACACCACTAGAAAAACAGAACATTTTTAAATCTGAGCACATCCGAGTTTGACATTACAATAAAAATAAAATAAAAACCACGGAGTAGGAGTGGGCGATACAAATCGTATATAGATACAATATCTATATCTATATATCTATATAATATTCAATATCTATATATCGGACGACAAACCAACTATATATTAGAAAATACGATATCACTGCCGCGCGTAGACAGAGAATCCTAGACTAATGATTAGCGTGGCCTTGAGTGAGAAAGGACAATAACGTAGTTTTAGGTTATACAATAATCTTTATGACTTTTAAACATATTTAGATAAAAATTTTAATTGTTCTAAGAACTGAACTGAACAAGATTCACCAATCTTAAGCTCACAGAACACTTTTTTCTCACTTAAACCAACTTGTAAACTCCTTAGATCGCTATGAACTGTCAAAGTTGTTTAGCAAAGTGTAGTTTGCTAAACAAAAAAACCGGCACGGAGGAAGGGACATGCAATCACACCGCTCTGTCTCATTTCTATGCAAGACGTGTGCATAAATCTATCTTTTTCGTGTGCGAATGAGAAAGAAGGCGTCAATTAGTCTGTGGGTTTCTCTGGCTACGAAATCACAGAATATCTAATATCTACTCGAAACGAAAACGTAAAATATCTAAATATATCGTTACCATTAAGTGCGGTATCAGAATCAGTATCGAAGCGTAAAGATTTTTTTTTAAATTTAAAAAAATTATTTTTAATGAAAAAAAATTTAATTTGCAAATTCTATGTGGTTTTATTTCCTCTAACTCACACGAGTATCGGTAATGCGGGGTCTTTGACAATCCTCTTACTCCTCGGCGAATGCAGAGCAGAGGTAATAAAAGCACATACAATTTGCAAATAAAATTTTTTTCAATGTCTTTTTAAAAAAAAAAGTATTTTTATATGCTTGGATACTGATTCTGATCACGCAGTTAACGGGAATCACAGGGTTTTTGTTACATGTTGTATATATACACACAATATGTAACGTAATTAACGCACACCCTCAGACACCCCAATTAGTATATTATGTTATAATCATAATACATACACTGAATTTCTAGCTAAACATTTTTATGCACTGATTATTTATTAAATTAGTTATACTAATTCCGGAAGAATGTTGTGCTCACAGTATAAATCCACGAACGCAAAGACTTTAACATGCTTGAAATAAAGTTCACTTTTCTTTATTTTTATTGAATGACAGAATTAGTAATAATACAAATAAAACTGCACTCTTAAAAGTTTTATTGCCTTAAGTTACGGTCCATTTTAGTATGTTTTGACTATACAGATTTAGTGTGAATGTAATTTCATCATCATCATCATCATTACAGCCCTTCACAAGTCCACTGCTGAACATAGGCCTCCCCCAAGTAATGCCACAAAGCACGGTCCTGAGCCACCTGCATCCATCGACTTCCTGCATATCTTACCAGGTCGTCACTCCATCTAGTGGGGGGTCGCCCTACACTACGCCTACCGGTACGAGGCTGCCACTCGAGAACCTTTCTTCCCCATCGGTTATCGGTTCTTCGAGCTATATGGCCGGCCCATTGCCACTTCAGTTTACTAATCCGTTGGGCTATGTCGGTCACTCTGGTTTTACTGCGGATATCCTCATTTCTGAGTCTATCACGCAGAGAAACTCCGAGCATAGCCCTCTCCATAGCTCGCTGAGCGACCTTGAGCGTCCTCATACGGCCAGCAGTGAAGGACCACGTCTCAGATCCGTAAGTCATCACTGGCAACACGCACTGGTTGTACAATCTAGTTTTTAGAGATTGAGGTATACCTGACGAGAAGATATGTCGTAATTTCCCGAACGCTGCCCAGCCGAGTTGAATCCGTCGATTGACCTCTCGGTCGAAGTTGGACTTACCTAGTCGGACTATTTGTCCCAGGCAAACGTACTCGTCAACAACTTCGAGCATAGTGCTCCCAACAACTACCGGCATAGGTGTGACATGGACATTAAACATGATCTTTGTTTTGTCCATGTTCATCTTAAGACCTATCCGTTGGGAGGCACTATTGAGGTCATTGAGCATAGTGCTTAAGTCCTCCAGCGATTCTGCCATAAGGACTATATCGTCGGCAAATCGAAGGTGAGTGATGTACTCGCCATTGATGTTAATACCGTATCCTTTCCAGTCCAGTAGCTTGAAAACGTCTTCCAAAGCAGCGGTGAAGAGTTTCGGGGATATAACGTCACCCTGTCTTACACCTCTCTGCAGTTGGATAGGTTTCGAGCTCTGGTTCTGTACTCGGATAGCCATCGTAGCCCTACTGTACAAACACTTCAGCACTTCGATATACCGACAGTCAACTTGGCACCGCTTGAGGGACTGCAGCACCGCCCAAATTTCGACGGAATCAAAGGCTTTCTCATAGTCCACATACGCCAGGCAAAGTGGCAAATTGTACTCTTCAGTCTTCTGTACAATCTGCCGCAGGGTATGTATGTGGTCTATGGTACTGAAGCCTTTTCGGAAACCGGCTTGTTCGGGAGGCTGGAAGTCGTCGAGTCTGCGTGCGAGACGATTCGTAATGACTCTCGAAAACAGCACGTAGACGCGGCTCAGAAGGGAAATCGGTCTGTAGTTCTTCAAGAGAGCGTTGTCGCCTCTCTTAAAGAACAAGACCACCGCACTTCTGCTCCACGCCTCTGGAGTAGTGCCACCATGGAGGACGGAATTGAAGAGCTTCTGAAGGACTTCAAGTACCGGTGTTCCACCCGCTTTCAGAAGCTCCGCTGTAATTCCATCCTCACCTGGGGCCCTGCCGTTTTTAAGGTGCTGGAGAGCCATTCTAATCTCGCTTAGACTGACGTCCGGGATATCATCGGAATAGTGTCGGATAAGACTTGCTCTTGGATCGTTACTCACACTTGCGTGTGGCTCCAACGATGATGTGTACAGCTGCCCATAGAACCTCTCAATCTCACTCAAAATCTCAGGTGTCCCGGAAACGATGCTGCCACACTCAGTCTTCAGCTTTGACAGTTGGCTCTTACGGGCAGACAGATCTCTTGCAAAGACTTTGGAGCCCTGGTTCCGCTCGATCGCTTCTTTAATACGAGCAGTATTAAAGTTGCGTAAGTCTCGCCGCATGCATTTGGAGATCTGTCTGTTCAGTTGCCTGTATGCTGTCAAATCTGTTGACGATTGCAGCCTCATCTCCCGTCTAACATCCATGAGATTAAGAGTGTGATCGGAGAGTTTTTGTGTTCTTCTGCGGCGGGTCTTGCAGAACTTAGCTCCGACCGCATGGACAGTTTCCACGAGCTTGTCATTCATATCGTCCACTGCATTGCAATCTTGTAGGCACTGAAAGCGGTTGTGTAACTCGAGCTGAAAGTTTTCGGGATTCTGGATTAGAGCACGAGGGGGACGGAGCGTTGACTTCATTAGACGAGACCTCTCCAACTTAACGTTTAGGTTCAGTGTGCCTCTAACCATTCGGTGATCGCTGCCAGTTTTCACCCTTGCGATCACTGAGACATCACTGAACAGCTGGCGTCTGGTCGTCATAATGAAGTCAATCTCATTTTTTGTCGAACCGTCGGGGCTCGACCAGGTCCACTTTCTGTGGGGCCGCTTCTGGAAGAAAGAGTTCATCATAAAGAGTCCCTCTTTCTCCATAAAGTCGGCCAGCTGCTGGCCCCTTCGGTTCCGTTGCCCTACTCCAAATTTCCCTAACTTCAGCTCACCGCTTTCTCTTGTGCCCAGTTTTGCGTTGAAGTCTCCCATCAACACCGTGTAGTGGGTTTTGGAGGAATGCATGGCTTTGGAAATATCCTCATACATTTCCTCCACCTCCTCATCGGGATGTGCCGAGGTTGGTGCGTAAACCTGTATGACCTTCAGCGAATACCGTTTGGTGATTCTGAGTATCAGGTACGCGACCCTCGTCGACACACTCCCAATCTTTACAACGTTGTTGACGAGAGACTTGTGGACGATAAATCCGACACCTCCTTGGGACAGATGGTCGCCCTCCCGGTGATAGAACAAGTTGCCGGATTCGAGAATCACCGTGTCCTCCCCCTCTCTTCGGACCTCGGATAATCCTATAATACTCCAGCGCAACTTGTCTATCTCTTCTTCCAGCTCCAGGATCTTCTCGTCAGTCCTCAGTGTGCGTGCGTTAAATGTTGCCAGGTCGAGTCGTCGTAGGTGGCAACCGAACCTCCACCGGAGATTCTTAGCACCCCCTGCCCCGCCGTTACCATGGTCGCCACCGTAGCCAGGAATAGCGGGGCCGCCGGGGACTGGGGGCCGTCTGTTTGTGTCATTGTTCATGGGGGGTATATTGCCATAGTTGCCACGCTTGGCGAGCGGGTTGGCAACCGCAGTTTTTTTTTTGTGTAATTGTTGTTATCAGGAAGATGCTGCTGCCCATCTCCTGCCTGTTTCCCTCTGTCGCCTTTTACGACACCCACGGGAAGATATGGGGTAGTGGATATTCTTAACCGCCACTACACGGCATGGAATGTAATTTACGTAGTTTTAATTATTTGTGGGATAAAAAAATTACCTATATTAAAAATGATAGTATATATATATATATATATATATATATATATATATATATATATATATATATATATATATATATAAGGAAATGCGTTCATAAATCGTGTCAATGCACACAAGAAATCCTAAAAATCCTATGTACCGATGACAGTTTAAAAATCATCTGTATACGTTATTACGAGAAATGACATTCATGATGATGAATGTCATTTCTCTGTCATTGTTCATTAATTATCATGAATGTCATTTCTCGTAACAACGTATACAGATGATTTTTAAACTGTCATCGGTACATAGGATTTTTAGGATTTCTTGTGTGCATTGAAAGTGCTAGCACATTTGACAATCTGGTATTAGGCCCAAACACTTCACTTACTTCTTTATAACTACACAAAATTAGTCAACACCATATAGAAATAAGACCATATAGAAATTTTACTTACGAACATCAGAAGTCATGGTGGTCATTAAGCAGTGGCGAAGCCTCCATAGAAGCCGAAAAGCCGGGCATGCCTTGTCAAACTGTATCAATCAATAATATCAACTAATAAAATAACTCGTAAAATCTTTCAAACTATTTCAAATTTCCCGCGCACTCCTCTGTTCGACACAGGTCGACCGATGACCTTGTATTGCCTTAGCGATACTGCTGTGCTGCTGTCATAAAAAATGAGTTTTTAATAGAGCGATTAGTTGTCTCTCTCGCTCGCGTGGGCTTTTTACGGAGCTTTCGAGAAGACGATCGCTCTCTTTCTAACCTATGGCAAAATATTCTATAATGAAATATAACTACGATTGTATATATAGCAATTAGTATGGAGAGTTAAAGCCAGGCTTTAGGAATGAAGTTGTCAAAAGCGGAGGCGCACGGGCAATACGTTTGCATGTTCATTTAACATTTCAATGTTTATTTACTCTGTGTGTTTAGCTTAAGCGATTTAATATCGCGAGTGAAAAAATTATGCTTTTTTAAAGATTTTTATTAAAAATGGTATAAAGTGCTAATCGGAGAGTAAAAGGTAAAATCCTTAAACTTTGTTCAGATAATACAAAAGGTCATGAGTGTATTTCAGACTTATCAATTATCGCAATTAAAAAACTGTTATTCGTACAATTAAAACGTTCATCAGCATTTTACGTGGACGTAATTAAATCTTTCCTTAAGAAAGAGAGACGACTCCATTTAGAATGTAATTTTTTTTAATTTTGTACGTAGTTTGTTTGTACTTCGTTCATGTTTTACTTTTGTTCATGTATTGTATTGTATGTAAATATTTTTTTCTTTCGCTCAAACAAACCCAAAAGGCTTTCTTCAAAGCCACCGAAGCTGTGCAATCTATCTAGCAGTAGTGTGCCTTCTGTGTACTTTGTTAAAAACGTCCTCGACATCACTGAATATGAAACTGAAGAGTGGAGACAGATCAAGATTGGTGTATTTTTATAAAACTGCTAAAAACAACAATCTATATTTTTATCAATTTATATCTTGGGCTTGCCCTAGTTTGGAGCTCTAGCTTCGCCACTGTCATTAAGATAATCCCTCCGCAAGTCAATTTGAAGCCATTTATAAAAAATCGCTAATACATATCAAATTGATTCGAACTGAAAGAGGCATAAACTGCTGTGCTATGGAACAACTGTATAAAACAGACATAAAGACACACACACACACACAAGCAAGAGATTTCAATGCACACAAGAAATCCTAAAAATCCTATGTACTGAAGACATGTATACGTTATTACGAGAAACGACATTGATTTCTACGTTTAATAGAACATCTTTAACCTCACCAAACCTGAAAAAGGCTATTTAATAGTTATTACTATTTAATGCTCGTTTAAATATTTTGACCAAGTTTTTGAGTCGAGAATATCGAAAATTTCATTTATTAACTTTAAAAAATTAGATATGGGAGCAACGTCTTCAAATAAAGGTAAATTTAGTACAGTTTGGATAAAATATTTATATAACTTAAAAGCATTACGCACCAGTTTCAGCATATAGCCGGTATCTAAAAAAAAATTGTTTGTGTCTGTACATGGATCTAATATAAATACATAAAACTTACGGACTACTGTAAGTTTTCTGTATTTAAGCAACAGCCTAACTCTTAAACCATAGGTTTCATGAACTATGTGTAAAGCTTGGGTCATCAGCCGTGCTTTTAGGTCAGCACTTGTACCCTTTACTAAGAAGTACTACCAAAGTATTAATGCCCATTAATAAAAATGCTAAAGCATCAGTAGCGTTCTCCGAATTGAAGTCAAATCCATAATTAAAATAGCCAAAATTTCTTTTAGAACTTGCATGTTACTCCGTCAATTGTTTTATTTTCTTTTCATCTATCACTAATATACACAATACAATTTCTTGTCAGGGTTACTCTCTAGTCTAAGTTTTAAAACAGCTTAACGCTTTTTTTGTGTAACCAAGTCGGTCATCAATTATACTATACCAATTTGTTATATTATGTGATGAAGGCAGACAAATTTTAAAACTTTTGATATTTCGCACATATAGTTAAGCTTTCGGTGAATAGTAATGTAAAGTTAAAGCAAAACATCTTTCTAGGGAATACTTAGCCCTATGTAGATGTCACGTTTTATTTTTAAGCAGCTGTCTGTTTAAAGTTCACTTTGTTTAACTAAGTATTATACTTTGTAAAATTTCATTATTTTCCTAATTAAATATTTTCCAGATAGTTCACTTAATAACTCTTGAAAATCAACAACTTTTTTTAAATAGCGGTTTTGTGATTGAAGCCTTATAATAAAAGCAAAAACTTGGCTAACACCATCTAAGACGATAAACTGATAGGACTTTTCTTTTCACAAATCTGATTTTTAAAATAAGTTAACTAAACCTCCTATTTCAATTTGTTAAATGTTCTAAATTGTATCCTGCATAATGTTAAATAAACCTGTAGCAAAATAATAAACTTACTTTCAATAATTTCAAAGTTTTTTTGCGAAGATCATTTTTAAATATTTAAAAAAAACTTCAAATAACACCTTGGTATTATTAATCTACTAGCTGGTGCCCGCAACTTCGTCCGTGCAGAATTAGTATTTCGAATAGCTTATGTAAGCGTGGCGTAGAAAATAACTAACACTATAGTATTAAAATTATTACATAAATAATTTTTGGGTCCAGAAGACCCCACCTCATCCACCGTGCGTTGGATCGCCCGCCCCGCACCCGCATAGTTCACCCGCCACCGCCGACGGCGCCGTGCCATATGTGTAACTCTAGCAGTTTTGGCAGCGCACGCCAGAATAGCTCGCAGTTGGTAGATTTTTTCCTACTACTTACTTGACACTTATTGTCATATTTGGACAATTCACACAATATCTTTATAAATTGTACCCTATGTATTATTCTGATGTATAATCTATATTATTGTGGTTTCATTGAAATCCATTCAGTAGTTTTTACGTGAAAGAGTAACAAACATCCATCCATCCATACCTACAAACTTTCGCGTTTATATATATATATATATATATATATATATATATATATATATATATATATATATATATATACTTACTTACTTACTTACTTATCGTCACGCACAATCCCTAACGGGGTAGCCAGAGAGAACAGATCGCCAAGTGTCACGATCCTTACATACCTCTTTCGCTTGTTTCAGGTTCATTAACTTCTTCATACATGCACGTCTAGGTATCCGAGTACTCTTGACCCTCCCCTCTTCGAGCAATTTGCTCACATGGTCTTCGAAAGTTAGTCTCGGTCTACCTCGACACCTTTTAATATTTACTTTCGCTCTATATATTTTCTTCACCATTCGGTCTTCACTCATTCGTTCAACGTGTCCAAACCATTGGAGTACGCCCCTATCAATTTTTGTGATAAGGTCATCTTTCAATCCTGCCATATTGCGAATCTCTTCGTTTCGCTTTCGGTCGGCTATGGTAACGCCACACATTTTACGAAGAGATCGCATCTCCACTGCATTCAACTTGCTTTTATGCTTCTTCTGGCATACCCAGGTTTCGCTGCCATATAACAAAGTCGGTACCAACACTGCGTTATGTATTGCAAGGCGTGCACTCTTCACCACGCCTTGCCTTTTTATTAATGCATTCTGGGCACCATTGACTTTGTTTCCGGCAGCGACACGCCTATCCACATCTAAATCACATCTTCCATCCCGGCTGAAAGCACTCCCCAAGTATACAATTTCATTTACCTGTTCTAGACATTCCTGATTTACCCATATTTCACATTTCGTTCTCTCTTCGTCCTTTTCAAATACCAGAACCTTAGTTTTATTAGCATTCAAACGGAGACCTTTAATTTCACATTCCTCTTTCATACACGTGACTAATGCCTGCAGTTCTGCTTCTGATGGTGCAATAAGCACTGTATCATCAGCATACAGCAGACAATTAACTTTTATGTCACCCAATTTCACACCCAAACAGCTATCTTTCAGCTTCTGTAAACAGCTGTCGAGATACAGTATGAACAGCCAGGAAGACATGACACAACCCTGTTTTACGCCCGCTTGGACGCTAAACATGGGTGACAGGTCATGCCCTACCCGCACACAGGCTTTACAGTCATAGTAGAGTGACTGCACAGCCCTTAACAATCGACCATCCACACCATATCCCGGCAACAGTTCCCACATTTTCTTCCTTATAACCTTATCAAATGCTTTCTCCAGATCCACAAAAGCACAGAAAATCCTCTGGTTAACACTCAGAAGCTTCTCCGTGATCATGCGGAGAGAAAACATTTGATCCGTGCATCCTCTTCCAGGTCTAAATCCGCATTGTGCCTCCCATAAGAATCTTTCCGATTTCTCTTGCATCCTGCGTGTCAAAACCTTCGAATAAACTTTACTTGCTAAACTGGTCAAGCTGATCGCCCGATAGCTCCCGCAGTCAAAATGTGAACCTTTACCTTTATATAAAGGCACAATGACCGCGGATCGCCAATCATCCGGGACATCTCCCGTCCGCCAGCACAAATTGCACAGCAGATGAAAGCTGTCCCAGACGCGAGGCCCACCGTACTTATAGTTATATATATATATATATATATATATATATATATATATATATATATATATATATATATATATATATATATATATATATATATATCCTATTAATATTATACTGTATTAAAATGTACTATATTCAGGTACTATAGTATATTTACGTTGTATTTGTAATTATATGTAAGTATTACTTATCCTATAATCAAATGAACAAAAGTAAAACAATTATAATACATTTAAAATTAACATACTACTACTACTAAATAATAAATCTCTTCGAGAATCGAATTAGCTGTAAGAAATGATGCAAACTGAACCTAATCGTCAACGACGTCTGCCCTCCGCATCTGCCCACGTTTGGGTCAAGCACTCGGCGATCGCGCATCATTGCTAGGACCGCCCCTCCACCCCCGCTTTGCGCTGGTGCTCCATTCATGTCAATCTTATCGTGATAACTTTTAAACTATTCGTCCAAATTACTTTGAGTAAAAAACAAAGTTCATCTACATTAAATATTGAAAGCGACAAATGTATCAATTTTGATAATATTTTGATAAATACTCTAAAATGTGAATTGTAAAAAAGTATCAAATTTAATTTTATTTATGATTCACTATTTTAGATATAATGGCTTCCACATAAAAGGTACTTAAGAAAAACAATCCTACGGTAGGTATATCATCTTCGTAGGGCAGGTATTTTTCCGACTCACTTTATACTTATCGTTATATTATGGCCAAATTACACAAAATCTTCACATATTGTAGCCTACGTATGAGAATTTCCCACTAGTCATATTTTTAATGACAGTTGTCCACTATAGGTCATATATAGGACCACTAGTTGGTTTGTTATGCCATAACCGTATAAGATACTGTTTCTTCGCAAGGTCACGTCAATTGATACTCCTGTTTGCTCGCGACCTTAAAATGGCGGGAATTGCAAATTTTATGCTAACTTGCAAATTTTGTTATATTTTTACTTTCAGACAATATTTATGGATAAAACTTACAGGAATTCTTGTTGAATGTATAATCGATCGAATAAAATTATTTTTAGTTGCTAGAAATTGTAACAAAATTCATAAATTACCCTTTAAAACATAGTAGCAGTAGATACTTCACTTTTAGTCACAAAATTACTACTAATTTGAATTCTACACGTTTGTTTTTGGACAAACTATATGAAAATGTTTGGAAATATGTATATTTTTATGTTTTATGTGTTTCTATTCGTTACTCATACCAAAATATTTAAAAAATAAATAAAAAAATATACCGAAATTCATTTTTATTTGTATGAAATTTCGAACAATATTTCAAATACATTTTTGTTTCAATTTGAAATAAATATAAAATTTTACAAGTCCAAAGAAAAATAAATAAATAAAAGTCAATTTCTTAAATGGTCGCTAGATGACAGCTGGTCACTGGGCATTTAGAAAAGTTATTTGTAATATGTTATAAAACTATTTTTTATTTACATTTTACACTAAAAAATAAACGAAAATTGGAAAAATAACACATTTTGACCCTACCGCTAAAATGGGCCTTCTCGATTTCGAAGTACTTTTGGTACTTACTTTTCACTTTTTATGCCACAAATTACATATCTACGTGTTTGTTATATTACAAGGAATACACAAAAGTATAAAACTCACCTTTTTATTTTAAAGACACACAGAAAAACGGAGAAATCACTAAGCAATAGCTCACACACTACCACGCACTACTTGTGTAAAAACCCGTTACTCTAGAATGATTTTTATGTTTATGTTTAGTTCAAAAACTGACAGATTATGGTACCAAATTAAAGAGTATGTCTTTGTCTATGTCTATATTATACATTTCAGTATAACTTTGTTATAGTTTTTAATGACAAACCTTTTTTTGTCGCGTTGGCCCTCATAAATTCTTAGTAGGCACATGTGTCGCTAAGACGAGCGAGCGTAAGCCCGAAGTGTTATGGCATATGTGTATCCTTATAGAGCGTACGGGTGTCTAGCTATCACGTGTGCTTCCCTCGCATGTCTGTTTCACCCTATAACATGACAGCTACGTTTATAAATCTCTCGCTCTGAATAGCTCTGTATAGCGGCTTCTGATAAAATAGTAACAATATTATTGTTACGAGCTTGAGGTTCGTGACAACAAAAACTGCCGATTGAATTACCAAAATTTACACTTTTATTACTGAACACCAATTAAAACTTAAAAGACACCAATAATTAATCACATTGATTCACTTCATTTCGCTCCGAAGCTTCGCTTGTCTCGCCAAATGCAATACTGCCCCGATCACGGCATGCAGCGGCTTTAAATACACCTTTTCCACCGAAACATCCAGAATATTCCAGTAAATACGGGCGCCGACCGAACAGGCGCAGAAAGTTCTAGTGTGGGGCTTCTAGAAAGCTTAATTCTTCTGTTCGATACTAGATGGCGCTGTTGGTGGAAAGTTCAAGATTGACATTTTCTAGGAAGTTCTCCTCGCTCTGGACCCCGACACTAGATGGTGCTAGTGCCAGGTACCAGTCGTCAACTTAGGCGCGCAACACTGCCCCTCCTAAGACATGCTCGTCCCGAGCATTATTGGCCCCATAATAACGCGCCAGTCGATCCACATGGACGATCTTAGGAGTACCTCTTGCGCCTTTCTGTATCCGGTAGGTTACATCGTTGTTCCTGGTCACATCGTCCCATTTAGCTTGAAGCTTAGGAGATTTCCCTTTGCTGCGGACTGGATTGTGCTACCACACCAGTGAACCTTCGTCGAACCCTTTGTTGTTCATTTTGCGGTCATACCGGGTTTTCATCTTTTAAGACGTTTGCTGGCCCGTTTGCCTGACGTGCTCGTAAATGTCATTCATTTTGTTCCGCAAGTCATTTGCATAACCGGTTATACCGCGTGTGGCATCAGGTGGTATCCTGGTGATCAGGTCTGCAGGCAGCCGTAATTCTCTTCCAAAGTTTGCGAAAGCTCTAGTCACTGATGTACTTTCGTGAACAGCGCTTCGATATGACAACAAAAACGGTTGAATGTGCTTGTCCCAATCTCGTTGCCGATTGTCTACTACTTTTGCTAGGTACCTCTCCAATGTCTGATAAAATCGTTCTACCATTCCATCAGATTGCAGGTGATAAGAAGTCGTTCTTGTTTTATGAGTACCCATAACTCAACAAGTTTCCTGGAATATTTGAGACTCAAAATTCCTTCCTTGATCGTTGTGAATCTCTAAAGGTACACCAAAACGACAGAAGACATATTGAACTAGTTTATCTGCAACTGTTGAAGCTTCTTGAATTGGAATGGCGTGGCGAAATTTGGAATGGAATTTAGATCTTTTTTTGAAAATAAGGATTTTCAAAAAATATCTAAAACGATGTATTACTATCGCACTGTGGCTTACCGCAATAACTAGGCTAGGTAACCGAGAGAGATGACTGCATTTTGGACAGATTATACTTATTAAATAAATATTGACGAAATAATCATTTCGTAGTTCTAATTTCTTTTAACTGGATCTATTATCATTTTTCAAGATAATAAATGAATGATCAGTCAGGGCTGAAAAAGCGCTTAGCTATATTTAATCAGATAGTTTTTACTTGAACTACTATTATTTTCATTTTATTGCTGTTACATGTTGAGTAACAATGATGTATTTTTGGCGGAAAGCCTGGTAGTCTACGACATTGTAAACAGTTAAAAAATTACGTGTTGACTTGACACCTTGACAGTTTCCCTATGTCTATCTCTTTCGCTCCCGCTCAGTTCTCAAGGTAGTGATTCCTAAGAGTTTTTAAAATAAATTTATGAAATTAATATAGAAATTAAATAAATACCCCTGTTTTAGGATCAATAACTGTCTTAGCAATTAATATAATTACATAATTTTTCATCAACGGTAAAGATTACTCAGATAAAATTTGGTATCTTACCAACCTCCCGTCTTCAACGATGTTATTGTTGCTGAATGCTCTAAAACTCTGATTACCTTTGTAAATCGTTACTACAATTGTACAATTATTGAAAATATGTGGTTCTAAAGTGCCTATTTGTGATATATTTAAGATATTTGTGTTGAAAGTTTTCTAACCTCAATGATCAGACTGATTGGGTGGTTTCACTTTACAGATGAGTACGAAGATTATTAAACCAAATGCCGGGGAACCCGACCCCTTCGAGACATCGATCTCGCAGGCGTTGGTTGAGTTAGAAACTAATTCTGACCTCAAGGCCCAGCTCAGGGAGCTCTACATAACTAAGGCTAAGGAAATTGAACTTCATAACAAAAAGGTAGAAAACCTCATAAAACTGCTAATTTTTATCAGCTAATTCAGTAAAATTAACCTTTTCCCTTTCACATGAATCTTATATGAATATTTCAATATTTTAAATACTGTGTTTCGTTTGTGGACAGGGAAACATAAAAAAATAAGCAAATTACACATTACAAAGTAAATCTTAGAGAATTTACTAGTAGGTTACATTCCTTGTTTATGCTCTTTTTTTATTTGTCTACTACAATAATAAAATTGTTCACTTCATGTTGAATATTAAAAAGCCAATATTTTTAATTTTTTAGGGGCCATTAGTATCAAAGGAATGTTACAAATAATTATACTTCTCGATAAACATGTCTCAATGCCATTATTAAGATTATACAACTTACATGCAATTTGATTGTTATTAATACTTTATCCTTCCTTTTGTTCAGTCTAATTTTATAAATGAATTAAATTATTTCAGTCAATCATCATCTATGTGCCGATGCCCAAGCTGAAGGCATTCCAAAAGATCCAAATCCGCCTTGTGCGTGAGCTGGAGAAGAAATTTAGTGGAAAACATGTCGTCTTTATTGGTGATCGCAAGATTTTACCCAAACCCAGCCACAAGACTCGTGTTGCTAACAAACAGAAGAGGCCACGATCGAGGTATGAGCTTTATTTACAAATATTTTGTACAATATGGTAAAGTAATCATAACCCTATATTGTCCTATGGGTATCAAATAAATGTCAGACATAAATCAGTGGTAAAATAGTAAAGTTATAGATGTTTACCGGACTGCCACGAAAGAGTATTGTGGTTTTAATTCATTAATTACAAACTTTAAATGTCTACAGCTAACCATTTCCCTGTGGACTGCTTCATAGGGAAATATTTACCATAGTTGTCATGATTAGCATGAAGGTTGATAACTGCAGTTTACTGTGGGTATGTTCCAAAATACAACCCAATATACTGTTATGTGTTTGTAGTATACTGGAAACATTTTGGAACATGCCCTGTTATTTTGAGTTGATTTTAGTGCTTCTACCCATGTCCAGTATTTCTATTATTATTTCCCTATATTTGCTTTTTCAATACCCATGATATAATATATTGTATGTGTATGTACATAGTTAATGTAGCCTTAACTGTTTTAACTAATTGAACTGTGAGATGTTGTTAGATTGGTTTCACCTCCTGAATTTCATTGGCTACATTTTATGACTATGATACTGTTATGTATATGTAGATATGTAGGTATAGGGATGGCTGCGACCATCTTATAATAATAGGTACATTTGAATGAAGGGCAGTGCGTATTCAACTAAGCATAGTTTCACTTGTCCCATTCGCATATTTAACAGATACCAAAATAAATGATACCTGCAAAACAATCTATCTATTTTGTCACCTTTCTAAGTTTACCTATGGAAACTCCCACAATGCCCCAATGTGTATATCCTTAAATGTGAATCTCTGGTTAATCTCTCTGTGCTTACCTCACTCTTGAGCAGTGGCATAGCTACCGTAAGGCTAGGTGGTGCATTGCACAAGGTTCTCCAAGTACAAGGGCTTCATTCGACCTCCATAAACGATGTTCATAAACATTATAATATAATAACTAATTTGAATAAAGAATTTTTGAGTTTTAACTTTAGGCTGCTAACCACCAAACCTTGAATGGTTTGAACTGAAACCACGAAAACTTCTCCCACTTCCAGGACATAAAAACAATAATATTTTTAAAATAAAATTGTCTATTTTGTTTATTGTCTATCTATATTATTTCCTGTAATCTACTTCATCATTGTTATTTTTTTTACTATCTTCCCCTCGTGACTTTGTTTGCCTTGCAAAATTTCATCCGAATCTATCCAGTAGTTTTTGTGAAAGTGTAACTTAACTTATACACATATAAACTTGCACATTTATAATATTAGGAAGTATGATTAAATTTTGTCTGTTATGTTACTCATAAAACTTAGTTGTAAATAGCTTTGCTTTATTATGCCCTACAGTGGGTAATAAGGAGCTGATGATGAAGTAGTTTTGCACCTTTAAAGTGTTTAGTTTATTTTAAATAGGGCCCAATTTCATTTTTGCCCCGGAACCCAATTTTATTTTTGTCCTGGGACCCTTGCTCACAACTGTGCCACTATTCAGTAGCACTTTAGAAAGTAGTAGGAACCATTTGTAACTAGAAATGTGCAGTTTAAATGCTTTCAAAAAGGCTTATATTTTACCCTAGATTGGATTCCTGAATAAGCAGATTTTTGAGTTTAAGAAACTATCACTAACAAAACCTATCTTTTAGGCTCCAAAATATGTTTTTTACCCATGACCCTATCCCCATGATCACTGGCTTTGATCTCTTATCCTCATAGTGCAAATTAAAAGTTGTTTGGACGATATAATATATTCATGATGACTTCTCTAAAAACCTATAGTTGAGAAAAATACTTATCAATAACCTAGCAAACAAATTACATTTTTATTTTCGACCTTTGGATGTACTTGTACTCCTGTCCACTTAGTTAAGTATAATGAACTATTCTATCAGTGAGTGTAGTATTTAATAAACTGTAATATACAATTTCCTTCTTTAAAATATTCTTTGATCTATTACTTACCTACTTGTGGTATTGAGTTTACATGTTTATTTTTTGTTCAATTTAGATATATTTCCAATCAGAAATTGTAATTTGCTTTGAAGCACCTAGTAATTAATAGTCACTCATACTATATTGGCAGAATTCTTAAATGAAAGTACAAAAACTTAGAACCAATATTTTACATCTGTAATAAAATATCTTCTATTAATAATATATAATTTATTAAGTGATTGTTTACTTCATAATAAATAGAATACCAAAAATAAAAATATAAAATAAACAGTATCGTTACAATTAATCATTACGGTACACATGTGTTTAACCATGTAGTGGCAGTGTAAGAATATCCACTACCCTATATAGTCCCGTGTGTATCACAGGAATGGACAGAGGGAAATTGAAACAGGTGATGGAACTCAAAATAACAAGAAACTGGAGTTGATAACCAGCTTGCCAAGTGTCTCAACTATGGCAAAATCACCCTATGGTGGAGGCCTATGTTCAGCAGTGGACATTTATGGGCTGTAATGGATAGATGGGATGGACATGTATATATAATCAAATAAAAATATTGACTATTCATATTTTATAACTCATGTAATGCAAAAATAATGCCTATAGATTTTTTATTAGTCCATCTGGCTTAGTATCCCAATTTCAAATTCCACTGCCAATCAGCAGTGCAAAAGTTACGTTTAAGTACAGTGGATCTGTTTTATTCTTCCTTGGTAAGAGAAATTGTTAGAGGCTTATCAAATATCATTTGAATTAAGATGCCAGTGATTTGTCATTTTACATTAGGTGCACTGCAATATTGATTATTACTCTAATGTTATGAAAAATATTTTTTCAGAACACTTACATCAGTGTATGATGCCATTCTCGAGGACTTAGTGTTCCCTGCTGAAATTGTTGGCAAACGCATCAGGGTAAAACTGGATGGCTCACAGCTAATCAAAGTGCACCTTGACAAGAACCAGCAAACAACTATTGAGCACAAGGTAATATACCATACTTATTACAAGTTGAATTAGAGTTATATCAACCCTTTCATGTCAGGCACTATAAATAATAATGCTTAGTTGCTTAGTGTTCGATTGCAGGCCACCAGTACGATTTCCACATTGAATTTGTGTTTGAATGGCCTGCAAAAATTATTTCAGTGGTGGAAGTGTATTTATGTGCCATTGTATATATATATATATATATATATATATATATATATATATATATATATATATACTTGTAAGACCTTGTTTATGAATAAATTTTTTTAATAAAAAACTTTTTAAATTTCAATATAATATGTATAGCAGGGTTTAGATTTGCAAAAACTTCTGCCAAGTTATTCCACAAGTACTTGCAGAACCATTTACACTACCAGCAATATTACTATCGCAATTTGCTTTGGCTTTTGGAAAGAGCTTACACTAGTAAGGGCAATATTTTAAATCAATCATCATGCCAAGCCGTAGGAAAATATGTGCTGCTGCTATAGTAGTCCTGTTTAGTAGTGAAAGAATCGTTAATACGTGGTAGAGCCATACTGCAGTTATATTAGTAGAGTATAGTTATAGCATGAATTTGTCAACTCGACCAGGGAAGGACCACACTTTCACAGAATACCAGCGTAATGCCGCTGTGTTTCGTATGGCACTTCATATCCCATAATTCTCTGTATTGTTCATACTTCTCTATTAGCCGCACAGTATCATCCATACTTTTTTAACTGACATCTTGCTCAGTAACATAAAACCTTTATTTGCAAGAAAAATAAACCGCAAGTCACTGCCAGAAATTTCAAATAGAGTTTACACTTGCGACTTGTGGCAAGTCCTGCAAGTTACAAAACTTGCGAAAGTGAACTTGACGTCATTGTTTACACGGTAGGAATAGCTTGCAGAAGTCAACTTCTGCAAGTTTTGTTGCTAATCTTTCTCTCTCTCTCTAGTCGGTCCCTCATGACTGAGGATCGTGATCACCATTACAAAGAGTAAGTTTACTGTGTATGATCTGTCTCCACCAAGTCCTATCGCTGGCCATACGGAGAGCGTCGTAGAAATTTCGCGCACCAACTTCTTTGACTTGGTCAGACCACCGGGTTGGAGATCTACCTCTGGGCCTTGGTCCCTTTACGATTCCAACAACTATCAATTTCTCAATACTTTCGTCCCCGCGGCGAGAGATAAGACCAAAATAGCTGAGGATGCGCTGAAGACATGTGGTGGAAAGACGCGTCTTGATCTTGAGTTGTGATAGGATTGACACTTTTGTGCGCTTCGCAGTCCATGGTATTCGCAGCATTCGCCTCCAGCACATTTCGAATGCATCAATTCTCTCCCTTTCTCTGATGCGTATAGTCCATGTTTCAACTCCATAAAGAAATATTAGAAATATAAAAGTATATACTTGGCGTAATTTAGTATTATTTGTTATGCTTCTGTTCCTCCAGATGTTTGTCAGCCTGGTCATCGCATCCTTAGCTATTGCTATTCTACGTTTAATTTCGGGAACGCAAGTCTCTCATTTGAGATCAGAGATCCTAGGTATATATAATTCTCCACAACGTCGATCCCTTGAATGCTGCAAGTGTTGGAAAGTTTGTTAGCCCGGTTGCTATTCTAAACCTCGCTTATTAATGAAAAATATGGAGTAATTTTTTGACGTATATTTGACATATTTTACTATACACTGAATAAAAACTATTATTTACGGATTTTATCGCGTTTAATTACAACTTTAATTTATTTTTATTATCCCGACGTTACGATAAATTAAAGTTGTAATTAAACGAGATGAAATCCGTAAATAATAGTTTTTATTCAATGGTGTTCGCGTAAATTTATGATATTCTTATATTTTACTATATATATATATATATATATATATATATATGTATATATATATATGTATATATGTATATATATGTATATATATGTATATATATGTATATATATGTATATGTATGTATTATGTATGTATATATATATATATATATATATATATATATATATATATATATATATATATATATATATATATATATATATATATATATATATATATATATATATATAGTAAAGCGTAGTTACCGCACTTGGCAAGCAGTTTGGCAACTGCAGTTTTTTTATTATTTAG
This sequence comes from Parnassius smintheus behrii, assembly GCA_036936625.1. Lineage (NCBI taxonomy): Eukaryota > Metazoa > Arthropoda > Insecta > Lepidoptera > Papilionidae > Parnassius > Parnassius smintheus. The sequence goes on from JAUPFT010000028.1 coordinate 23,681,147, forward strand.
AGTTATTAACAGGAAATTTTAATTTTTTTGCGACAAAAAGGAAATACCGATTATATTGAATCACAATATATATAAATATATTTAGAGAAATAAGATATGATTTCATGGAATTTATTAGTCTGGGCAATAGTGTAATATGCCTACAATAAGTTCAGAGTTAGTCTTGTAGGCAGTGTCAGACGCGCAAGCATAATTTAAACAAAAACACTAATGATTTAGTGTTTTAATTTTGACTTCAGTTTAAATTTAAACTTCCATAACTCATTAGTTAAAGTACGCATATTTTTAATTTTGTTAATAATCTCTGAGTCTACTCTTTTTTAAAAGGCCGACAATGAACCTGTGCTCTGGCGTTGCGGTTGTTCATGGGTGGTGGTTAGTCACTTACCATCTGGTGGGTCACATGCTCTTTTGCCGCCACTGCTATGAAAAAATATATCGACAAAAGACAAAGAGCGACATACATTCCCTATATATACTATATTCTAAAATATCTTATTTGCAAACTGAAGGTTTAAATTATTTTGTCCGCAGGTTGATACCTTCCAATCAGTATACAAGAAGTTAACGGGGCGCGAAGTCACATTTGAGTTCCCCGAGCCCTATTTGTAGACTATGAATTTACAATAAAACATAAATCTTATTCATTGCTTTTAATTTTTACACCCTGCTAAAAATATGTACTTAGCTTTATGCTGATTTTTGTAAAGTAACAGTGCAGTGACGTATGTGGTGACGGGTTGCATAGGTCCAAGTGTGAATTGACTGCAGACTTCATTATCATTACATCCTTCAAAAGTCCACTGCTGAACAGGCCTCCCATGGAATGTCACAAAGCACTGCCCTGAGCCACCTGCATGCATCAACTTCCTGTATGTTTTATCAGGTCATCACCCCATCTAGTGGGAGGATTCCGCTTCGCTACCGTTACGTGGCTACCACTCGAGAACCTTTCTTACTTGTCAGGTGACGGTTCTTCGAACTACATACGCGGCCCTTTCCTATTAAGCTTATCAATCATTTGGACTATGTCGGTTACTCTGGTAATAATGCGGATGTTCTAATTCTATAACACAGAGAAACTGCGAACATAGCCTTGAGTTTGAGATTCTTCATACAGCCAGCCATGAAGGACAATGTAATCATTGGCCATAACTGGATACGACCACTAATAATATGCATCTACATTTTGATTCTTAATTGACGATATATTATATAGGCCACAGTTTCCACTTGGTGGACAGTGTATCAATGGAGGTACACTATTTTTTTAATTACAAAACACTACGAATATGACTAAAACAGAAGTTGTAGTCCGTCTATTAGTTTACAGCTTACGACTGTTCCGTGCCGTGGTCGATAGGGATAACGATTCTTTATAAATTTCACACTAACCAAGGATGCTTATTTCCTTTTGTCTTAAACATAAAATACTATAATACATACATAATAGAACGGGGGAAGGGGCGGAGCCCGTGTATCCACTAACATGTCAATTCACACCTATAAATGTCAACACAATCTTCCAATTTTCGTGTCAAGCGTCGCTGCATGAAAATTAAATAAAAAATGGCGAATTGCCTAATAATTACGTGTCGAAAGAACAGCGAGAAGTGGAATTTAAATAAAGGAGACATGTCTTACAACCTAATCCTTATCTAACAAGTAAGTCGAAACTATTTATATTTTGTGAATATATTGTTCACTGTTTATTAACAACTTATCTTGGCTCGTCAACGCACCACCACAGGTGTTACCGGGCCGGCTGTAGGAGTAGGACCGAGACTGCCATAGACTGCCACTTTCGCTACCCCCACATTGTGACGTATGCGGTTTTTTTGCGCCTGAAGCAAATATGGGCAACCCTCCGGAAAGCGGGGGAGGGAGGCGGTGAACGCTCATAGCATACCACGCAGCCGGCTGCGTGGTTATGTGGAGACTTTTACCCACTAAACACCGCCTTTTAGGGACTGGCTTAATGGTCTAACTGGAGATCTCTAAGCCGTATACGAACGCGACCCTCCTTGGCAGAAAGGAGGGCGCAACGTATGCGCTCGAGACAAGTTGGTATCTATACATACACTACATCCCTTCCTTATTTTAATTTACTATTTTTACGTTTGTCTGGTTGTTCATAAAATTATTTATAATAAAACATCTTTTTTTTCTTTTCCCTGCTTTATTTATTGAAAATCATTCATCATAAATATAGTACCATGAAATTAAATAATTATTAATGTTTAATACGTTGTTTTTCTTTTATAGCATCTAAATCATTTCCACTATCATTTATATGTACGATTCTAATCTATAGCTTTCTCTACGTCCCTTTCTAACCTTTCGTCATTATTTCCAATATTTAAATCCTTGTTCTAATCACCAAGAACTTTACATCTTCCTCCAACTTTCTTGAAGTGTACTATATTCCTTCTATAAACTTGTCCCATTTCGTCGTTACGTACATCCACATCCCCACCTACACTCCGATGCACCGTGTAAGGACTGGATCGTAATTTAAACTTAATTTATTATTTTTATTTAAGTTTCTTTTGTATATACCTTATCTCCTGGTACTAAATCACATGCTTTGGCCTTGCTCTTATCTGCATATTCCTTTCCCGATTGTTTCTTTTCCTGATACCTGTCCCTGACCTCAGAGTCTTCAAGTTTACGAGTAATATCTGCAACTATTGGAATTTTATCACGGAACTGCCTTTTAAAGAACAGTTCCGCTGGAGTTTTTCCGGTCACATTATGAGGTGTACTATTGTACATAATCATATAATCCAACAAACCCTCCTGCCAGTTCTTTTTCTCGACTTGGCATATTTTAAGGCGCTTTAAAATGTCTCGATTCTGACGCTCAATTTCCCCATTTTGCTGAGGCCAGTAGGGTATTGTATTATATAAGATAATATTTCTTTCAGTGCAGAATAATTTGAAATCTTTACTGCAGAACTGCCTTCCATTATGAGCAGTTATTGTCATCGGGTTACCCGACTGAAGTAGTCCACAACAATCAATAGCTATGTCCACCCACGGCTCTTATGGTAACTCTCTTCATTTTATTGGATTCCGAGGTGGTGCCGGTATTTGGTGCCGATACAAGGGTGCAGCCTTTACAAGACTTCACCAAGTTCTCGGCATCCTTATCGTACCTTGGCCACCATACTTTGGTTCTTAGCCTAGCCTTCATTAACACTATCCCTGGATGTCCTTCATGGGCTGCTGTAAGGACTAGGCTACTTAGTTTCTTAGGGATTACTATTTTAATCCCTCTCAATAAAATTCCCTCATAAAACATATCTCGTTTTGAAAAATTTTGTAAGTTTTTACTCCTTCATTCCATTTATTATTGTACAAGCCTTCTCTCACCTTCAGTATTTCTTGATCTTCTTTTGAACACTCTATGATATCCTTCAACGTAACAGCTACAGGTCTTGTACAATCTATAATTTGGTGTATGTGAAATTCCAGTCTATCCATTGAGAAATTTTCAAATTGGCACAGTCTTGATAAACAGTCTGCGGTGTTGTTTTTCCCAGGTTTGTAAATGACCTTAAACTTGTAAGCTTGAAGACGTAATATCCACCTCTCAATTCTAGCACATGGTTTGGGTTCGGGTCCAAATATGATCTCAAGTGGTTTATGATCCAACTCAAACTCCTTGCCGTACAGAAATATATTAAAATGTTCTACTGCCCAAACAAGAGCCAAAGCCTCTTTCTGTTTGGCAATATCGCCTTTCCCAATTGGTTAACGTTTTATGACCATAAGCCACGATTCGAGGTCTTTTACTGTCTATTTGAACCAACACGCCCCCTAGCCTTACTGGACTTGCATCTGCTATGACAATAGTGCGATCCATAACGTCGTAATATCCTAGAGTAGGAATTGTAGACAGTGCAGATTTTAGTTTGTTAAATGCGGTCTCCTGCTTTATTCCCCAGAGTTCAGAGTTAAAACTCTGATACTTTCCTCTGCTTATTTCGTAACAATTCTTTTAGGGTTCCGTTACAGTTGCTAAATTTGGTATCCATTTCCCAAGTTTATTAGTCCCAAAATGCTCTGAAGCTCATCTGAATTTTTTCTAAAAAGATGATTCATTTAAATTTTGAATTTGAAAGCTGAATTTTTGGATATTTGATACGTATTTCGCTAATGGTTCAATGCCTTCTTCTGATAGTTCATGTCCTAGAAACTGCAGTTTTCTTAATTTAAATTAGCACCTTCTCTTTCATGATTCATTTTATATTTCTTACGGTTTTTTCATTATTGTTTTTTTACTTACTTGGTGTTTCCTTTTCAATTGCTGTCTTGTTTGACAATATTGTCTAAAGTGTCCTCTTAATCCACATTTCAAAGTCTTTATCTTTCCCTGGGCACATACTATCATGGGAAGCATGTCTTTAACTCCCACACCTCGCGCATTCAATTGTTCGTTTTTTGTTGTTGTCTCCCTCTTTTTGACTTGTATCCACTTTATTAATCTCTTGATTTACGCCGTTACTTCCAAATTCTTCCATCTGTCGATTAACTGCTTCGAGAGCATTTGCTTCTACCACTATGTTGCTTAAAGTTATTGAATCTCCTGTTTGTAATATTTTCTTTCTAAGTTCCCTAGAGGAACATTTCTCTGTTATTTGGTCAATAATTTGATCATCCTTATCTTTAAATTCACATTTATTTGCTCTTCTTAATCGTATTAAGAATTTATCGAATTTTTCATTTTGTTCCTGTTTAATAAACCGAAATAGATGGCGTTCATATACCTTACTCTGTTTTGGTGCAAAAATGCATCCAGTTTTTCTATAGCTATATGATAAACATCAACCCCTTCAGCAGGTATTATGGCGGCGTCAGGGATATTATAATAGATTTCTTGCAATTCAAGCCCGCCAAAGTGTAACAAACATGTTCTCTTTTTCTCAGTATTTTCTATACCTGATGCCTCAAGGTAAATAAAGAGTGCACGTTTCCAACGCTCCAATCTAGTACCTACAGATGTAGGTTCCCCCTCACAATCAAATTTTTCCGGTACGAGTTGCGACACGTTGAAATTTCAATGTACTAAATTCTTTACTAGTAAGACTACCTGAAACCAAATGATTCTAAATTCAGCACTTTACTTGTACTTGGCCAGTATTCCGTTAGAATACACCAGTACAATGTCAATTAAATATTGTGATTAGTATCAATTTAATGACCAGCTATGCTGCTAAAATATCATGATCATTGTCAATTTAATGACCAGCTACGCTGCTAAAATATTGTGCTCAGTGTCAATTTAATGACCAGCTACGCTGCTAAAATATCATGATCATTGTCAATTTAATGACCAGCTACGCTGCTAAAATATTGTGCTCAGTGTCAATTTAATGACCAGCTACGCTGCTAAAATATCATGATCAGTGTCAATTTAATGACCAGGTGTTACCTGCTGTCATATATTTTTTAATGTTTTTGATAAATAAATTTGGTTGAAATTTATGTCAAGCTTATCACGAATTGGAATCGAAGGAACCATTTGTTAAACATCATAAATATAATTCTTTAACCATTTGTCAAACCGACAGGGAATCGAACACCGGAACAATAATCAATCCCAATAGTATGTACAATAAACTAGGCACAAACAATTTTCTAGATATTTATTGCTTGACTGAATTTGAAATTAAATTATGATTTTACGATGACATAATGTAAAAAATTTAATAAAATATGTTATGTACAATTTATATGAATTTTAATTTTAAGGGGATATAGTAAGTCAGCTCAAATTCTGATTTCGCCCCCACTTGCCCGCGCGTCGTATGCTATGTACCGACATGTTTGTAATATTGCTGCTGTATTTCGTATGGTGAGTGTAGAGAACCGGAGACCCTTTTTACTGGAAACGAGGCATTCCATCTCAGTCCTCACGGGTGACAACGCATCTGCATTTTGATCTTTAATGGAGGATAGATGTAGATGTCTATGGGCCGCAGCAACCACTTACCATCAGGTGGACTGTGTGCTCGTTTGTCACCCTATTCTGTAAAAAAAAAAAAATCACTAATACTGTAAGTAGATAGGTCGTTAGATACTTATTTCATTAGGTTTATCATATTTATGCCCGTTTATTAACGCCAACCCAGTCGCTTCTTATTGTTATTACGGTTATTTCCTATTTAAATTTTACGTCGTCCTGTTGCGTAATGTGTATTCTGATCGTAAGCGACACAACTTCCCCCTTCAAAAGCCGAATCGATACTAACCGGGCGGCAGGAAACAAACTTCAAGACGCCGATAGTTTAGGTAATTTATTTTTACAGTGAAAATAATAGTTTTTTAAAATAAGTCAATAACATAAGCACTGCTTTATAGTTAGTTCAGTTAGTATGCAAAGTTTCATGATCTTATTTAAAGTATTTTATGAATAACAGCGGTTTATTGTTCAGTTTGGAGGTAACTATGGATTTTTTTTCTATAGAGAAAATTTTACGGAATCGTGTTTTCGTCTAATATAGTCCTTAATGTTAATCCTCAACTTTACAATATATTTATTTCAAAATTAATGCTGCAATATTTTCGGCATAACGGAGGATATTGCTAAACCATTTGAGGTTATATTTCCCCTTAAGGTCGGTAATGTATAGTGCGATGTACATTTACATTTCAAACATCCATTCGGGTAGTTAACACATACGTAGTCCAAAATGCGTTCAACGTCGTTTGTGTAAAATTATATCTGATTCCATATTAGGACAGCCTCTAAACTCATCTCACTTCACTTAAATACCAGAATACCATATGAAGTACAAAATAAAATTAGAAGTAATTTAATTAACCATTTACCTTCATGTGAATATATCACGAGGTTCAATTTAGTATGTTTAATATGAGTAATTATCATGTTAATTCACAGTACAAAGTAAATAGTGCAGTAATATCATAAAATTACAGCATGAAACACCATAAAATTACACTGTGTACAAAAGTTCTGGCAATAATTATAAAAATAAGTTAATGACTTTTTTGATTCTTGTTTATTTTCAACTAAAAGTACTTACCGTTTTCCTCGTCGCCACATGGATTGTTCACTGTTTATTAACAACCTATCTTGGCTCGTCAACGCACCACCACACGTGTTACCGGGCCGGCTGTAGGAGTAGGACCGAGACTGCCACTTTTGTTACTCCCACATTGTGTATGCGCTCGAGACAAGTTGGTATATATACATACACTACATCTTTTTTTACGCTTGTTGGTTGTTCATAAAATTATTTGTAATAAAACATCTTTTTTTTCTTTTCCCTGCTTTAGTTATTGAAAATCATTCATCATAAATATACATACACTACAGTGAATATTAGAAAAAAAAAATAAAGAAATATTGATGTGTCAAAAACATTAATCAAAAGTCGAAAATGTGTAAATCGCTCAGTCTGACAACACAGCGAACCGGGTTTTTCGGGGTTTGTAGTAGTGATAATACGACGTAATTGCTTATGTTATGTTTGTATCTATGCTCCCGGTGACACAGCTTTTCGTACAAAATAAGGTTGACAGCCATTCTATTATGTATTTATAGTATTCTATGGTCTTAAACTATGCACAGATTTGTTACATACATTACTCGACCGGGGAATGACCACACTCTCACAGAATACTAGCGTAAAATAGCAGTTGAATGCTGTTGTGTTTCGTATGATGAGTGTAGAGAACCGAAGATCTTTTTTACTGGAAACGAGGCATTTCGTCTTAATCCTCAAGGCTGGCAATGCATCTCCATTTTAATTCTTAATCGAGGACAAATTTAGATGTCTATGGGCCACAGCATCCACTTACCATCAGGTGGACTGTGTGCTCGGTCACCCACGTCCTATAAAAAAATACATGTGTTTAAAAGTGCTGATGACGTGCTCGGTGAAAGAGAAGATCGAGAGAAAACCGGCTTGTCTTAAAAATAGAACATGTAAGTTCACCAACACCACCAACCTCTATATATACAAGAACACTCATCTATGTGAGAGGTGACTTGTGCTCAGTAGTAAGACATATATAGGCTGTAACTTACGACTATCATTGTTGTTTAATAAAAGTTACTCAAATTAAAAAAAAAATTATTCACAGTAACATGTCAGTCTATATTATTTCATTTACAATAATTTCATTTTCGTCAAATTGCAGTTTATTAAGATCTATATACTATAACGACAAAAGACTGTTGAAGAAAGCTCATATGTTTGATGATTTTTTTTTGTATATAAAACATTGATAATGTAATGTTAACCTCAAGCTAGGTTTTTCCCCCTTTATTGTGGAGGCGTTAAACATACTTATACTACACATGGACAAACATGAAACAATTATTTGAGAACCGAAACAATTATAGTAGGCCTTACAAACACTTGTTCCTTGCGGGATTCGAAACCGTAGGAACGCAGCGTCGCAACACTACGAGCCTTCTTCAAAACTTCAAATCGAACCGACATATTGCAATGCTAAAAGATTAAAAAAAATACAGAGAGAAAAATGCAAGATCTGTCAGATATGTAGTATGAACTAATAAATAATATATTATACCCTTTTATGTCATACCCCTATCACATTTTTTCGAAATTTTTACTATATACCAAAATGGCATAAATAATGAATGTAGAAATAACATTTAACATAAAAAATTTCACTATGTATTTATTATTTTAATGCACTATACAAAAGGTTTTGAATTGTATGGAATGTCATTAGATAATATAATTTAATTGGTGCAAAAGACACCGCAATTCATACAATTATCAATAAAGTAATATAAAAGAATACCAAGATTTATCCCAATTTTTGTTCCAAAATTATAATTTTTATTAACATATAAGTACATAAACAACCCTAAAACTTATTTAGTTTTACATCAATAAGCAAGAAGGGCGGAAATATCTTTTATTCAGCTTCATACGAATATGGCTTACCCCGAAAGCTGTAGTAGTAAAGTAAAGCAGGTTAAACTATCTATTATGAACAAATGATTGACTATAAAAAACATTTGCAAGCAAATGGTATATAACATTAGCTTATCTCTTTAATATCCAAACATTATATTAACTTAAGGTCTTTGGATAACACTTGTTGTAGACAATGCGCCGGAAGATGTACAAAAAATATCTGTATTTATGCAAACATTCAAGCATAATTCTTCACTAAAGGCCAACGATACGAGGTAAAGAGTGTAAACAAGCCTTTAGAGATTCATAACATTTATATTAAATAGATCTACAAATTTATAAATGAATGAGCGACCTTTGTACTAGATAAAAATGATCCTTCAGAAGAGGCTCTTCTCAATATCTCAACTAGCCTACTACATACTATCTTGTGTACTTCGCCAACGTTAGTTTGTTCCATATGCAGGGTTTTGTTTACGAAAACTGGCGAAAAAAAATTTAAGTTAATTATTATACTTTCTACTTGCCAGAGTTCATTAAATGAACTTGCATCAGTAATTATCAAGTCGCATTCGGACTATCGATGTGTCCCTTACTCATAACACATAATATATGTTTTTTGCTCACGAGTTACCTTGTTTGAGTTTCCGCACCTCAAATGACGGGTACCTCACGAGGTAAAATGACGTACTTCCTAATCCTTAAATAAAATAGATGAGTCAGCCGGGACTAGTTCGGATGATGCATTGTAAGCAAATATACTATACACTACTTGTATACCACAAGCAACGCGGCGGTGAGAAACGCGTAGTGAGGGGATGGTAGGTCATAGGGGGGGGGGGGGAGTAGATCGCACTCACGCAAGGAAGAGTACAAATCAGCAATTTTCACCAAGTACCTAAAACGTTTACACTATAAAATTTAATGCACAGTATCAGTATTTTCGCAAACTACTGCGCATCGTCTGCAACAAGCCTTACTGTGTTAAATAGCAGGCAGTAAATAATCTGACACTAGTTAAAGCTGAACGTATATTTGTCCGCACCGTACGCACCGCATTTTGCGGATGGCCACGTACGTTTGTACGTACGTGCCGTACGCATTTCTTTTGTATTGCCAACAACTTTTACAGGTTTTTTCAACCACTGGTGTGAAACGGTCCAGTGATATTGATCGCTCTGGGTACTACGGAAAAATTGTTGTAATAGCCTGCTTATTGGCAGAGGAAGAAGAAAAGAAGATTCTCGATTCATAATATTAACTGGTAAAAGGCAGTTGCATGGAGAATATTACACTTAATTTAAAGACTTATTAGATGATGAATGATTTTTCAAATATTTGCATTTTACATACAAGAAATTTCAAGAATTTCTACACTCTCTCTCTTTACTAAAACCATATCTCTCTATGGAAAACTCAAAATTTAGAAGGCCAATTAAACCAGAGGAAAGACTTGTTGTATGTTTGAGATAAGTATTTATTTTTTATTGAGAATTAAGTAAACAGATATAATTGGGGTTTTGAATTAAAATTAATTATCAATTTTTATTGCATTTAAATCATTTTGTAGCTAAGTATTCATATTGATAATCGATGCAACAGCATTTTTTCAAATTATGTATAAATAATTACGTATCAATGAATAGTTATAAAAAGTCTTGTGTGACAACTCATTGTTGCCTACACAGTAAAGGAAAATGCTCCTGAAATAAAGTAAAAATATATTTCACAACGAAAGTCGAAACCACCAGTTTCAGTGGAAAATTCACTAAATTGGCAACATTAGGCAACACTATCAGCACGCGTCGAACGCGCCGCATTATATGACGTCATCGGCATTCGTCCTTCAATATTCGGATACCTACCGCATTTTATAAAATGCGGCGAGTACGGTGCAGCTGTAATGTGCGAGGTTTCATATGATGAAATCATACAACGAATTCTAAAATGCGGCACGTACGGTGCTGACAAATGCGTTTAGCTTAAACCATATACACAAGCCTAAATAACTCCAAACGTAATAATCGCTATCTCCTAGCTATAGCCCACACCAAGGTGTTATTTTGTTATTAATTATTTAGTTATTAATTAACTACCTTACAAATCTTGTCCATAATATTTCTCCAAATCATCCACATTCGTCTCCGTCTGTTTATTTATATTTGTGTCGTTATTTACTTTTTCTTCATTATAATCATTTGGCCTAATAACTTTTATGTACGTAACCGGGATCAATCCCGCGTGTTGTCTATCCGTCGATGCCATCAGCCAACCGGAGTTCCATAGGTTCCCTTGCAAATGTTGCGGTGCTAGGGTCAGGACTTGGTTTGCGCTAAAGCTGATCTCCTGAGGAGATGTTGCTTGGAAGTCGTGCTGAGCGACAGCTCTAAGAGGATTCTGCCATGTTGTGGGATCGTTTACTGTAAAAAGAAAATTACATTTCTTAGCATAAATTATATAGGTATAGTTAAGTAATTGATAACTTCACATAATTACACACAAGTTAAAACTTTTAAAATTTTGTACAACCAACTTCAATATAAATAAAACAATTTAGTGTTGATTTTTTAAAAAACCGCTCGACTGATTTCGGTAAAATTTAAATTTTATTATGTTATACCGGACCGTATTACATATGAATGAGTTAGATTTGGAGAACGTGTGGCATAATGTTAAGAAAGGTTTGGTGGATGCAGCTACCGAAGTATGTGGTGTTAGTAAGAGAACGAATGAAAGGAATAATAATACGTTATGGTGGGATGATAAGGTACATATGGAAGTTGCAGCAAAGAAGAGAGCATGGCTAGATTTGCTAGCAACCAAGGCTGGTAATTCTGGCAGTACGAATTATGATATCGAAAGAAAAAAGGCAGTCCTTAGACATCTAAATAAGAGAGTAAAAGAAGTAGTTGAAAGGAAAAAGCAAGAAAGAACTGTTAGCCTAGCCAGCAACCTTTCCTTTGAAGTCTTCCATACTTGTAATAAGGGGCTGCGACTGTGTGAGCTGGAACAGTTGGAGATTTTAAAAAGTAATAATGGTAACAATGCACTGCTGAATGAACAAACAAATGTTTCTAATTCACGTTTGTTAAACATCTTTAAGGCTAATCTTTAATTATAATTAAAATTAATAATAATAAATAACTATAATAATATCAATAAAACAATAATAATATAACAATAAAAATATTAATCATACGAGGGCGGCACTGAAAATTTCGGGAATCAAGGAAGTGACACAACATTAATATTTAATAATGTATTTATTGCTTTTCGAAATATTCTCCGCGAAATTTGACACATTTTACCATACGATGGAACCAATCATTGAAACAACCATTGAAATAATACTAGTTTTAACGGAATTTATCGCGTATATTTAACTTTTTTACCCGACGTTTCAAGAGCTTTACAGCACCCATGGTCACGGGAAGGACTGAGATGTTCAACGTCCAGCTGTCATAGTTAACCGCGGTTACCATAGATTAAAAATTTAACTTTTGTTCCGATCTACACAGTATGAGCTTATGGTATCATGGAGTCTTGCAGTTGTATGCTTGGGTTGGGATTTAATTTTATTTATTATAGGATCCCAAGCAGATGGTAGCACCCAGCCATCTTCTCTATTGAAATTAGGATGTTTTTTGATTTCAATAGCCTCGCGAATCATCCTTGGAAGGAATCGGTGTTCTTTAGCGAGGATTTGTGGTCTATCAAATCTGATGTAGTGACGGGGGCGATCTTGTACATGTTCACAGACTGCAGACTTGCCGGAGCGTCGATTCTTCACATCAGCTATATGTTCTTTGACGCGGGTTTTAATTGATCTTTTAGTTTGTCCTATGTAGGAGAGACCACATTCACAATCAAGCTTGTACACTCCTGCATCTTGCAAAGGGACGTTACACTTGACTGATGATAAAAACTGACCAATCTTCTTCGGCGGCTTGAAGTATGTTTTGATGGAAGCGCGCTTCAAGATGTAGCCAATCTTGTCAGTGACTCCTCTAACATATGGCAGTACAGCAGGTACTATGTGAATGTGGTCTCTCCTACATAGGACAAACTAAAAGATCAATTAAAACCCGCGTCAAAGAACATATAGCTGATGTGAAGAATCGACGCTCCGGGAAGTCTGCAGTCTGTGAACATGTACAAGATCGCCCCCGTCACTACATCAGATTTGATAGACCACAAATCCTCGCTAAAGAACACCGATTCCTTCCAAGGATGATTCGCGAGGCTATTGAAATCAAAAAACATCCTAATTTCAATAGAGAAGATGGCTGGGTGCTACCATCTGCTTGGGATCCTATAATAAATAAAATTAAATCCCAACCCAAGCATACAACTGCAAGACTCCATGATACCATAAGCTCATACTGTGTAGATCGGAACAAAAGTTAAATTTTTAATCTATGGTAACCGCGGTTAACTATGACAGCTGGACGTTGAACATCTCAGTCCTTCCCGTGACCATGGGTGCTGTAAAGCTCTCGAAACGTCGGGTAAAAAAGTTAAATATACGCGATAAATTCCGTTAAAACTAGTATTATTTCAATGTGTAGTGTTCGCGTAAATATAAGAAATCATTATTGAAACAACCATTCCATTCGGAAGTTGGGGTCACCAAAATGGCCGTTTTGTAGGCGTCCACAGCTTCTTCAGGTGATGAAAATCTCTGTCCACGCTATTTATTCTTTATTTTAGGGAAAATATAGAAATCATTAGGGCTTAGGTCGGGGCTGTACGCCGGATGGTCTAATAATTCTATGTTTTCTTGCTCTAAAAACTTATTTGTTCTGTGTGCGGTGTGAGAACTCGCATTGTCGTGATTGAGGATGATGCGGCGGTTGCAGTTCTCTTTACAAAGTTCAGAAACGACCTGTGGCAAACAAATGCTAGCATACCATTTTGCATTAACCGTTCTTTGTCCCTCAAGAGGAATAGTCGTAACATGGCCAGTTTTGGAGACAATTTTTGTTGGCTTTAACTCATTTACGAACACCCAAACCCGTGACTGGATTTTTGTTTCGGGTTCGTGCGCGTATATCCAGGATTCGTCACCTGATACGATGTTGTATACAGCATTTGAGGATCCTGCGTGGAATCTTTCGAGAGTTCTGACGCACCAGGTAATGCGAGCCGCTTTTTGCTCTTCACGGAGCGAATGCGGTATCCATCGGGAAAACAACTTTTTTACACCTAATTGTTCATGCAAGATTATTTGTATTTGACTCATGCCATGTCTAAAGTTGCCTGAATTTCGCGGTATGTCACATGTCGATCTTCCTCAATCAGCTTACGCACAGCATCAACGTTTTCTTGGGTGACTGCAGTTTTTGGACGACCTTGACGGGGATCATCACTGAGCTTGACACGTCCACGTTGAAATTCAGCAAACCAGCGATAAATTGTGGTTTGGATAGGGCTTCATCACCAAATGCAGAAATCATCCGATCAACACACTGTTTTTGTGTTAAACGACTTCGAAAGTCATAATAAATCGTCGCTCTTGAATTTTCTCGAGTCAATTCCATTTTCTCTCCTTCCCGTGACCATGGGTGCTGTAAAGCTCTCGAAACGTCGGGTATTTAAAAAATTAAATATACGCGATAAATTCCGTAAAAACTAGTATTATTTCAAAATGAATATTATTCATCCATAACATTTATTATTGGAACGACTAAACAAGTTTGACAAAACCTTGTGACAAGACCGAGAATCTTTTTTTAAATAAATAAATGGTATTCGATTTTTAAAACCAAGGAGGTTTTCAATTAAAAAGATTTTATTATGACAGGAACAGTGGAAATATTCCATTCCCGATACTTTTAGTGCATAGTGGTAACAATAATGATAATTAGTCGCAGGTTTGTTATCGCACGGCGCGATCACTCGCTACTTTGGTGGGGAGCGGTTGTATCGGCGTGTATAAATAGCAGCTGTTTCGGCTCGCCGGTCGCCGCTCACTTAGCGGTCAGCCGCCGTAGAGTCTACATCACCTGAGGATGCCTCGTGTAGAGGCGAAACACTTGTCGTATTATCGTCGATGGTGTGTCTTACCTGGAATAGTGGTGTTGGAAGTAGTGGTGCCGGGAGTAGTGGTGACGGAGTTAGTGCATGCAATTGAGGGAGGGCGGGACCTGCTCTTCAATCCAGGTAAGACACATCATTGTATTTAGTTAGCGGAAGGTTGCGAAGTAATTAATATTTTTATTTATTTTAACATATAGAAAGAATGAATGAGGAAAGAGTGACAAACCAAATTTATGTTCCAGAAGTGAACGGCAGAGTCGGTAAGTGACGCCCTAGGCGAAAGTTTGTCGATCAAATTGGCGACCTACTGAAAGCGGGCCAAATTATGAGCACCCTTAACTGACGAGCATGTATGCGTAGGTATATGAATGTGGAAGAGGCGAGAGAGGTGTGTCAGGATCGTGCCAAATGGAAGGCTATATATAGGTCTCTGCATACCCCTCTGGGTGACGGGCTTATGTATGTATATAATAATTTACAATATAACATATTGTATAGTTAAATAGGAAAACATTTAAAAACAGCAAGGAAAAAAACACAAAGTCAACTTTCCAAACTTCTAAGGGAACAAAGTAGTAAAATTAAAAATGTTGCACACAACCAACTTCAATATAAATAAAATGAGAATATTATCAATATAATCATAGTTAATTAAATACGCATCATTAAGGATAACTCAAAAACTACTTGGTCTGATCTTGATAAAATTTATATGGACCCACATGAGAAGCCAGCACACCAGGAGCTTTCAGAAAAATCATCAAAATCAATTCACCTAGAAAAAAGTTTTGAGTTAACACAAAAACAATACAGTCGAATTGAGAACCTCTTACTTTTTTGAAGTCGTACTTGAATTAAACAGTTTTCATACTTACATCTTTCATTGATGCTAGTGGACAGCCCATTCAACATTCTTAGCACAATATAAGGCGCGGCCGCAATCACACCGAAAAATAGAAGAATCGGCCAACTGGACCCTCTGGCTTTTTGGTCAGCTGTCGCAGTACCAGACTGTGTGGCCGCCACTGCTTCTGCCCAAGCCTGGAAACAAAAATATATTACCTTATTCCCTCTTTACATAATATGGGACATATAATAAGTGTTGTAACTTCGCTTCTACACTAGCCAATAAATATAATATGTCGTATATTGATTGCATTTATTTAAATATAGTAGTTACGTTGTACCAGTTCTGGCGCACTGAGTCACAAGTACGACGTTCGTCGACTCACGATCCTAAAAAAAAAAAAAAAAAAAAGGTTTTGGCATGCTCTGATCACGAATCTGCTATCCATTTTTGCGTAGGATGCACGGTTCCGGAGATGTGCAGATCAATTAACTCTTATCTAATTGATATCCGCTTCGAGCCTCCACCGTCATTAGCGCTCCATTGTTCTTATCTACTTATCTATTGTTCATTCAATACCGTCATTATCTATTCTTCCTCAGCGTGGTGATATTGTTATATACTCCTTTGTTCCTATCTACACTAAACTGAGCTACCCAATGTGACCCTGGTTTATCATCTGTACCCAAATTGCATATTACCTAGTCAGGTCATAAATTCTATCACATGTTTAATATAAAACAATTGAAACGAGTTTATTCATTATGTAACCATTTATATACCAAAATGAACTTAACAAAACATAGATTCTTATGACACTATAGTTTATTCAAAATGACCTCCGTAATTTTGAATACAGGCCTTCAATATGCGCGGCCAGTCGTCTATCGCAGCCTGAACGAGGTCCATGTTATATCGGCGGCTGCCTTAATCAAGGATGTCTTGAGTGACTCCAAATTGGGATGAGGCTTTGAGCACGCCCTTTCCTCCAAGTGTTGCCATATCTTGTAATCTAACGGATTCAAATCTGGACTGGTATTTGTGTCGGATGAAGTCGATTTCACGCGCCGCCAGCCAGTCTTTTTTTTTTTGTTTTTAAAGAACGTTACCTCCACACTAGGTTTTTCTCCTGTATCGTGGGGGCAGTTTACAAACACAAATTTCACAAGGACAAACATCCAAACTCGGAACAATTACTTGTAGGTCGTACAAATACTTGTTCCGTGCGGGATTCGAACCCGCGACCCCCAAGCGCGGCCACTCATTGCTAAGCCACTACGCCACGGAGCTGTCAAAAGTCTTGTGTGCTCTTCGCTCTATGAGCTGACGCCGAAACTTTGTTGGAATACCCAGTGCCTGTTATTGAACATGGTATGAGAAACAGGTTACACAAGGTTCGTCAGGACTGTATTTTGATACACAACTGCATTCGTTTTTACATTTTTCTCACAAAAATGTACCTCTGTTAAGCCCCAATAAGAAACTCCCAACCACACCATGAGCGAGGATGGAAAATGACCCCGTTGGACACGCGGAATACGGTTGCTCGCTTCTTCACTACTGTGTGCGTACACCTTATCATTTTGTTTGTTGTAGCTCTCTTCTACGGTAAAAATTTTTTCATCCGAAAAAAGAATTTCCCGATATTTTTTTCCCGCGTACCGCTTCAACAAAGCGCGGCATCTCTTCAGTCTCAGATCCATTAGACGAGCATTCAAACGATGTCCTGTTTTTCTTCGATATGCCCGAAGCCCTAAGTCTTCATTTAACGCCATGGTTCTGCTTAACCCCATCTGAAGGGCCAACAGTTTTTGCTTACGTTTGGGATTTCTTTGAATTCGCACCTTTACAGCTTTTAACACTGCTGGAGTCCTAACAAATCGAGGGCGACCACTTCTTGACCTGTCATCTACACTAGAGTCTTCATTGTATCGTTTGATGGTACGATAAACGAATCTTTTGGTTATATTCAAATTTTTCAGTATATCAAAAAATTTAATTGGCGCGTAATCGCAACTGCAACACGGTCTTTTTTAAGCGTCCACTCCATATGTAAAAATGAGTAAAATTCTAAAAAGTATACAGTTTTATTTTCATGAATAATTCGAATTCAATAAACTTTTTTGTGGCCAGCATTCTAAAAGAAAAGTTTTTACTGTGTGACAATACTTATGACCTGACTAGGTATATACGTTGGTACGTGGGTGTACATGGACAGTCTGTTAGCAGCATAAACATTATTTTCTAGACTGGGGTGAATCTTTTTCAGATGTTGTTGTACATCTAGTGTATCCATGATATTACTGCTATTAGTAGATTACTACAGTACAATCTACTCAATGACTAACATAGGAATGATCAATAATGTGATTTCTAAATATTAAATTGCATTTTTTCTGTTATACAAAACCTATTTGAGTCATCAATACACTGAATAAGACGCAACACGAAGAATGTGAGATAAGGTTGTTGACGCATAAAGTTATTATCAATTCTACTGTAGAAATTCTTTAGATTAGAATTATTACTTACTGTTACTATATAAGACCAAGCAACTGCAGTCATGGAGTTAGTGTATGGTCGTTTGACCGCAGTGTATCTATCAATAATATATTTGTGTTACTTCAACGCATCAAAGGCCATAGATGTAAGTGTTTAATCTATTGACAAACTTACTTTTCTTTCTGTTATTTTCTTACGTGTGTATGATTTTGAACGACAGGCCTGTTGGTCTAGTGGTTAGTGACCCTGACTGTTATGCCGGAGGTCGTGGGTTCGATTCCCACCCAGGACAAATGTTTGTGTGATGAGCACGATCATTTGTTCTGTGTCTGGGTGTAATTTATCTATAATATTTATGTATTTAGAAATATATAAGTATGTTTATCAGTTGTCTAGTACCCATAACACAAGCTCTGCTTAGCTTGGGACTAGATGGCGTTGTGGAATATTATTATTATTATTATTATTTAGTGTTAACAAATTATATTTAAATATTGTGTGTGTGTATATGATTAAGCCGTGGTAGCTCAGATGGTTAGCGCAAGCTGTAAATTTTACAGTACGTAACGCGGGTTCGATCCCCGCCGACACCAATTAAATTGTTAATTGCAATTTTAAGTGTTTATTCTATTGACACACTTACTTTTCTTTCTGTTATTTTCTTACGTGTGTATGATTTAGTGTTAACAAATTATATTTAAATATTGTGTGTGTGTGTATATGATTAAGCCGTGGTAGCTCAGATGGTTAGCGCAAGCTGTAAATTTTACAGTACGTAACGCGGGTTCGATCCCCGCCGACACCAATTAAATTGTTAATTGCAATTTTAAGTGTTTATTCTATTGACACACTTACTTTTCTTTCTGTTATTTTCTTACGTGTGTATGATTTAGTGTTAACAAATTATATTTAAATATTGTGTGTGTGTGTGTGTGTGTGTGTGTGTGTGTGTATATGATTAAACCGTGGTAGCTCAGATGGTTAGCGCAAGCTGTAAATTTTACAGTACGTAACGCGGGTTCGATCCCCGCCGACACCACTTAAATTGTTAATTGCAATTTTAAGTGCTGATTTACCACGTGCTCGGCGGTGAAGGAAAACATCGTGAGGAAACCTCCATGTCTGAGAAAATTTCGAAGGCATGTGAAGTTCGCCAACACGCATTGAGACCGCGCCGCGGACATTTCCTAGCCATAAATACAAAGACAATAGCAGAAAGTAAAAAGTTAAAAAATACTTTTTTAACAATGACAGTCATTAGTTGATCATTAATGAATGTGATTCTGTTTTCTTAAATTACAGGAAGAAAAGAGCAGAAGGAAGAAATGGGATGATGGGAAGTAATGAAGAATGAATTGTTATGTGAAGTTTGTTGGAACAAACATATTTTAGTCACGTGTAAATACTTTTAACATTTTGGTTCAAAATGACACAAAATCTAAAAAATATTAGATACATCATCGATATGGACGGATTTTACATTACATATCCTCATAAACATTTTCAATGTAGAGAAATGGCTATTCTAGACGTAAAACTATCTAATAAAAATGATTCGTTTATCGATCATTATTTGTTTCGGCCAAGTTATCCTTTCAATTATTTGTCGCCAAAAGACAAAAAAACTGTTCGTTATTGTGAAATACACGTGCACGGCATTCCATATTTTGATGTGACCGAAGAATTAAAATGTGCCTACAAACAAGAGAACATCATTCCCATACTAAATTGGTATATTAGAAATTTGTGCAAAGACGAAGTGATCGCATACAAAGGTGGTTCAACAGAAAAACAATTTTTAAAAATGTTGACGACGAATGATAGAATTTTTAATATTGAAGAATACAAATGTCCAAAATACAATGATTTGGTAAATGTCATAAATTTAAACAAACGTTATGTGTGTAATAATCATATATTTGCAAAAAATAATCACAAAATTTTACATTGTTCTTGTGACGAAGTCTGGGTTTCTTTACAAGTGTTTATTGCTTGAAAATAAAATTTTAAATTAATCATAAATTTTCTTTGATTTCCCAAAAACATTAGTTATAGTATACTATATAATACAAAATTGGTTCAACAGAAAAACAATTTTTAAAAATGTTGACGACGAATGATAGAATTTTTAATATTGAAGAATACAAATGTCCAAAATACAATGATTTGGTAAATGTCATAAATTTAAACAAACGTTATGTGTGTAATAATCATATATTTGCAAAAAATAATCACAAAATTTTACATTGTTCTTGTGACGAAGTGTGGGTTTCTTTACAAGTGTTTATTGCTTGAAAATAAAATTTTAAATTAATCATAACTTTTCTTTGATTTCCCAAAAACATTAGTTATAGTATACTATATAATACAAAATTGGTTCAACAGAAAAACAATTTTTAAAAATGTTGACGACGAATGATAGAATTTTTAATATTGAAGAATACAAATGTCCAAAATACAATGATTTGGTAAATGTCATAAATTTAAACAAACGTTATGTGTGTAATAATCATATATTTGCAAAAAATAAACACAAAATTTTACATTGTTCTTGTGACGAAGTGTGGGTTTTTTACAAGTGGTTATTACTTGAAAATAAAATTTTAAATTAATCATAAATTTTGTTTGATTTCCCAAAAACATTAGTTATAGTATACTATATAATACAAAATTGGTTCAACAGAAAAACAATTTTTAAAAATGTTGACGACGAATGATAGAATTTTTAATATTGAAGAATACAAATGTCCAAAATACAATGATTTGGTAAATGTCATAAATTTAAACAAACGTTATGTGTGTAATAATCATATATTTGCAAAAAATAATCACAAAATTTTACATTGTTCTTGTGACGAAGTGTGGGTTTCTTTACAAGTGTTTATTGCTTGAAAATAAAATTTTAAATTAATCATAACTTTTCTTTGATTTCCCAAAAACATTAGTTATAGTATACTATATAATACAAAATTGGTTCAACAGAAAAACAATTTTTAAAAATGTTGACGACGAATGATAGAATTTTTAATATTGAAGAATACAAATGTCCAAAATACAATGATTTGGTAAATGTCATAAATTTAAACAAACGTTATGTGTGTAATAATCATATATTTGCAAAAAATAAACACAAAATTTTACATTGTTCTTGTGACGAAGTGTGGGTTTTTTACAAGTGGTTATTACTTGAAAATAAAATTTTAAATTAATCATAAATTTTGTTTGATTTCCCAAAAACATTAGTTATAGTATACTATATAATACAAAATTGGTTCAACAGAAAAACAATTTTTAAAAATGTTGACGACGAATGATAGAATTTTTAATATTGAAGAATACAAATGTCCAAAATACAATGATTTGGTAAATGTCATAAATTTAAACAAACGTTATGTGTGTAATAATCATATATTTGCAAAAAATAATCACAAAATTTTACATTGTTCTTGTGACGAAGTGTGGGTTTCTTTACAAGTGTTTATTGCTTGAAAATAAAATTTTAAATTAATCATAACTTTTCTTTGATTTCCCAAAAACATTAGTTATAGTATACTATATAATACAAAATTGGTTCAACAGAAAAACAATTTTTAAAAATGTTGACGACGAATGATAGAATTTTTAATATTGAAGAATACAAATGTCCAAAATACAATGATTTGGTAAATGTCATAAATTTAAACAAACGTTATGTGTGTAATAATCATATATTTGCAAAAAATAATCACAAAATTTTACATTGTTCTTGTGACGAAGTGTGGGTTTCTTTACAAGTGTTTATTGCTTGAAAATAAAATTTTAAATTAATCATAACTTTTCTTTGATTTCCCAAAAACATTAGTTATAGTATACTATATAATACAAAATTGGTTCAACAGAAAAACAATTTTTAAAAATGTTGACGACGAATGATAGAATTTTTAATATTGAAGAATACAAATGTCCAAAATACAATGATTTGGTAAATGTCATAAATTTAAACAAACGTTATGTGTGTAATAATCATATATTTGCAAAAAATAATCACAAAATTTTACATTGTTCTTGTGACGAAGTGTGGGTTTCTTTACAAGTGTTTATTGCTTGAAAATAAAATTTTAAATTAATCATAACTTTTCTTTGATTTCCCAAAAACATTAGTTATAGTATACTATATAATACAAAATTGGTTCAACAGAAAAACAATTTTTAAAAATGTTGACGACGAATGATAGAATTTTTAATATTGAAGAATACAAATGTCTAAAATACAATGATTTGGTAAATGTCATAAATTTAAACAAACGTTATGTGTGTAATAATCATATATTTGCAAAAAATAAACACAAAATTTTACATTGTTCTTGTGACGAAGTGTGGGTTTTTTACAAGTGGTTATTACTTGAAAATAAAATTTTAAATTAATCATAAATTTTGTTTGATTTCCCAAAAACATTAGTTATAGTATACTATATAATACAAAATTGGTTCAACAGAAAAACAATTTTTAAAAATGTTGACGACGAATGATAGAATTTTTAATATTGAAGAATACAAATGTCCAAAATACAATGATTTGGTAAATGTCATAAATTTAAACAAACGTTATGTGTGTAATAATCATATATTTGCAAAAAATAATCACAAAATTTTACATTGTTCTTGTGACGAAGTGTGGGTTTCTTTACAATCTTTACAAATCAAAGAAAAGTTATGATTAATTTAAAATTTTATTTTCAAGCAATAAACACTTGTAAAGAAACCCACACTTCGTCACAAGAACAATGTAAAATTTTGTGATTATTTTTTGCAAATATATGATTATTACACACATAACGTTTGTTTAAATTTATGACATTTACCAAATCATTGTATTTTGGACATTTGTATTCTTCAATATTAAAAATTCTATCATTCGTCGTCAACATTTTTAAAAATTGTTTTTCTGTTGAACCAATTTTGTATTATATAGTATACTATAACTAATGTTTTTGGGAAATCAAAGAAAAGTTATGATTAATTTAAAATTTTATTTTCAAGCAATAAACACTTGTAAAGAAACCCACACTTCGTCACAAGAACAATGTAAAATTTTGTGATTATTTTTTGCAAATATATGATTATTACACACATAACGTTTGTTTAAATTTATGACATTTACCAAATCATTTTATTTTGGACATTTGTATTCTTCAATATTAAAAATTCTATCATTCGTCGTCAACATTTTTAAAAATTGTTTTTCTGTTGAACCAATTTTGTATTATATAGTATACTATAACTAATGTTTTTGGGAAATCAAACAAAATTTATGATTAATTTAAAATTTTATTTTCAAGTAATAACCACTTGTAAAAAACCCACACTTCGTCACAAGAACAATGTAAAATTTTGTGTTTATTTTTTGCAAATATATGATTATTACACACATAACGTTTGTTTAAATTTATGACATTTACCAAATCATTGTATTTTGGACATTTGTATTCTTCAATATTAAAAATTCTATCATTCGTCGTCAACATTTTTAAAAATTGTTTTTCTGTTGAACCAATTTTGTATTATATAGTATACTATAACTAATGTTTTTGGGAAATCAAAGAAAAGTTATGATTAATTTAAAATTTTATTTTCAAGCAATAAACACTTGTAAAGAAACCCACACTTCGTCACAAGAACAATGTAAAATTTTGTGATTATTTTTTGCAAATATATGATTATTACACACATAACATTTGTTTAAATTTATGACATTTACCAAATCATTGTATTTTGGACATTTGTATTCTTCAATATTAAAAATTCTATCATTCGTCGTCAACATTTTTAAAAATTGTTTTTCTGTTGAACCAATTTTGTATTATATAGTATACTATAACTGATGTTTTTGGGAAATCAAAGAAAATTTATGATTAATTTAAAATTTTATTTTCAAGCAATAAACACTTGTAAAGAAACCCAGACTTCGTCACAAGAACAATGTAAAATTTTGTGATTATTTTTTGCAAATATATGATTATTACACACATAACGTTTGTTTAAATTTATGACATTTACCAAATCATTGTATTTTGGACATTTGTATTCTTCAATATTAAAAATTCTATCATTCGTCGTCAACATTTTTAAAAATTGTTTTTCTTTTGAACCAATTTTGTATTATATAGTATACTATAACTAATGTTTTTGGGAAATCAAACAAAATTTATGATTAATTTAAAATTTTATTTTCAAGTAATAACCACTTGTAAAAAACCCACACTTCGTCACAAGAACAATGTAAAATTTTGTGTTTATTTTTTGCAAATATATGATTATTACACACATAACGTTTGTTCAAATTTATGACATTTACCAAATCATTGTATTTTGGACATTTGTATTCTTCAATATTAAAAATTCTATCATTCGTCGTCAACATTTTTAAAAATTGTTTTTCTGTTGAACCAATTTTGTATTATATAGTATACTATAACTAATGTTTTTGGGAAATCAAAGAAAAGTTATGATTAATTTAAAATTTTATTTTCAAGCAATAAACACTTGTAAAGAAACCCACACTTCGTCACAAGAACAATGTAAAATTTTGTGATTATTTTTTGCAAATATATGATTATTACACACATAACGTTTGTTTAAATTTATGACATTTACCAAATCATTGTATTTTGGACATTTGTATTCTTCAATATTAAAAATTCTATCATTCGTCGTCAACATTTTTAAAAATTGTTTTTCTGTTGAACCAATTTTGTATTATATAGTATACTATAACTAATGTTTTTGGGAAATCAAAGAAAAGTTATGATTAATTTAAAATTTTATTTTCAAGCAATAAACACTTGTAAAGAAACCCACACTTCGTCACAAGAACAATGTAAAATTTTGTGATTATTTTTTGCAAATATATGATTATTACACACATAACGTTTGTTTAAATTTATGACATTTACCAAATCATTGTATTTTGGACATTTGTATTCTTCAATATTAAAAATTCTATCATTCGTCGTCAACATTTTTAAAAATTGTTTTTCTGTTGAACCAATTTTGTATTATATAGTATACTATAACTAATGTTTTTGGGAAATCAAACAAAATTTATGATTAATTTAAAATTTTATTTTCAAGTAATAACCACTTGTAAAAAACCCACACTTCGTCACAAGAACAATGTAAAATTTTGTGTTTATTTTTTGCAAATATATGATTATTACACACATAACGTTTGTTTAAATTTATGACATTTACCAAATCATTGTATTTTGGACATTTGTATTCTTCAATATTAAAAATTCTATCATTCGTCGTCAACATTTTTAAAAATTGTTTTTCTGTTGAACCAATTTTGTATTATATAGTATACTATAACTAATGTTTTTGGGAAATCAAAGAAAAGTTATGATTAATTTAAAATTTTATTTTCAAGCAATAAACACTTGTAAAGAAACCCACACTTCGTCACAAGAACAATGTAAAATTTTGTGATTATTTTTTGCAAATATATGATTATTACACACATAACGTTTGTTTAAATTTATGACATTTACCAAATCATTGTATTTTGGACATTTGTATTCTTCAATATTAAAAATTCTATCATTCGTCGTCAACATTTTTAAAAATTGTTTTTCTGTTGAACCAATTTTGTATTATATAGTATACTATAACTAATGTTTTTGGGAAATCAAACAAAATTTATGATTAATTTAAAATTTTATTTTCAAGTAATAACCACTTGTAAAAAACCCACACTTCGTCACAAGAACAATGTAAAATTTTGTGTTTATTTTTTGCAAATATATGATTATTACACACATAACGTTTGTTTAAATTTATGACATTTACCAAATCATTGTATTTTGGACATTTGTATTCTTCAATATTAAAAATTCTATCATTCGTCGTCAACATTTTTAAAAATTGTTTTTCTGTTGAACCAATTTTGTATTATATAGTATACTATAACTAATGTTTTTGGGAAATCAAAGAAAAGTTATGATTAATTTAAAATTTTATTTTCAAGCAATAAACACTTGTAAAGAAACCCACACTTCGTCACAAGAACAATGTAAAATTTTGTGATTATTTTTTGCAAATATATGATTATTACACACATAACGTTTGTTTAAATTTATGACATTTACCAAATCATTGTATTTTGGACATTTGTATTCTTCAATATTAAAAATTCTATCATTCGTCGTCAACATTTTTAAAAATTGTTTTTCTGTTGAACCAATTTTGTATTATATAGTATACTATAACTAATGTTTTTGGGAAATCAAAGAAAATTTATGATTAATTTAAAATTTTATTTTCAAGCAATAAACACTTGTAAAGAAACCCAGACTTCGTCACAAGAACAATGTAAAATTTTGTGATTATTTTTTGCAAATATATGATTATTACACACATAACGTTTGTTTAAATTTATGACATTTACCAAATCATTGTATTTTGGACATTTGTATTCTTCAATATTAAAAATTCTATCATTCGTCGTCAACATTTTTAAAAATTGTTTTTCTGTTGAACCACCTTTGTATGCGATCACTTCGTCTTTGCACAAATTTCTAATATACCAATTTAGTATGGGAATGATGTTCTCTTGTTTGTAGGCACATTTTAATTCTTCGGTCACATCAAAATATGGAATGCCGTGCACGTGTATTTCACAATAACGAACAGTTTTTTTGTCTTTTGGCGACAAATAATTGAAAGGATAACTTGGCCGAAACAAATAATGATCGATAAACGAATCATTTTTATTAGATAGTTTTACGTCTAGAATAGCCATTTCTCTACATTGAAAATGTTTATGAGGATATGTAATGTAAAATCCGTCCATATCGATGATGTATCTAATATTTTTTAGATTTTGTGTCATTTTGAACCAAAATGTTAAAAGTATTTACACGTGACTAAAATATGTTTGTTCCAACAAACTTCACATAACAATTCATTCTTCATTACTTCCCATCATCCCATTTCTTCCTTCTGCTCTTTTCTTCCTGTAATTTAAGAAAACAGAATCACATTCATTAATGATCAACTAATGACTGTCATTGTTAAAAAAGTATTTTTTAACTTTTTACTTTCTGCTATTGTCTTTGTATTTATGGCTAGGAAATGTCCGCGGCGCGGTCTCAATGCGTGTTGGCGAACTTCACATGCCTTCGAAATTTTCTCAGACATGGAGGTTTCCTCACGATGTTTTCCTTCACCGCCGAGCACGTGGTAAATCAGCACTTAAAATTGCAATTAACAATTTAAGTGGTGTCGGCGGGGATCGAACCCGCGTTACGTACTGTAAAATTTACAGCTTGCGCTAACCATCTGAGCTACCACGGTTTAATCATATACACACACACACACACACACACACACACACACACACACACACACACACACACACACACAATATTTAAATATAATTTGTTAACACTAAATCATACACACGTAAGAAAATAACAGAAAGAAAAGTAAGTGTGTCAATAGAATAAACACTTAAAATTGCAATTAACAATTTAATTGGTGTCGGCGGGGATCGAACCCGCGTTACGTACTGTAAAATTTACAGCTTGCGCTAACCATCTGAGCTACCACGGCTTAATCATATACACACACACACAATATTTAAATATAATTTGTTAACACTAAATCATACACACGTAAGAAAATAACAGAAAGAAAAGTAAGTGTGTCAATAGAATAAACACTTAAAATTGCAATTAACAATTTAATTGGTGTCGGCGGGGATCGAACCCGCGTTACGTACTGTAAAATTTACAGCTTGCGCTAACCATCTGAGCTACCACGGCTTAATCATATACACACACACACAATATTTAAATATAATTTGTTAACACTAAATAATAATAATAATAATAATAATAATATTCCACAACGCCATCTAGTCCCAAGCTAAGCAGAGCTTGTGTTATGGGTACTAGACAACTGATAAACATACTTATATATTTCTAAATACATAAATATTATAGATAAATTACACCTAGACACAGAACAAATGATCGTGCTCATCACACAAACATTTGTCCTGGGTGGGAATCGAACCCACGACCTCCGGCATAACAGTCAGGGTCACTAACCACTAGACCAACAGGCCTGTCGTTCAAAATCATACACACGTAAGAAAATAACAGAAAGAAAAGTAAGTTTGTCAATAGATTAAACACTTACATCTATGGCCTTTGATGCGTTGAAGTAACACAAATGTATTATTGATAGATACACTGCGGTCAAACGACCATACACTAACTCCATGACTGCAGTTGCTTGGTCTTATATAGTAACAGTAAGTAATAATTCTAATCTAAAGAATTTCTACAGTAGAATTGATAATAACTTTATGCGTCAACAACCTTATCTCACATTCTTCGTGTTGCGTCTTATTCAGTGTATTGATGACTCAAATAGGTTTTGTATAACAGAAAAAATGCAATTTAATATTTAGAAATCACATTATTGATCATTCCTATGTTAGTCATTGAGTAGATTGTACTGTAGTAATCTACTAATAGCAGTAAAATCATGGATACACTAGATGTACAACAACATCTGAAAAAGATTCACCCCAGTCTAGAAAATAATGTTTATGCTGCTAACAGACTGTCCATGTACACCCACGTACCAACGTATATACCTAGTCAGGTCATAAGTATTGTCACACAGTAAAAACTTTTCTTTTAGAATGCTGGCCACAAAAAAGTTTATTGAATTCGAATTATTCATGAAAATAAAACTGTATACTTTTAGAATTTTACTCATTTTTACATATGGAGTGGACGCTTAAAAAAGACCGTGTTGCAGTTGTGATTACGCGCCAATTAAATTTTTTGATATACTGAAAAATTTGAATATAACCAAAAGATTCGTTTATCGTACCATCAAACGATACAATGAAGACTCTAGTGTAGATGACAGGTCAAGAAGTGGTCGCCCTCGATTTGTTAGGACTCCAGCAGTGATAAAAGCTGTAAAGGTGCGAATTCAAAGAAATCCCAAACGTAAGCAAAAACTGTTGGCCCTTCAGATGGGGTTAAGCAGAACCACGGCGTTAAATGAAGACTTAGGGCTTCGGGCATATCGAAGAAAAACAGGACATCGTTTGAATGCTCGTCTAATGGATCTGAGACTGAAGAGATGCCGCGCTTTGTTGAAGCGGTACGCGGGAAAAAATATCGGGAAATTCTTTTTTCGGATGAAAAAATTTTTACCGTAGAAGAGAGCTACAACAAACAAAATGATAAGGTGTACGCACACAGTAGTGAAGAAGCGAGCAACCGTATTCCGCGTGTCCAACGGGGTCATTTTCCATCCTCGCTCATGGTGTGGTTGGGAGTTTCTTATTGGGCTTAACAGAGGTACATTTTTGTGAGAAAAATGTAAAAACGAATGCAGTTGTGTATCAAAATACAGTCCTGACGAACCTTGTGTAACCTGTTTCTCATACCATGTTCAATAACAGGCACTGGGTATTCCAACAAAGTTTCGGCGTCAGCTCATAGAGCGAAGAGCACACAAGACTTTTGACAGCTCCGTGGCGTAGTGGCTTAGCAATGAGTGGCCGCGCTTGGGGGTCGCGTGTTCGAATCCCGCACGGAACAAGTATTTGTACGACCTACAAGTAATTGTTCCGAGTTTGGATGTTTGTCCTTGTGAAATTTGTGTTTGTAAACTGCCCCCACGATACAGGAGAAAAACCTAGTGTGGAGGTAACGTTCTTTAAAAACAAAAAAAAAGACTGGCTGGCGGCGCGTGAAATCGACTTCATCCGACACAAATACCAGTCCAGATTTGAATCCGTTAGATTACAAGATATGGCAACACTTGGAGGAAAGGGCGTGCTCAAAGCCTCATCCCAATTTGGAGTCACTCAAGACATCCTTGATTAAGGCAGCCGCCGATATGACATGGACCTCGTTCGGGCTGCGATAGACGACTGGCCGCGCAGTTTGAAAATTACGGAGGTCATTTTGAATAAACTATAGTGTCATAAGAATCTATGTTTTGTTAAGTTCATTTTGGTATATAAATGGTTACATAATGAATAAACTCGTTTCAATTATTTTATATTAAACATGTGATAGAATTTATGACCTGACTAGGTAATATGCAATTTGGGTACAGATGATAAACCAGGGTCACATTGGGTAGCTCAGATTAGTGTAGATAGGAACAAAGGAGTATATAACAATATCACCACGCTGAGGAAGAATAGATAATGACGGTATTGAATGAACAATAGATAAGTAGATAAGAACAATGGAGCGCTAATGACGGTGGAGGCTCGAAGCGGATATCAATTAGATAAGAGTTAATTGATCTGCACATCTCCGGAACCGTGCATCCTACGCAAAAATGGACCGCAGATGCGTGATCAGAGCATGCCAAAACCTTTTTTTTTTTTTTTTTTTTTAGGATCGTGAGTCAACGAACGTCGTACTTGTGACTCAGTTCGCCAGAACTGGTACAACCTTTCTACAAGTGCGCCAGAACTGGTACAACGTAACTACTAAATATTTTGTATGTGTATTATCATAGCGCTGGCCCTTCGAATTTTTTATATCAATGTTATATTGATTTAATAAAATTTAAATTGTAACGGCTAGTTCTTCCCCCTTGTCACTTACTATAGGCAAGAGAGTAATTGTGTTCTGTGGGAATAAATGAAAACGTTCTGCTACTTCTCCATTTGACGTAAAGTATCTCAGCACTACAGTCAACGGATCAGTATGAGATATGTCTGGTATCTGGTATATTTTTTAAATGAATAGGCTACAAAAAGACAACATTGTTGACAAATAAATAATTTAAGTACATTCAATTTTTAGGTTGCCACATGTACTTTAATGAGTCCACCAATTTGGATCCTTTATTAATATTTAGATGTAAAATTCAAACAATTTACTTCAAAGTTCAGTCTAATAACTAACTCAGCTTTAATAAAATCAAAAGCAGCTGTGATGTGAAGAGAAGCTATGTGTCTGGAGATTTTGAGTTTTGTCGGGAGTCTGGAGATCATTCAAAATATCAATTCAGACGAATCCCGATCATCTGGCAACCCTAATCGTACTCCGCGAGTAATTCTAAAATTATGTTGAAAACCAAGAATTTCATCATCACCATGGAATACTAATCCAAGGGATGATAAAAATTTAGCCACTGGTACTAAAATCCTCGCACTTTGTTATTGCGGTGGAACCTTGTCATAATAGCAGCTGCGTGACGTCATCCACCGCAAAAAGTACAGACAACAAAAAAGTTAATCTTCTTTTCGTGTGAGGTGTTGCCACCCCTGGTGAGAAAAGTTAATAACTTAAGGTTATAGGTATTTATGTTATATTATATACATATATTTATAGATATTTGCTGTCACTAGCTGTTACAAATTCATGCTCTCGTTGTATCATTTTGTCACCGTATTTTTTGCAATGCCTGTAAGCACACGACACACGTTCCATCACTTTGGTAGAATTTTGTAAGATTTAAAATGTCCGTCATAAGTTGCTTTAAAATTAACATGTCCTCAGTAGCGTCCGAAGCATTTTTAAGGCACGGTTTATATTTTGAATCAATAACTTAGAGTGCACTTTCTCCATCACAACATAACTTGTCCGCATTAATAATCATTTCTCGAGCACGGCTGTTTATTATTTCCTTACTAATGTATATAACAAAACTTAACAACAAAAATAAAAAAGGATAAGCTAAATAAAAAGTTATAAAAAACACGTGGTAGAGGAGTGTAGTTACTCTATACGCGTAAGCGCTGGCTGACCTTGCGAACGGTACTGACAGTTCGACTACGTCATTTATATGGCCGCCAGGCGCTATATCAACGTGCGGGGCTTATACTCTTTGTAAAACTATATTCCAATACTAGCGATCCACCCTGGCTTCGCACGGTTGGTTTCTAGATCTTGACAACAGCAACACCTACCGTGCCCAAATGCAATGCAATAGCAATTGATTTTTTTAATATAGAGATTCCCATTATTTGTCGAATGTCATTTCCATAGAGGTGTCAATTTGGCCGTGAATACGTCGTCTACTAATTAGTGTCTGTACACATTCTCGGTGTGTTGCATTATTCTCATGGGATTGAATTCTTTGCGACGCATTTTTCCAATTAGAAAATCCTGTTTTAAATTGTTATTAGCTTTGACCTTCGCCAAAAGAAACAAATGGAAAGCAGTATATTTCTCCAGTAGACGGAGGAAACATGAGCCAATATCGGTTAATTTTACCACCACTTATGCTTCTGAAAAAACATAGATTAAAGTAAGCATCTTTTACTATCGTCATATTATCGGTTAGAAGCCGAAAAATCACATTCAAAGTGTTGACATTCGTTAGGATTTTTAGTACACCAAAAATCTTGTATTTCTTTGGTAATATTTTGCCACAAGCCACATTATTCTGGTATTCTACTCTTAGTCGGACTACGTTATGGTGTAATAATTGGACCGCGGCCTCGGTCTCACTTTCCTCTGTGCCCGCTAAAGTAGCTGTTTCTTGATCCCAGTCAGTCTGTTCAGAACACTCGCAATGAATCTCTAACACAGCGGTGACACTCCCTGTACGTGAGAGCTTAAGCACCGGTGACCTTGAGTCGAAGCGTGTAACGCTAGGGTTGATATCAAACCGAAATGGAATATTATAGACTTGGTACCAAAGAAGATACATAGTAGGTATGTGTTATATATTATGTAAACTTATGTATTTGGGTAGTGAAAGATACGTTCAATTTTAAATCAACTTTTATTAAATGAGGAATATTAAAACTTCCGACAAAACCAAATATGCACGACAGTTCATGGTAAACTTAAATAATTAACCAACACTTAGTATTTCAGTACTACTTACAGTAGTACTTAGTACTTCAGTACACTTAGTTACGCAATAATTAGTATTACCTACTATCCTTTAAAATTAATCTACTCTTATATATTTTTGAATTTTTTGATTAATTTTTTAATTTTCATTACTATTTCTAACAATTGCAAAAATTCGTAGCATGTATATTTTTTTTAGAAAATCCAAAGGTATGCAGGTTTCCTGGGACGTGGCGGCCAACAAACTGTTCCCTATGTGCTGATGAGATAAGTCATTTCTATACAATACAATACAATACAATACAATACAATACAATACAATACTCTTTATTGTACACCAACAAAACATTAATAAATAATGAAAAAAATAATGAGGGATAAACAAAAGGCGGTGTTATTGCTACATAGCAATCTCTTCCAGACAACCCAGAAGAGGAAATTAATAAAAATAAGATTAATTCTATTTCTAATGAAATAATCCATAAGTACAACAATGAACAATTACAAAAACTCTTTATAGATATCTAAAATTTCTTGACTCTCTAGTGGTATTTTTAATAGTGTATATTTCAGTTAATGTAATATAATAAAATTATTGGCGATTATATTAGTTTTATTGTCATGGTATTTCCCCATAATTCTTGTTAAGATCATATCGACTTTCATTAAAATGAGTTCACATATTTTTAGGTATCATAAAACATTATTAAAAATTAAACTAACAAAACAAGGGCCCTTGTTTTGTGCAGTGGAATTTATTTTATATGTAATTACTTAAAATCACTTTCCGTAATACTTATACATATACTATAATATCATTTATTTAATAACAACATTAATATTTATCAAAGCATATAAATCTAGCATACACGGCTATAAAAACTAATAACGTTACTTGGTAACATAAACTTAATACCTACATGAATAGAATAGTAATATGTACATTATGATATCAGTAATATTCATATATTAATTGAAATATTATATCACTTGACGAATATATTCATATTAACTAATACTGACAAATATCGGTATTACTACTAGCCCTCGACCAGGGCAGTTGGCGACTGCCCGTTCCACGCCCCGCGCGCCTCTCAAGGCCCCCGCACACATCCAGACACCAACACATAGCCACAAGCGATTTTACGTGCACACATGCTTAAGTGTCGTTTCTTTTCGCGTAGTGTATATATTCTTTGTCTCTAATGGGTCCGCCGCCATAATTTGGCTAGCACACTTATTTGGAGAGGGTTGATTTTCTGTTGATTGGCGACTAATTTTGAATTTAACATAATACTGTATTTGAATTGGAAAAGGTTTTGTATCTTCTTAGTTTATCACGTTTGTTTTGTTGTTCCAGCCGCATTTTACTTTTCTCTGAACCCCTTAGGTGTTTTTTTTATTTACACATTCCTCCAACATATTGTTCCATATAGAAAAGGTAAATAATCGTGTGAACGAAACGACACGAAAGAAATAGTAATAATTTCTACTTCTTCATCTTTCTACAAAAGAAAGATTTTGGCACTTCACACTCATCGAATTTATAATATAAGATGAAATAAATACTTGTAACTTGTAAGCAAGTAAAATAAAATCTCACAATCAATTATGGGGAATGCCCACTCTTCATAGACACTTCGGCCATGAGTGCCCACATATAAAAGCATATAGATATGTATTTAATTAAAACAATGAAATGGTAAAGGAATTGCTTTAAAAAAGTCGGGGTTTTGAAAATATTTGAAGTTTTTATTTTCACAAATGCAGTTTTTTTAACAACTATTTTTATCGATTTTATCGCGTTTTATTTCTTTGATTTTTAATTCCAGACGTTTCGGGTGCTTTCCAGCACCCATGGTTACGGCAGACTGAGATGACCGACGTCCCAATGTCAGTGTTAACCCGGAGTACCTTCAGATTTTTAATTTTTATTTATGGTCCGATCTACGGAATGAACTTACTGTGTCTTGAAGTCTTGCAGTGGTATGCTTGGGTTTAATTTTAATTTCATTAATTACAGGGTCCTAAGCAGGTGGTAGTACCAAGCCTCCTTCTCTATTGAAAAAAGAATTTATATATTAGATATTATATAGAATTTATATAATAAAATACACTTTACGACTAATAGTGATGACTTGCAATTCTAGCCCTAAGTAAAGATCAGCTAGGGCTTAACTTTATTCCTTCCATAATGCTGCTCCTCTGGTTATTACAGAGTTCTATCCGGTAGCAACCATTAAATCTTATATGCTCACCATAATAGTAGCGAGCTTGCTTTAATTGGTATGTGATACAAGTAATTAATATTAAGTCGCTGTAAGTTAAAGCAGGAAATTCCCTAACATTTTAAAGTCTTCATTTATATTTCTAAAGTCTGCCTGCCCTAGCTCTATTTAGATTGTTTTCCCTAGCACACTCAGAAAAATCATTATTTGTCTCCATATTTTGATGAACTATTTCAAGTATTTGAGCCGCATCATCCCTGTCCCTTATTTTTGTTTGGAATTTATTAACTATAGCAGAAGCCACAGCAGTCTATCATCAAATGTGTAGAAGTCCTGTTAAAGTAATTTTGATGAAATATTTTAAATTCAGTTTTAAAAATGCCATTCACCACCTCTACTACCCATATCGACACATAGTCACGGCTCTGGATTTATTAGCATATCTTGTCATTAACTGAGATTCACCATCTGCTGGAGACATTGCTGCGACCCTTAGACATCCACATCTATCCTCGATTACAAATCAAAATGCAGATGCGTTGTCACCCGTGAGGACTAAGATCATTTTCTCGTTTCCAGTAAAAATGGTCTCCGTTTCTCTACACTCACTATACAAAACACAGCAGCATTAAGCTACTATTTCAAGCTGGTATTCTGTGAGAGGGTGGTCCTTCCCCGGTCGAGCCGACCCATTCATGCTACAACTATACTTCTAATATAACTGCAGCATGGCTCTACCAAGTATAACACACATACATAGTAATTGTCACTATGTATGTTTGTTATCGCAAAATGTAGTTAATCACAAAAGAGACATACTCGCAATGCTGATGGAACTGTTACAACCAGGTAAAAAACATTGTGCTTTTAAATAATTAGTTAGCAGTACACTGTGTGATGTATGATCTAAGCTTTGTTGTTCTGGGTGCAATACATTACTCACTTCAGATTGCAACGAGGACGGACTAGATGATTCAGATGGTTCCCGTTCTGCAGTTGAACATGATGTTATTCTATCAGTTCATTGCCAGCAATTATGATATACACGGCATGACAACTGAAATAATGTAAAATACAAAAAATGAAGTGAAAGTGAAAAAATAAAAATAAAATAGATTTGTTTATTTCAAACTCAAATATAAATAAAATACCACAGTCCAAAAACAATGAAAAATCAACTGTCTCCTTTCTTGGTAGTTGATAAAACTGGTCAATCTCATAAATAAGCTAGTATGTTTGTCAGATATAGCTAGGGCAGATGTGAAAAAATAAAACAAGTTCTTGAGTTGATATACAATCAGTGTAAAAACATGTATAATTATCAGATATATGGATCACATTTAATAAATTGAAAAATGTTAAACACTTACCTCACGTAGCGCAAATAATTCCTCACGTGGAAAATCGAACCCAAACAATGTGTGTGATCTTATTCTCGTAAGTGTCAGTGCCACAGCTGATGTATACATGTTCAAGACGAACTATTGGTGCATTTTGCGAGTGGCACACTACACGTTCACTGTACTCGAAACTTGTACCTAATAAAGAAGCTACAATTATTATATTAATATTATTCAAGTAAACTCAGTTATAAAGCATTTCTTAGAGGAAGACATGCCACATCGTGATATGTACCAACTATTTACCTGCTGTGTTCGAACCAATTGTTGAGAGATCAACAATTGCATTTTCCGACAAAATAAAATAACACGATACTAACACGCAATTGAATTCTTGTGACATAACAGTGACAGCGGCCTACACTACATGTCAGATTCGATGTTGCCACTTAACTGTCATAAAATCTATGAAATGATATCGATTTTTATTCGATTAATAATATCATAAAAAGAATAATCTTTGACGCGTTTTAAGTTCTGCACGCTTTTTAAAATATAATTTCCTTTATTTATTGAAACTCTATTTCAAATGTATTTTTAAGAACAGTTAGCTTGTGCTGTATTGTTTTGTTATGCTTTAGAGAATTCGTGGTAAATTAGCTGGAAATTAACTTCTTGAATTATCATAACATGATTCCATTTTAAATGTTATGTTAAAACAGATAAGAATAACAGTTAACTTGTGCAGTAGCGTTTTGTTATACTCTAAAGAATTCTTGGTAAATCAGCTAGTAATTCGCTTGTTTAATTATCATAACTATAAATGTGAAGGTTGTCAATGAATTCAACCGAGCCTATAACAACGGTTGTTTTAGTTTTTAACGGTTGACTGCCGCTTTTGATGACTTGAAATGGATAAAAACCTATTTTGCGCAATATTGGTAATGGATAAACCACAGAAACCCCCACAATGTATTATAGTCCTTTTTTTAGATACAAGTAGCACATTTTAAAGAACCGCAAAAACAACTTTGTTATTTATACAAACACTATGAAAAACAAAATAATTTGTTGCTGGCGATAATGATAGTGGTATTTTGACTCGATTTAAAATATATGCTTGTTACTACTGAACTCTTCATGGGCCTGCGAGTCCGACTCGCACTGAACCACTTTTTTTCAACATTTAGTTTTATTCTAATAAATAGTGTTTTCGTTTAAGCGGAGCTCTTTTACTTTAGATTTATTACCTCTTTATCTATAATAATCAATCTGAGTAAGTAAAGTGTGTAAATACGATTCTTAAATTGTAAAAATAATAATTGAATTTGAACATCTTAGGTAGCTATTTAGTTTTATTTATTTAGAAAATATTAATCTCACAATCATTTATTGTAATAATATAAATTTATCACACAGCTAACGCCCTCATTAGCAATGTAATGGTGAAAGAATTTTCAAAATCAGTCTAGTAATTTTTGAGATTAGCCAAAAAACGTATTCATTGAAAGTAGCGCCCTCTATAATAAAATTAACCCTATATTGGATATCTAAAATTATACATAACAATCTAGTGGTGAAAGAATTCTCAAAGTTGGTCAAGTACTTTACGAGTTTAGCGAATAAAATATTCTTTGATAGTAGCGCCTTCAATAATAAAATGTATCCTACGTTTTAAGCACCATAGCAAAAAACGATTCAACATAGCCTAACCCGCACACACAGTAAAAACATAACCATCCTTTTTCGTCTGTAGTCGGATAAACAATTGGTTAATAACGGTTGCGTATCGACTGCTTTGGATAAATATCCATTTCAACGGTTATTTTAAACCTATATCATAACATCGTAATTATTATCGAAAAATTATATAAGCATTGTAATAATGACACCATAAGTAATCGATCGAAAAGGGGAATCGATTTTTTTAATGATTTTTGTGATTGGCAACATTTTTTATTTTATTCACAGACTAATGAATTACGTATTTACCTAATTTTATTTTTATCTTTTCGGTACTTTTAATTTGTGCAAAAATATTCCCATTGTTTTAGGATAAATGAATACCGCGATTTATAACCATAAATAAAGATATATTTTTTTAACAAATGCACATTGTTGGGCGTTCCATGGCCTAATATGGGCATCCCCCTTTATCTGGTAACAGTGATTAGGTACTTCCATATTAGTATCCAGTACCACACGCTCGTCGTCTCACCGATTTTATGAAGGCACTGGCAGTCTATAAAAAAATCTAGTACTCTTATTCCAATTCGTAAAATTTGAACACAGCACAGTAAAACTTTATAAACTAAATTCACGGTCACTCTCAAATTGCTAGGTAATACATCTAACGAATCGGGGATTCTCCTAATGTGAATGAAGTAGTGGTGCTGATGTTAATTACTCCTTACTCTGTGACACGAGTGTACCGCTACCGTGTGTACTATGCATTAGCAACTGAAGAAAAAAGTTTGCAAATTAAATCCATATTACTTACACATCATTATAATGAAGTCTGGTACTCACTCAACCGACCGCTCACCGGGTACGTTTCGAATTGATGCTCATACTTTAAGTATAAAATATCTAGTACACTTACATGAAAATTCATAAGTTTTCAAACACAGAGAAGAGTAAAACTTTAAATTAAATTCATTCACGGATGCAAAACTCACAAATCGCAATTACAGATCAAGCATTTCAAAACTTGTTAATCATAAAATACGCTACGTAACGCATCCATATTATTAGTTCTACTACTCGATACTAGATGCTTCTACTCTGTAAATATGAAGTATTTCATCAACTGACGAGGAGTTTTGATGGAACTTGGCCGTAGACGGATTGTCGCTCCTATTTTGTCGCTTGAATAATGGTTTGAAGTTGATTTTAATTCGTAAGAGTGATGCGATTTTGTGAATTAAGTGTCCGCGCGTGTGAACTATTAGAGAAAACGACGAAACAAGTGCTTTGATGTCGATATAAACCTCAAGTTCTTTTGATCGCTTGGGCGCCTTATGAACTTGAGTGGCTGTCGTCATCAACTGTCCGCTAGGTTGAGCTGTCGTCAAAATCTCCCAAGGGCTTCGCAATGTGACGCATCAGCATATTGTGAAGAAAAAGTACATAAAATGAATATTCCAAAAGAAAGGATAGGCTCAGAAGGTCTAGAAACCAGAGCCGTAAAGCCAGTTAATAAAGAAAAAAAGAAACCATCAACTGACAGG
Source organism: Parnassius smintheus behrii (assembly GCA_036936625.1). Taxonomy (NCBI): domain Eukaryota; kingdom Metazoa; phylum Arthropoda; class Insecta; order Lepidoptera; family Papilionidae; genus Parnassius; species Parnassius smintheus. The sequence continues at coordinate 23,721,097 of JAUPFT010000028.1, forward strand.
AGTTTTGGCGGGAACTTGTCCGTCGACGGATTGTTGCTCCTGTTTTATCGCTTAATTTAAACTAAAAAAATCCCTAAAAACTAATTTTATTTAAATTGTTTTCCTTAACTCAGTTTTGATGGATTATACTCCCATCTCAGATAAAGAAAAATATGTTGCTAAAATATTTCTAACGTTTGACCGAACGCAATAATTGTAATAATAAAGTTAAGATTTGTCAACGTGTAGTGGCCAACCGAGTAAAGGAAAACAATTTAAATAAAATTAGTTTATAGGGATTTTTTAGGGATTAAATTAATTCATATTCCCGACGTTTACGTGCACTTTACAGCACCTAAAACAACTAGTTAGCAAAAACTGGTTTTATTTAAATGTGTATTGTTCGCGTAAATATAACAAATCATTAGGAATAAAATTGTTTTAATACAAGTACGATTACTCCAAGGCGAACCATATAAACATGTTATTTTTTGCATCTAGTGATAAACTTACTAATGAACTGACTGCGTATCTTTATATTACAAAGATAACAATTGTATTTTTATCATAAGCTCTGAAAATAGTGTGGGAATATAATTTTGTTTTAATAAAATTGAACAAAGAGCTATAAGACTAACGCAAGTACAAGTCACTGAAACTCGTACTTGCGCTAGGAAACTTGAGACTTAGGTATTTTTAAATAAAATTTTTAAAATAAATCTGAAAACTGGTTGCCTTGCAGGCCCTCCCTGGAACATACCGCTATGTTCGATCTCAAAACGATCGACAAATACTTTTACGATCTAATAGCTAACTCATTTCATCAAAAACGATCCGAGCAGAAACATCGAAGTTATTAAAAAAATACCACTTTTTTGAATATTTTTGACAGTGGCAAAACTGTAAATTCAAAAGTCATGTGAAAAAAAGCTTTTTTCGAAATTTTTCGTCATCGTCATCTCTTCAACGCATTCGACGTCGTTTTCAATGTTTAGGAGCTGATTAGATTTTTGGATTCGATCCTTACATCTGCTTTAGTTATTCCAAAAAAAAAAAAAACATTTTTTTGAAAATTTTATTTTTGAGATTTCTCAGTCGGTCTAAATCGGCGGAAACAGTATTGAAAATATCAATTTGGTGAAACCATATAGGCAAGGTGATATCCTCTTAGGAATACTACTAGTATAGCTGCAGCATGAGCCATGCTACCACATATAAAAATCCTGATTAATGTGACCGTGGTTAGGGAATGCAAACCGGGTTACTCGAAAACCAAAAAAACGGTTTTTCGGCATATTTGAATTATTTAAAAAACCCGGTAATTTTTTTAAATTTCATGTTTACGGAAGGACTACGCTCTGTCAGAATACCAGCATGAAACAGCTTAATGCTGCTATGTTTATAAACTGTAGAGAACCGGAGACTTTACCGGCAACGAGGCTTTTCATCCTAGTCCTCAGGGGCGACAACATATCTGCATTTTGATTCTTAACCGAGGATAGAATGTAGATGTTTATGAACCAGAATTGTCAGAATAGCTTCCTAGGATCGCAAAACATCGTGATCATATACAACTTTGATTTTCGAAAACGGGTGAATTTTTTGAAGATAATTTTTTCCGATTTTTTTAATTTAATTTTTTTTTCATAGCGAGAAGTAAAAAAACGTACAGTCCACCTCATGGTAAGTGGCTACTGCGGTATATGGACACCTTCAATGAACTTACAATAAACAAAGATGGCTATGGGTGCATTTAGGACTAAGAAGGAACGCCTCGCAGCCTGTAATTACGTGAGCTCTCTATACTCTTCAGACCAGAACACAGCAGTGCAAGTAGGTACTATTTCGCCTCAGAAAGCTACGAGGGTGGTACTAATGAACACCTAGGCAGAAAAGCACCCAGCAAAAATGTTTGAAAGTGTGGAGTTTTATAAATGCATATTTATAATCGGAATTCTTATAATGAACACTATACAAAATTCCCATTGTTATTCGAAAATCTTATTTGGAAGTATGACAAGCTGGAGTGCAGAGGGCATTGGAATTAAGTACGTAACATTTTCTCAAAACGATGCCATAACTGCACTCTTGATGCACTGTGGAGTTGAAGATATGATTTTAAATTACTATTTTAAACTGAAACAGAAATAAAATGTTGGGCCAAATTCTATGCAATTGTACTACTTCTATATAAAAATTTTTAAAAAGTTGAATTGTCGGCCTATATACATTAATTTCTGACGTACAGATGCACCAAAGGTTATATAATATACATACTTTAAAGAATATACTATATAATCAGTAGTGCATATCGAAATCGTACAAAAACTGAGGCCCGATAGTTTTTGCAGTGTGTGAATTAAATCCTTTTTGTATAATTATAGATTAGTACATCAAATATATATATATATATATATATATATATATATATATATATATATATATATATATATATATATATATATATATATATTATCGTAGTATTTATTAAGATTCATTATGATACATACTTTTAGAACGGAATAGGCTGAAGGGCAAGAATTAAAAAAAATGTTTTTTTAATGTAAAATCAACCTTCCAATGATAAATTATGTACCATATTAAAATAAACAAAATAAAAATGAGCAAAGTAAAACTCCTTTTATCTACTTTAAAACTTTAAATAAAAATTTAATTAAAACAAAAATTCGTAAAGCAATGTTATTCACATTTGTATAACAAATTATTAAGTATTGTTTCATAATAGCCATATCGTTTCATCACTTATATTATATAAGAGAAAAAATAAAGCTAAAGCAATAGACACCCACCTTAAATTCACTCTCGGTTCTGATACCCAGCATAACAAGCAGTTTCCTAACCAACCAGTTCAAACTCCGTACCACGGCGAAGGTCGACCAAAACTGCGCAAATAATGACCTTAACCGGCCGAAGTTTTCTGCTACACCTGTTGAAATCAAACTGAATTAATTTCTTTAACATAATTAATAAGAACATGATGTGCATCTTCAATTAGGTAATATTGATGTTTTGTGACATCAATATTATCTGCAGCTACTATCCTCAGTTAATAATTAAAATGTAGATGTTTTTTGTTGTCACCCCTGGGGACTCAGATAAAATGCCCCATTACTATATTTTTTTTTATAGGATAGGGTGACAAACGAGCACACAGTCTACCTGATGGTAAGTGGTTGCTGTGGCCCATAGACATCTACATCTATCCTCGATTACGAATCAAAATGCAGATGCGTTGTCACCCATGAGGACTAAGATGGAATGCCTCGTTTCCAGTAAAAAGGGTCTCCGGTTCTCTACACTCACCATACGAAATACAGTAGCATTAAGCTACTATTTCACGCTGGTATTCTGTGAGAGCGTGGTCCTTCCCCGGTCGAGCCGACCCATTCGTGCTACAACTATACTACTAATATAACTGCAACACGGCTCTAGTGAAAAATGTCTCTGGTTTATGTCACAAAATCAGACTACAAACCACCATATGATATAATGAGATCATGAGGCTTTTAGTGTATAGCCTACAAGAGATGTATAGAAATAAATATCTCAAATCTACCACATATCCAATACTGAAATCAGGATCATAACCCAGGGTTAAATACTCTCTCTCTCTCTCTCTCTCTCTCACTCTTCATCTTCTTCCTCAGTCTATAAAAGTCAACTGTTGGAAATAGCCTATTACCGTGGTGTAAGTTATAATTATTTAATGTGGTATTTTACACAAGCAACCTAAGTTTGATCTCCATCTGCATTAATGAAATTGTCAACTGAAATTTTAAGTGCCAATTACCACATGCTCAGCGGTGACAGCAGACATTTAGAGAAAACCTGCATGTCTCAGGAATAAAATAGTATGTTTTCTACATGCAAAGTGGAAACCAACACAAAGTATGATTCTTTTTCTGCCTAAGAAATCCTTTTAATAAAAAATAAACATCCTCCTACCCATCTTTGATACCAAGCAACAATTCCTTCATTATTATTTTTAGGGTTTTAACCCCTAACTAAAAAGAGTGGTGTTATATGTTTAACATGTGTATCTGTCTGTGGCATTATAGTCCCTAAATTTATGAACCAATTTCAATTAAGTTTTTGTTTACTTTGAAAGGTGACTTGATCTCGAGTGTTCTTTTCAGCAGTTTGATGATCATCAACTTTTGTTTTAGGTTTTTTTTATTTCATTTTAGTTATCCAGTATAAAGGATAGAAGTATGATTACAGGCAGTAAAACAATTATTGTAGTTCTTAAGGGAAACAATGTAAAGCCATTACATACATATAGCACTTTTTGTAAGAAATTTGTTACAGATGAAAATTAGCTTCAGTTTATAGTTAAAAATCAGGAGCCAACTGCGCAGTTGTACTAATGTGTATACTTAATTGCTTTGATTCTTCATTACGAGACTGTTCAATGTATTACTGGACATAGGTATTTCCTGTAGTGAGGAGGAATTTCCTTGATTGCCAGGCTTGGCAGCCAGTATGGCTATTGTGGTAGATGTATTGCAGTCTTGTGACTGTTCCTTATTGTCTGTCTAGATATTTTACATTTTATTTTACTTACCCAAAATAGCTCTAAAAGAACTAGTCAAAGCAAAAAATGTGTTCTCTAACATCATGGCTACACTGCCAACAGCATTCACCAAACTTTGTATTGAATCAAATGCTGGTCTTGACCTCTCTTCAGCTATTTGAATAAATCTATAACAATAATTTAATAATAAAAATCTTGAAAATTAATTTGGCAAGTTTACTAATTAACACATTCGCGTGAGCAACATCTTACATCGTCGTATTGATAGACTTATGAATTGGCGCGATGTCATAGGACGTCCTCTAGACAGATATTAATTTCCGAAGAACGTCTTTGGACATCTATTTTATAGTTAAATTCCTATGGTGTATCTAAGTGGTGCGTAACACATAAAATTTTCATATCGTAGTATACCGCCATGTGCTTAAAAAAACATCTTCATAATTTTATATGCATACATGCAAAGTTATGCGCCACAGCAGAAACATTTAGAGATGAGGTTGCTCAAGCGAATGTGTTAAAAATGTGTAAAACTCAAAATAGTAAGAAACTGCAGTTCCTAACCCGATTGTAAGTAAGTAGTGCCAACTATGGCAAAATCCACCCTATGCCAATCTATAGGAGTTCATCAGTGGATTTTTTAATGTTGTAGCGGATGGGTGGAGTGATTTGTGTATTTGTTATAGGGATGTTACAGAAGTCGTTATATCGGAACCGAATTTGGAAGCAGTTTTTAAATTTGGTTTGTCGGATCTGGAACGGGAAAATAAAATTACACACATTATTTATCACAAATATACTTATTTGGTAAAAAACTGCCTTTGCGTTAACTGATAAATCGGCATTTTGAACTGCATAAGTCATCTGAATCTGATTTCCAAGAAATTGAAGGTAAGATCTTGCAAAGCAATAATTTCAGGGAGGTTCCCCACGCCACAAGTGTAAACTTGTTCGAACGCGCTGATAGTGGCTGCCACAGTCGCTATACATCGACCTCTGATATAACTTCCAATTAAAATTTATCGGAACTGAAATCGGCATTGAAGCTGCAAAATCAATCAGAAGTTCCAAACTTTCAGAATCGGAATGGAACCTCGAAAATCTTGACATTTGATTATTTCATACATATTTATTAAAATGTAATGTAGCATGTTGTGATCTAATGAAATTCAATATAATTAATGAAATGACATTGTTGGCGACGCGCCTATAAGAATGTTTCAGTTTATTAAGTCAACCGATGACGAATAACTTTTCAAAGACTTATTGTCCAATTAAAATGTTCTGATAAGAAAATGCTTAGTTAAATCTTAAAGAAATGTCGAATTAATGGTATGAAGGTCTTGGGTTCGACTCCCAGGCCGGACTAGTTTACTGTTTTCTAAGTAATATCTTTCAATAAATTCATATAGGGAATTTTATGTTATGTTACCGGGTTTGTTCCCCGGTTGAAATCGTCTTACCAACGATGTAAATTCAAAGGAATATTAAAGTGAAGTTAGAGATCGGATTGGTTCCCCGGTCGAGATGATCACTCTGTGCATAAACAGAATTAATGGAAATTAATTGCATAAGTATTGTCTTGTATAAGTATGATATGTTTTGTACGAAAACAAATGCCTATTTGTTATGATCGATTAATGAAAACATTCACTTGTATTGTTATCTGATAAGAAACATGATAACTGATAAGAATCTTATCAGAGATAGTTTCCTACTGTTTGAAAATTATGTAGAAGCACTTACTTATTTAATATTGTTAAAATTAAGTGTATTTCAGACTTTCATTTTTTCTGATAGCCGAGAGCCGTGCAAAGTTAGTTGTTCAAATAGTGTGAGTTCACGGAAGCACGCTGGCCACGCCCTTAGGAGGCCGAATATGTAAAAATTAAAATGTTTGTAATTTCAGCAATTTATGTAAAAATGACTTGTAAAACATTTCAGGTTGATTGTACGTGCTAAAAAGGTGAATTCTGTGTTATTTTTATGTGAAAATTCCTGTGTATAAGTGAAATAATGATAGTTTTGTATAAGAAATTTAAAAGTGTTTTAAATAGTGAAATAAATAGAGAAAATGTAAATTAAACTATTGTATTAGTTAACATATGTATAAATTCAAGTGGGAAACATTGTTTTAACTTTCTGTGTTAAATATTTAAGAAGTTTGGATTTTGAATTTGTGATTAAAATAGGCATGTTTTGTTTTATAAATTAAAGGATTTTTGTGATACGAAAAAATAATATATATCATGGTGTAGATATTGTTTTGTGCTATCTAAATAGATAACTTGTATTTATGTATGACTTATGTGAATAAAGAAATTAAGTGAAACGTGAGAGAGTAATAGTACAAATTCATGTAATTAAGTTGCGCAGGCACGCGAATGGCGCGGCTCACTTTCGCGTATAGCTCTGGGGGTAGCTTAGTGAACGGGTTTTGTTGCAACTCAAGGATCTCCTAGGTGTGTGTTACTTGCAGTATACAGTGGCTGCAAATAACCGCCGGTACGACAAACTCCGCCCACGTTGAGTCCCGCGATTCCGTGAGGCGTTGAGGTCACCGGCCCCTAGTTGATTCTTGGCACTTTATGCGTTCCGTGCATACTGTGCCCAGTCGCGCATTAAAGTGCCACCTTTGCACTTCCCCCAACCCTTTTGTTGCAAAAGGGGTAGGCAGTGCCCACAGTGAAGAAAGTCTCTATAATAATATCACCACCATCCGCGTCGCGCATCAACATTTGCTGCCGATCGTTTGGACGATAGATAGGGCCATAGTAAGATTACCGCTGACTCTGATAGGTAGATTAGGATGTCAGGAAACGATAAGGGGGAACCTCCTCCGAGAGCAAGAAAACCACCAGATCGACCAGGCGTTTTGGACAGACCCATCGCCTATAGGGACATTTTCAACCCGGAGAGGATGAGAGTCGTCTCATCCTACTCTCAAATACCGACCCGGAAATCTTCGTCGCCGGGTAAGGAGTCCGCATCTAGGGTTGCACTCTCGCCCATTGTACCTGAGTGTACGACTGGGCGTGAACCGCTGCCCTCTCAGCCTCAGCGGGCCATGAAGACGCCACGAAGGCACACGCCTCCTGAGACCGAAGCCTCCCTCCACGAAAAGAGGCAGTGCATCGGTAACTCATCCGATTCGCCGACATCATCAGAAGATGAAGAGCCCCAAGCAACGACTAGGAAGAAGGTCCACACCTCACCTCCTAAGTCGCCATCACCGCCACCCATCTCACCGGACCGTCGGAGTCATGACTCGATCCAATTCGAGCAAGGAGGTGAGGAGTCCTACAGCTGGGGCTCGACAACGTACGCAACCCTAGCTGCATCAGCCGGAAAATCATCCCCGGCTCAAACCATCAACCCGTCCGGGTTAGCTCAGGATGACGGACAGCGCCCGTCAACGAGCTATGCCCACATGGCTGCAGCCCCGGCAGTACCACGACCGCAATCGGCGGAGCAACCTCAAAGAACTGAGAAGGAAAAGGAGAAGAGATATCCGCCGATTGTTGCAGAATGCCTCCCGGACTGGACCAGGCATTTTAAGGCCCTTAACGAAAAGTTGGGCCATCCACCTAATGCCCGTCCGTTCGGGAAAGGAGTAAGATTCACTCCCCAGAGTCCGGATGAGTTCCGTACCATACAGAGGTACATGGTGGAACTCTCCGAAAAGGATAAATCAATGTCGTGGTACTGTTATACACCGGCAGAAGAGAAGCCCACTAAAGTGGGCATCCGAGGCCTGCCTGTGGGCACCGACGCAAAGATGATTGAGGAGGCTATTCGGGCAAAAGGCTTCCCTATCAACTATGTGAAGGCTATACCACCACGTAGGGGCAGACCGGGCTGCCTGTAGAGGCAGATCATCACCGCCACCCATCTCACCGGACCGTCGGAGTCATGACTCGATCCAATTCGAGCAAGGAGGTGAGGAGTCCTACAGCTGGGGCTCGACAACGTACGCAACCCTAGCTGCATCAGCCGGAAAATCATCCCCGGCTCAAACCATCAACCCGTCCGGGTTAGCTCAGGATGACGGACAGCGCCCGTCAACGAGCTATGCCCACATGGCTGCAGCCCCGGCAGTACCACGACCGCAATCGGTCGTGAAAATACTTTGCACAGCTGGAGCACCTGAGCCTGGAACGGCTACAGCAGCTTTACCAACTCGACGAGCTCCTCTACATGAGAGGAGTCGTCATCGAAGCCTGGCAGAGGAAGACCGGACCGGCACAATGCCACCGTTGCCAGGCTTTCGGACATGCCTCCGCTAATTGTCACAGGCCAGTGAAATGCGTTCGCTGTGCCGGTGAACATATTGCCAGCCTTTGCCCAAGGGGTAGAGAGGAGGAGCCGAAGTGCGCAAATTGCGCAAAGAACCACACGGCCAACGATCGCCGCTGCCCGGTCCTGAGGAGGATAGCCAGGAAGCAGGGGATCGTTTTACCTGGGCTACTACCGGAGAACCCAAAGAGGATCCCCTCAAGTCGCCCAAAGGCCGTCACCATACAGGAGGACGGGTGGGCTACCGTCACTAGAGGGAAGGGTAGGCAACTAGCCCCCCCCCCACCCCCTCCTGCAGCACCATCAGAAACGGTTGGACCCACAGAACAAAGGGCAACCACCGGGGCGACTCTCCGACCTCCTGCCAATGACGCCACTGAGAGGCAACCCTCCAGGAGGAAGAGGCGGAGGAACAGGAGCAGGAGAACGGAGCAGCCTCCTCCTCAGGCTGTAACCACCTCTACCCCTACGACTGCAGGACCAATAGCCTCCCAGGCGCAGGTTATTACAAGAGCACCAGTACCACCTACGGCAGGTAGAGCACCTGAAAGGGCCCTGCCAGAAAGCAGAGCTCGCTCTACGCACAGAGCGCGCTCAATGCAAAGGAAAACCACCACAAATGCCCCGAGACCAGTGCCTTCACAGCGTAGTTCTGAACGCAGACCACCAGCGTCCGGCTTCGAGACGGCTGATGCCATCCACAGACTGGTAGGCATAGCCATCGAAGTCGGTACACAAGTCCTGGCCGACATAAGGGCCGGGACTGACCCCGTAACCGCCGTTATGAAGGCGCTGGCATCCTTACTGGCAAGGCACTATGGAGGATAACCTGCGCCTGCTATATTGGAACCCGGACGGGATTCGTCAAAGGATCCAAGAACTCCGCACTCTCACCCAGCAACAGGACATCCAGGTGATCTTGCTGGGTGAAACTAAATTAAGACCTTCAACGCATCTTAAGCTGCCCAACTACCATATATACAGGAGGGACGAGGTCGATCCTCAAGGGGTCGCTTATAGAGGGACAGCGATCCTGGTGAGGAGAGACATCGTCCACCAGGAGCTGGACCTGCCAGACTTCCAGACGATGCGTTCAATCGGTATAAAAATGGAGGCGGCGGGCGAGGAACTTAGGATCTTTGCAGCATACCGCCCGCCAGGGACTCCATTTCACTCCTCAGACATCCGGACGGTAATGGAAGGCACAACACCCACCATCATTGCCGGGGACCTGAACGCCAAACACCCGGCGTGGGGGTCCAGAGTGATCACCCCGCCGGGTCGTGAACTCTATGATGACGCCGAACTTCACGACTATGACGTTCTAGGTCCCGAGGAACCGACGCATATCCCTAGCGACCCTAGGAAGCGTCCGGATGTATTAGACATCGTGCTCACTAGGAACGTCAACTACCCAGTAGTGGTAGAAGTGCTGTATGACCTAAATACACAGCACCTCCCGATTCTGATAACCCTTGGCACTAAGGCAGTGACCTCACCGCCCAGAGCCAGCAAGACCAAGATCGACTGGAGGATCTACCACCAACACCTGCAGGAGAGACCTCCAGTCCATATACCGATCACCTCAGCGGACGACGTAGAGGCCGCTGCAACCAGAATTTCCACGAGCATCAAGGAGGCCCTCAACGCGGCCTCTACGATCGTCCCTCTCTCGGGAAGGAAAGAGGAGCTGCCGCTAAAGATACGTGTGCAGCTAAACCATAAAAGAGCGCTGAGGAAGCTCTGGGCGCGCACTCGCTGCCCTAGAGTAAAGAGAAAGCTAAATATCCTTATCAGACGAACTGTCGGTTGCAATACAGGCCCACAGAGGAGAGGCCTGGGAGCGGCGCATATGGAAAGCTGACGAACAGCACGCGTCGCTCTACACATTGAACCGGCAGTTAACGAAAACCCGTCCACCTGTTTGCCCGCTGACCAACAACGCGGGCATTCAATGTTACGATGCCAAGGGCAGAGCGGATATCCTAGCTGAGCACTTCGAGGAGCAGTTTATGCCGAACCCTACGAGTGCGGAGTTCCTGGAATCCCATACAAGGAAGGAAAGCCGCGTGCAGGAGCTCCTGTCGTCGCCCGCGCCACCGCTTGCGGGAGAGTGGTTTATCTCCCCCGCCGAACTGCGGAGGACAGTAACCCGCCTGCAACCGAGGAAGGCGCCGGGGCACGACGGGATTACTAACGCTGCACTACGACAGCTGCCCAATAGAGTCCTTGTAGAGATAGGTCGGCTCTACAACGGAATATTGCGGACATCCCACTTCCCGGAGGACTGGAAGAAAGGCAAAGTCATCGTCTTGCCGAAACCCGGGAAGGACAGGCGTAGAGCTGCCAACTACAGGCCGATCACGCTGCTACCGCATATAGCTAAACTGTGCGAAAGATTATTGTTAAGACGTCTCCGCCCGTGCATCCAACTTCGGGCGGAGCAACATGGATTCAGGAGGGGTCACTCAACAGCAACACAGCTGACCAGAGTGCTGCACCTGCTTGCGGCCGAACACAACCGTGGCCGCATATCGTTGGGCGTCTTTCTCGATATTGAGAAGGCGTTCGACCGGATGTGGCACACAGGATTACTCTACAAGTTAGATGTACAAACAAGTATCCCTCCTGCTATATTGCGGCTAGTGGCGTCTTTCCTGGAAGGCAGGAAGTTCTACGTCTGCGTAGAGGACGCCGAGTCCGCAATTAAGACCATAACAGCTGGTGTACCACAGGGCAGCTGTCTATCTCCAGCCCTGTACGCGGCATACACTAATGACATACCCACCCTGGCAGGACACTTGCAAGAATGGGAGGACGACGTCGAACTAGCACTATTTGCGGATGACAGTGCATACTTCACGTCGTCCAGAAGAGCCCATATAGCAGCTGCCAGGATGCAACGTCTGCTGGACCTGCTGCCACCATGGTTGGATGAGTGGAGGATGGCCGTCAATGTTAGCAAGACGACCGCTCTACTCACTCGCCGCTATAGAAATCTACCACCACCATTAACACTCAGAGGCCAGGAGATCGCATATGAGAAGGCCGTGACCTACCTTGGATGTCGGATTGACAGGATGTTGCACATGACAGCGCATGTCGACTCTGCTATACGCAAAGCTCGATGTGCGCGGGCAATGCTCCGCCCTGTCCTGATATCCAAGTTACCGACAAAGTCGAAGATAACAATTTATAAAACATACATAAGACCCCTGCTAACATATGCTGCTCCGGCCTGGTATGCACTCCTGAGTGATCATCAGAAGCGGCGACTTCAGGCCCAGCAGAATTTGTCATTAAGAACTATAGTCGGTGCGGGTCGCTACGTCCGTAATGACGTCATAGCGGCCAACCTAAAGATAGAGAGCCTTCATGAATTCGTGGTCCGGCTGGCGCGCGGTATGTTCGACCGTGCAGACAACGGGCCACACGAACACCTCAACGGCTTCGCGCCGTTGCATGCAAGACCGCCGGACGGGCGACCTTATCCAAGAGAACTCCTCCCTATATAGATTAGGGAGTCCGAGTAAACCCCTCAATGCCGCAGAAAGGCCAACTCTGACAAATAATTGTGTTACTTAAACACAATTATTAGACAACCATCCTTACTTATAAATTAACCGACTGCGACTATAGTCGTTATATGCAACGCCTTAAACACCAAGGCGCCCAGGACCGGCACATTGTAGTGTGCCGTGAGGAACATCCGGGTAAAGGGGTACACCCCGAGGCCCGAGACCTGCACGGCATTCATGCCCTGCAGAGGACAACAACGACGATTGCAATTCGTTCGGGAATCAAACCAGCAGTCAATAAGAAGAAGAAAGAAAAAGTGTAGGGAAGTGATAGGGAAAAGTGATTACTCTCTCACGGAACGGTTTGAAGATAATTGCTGTTTTATTCCCAAGTGATTCATCCCTCAAAGTTATACAGTCCACATCGAAGAATTAAGGCGTCGGGACCGGGATGACTTCGGAAGACCCGTAATCCCCGTCTGAACCTACTTGCTGAAAAAGAACGAGGTTATCGCCCTAGTGTGTTACTCCGTTGCGGAGATCACATACGTTGTTCCCGAACCCAACGTAGGCGTTATAGGAGGCCGGATCGAGAGAAGCCTCGATTCCTTCTTTCTGTTTCAGAGCCCGAAAGTTTCCGCCCGCTGTTTCCTTTTCAATTGGACCTTCGGAGCCGGATTAAAAGGACCACCCGAACCCCGCCAGCTGGATCAAGGAACCAGCTGTGGACTGCTGATTGTGGAAAAAGAAGACCTTCGGAACCGAGTGAAGATCAGCAACCGAAGGAAGCCGGAGGTTTGAGCTGAAGCAATAGGACCAAAGGCCAGAAGACCAGGACGTCAGCGCTGAAGGACTGGACCTGGAACTACCGGAAGAAAGAAAACCGGGATTGCGGCCTGGGGCGTGTGCTCGCATGGGGCACGTATCGCAGCCGGGCGCAGGTGTCTTGTGAAGGCACTCATCGTGGCCAAGCAGGTCTTGGCATTTTTCCTGTCGGGCAAGCGTGCTCGGCATTTCCTGTCGGACGACCGTGTCCGGCATTTCCTGTCAGGTCATCAGAGGGTGCAAGAAGAAGCATCCACCGCTGCTGCTGCCAGGCGAGGGTGCGCGTGGGCACCTGACTGCATCGCGGCCGGAGGAGGGCGCTCGGACGAGGCGTCACCGGCAACTGGGCGGCGAGCACAGCATACATCCCGACCACCTAACGGTGCCAAACGGTTGGGCTCTGGCACAACACCTTCGGGTGGAGCAGTTCTCTCGAGCGAGACTGCGCTTGCACTACCGCTCGACTGTTTCGTCATATTCTTTGGCGGGACAGTTCCTAAACCTTTCCTCCATTCCATTCCTGCACGACTCCATCCCTGGACGGCTCACCTCGGTAGGCCCCGTCCAGGATTGATAGGGCTGATAGGGCTGTTAGGGTGGTAGTAGGGTTGTAGGGTTGGGAGATAAGGGGGGGGAGGGGTAGTGGTGTTAGGTTGGGGTGTAGAAGGGTTGTAGGAAAGGGGTTGTAGGGACCGTAGGGACAGTTAGGGACCGTAGGCCAACAATCACCTTCCTGCAAGATGAAGAAGGCACAAGACCAGACAGGGAGAAGCGAAGGGAGCAGGACAAGGACAGGGCTCTCAAGAAAAGCTAAAGAAGCGGAACCATCTGGAGCGACCACAGCTACTGCGTCAAATGGAGCAACTCCTTCAAGTGGAGCCACCACCGACACGTCCACATGCACGTGGGACACAGGGACGTCCATGGCAACGACAAGCAACAGGACGGACACCAGTGGTACGCAGGCCAGCACCGCACAACAATCCGTTATATCCAGGAGTGAAACGGTGGTCGAAAAAGTAGGTCAAAGGACCGAAGAAGCGGCATCATCAAGGACAGTAATCGGGCACACTAGTGATAAAGGGTCACAAAGAGGTAGTAGGTCATCGCGATCGGCGAGGCTGAAAGCCGAATTAGAGGCGCGGATTAAATTCGAACGCTCAGAGCTCGAACGAGCACAGGCAGCTGCTGCCTTAGCCAAGTCTCAATTGGAGTTGGCACGACTCAACCGAGAAGAGGAGATCGACTCGAGTGAGGATGATGAAGAGCGGAATACTCAGGTGGAACCTTTCGTAAGGAGTTGGGTTCAGCAGACCATAATGAGCGCGCCGGTTAGTGTAGCACAACCCGATATTACTGATAAGGAAGCGTGTAAAGGATCACGTCGCAAAGGGGCGGAGATCGAGCGCAACCAAGGAAATGCACAGAAAACACACGCGAGTGAGGTGTCAGAATTGACCGAAGCGATTGTGAGTGCAATAAAAATAGCGGAATTACCGGTGTTCGATGGAGACCCGGGTGAATGGATAATTTTCAAAACGGTGTTTGAAGACACAAGAAGCCAATTTTCAGGGGTGCAAAATGTTGCACGCCTTAGGAGGGCATTAAAGGGCACCGCTAAAGAGGCGGTAAAGTCGCTGTTATTTACTTTGTGTGAACCTGAAGAAATAATGAACGCTCTCGAAAGAAGATTCGGTAGGGTTGAGATGCTCATTCTAGCCGAAATCGAGAATGTAAAGCGTATGCCAAGATTGGCAGAAGATTGCCGGAATATAGGATCTTTTGCAAGTCGTATTACGAACGTGGTTGCCACGATACAAGCGTTGAATCAACCACAGTATTTGTACTCACCGGAGTTAGTGAGCCGCATAGTGGAGAAACTCGGAACTATGATTAAATTTAAATGGTTTGAATATCGAGCTCAGTATCCTTTGGAGCCAGAGTTATAGAAGATGGCCAAGTTTTTAAATTTACTGAGTGAACAATTTGGAGCGTCCTTAAACAATGAAAATGCGCCTGAAAAAAGGAAGCGTCCTGAATTCAGGAAGCAAACTGTCCACACTTCAAAGGGAGGTGTACGCAGCTGTGCCGTGAGCGAGCGCTATATGCGCCGAAGTAATTCGAGCGAGCGTCTAGAACGCCGAAATAGTAAAGGGCACAACCGACAAGGGGTTATGACAACCCAGGACAAGCCTGTAAGTCGGGTAACACATAAGTGTGTTATATGCAACAAGGAGCACTCTATAGTGAGTTGTTACAAGTTTAAGGACATGAATATTCGCGAGAAATGGGAAGCGGTCAAAAAAGCGAAAGTATGTTTCCAATGTTTGTCACCTAACCATAGGAGGTTAGAGTGCAAAGCGAAAAAATGTGGTGTAGAGGGATGTAGAATGTCACATCATCGAATGCTACACCGATACCCCAATGAAAAAACCTCGCCACAAGGGGACGAGGGGGGTAAAGATGCTCAGATCACAACTGTTAGTACAGTGAATGCACTGGCATGTGCATACTTAAAGATTATACCGGTCGAGTTGTATGGACCTAGAGGAAAGGTCAAGACAACAGCTCTTCTGGATGAGGGATCGACCATGACACTCATAGAGGAGTGTATGGCTCAGAAATTAGCGCCTCGCGGACGTAAAGAGGGATTACGTATCGAAGCCGTGGGAGGTAAGCGAATTAACGACGACAGTTCGTATCGCTTAAATGTTAAGATAAAAGGCATTTACTCGAGCGACTTGGAAGAGATAAGTGTACAAACAATTAAGTCACTTAACCTTTCTCCTCAGTCGGTAAGCCGAGAATTATTGCAACGGTGTTCTCATTTGACACCGATTAAGGATGAGTTGATGTATGAGAGGTCCAAACCTACCATATTAATTGGTCAGGACAATTGGCATCTCATAGTTACTCGTGAATTAATTTCGGGAGGTAAGAACCTACCTGTAGCATCGCTCACCAAACTTGGATGGGTTTTACATGGTCACATATCGGGTGGTATTAAACCGATCAAGATCGTTAACCACATTTCCGCCAAGAAGGAGGAAGATATTGATAAATTGATCAAGGATTATTTTAGTTTGGAATCTCTGGGAGTGTCGGCTAGAAAGCCCGCGAACGACCCAGAAGAACGAGCCTTAAGTATTTTGAACAAAACGGTACGTCGTATACCTAATAATAGGTACGAGACTGCTTTGTTATGGCGCACAGACAATGAGTGCATGCCGTCGAATAGAGCGCAGGTTGAAAGTCGCCTGTTAAAATCGCCGAAGGGCGTAAATGCGTTAAGAAAGCAAGAACCGTTAAGTCTACCCGACTACGGACGATTTAGCAGCTTTAAGAAATTCCTTGGGGCAACTACACGCACCTTACAAGCGGTAGAAAAATTCAAGAGTTTAAGAAAGTCGGTTAAAGGACCCGACGACGCAGCCGAAAAGTCGGTTATGTGTTCCAACAAAGTTTTAGCAAAGTCGGTTAAAGGACCCGATGGCGCGTTGGACATAGCGCTCTTGAAAAAAGCAGAATTATTAATTTGGAAGTTCGTTCAAGACGAGTGTTTTTATTCGGAAATAAAATGCTTGAAAGCAGGCAAAAGTGTTGAAAGAAGTTCACGCTTAAGTAAATTATCTATGGAAATAGGAGAAGATAACTTACTCCGTTTAAATGGACGTTTACCTTTCTAGTCTAATTTGACCGAGGAAAGTAGAAAACCTGTCATATTGGACGGTAAACATGAAATCGTTAAAATGATGATTAGAGAAGTTCATCATCATTTTGGACATGCCAATCACCAGACGGTGATGAATGAGGTGAACCAGAAATTTTATGTCTTGAACTTACGTAATGTAGTACGAAGTGTGTCACATCATTGTCAGTGGTGCAGGACATACAGGTCAAAACCGCAGAACGTGCCACAAGGAAATATTCCTCTGGAGAGAATAGCTCATCATGAACCACCTTTTACATGCTCAGCTGTGGATTATTTCGGTCCTATGAGTGTGACTATAGGAAGGCGACACGAAAAACGTTGGGGTGTTTTATTCACGTGTCTGACTACCAGAGCAGTACATCTGGAATTAGCAGCCTCATTGACACCAGCGTCAATGATAATGGCGTTGAGGCGATTTATCGCCAGAAGAGGAAAACCAGCCGTTATATACAGCGATAACGGGACAAATTTCAAAGCTGCGAATAAAGAATTATTGAAAGCATGCGAAGAATGCCATGAGGGCATGAAAATTGAGTCATTTAAGAAATATATTAAATGGAAATTTATACCTCCGGGAGCACCGCACATGGGTGGCGCCTGGGAGAGGTTAGTAAGGTCGATTAAAATTGCGTTGACCGCTACGCTCAGAGAAAGGAGCCCACGAGAGGAAATTCTACATACGTTGCTTTTAGAAGCAGAGCACACAGTAAATTCCAGGCCTCTGGTAACATTCAGTATGGATAGTCCTGAAGAGGGTTTGACACCCAATCATTTTCTTCTGGGACGCTCATGTGGTGATCGACCACCTGGATTATTTCTAGAGCAGCATCTGACGGGTCAACTCAATTGGAAAGCTGCACAGAGGTTAGCCGACCATTTTTGGACAAGGTGGCTGAAGGAATACATGCCTACCTTAATACCGCGAACAGGTAATAACGGAAAGTTCATGGAACCTAAAGAAGGCGATATTGTTTTGATAATAGATCATTCGTTGCCACGAAATACGTGGCCGAAAGGCAAAATTAGTAGAACGTTACTGGGACCAGACGGTCACACCAGAGTGGTTGACGTCATTACTAGCACAGGTATCTTGAGGAGACCTACATCCAGAATAATAGTCCTGGTACCCGCGACGCCTCCCAAATGATGGTGCTAACGCACGGGGGGGAGATTGTTGGCGACGCGCCTATAAGAATGTTTCAGTTTATTAAGTCAACCGATGACGAATAACTTTTCAAAGACTTATTGTCCAATTAAAATGTTCTGATAAGAAAATGCTTAGTTAAATCTTAAAGAAATGTCGAATTAATGGTATGAAGGTCTTGGGTTCGACTCCCAGGCTGGACTAGTTTACTGTTTTCTAAGTAATATCTTTCAATAAATTCATATAGGGAATTTTATGTTATGTTACCGGGTTTGTTCCCCGGTTGAAATCGTCTTACCAACGATGTAAATTCAAAGGAATATTAAAGTGAAGTTAGAGATCGGATTGGTTCCCCGGTCGAGATGATCACTCTGTGCATAAACAGAATTAATGGAAATTAATTGCATAAGTATTGTCTTGTATAAGTATGATATGTTTTGTACGAAAACAAATGCCTATTTGTTATGATCGATTAATGAAAACATTCACTTGTATTGTTATCTGATAAGAAACATGATAACTGATAAGAATCTTATCAGAGATAGTTTCCTACTGTTTGAAAATTATGTAGAAGCACTTACTTATTTAATATTGTTAAAATTAAGTGTATTTCAGACTTTCATTTTTTCTGATAGCCGAGAACCGTGCAAAGTTAGTTGCTCAAATAGTGTGAGTTCACGGAAGCACACTGGCCACGCCCTTAGGAGGCCGAATATGTAAAAATTTAAAATGTTTGTAATTTCAGCAATTTATGTAAAAATGACTTGTAAAACATTTCAGGTTGATTGTACGTGCTAAAAAGGTGAATTCTGTGTTATTTTTATGTGAAAATTCCTGTGTATAAGTGAAATAATGATAGTTTTGTATAAGAAATTTAAAAGTGTTTTAAATAGTGAAATAAATAGAGAAAATGTAAATTAAACTATTGTATTAGTTAACATATGTATAAATTCAAGTGGGAAACATTGTTTTAACTTTCTGTGTTAAATATTTAAGAAGTTTGGATTTTGAATTTGTGATTAAAATAGGCATGTTTTGTTTTATAAATTAAAGGATTTTTGTGATACGAAAAAATAATATACATCATGGTGTAGATATTGTTTTGTGCTATCTAAATAGATAACTTGTATTTATGTATGACTTATGTGAATAAAGAAATTAAGTGAAACGTGAGAGAGTAATAGTACAAATTCATGTAATTAAGTTGCGCAGGCACGCGAATGGCGCGGCTCACTTTCGCGTATAGCTCTGGGGGTAGCTTAGTGAACGGGTTTTATTGCAATTCGTTCGGGAATCAAACCAGCAGTCAATAAGAAGAAGAAAGAAAAAGTGTAGGGAAGTGATAGGGAAAAGTGATTACTCTCTCACGGAACGGTTTGAAGATAATTGCTGTTTTATTCCCAAGTGATTCATTCCTCAAAGTTATACAGTCCACATCGAAGAATTAAGGCGTCGGGACCGGGACGACTTCGGAAGACCCGTAATCCCCGTCTGAACCTACTTGCTGAAAAAAAACGAGGTTATCGCCCTAGTGTGTTACTCCGTTGCAGAGATCACATACGTTGTTCCCGAACCCAACGTAGGCGTTATAGGAGGCCGGATCGAGAGAAGCCTCGATTCCTCCCTTCTGTTTCTTAATCGAAAGTCTAGTTCCGTTAGGTTCTTTTTCAGACATTGTGTTGATTTATATGTACATAATTTTTTATTTAATTGTTTATTATTTTTCAAGCCCTATGGCTAAATGCGGAATAACTTAAGATATAATATTATAAATCATCTTTGTCAGTACCTGTATTCACAAAAATGATCCATAAATTGATTTATAAATTTGGTACTTATATGAAACATGTTAAGTGCATGTTTACATTAGTAACCATTGTGTTTTTATGTGATTGGAATATATTAGTGCAATGATCCAACAGGTTTTTTCTAGTCTATTTCATGTAATATATAGTTTTACGAAAATTTATAATACTTAGTAATAAAGACTTTTTGTGAGCTATGCTATGATATATATTCATTGACATTTCTGAGGAAGATGGAAACATCATTCAATTTAGATAAAAAACAAATGGAACTGTTTTGGTCTGCCATATAGACTAATGTATGCATTCTAAGTCTGTTTTATTTTATAACATATTGTGCATTACCTGCTCTCGATATCACCACCATGCATTGGTCCATATCTATTAAATCCCCCATAAGGTCCTCCCATGCCCATACCTCCCATTCCATATCCCCCGTTTAATCCACCATAGCCAAAACCACTATATCCACCCATTCCATAGGGTCCACTCATTCCGTAAGAGTAACCAGGATTCATACCATAACTGGACTGAATACCGAAATCAGGCCTCGGCGGAAGAACTGGTGGTCTGATATTAGCAGCTGATGTGGATGGTATGGGATTTCTAAACGAAGGACTTTCCATAGTTTGTGCTACAGCAGCATTTGATAAGTTGACGTCAGAGTTTACATCAAAACTTTTCATTGGTTGACTCATTATATTTTGTTATTTTACTACACGTTTAAATTTATTTAAAAGTTTATTGTGATGGTACTATATCCATTAAAGTGGCAAGGTTGCTTAAAACGAAGTTCTATTATTTGACACAATAAACACTTGGCACGAGAAAAGAAAACTAAATCTCTATGCTTTAACTCTTCGATTAATAAACTCGAGCTTGTTAGATAATAGTTAATTATTCCTTGATTACTTCTTTTTCTTTTTTACTTATAAGTTGATTACTTTTACATTCACAACTTTGCTTATTTGCTTTCTACGTTTGCTTTGGTCCTTAGACCATTTAGACTTATTTTTTAGATTTGACCGATATTAGACCAGTGTTGCCAATTCGGATTTTCAAACAGGCGTAGGCGCGTAGGCCAGATTAGAAAATTACTTAGAATTAGCCTAAAAGTTCGTAGATCTACGTATTCTTTTCGAGTGAAATGAAGAGTCAAAGGTACTCTGTGTGAAGAGTATAGATTAAAGTATATTGAGCATTCCCAACCTCCCTCCCCCGCTTTCCGGAGGGTTGCCCATATTTGCTTCGGGCGCAAAAAAAAAATATCGGGATAAAAATGAAGAAGTTAGGTACGAAAAACTGAATAAAACGAATGCTTTTTTTTAAATTAAATTATTCATTATCATCAGGCAAATTAAATTTATACATATTTTTATTAAATAGTTAAATGTGTTCTCGTATAGGCTTGTGGTTTATTTTTAAGCCTTTTTTTCGTAAAAATTAAGCCTATTAGCGTGTCGGTGGAAAGTCTGTTTCTGATGTTAGTTTTCATCAGATTGATCGCAGAAAACAGACTCACAACATTTGCATTAATATGTGGAAATGTTAATAAATTTTATGCAAATTGGGCAAATATGGGAAATATTTGAGACAGACCGCCTTTTCTTATTTTTGATATATTCGAGACGTTTCCTTTTACAAATTTACATGAGTCACAGCCTTGGTCACAGCACAACTCTATGGAGTGTACACTTTGTCTTATTGTGTGGGAGTTTTTGTCGGGAACTTGGACTTCGACGGATTGTCGCTCCTGTTTTGTCGCTCGAATAATGGTTTGAAGCGGATTTTAATTCGTTAAAATGATTTTGTGAATAAAGTGTCCGCGCGTGTGAACTATTAGAGAAAACGAAGAATATGAACTTGAGTGGCTGTTATCATCAACAGTCCGCTTGGTTGAGCTGTCGTCAAAATCTCCATAAAACTTCGCAATGTGACGCATCAGCATATTGTGAAGAAAAAATATATACTCGTAACATGAAGATTCTGAAAGAAGGGCTAGAACCCAGAGCCGTAAAGCCAGTTAAATAAAAATCTTATTATGTGGCGTAGACAGAGAATCCTATAGACTCCGCCATAGCGTGTCGTGTCGTAGAAAGGAACAAAAGAAAATACGTCACTATATTTAGGGTTACAAGTGTGAGGAAAAATTTACCCCACAACTAGCTACAAAATTAGAAATTAGTACGTGAAGTAAGCCTGAAATGGAACACTGCTATTAACGATTATCATTGATATGTATTGTAGTTGATGGAGAGCTAAGTGGACCGTATTTGTCTAATTATTTATTATAATTTACTGTGGTGAAGAAAGAAGAAACTAAAAAATTGTGATATCTGTCTGACTAATAAACTTAAAGAAACTATTTATTTATTTATTTATTTATTTATAAACTTACACGTAACACCTTAAGCTAAAGGGTACATAGGGCGGACTTAATGCCATGTGGCATTCTCTGCCAGTCAACCCTGGGTGGCAAGGATAATTGTTGGCAGGTGCGACCATTATACGTAAATAAGTGCTTATACACTAAAATATACATATATGCAAATTACATACATACACATTACATTTAAATATACACACATATAGTATCAATATACGTACAATAATACATACATACATATATATACATATATATATATATATATATATATATATATATATATATATATATATATATATATATATATATATATATATATATATATATATATATATATATATACATACATACATACATACACATATATACATATATATATAATATAATGTTTGAATAATATATATTGAGATAAATATTTGAAGTAAAAAAGAAGAAAGGAGACAAAATTAAGGAAAAATAATGTTAATTAGTAGTTTCCTTCAGGTAATGTTTTCGGAGAAGAACTTTGAAAGCTTTTTTATTTGTGGCATTCTTAATATCGTTGGGGAGGGTGTTCCAAAGTTGTATAGCTTGTATCGTAAAAGACGACCTGAAAAAATTTGACTTATGCTGTGGAAACCTTAACCTCAGACGGTTTGACTGTCGGGATGTTCGACCGCCGATCGGATGACAAAAAATGAAAATTATCCTTAAGATAAGAAGGTGACCTGGGATCGTTTAAAATTGAATATAGTACAAGTAAAATTCTAGAGCATCGCCTTTGACGTATAGGTAGCCATTTAAGCTTTGAACGATAGGATGATATGTGGTCATACTTACGTAAACCAAAAATAAACCTTATGGAATTATTAAGAAGGCGCTCCAACTTGTTTAGAAGATTTTCTGACAGATCTGGGTAACATACATCGGCATAGTCGATAATAGGTAGAATAAGGGAATGAACCAGCATTAGCTTGGTTTTGACGGGTAGGAAATTTTTAAGACGATAAAGGGAACGCAAGGTAGCAACAACTTTACGACTAACTTCAGAGATCTGCAATTTCCAGGTCATAGTTTTATCCATGTACAGGCCAAGATTTTTTATGGAATCACAATATGGAATCAAACTTCCATTATAAAATACAGGAGAGAGATATCCATAACTAAACTATTGTGTAATGAATGAGAGCTTAGTGGGCTGTATTTATGTAGGTTGTGTTTTAATATTGAAGAAAGAAGATACTGAACTAACTGTTACCAGCCCTCTGTCACTCTTGCTACCTGCGTGAAATAATTACCTACAATCGCTAGGCACCCAGGGTAACATACGCAGTCGGGGCTAGCGCGTTGTAGGCGATTGAATGTTTGTTTTGAGTTTTTTAACGTAACATAAACACTCACGCCTGTCACCCAGAGGGGTAGGCAGAGACTACGGACTTCCATGTGGCACGATCCTTACATACCTCTTCCGCCTCCTTTACATCCATATATCTACGCATACATGCTCGTCGGTTAAGGGTACTAACGTGGCCCATTTTCAAAATATCGCCAATTTGGTCGATAAACTTTTTTTTTAACGGTGTTTACGTAATTAGTTTTTTTTTTTGTAAATACTTGTTGAAATAGTCTTTGTTTAGTGTTATTTATATTATTTTACCTATTTGATAATTTTTAATGGAAAAACGTCGCTCCTACTATAATTGTTGCGTAAATGGATGCCAAATGCCCAAAAAAAGGTTTCGATATATCATTCTTTAAAATTACCGAAGGATTTTAGAAGCAAGTTATGAAAGGTGAATTTATTTCTTTTTTTTGTTAGATAGGTACTGATAGTAAAAAAGAATTAAGTAATAACACAGTCTATAAATCCATACAGTCGTCCGACTAAGACGTCTAGACGGGGCAATCGTGCGAGGTGTGTGGGGTGAGACGCGGGAAGGACGAGCCCGATCTGCTTATGCCAATCGTATTAGTAGCTCGGGACACGACTTCCAGGGTTAGCGCGCGCTTGCTTTTATTATTTTTAAATGTTATCATCCATTTTTATATCCAAGATGGCGGATATTTTTTTAATAATATGATATGAGTATCAATTTCGAGGTTCTTGTAGTGCTTATTACGAAACCGGCATCCATTTTCATATCCAAGATGGCGGACATTTTTTTAATAATACGATATGGGTATCAATTTCGGGGTTTCTTGGGGTGATTATTACGAAACTGGCATCTATTTTCATATCCAAGATGGCGGATATTTCTTTAATGATACGATATGGGTATCAATTTCGTTGTTTCTTGGGGTGCTTATTACGAAACTGGCATCCATTTTCATATCCAAGATGGCTAACATTTTTTTTATAATATGATATGGGTATCAATTTCGAGGTTTCTTGGGGTGCTGATAACGAAAATGGAATTTATTTTTAAATCGAAGATGGTGGACATCATTTTTTTAATGTTAGGGATGTCAATTTTGAGGAGGAGTCGAAACTGAGGTATGGCCACATATCGAGAGTAGAGCACTCCCTCATGTTGTGAGGCGTGCAATTAGCGTTTTGAGTACTTTCAGGAAAAATGTAAGAACAAATTATTACTTATTCTTTATATTAGTAATCATTATGGTTGATCACGATGTAGATCTAAAATAA
Organism: Parnassius smintheus behrii; assembly: GCA_036936625.1. NCBI lineage: Eukaryota > Metazoa > Arthropoda > Insecta > Lepidoptera > Papilionidae > Parnassius > Parnassius smintheus. Next base: position 23,745,943 of record JAUPFT010000028.1, read on the forward strand.
ATAATTAGTAAAAGTTGTTAATTTGTGACAACCCTAACTTCCATACGCTGTCTAGACGTTGTCGGCATTTACCACGAGATCAAAGGCGTCGTCCTACTGTATGTTTTTATTATACTGTGGTAATAATTTATCTACACAAGTAATACCTATGTACTTTATTACTTAACGTAGTTGAAATTTACTTCACTATCCAAGTATCTACATACTTACATACCTATATATTATGTCTTGTAATTAAAATATAAAATTGCAATAAAAAATAAGTAAGTTATAGTAACACTAAACACTGAAATTAAAACTTTGTTTTCTAACAAGATTTTTAACTGAGTAGAATACCATCACATTTCTGTTAGAAATCGTATTTCGGGTTTATTTGCTGTGGCCTTGCTAGTTGCATGCGTTGAGCATCGCAGAAATCACATAGGAACGAAAATATGATCAGTCGGTCATAGTTAGAATAGGTACTTCACCTAAGTAACTTAATTAACATTTTGCAATGTATTTTTTTACTCTTTATTGTTAGCCCTTAGTAACCACGAAAAGTCCGCCATGGCGCAGGAAGGGGAAAAGATGCAAAGTAACATTGACACTCGCGCGCAGCGATAAAATTTTATTTAGCTTGCGTGCGCGATTTATCTGATTAATAATAATGTAGGATATTTAACGTCGGCAAGCAGTCGACATCAAAGGAGTGCAACTTCTGCACGTAGTACTATTATTTATTCTGTGCTGTTACTGTGATATCTATATGACTAATTATTTACTGAGAGAATTTATTGCTATTTTAAACTGCTAGGATTAAAGTTAAATTAAAGATAATGATGCACAAAAAACTAAAGTAAATTTATTAAACTATTTACACAATGCGGCAGTCTTACAAACTATCACTAATCTAATGCCTAATGGGACCTAATAGGGAGCCTTAGAGGTCTTCTTGCTTGTTGTTCTTCTCTTAAGCACTGTCGCGAATGTCGTACGCCGGCCGGTAGCCCTTCTTTCATTCCCGCCGACCGGGTCACGTTGGCGCTGATAGAATGTTAGGTTTAGCATGGTCGTATTTGATGCCTGTGTCGTAACAGGTTTTGGAGAGTCTGGTGAATTGACCCTGGTCTCTGAGGAAGGAATCACCCTTCTTGGGGGTTATTGTCCTCCATAAATTCCTTAATATTATAATATATATATATTATATATATATAGTATATATATATAATAATAATAATAACCATTTTTATACAAACTTAGTTCAACAAAGTTTTAGAACTTCGATTCAAAGCTACCACATAGTTCACCAGACTTACACATTTTGTTCCATCCCATTGGACGTGCCTCCTTATCCATCTCAGCCATGCTAACTGCACAATACAGTTCGGTTTTTTTCTTCTTTGTCACTAATTTAATGCATTCTAATGATTTAGTTGTAAACCCTGGGTTTGCATCTACACTTTTGTACCATGTGGTAAGTGTGGATGGAAGAGGCAGACAAGTATAAAATTGTTGTCGTACATACGTATATGCCCGAGAACTTACAAATTGCAAGCAAATAGTAAATTTATACAATCCTTTTCAATTTGACGACAAAGTTTAAAAGAAAGGAAGCGTTTTAGTATTATGTAAGCAAGCTCGGGGCTTTAAATTTTTTCTTACCTTTGCTGACAAATGGAGCGGGGGGAACATATATTAAAAATCTTACATAAAATAAAGAAATATTAAACAATAAAATATTAACACAACAATATTTATAAATAAAATTAATAATAGGTACTATTTTTATTATTTCTATTTAGTATACTGAATGAATATCTTTTCATATTTTTTACCAAAAATAAATCGATGACTCTTCCGATACTCCATGTTCATTTTTCCTTTTTATTATTTAATAAAATTATATATAAGATTTAAAGTTTTTTCAACTCTTAAATTTAATAACCAGTATTTTAGAGACGGAAATATTTATAAAACATTATATTAAAGTAAAACAATTGTGAAGAAAATAAATTATTAATGTTATACATACTGTATTTTTACTCTTTCTTGACAGCCCTAAGTAACCTCGGAAAAACAGACGTGATGTGAGAATGAGAAAAGGTGCAAAGTAATACTTAATAATTAAAGCTATTAAACGTCGGCAAGCTGTCAACTCAACATCAAAAGAGTGAAACTTCTGTACGTAGTACTATTATTTATTCTGTGCCCAGGGTAACATACGCAGTTATATATATTATTTTACCTATTTGATAAATTGTAGCGGAAAAACGTCGTTCCTATTACAATTTTTACGTGGATGGATGCTAAATGCCAAAAAAAAAGGTTCAGATATATCATTCCTTAAAATTACCGAAGGATTTTAGAAAGGAGTTATGAAAGGTGAATTTATTTCATTATTTTGTTAGGTAGGTACTTATAGCGAAAAATAATTAAGTAATAATTTATCTACACAAGTAATACGTACTTTATTACAAAACTTAGTTGAAATTTACTTCACTATCCAAGTATCTACATACTTACATACCTATATATTACCTATATATTATACTTAAAATATTTTAAGTTATAATAACACAAAACACTGAAATTAAAACTTTGTTTTCTAACAAGATTATTAACTGAGTAGAATACGATCACAATTCTGTTAGCAATCGTATCTGAGGTTTATTTGTTGTGGCCTTGCTAGTTGCATGCGTTGAGCATCGTAGAAATCACATAGGTGCGAAAATATGGTCAGTCGATCATAGTTAGAATAGGTACTTCACCTAAGTAACTTAATTACCATTTCGCAATGTATTTTTTAACTCTTTTTTGATAGTCCTTAATATCCACGAAGTCCGCCATGGCGTAGGAAGGGGAAAAGATGCAAAGTAATATGGACGCTCGTGCGCAGCGCTAAAATTATATTTAGCTTGCGTGCGTGATTTATCTGATTAATAATAACTATGTAGGCTATTAAACGTCTGCAAGCACTCGACATGAGAGGAGTGCAACAAAATTATTTATTCTGTGCTGTTACTGTGATATATATAAGACTAATTATTTCATGAGAGGATTTATTGCCATTTTAAACTGCTAGAGGTTGAGTTAAATTAAAGATTGTACAAAAAACAAAAGTAAATTTATAAAACTATTTACACAATGCGGCAGTCTTACAAGCTATCACTAATCTGACGTCCAATGTGACCTAATAGGGAGCCTGAAGTGTTTTCTTTTTTGTTGTTCTTGAGTTTGTGTAAGCACTCGCGGTCGCGGGGGCCTCGCTCTGATGCAGGGCGGTTGCTCACTCGCCGTCCGTAACATATTGCTATTTATTATTGCTAAGGACTGTATTAATTAAAAGGTAGTACGATGAACTAACATTAATTTATTTACTATTTATAAAATGCGGCAGTTTTTAATTATAATCTATTCTCTATTTTATTGCCTAATCTAATGCCTAATAGGAAGCTTGAGGGATCTTTTTTTCCTCTGGAGCGCTAGTCTGCCGCGAATGCCGACGCCGGTTTTTTTTTTTTTGCGCCCAGAAGCTATGTAAAGGGCTACCCTCCGGGAAGCGGGGGAGGGAGGTGGTAAATGCTCTTAGCATACCACGCAGCCGGCTGCGTGGTTATGTGGGACTCACTATGAAAACCTAAGTGCCTACCCACTAAACACCACCTTCGACAGAAGACTCGGCCTGAGCCGCCAAGAGGCAGTCCAGGTCGGCCGAAAGCTTGCTGGGGGGTGGGGGGCGAGAGAGAGTTTCTCGGTCTGCGAACTCGATAGCGAGAGGGAGTGGGGCTGCACAGGAAGCTGCCTCACGAATAAGATGATTTGAGTGAGACTCTGAGACTTTGAAGAAGTTCTAAGAGAGTGATTTTAGAAATTGTTGGATTGTGGGGAACTCTAATTCTCGGTGAAAGTCAGCGTTTCAGATGAACCAGAGCGCGTTCGTAGTTCTACGACAAAAATAGTTTTGAACTACTTGAAGTTCGTTTAGAATGTTAGGTTTAGCACGGTCATATTTGAAGCCTGTGTCGTAACAGGTTTTGGAGAGTCTGGTGGATTGACCCTGGTCTCTGAGGAAGGAATCACCCTTGTTGGGGGTTATTGTCTTCTATAAATTCCTTAATATTATTATAACCATTTTTATACAAACTTAGTTCAACAAAGTTTTAGAACTTTGATTGATATTTCAAGCGAGGAATTTATTTACTTTAAACTGAGTGGATTCTACATACTATTATGTAGGTCGCCCAGATAATTATAGCTAAAAGTAAAATTGCAGACATTATAAGTTCCACTTTCGGGCAAAGGTCTCGACTGAACTGCCCCAATAAGTGTGTGCGTACTTAAAAAATATTTGAAAAAACAAATGTTTAAAAAAAAAGTTTCTAATTCCTCACGATGTTTTCCTTCATCGCTGTGTGTTCAGCGTTTGGTAAATCAGCAGCTATAATTGCAATAAACGATTTTATTAAAGCCAGGGGGATCGAACCCGAATTGCTCGGGTACTATGAAATTGACAGCAAGTGTTTAGCTACTACGGCTCTCTTCCATATCAGACATGAGCAATGGAGCTATCTATATACAGTTCTTCTCAATATACAGTTACATTTAGTTACGTTACTAAAAATATCAACAAGAAGTGTAAAAATAAATTTTTTGCATTCAAATAAATTTGATATAAACAAAACATCATCAACGTCAATTAAATACGCATTATTAAGGATAACTTAAAGTCAGATCTTGATCAAACTTATATGAGATCACAAGAGAAGCACCAGCTTTCAAATAAAAAAAGAATTATAAAAATCGTTAGAATAATATTCTGAGGTAACACACATAAAAAAAGATACGGTCGAATTGGCTACAACATCAAATTTTGTATATTTTCTGGGAAATTGTGGTAAAAGCGTATACATCGGCCTAAGAATGAATTACTGACTCGGTGGAGTCGAGTATTATTGTCCTTTAAACAAAACAAGCTTCGTATGAAGGTTCCTAATTTTTTGCTTGGGTACAAATGCTTTTGTGGCGTGATGTATACGCAGTTCAAAATTGCCTTAATAAGTAAAACTTTGTGGTTTCCAATAAAAGGCTGACTTTCAAAATGATTTGTCGTAAATACATCCTGGCATCGTTTGAAAATAGTTGAAATAAGTTTCGGTAATAGATTTTTTTCTGCAAAGAATGATACTTCTTTATGTGAATGTATCCTAAATATTCTTTTTGCCAACGTACATACTTTAATAACATCGCGTGAAGGATAAAAAAGGCCACCTTTATCTTTTTTAAATATGAGACCTAAATATTTGTCGCTAATAAGCTAGCAGACAATCTTCACATTTTAGAGTTTTTCTTAATTTCCTAACTACAAACCCACCGATATATAAAATAATTTCTTCAGTATAGGTGGTCAGTTTTGAAGGGTTAAAAATATAATCGTGGTCATCATCGACCAAGAAATTATTATTAGGGGGAAAATCCTTAATCGAGTCTTCGAGATCTTGAGTGCAGTACATATTAATTTTATTTTCGTATCGCACTTCTGTGTGAGTTAAAATTTTTATATCCTCTAGAGGTATACAGTTTCCTGACTCAATACCTTTTATTTCCCCGTGTATCACTAGTCTTTTGTAGGCGCTTTGAAATTGAAAGGCTGTTGGATTGTTGTTATAGCCTCCCTTTGATCGTATCGAGCTGAAGAAGCACTCCAGGTGATCTTGGCTAAGTTTGTATATAGGCAAAAAACTAAGTTTACCCGTTACAATGATATCAGCATACAATTTTTTAAGACTTTGTATACATATTAAGAAACCAATGAATCCAACTTTCCTATTTGTTTGCAATATGGGTTTTCCCTCTAATTGCAACCCTCTGATGTAGATATCCATTATATTGACAAATTCTAGAATGCTATCGCCATTTTTACTATTAACAAGTTTTTTAAAACCATACATATTCAGATTCCGACTATTTAAAATATCAAATAAGTTGTTAATTTTCCTTATAAAGTCAACAGTAGCCTCGGAACCCGAAAATTCTTGTAAATTTAATTGTTTGTCACAAAATTCTATCGCATCGGTCACGGAATTACTGAATGTTTGTGCCGCCAACTTAACTTTCATTATTTGTTTTGAAAAATTAATATGCTGATTTTTAAGACGGTTAGCTAGATGGAGACCCTCCCTTTCTTGCAGATTATGAAGCAATTCTATAAAATGCCATGAAATGATTCCACCATGCAGATTTGTTAATTCATTTTTCTGACCTAGTGTATTTCTGACAAGTTTCAGCATATGAGCTGGATCCGGAAATATAACTATGTGCTGTTTATCACAAAGAAAATACGAAGTAATATCTTTCAATTCATCGAAATTGCAACCTAAGTTTTTAGCCATCGAAAAGTTGGTTGGAGAGCCATCAAAAGTTAGGGAGACTATATTAACACCACAATTTACTAACAAACCCATACATTGTTTAATTTTCATTACTAGTAGTTCAGTCATTATTAGTAGTATAGTTGTAGCACGAATGGGTCGGCTCGACCGGGGAAGGACCACGCTCTCACAGAATACCAGCGTGAAATAGTAGCTTAATGCTGCTGTATTTCGTATGGTGAGTGTAGAGAACCGGAGACCCTTTTTACTGGAAACGAGGCATTCCATCTTAGTCCTCACGGGTGACAACGCATCTGCATTTTGATTCATAATCGAGGATAGATGTATATGTCTATGGGCCACAGCAACCACTTACCATCAGGTGGACTGTGTGCTCGTTTGTCACCCCATCCTATAAAAAAAAAAAATTAATGTTACCTTTTGTTCGCCTGTACAACCATCAATAAAAAAATAACAGATAGGCATTTTCCATGCACTATTTATAAATGTCACCATAAACACCAATGCCTCCCTAGCTTCAGCTACATTGTGACCATCCAAGGCTACCCATAGTTCACCAGACCTACACATTTTGTTCCATCCCATTGGACGTGCCTCCTTATAGCCATCTCATCCATGCTTACTGCACAATACAGTTCGGTTTTTTTGTTCTTTGCCACTAATTTAATGCATTCTAATGATTCTGTTGTAAACCCTGGGTTTGCATCTACACTTTTGTACCATGTGGTAAGTGTGGATGGATGAGGCAGACAAGTATTAAATTGTTGTCGTACGTACCTGTAAGCCCGAGGACTTATAAATTGCAAGCAAAGGGCGAATTTGCGTAAAGATGGTGAATAATTAATACCACTGGAGGCGGGGTTCAACATTTTTTTCAAGAAGTCTCTATTAGTAGGGTCAACAGATTCCAATAAATCCCCATCTTCTTCACTTATCAAAGACTTTTTTTAAGTTCTGCAACAATATTTTCTAGTTTAGCTACTTTTTTTGATAAACGCCTACTTTTTTCTCGAAGAGTCTTTAATTTTTTAAGTCGTTCGGACGATAGTTTTTCTGAGTGTTTCCATTTCTTTCGCAACGTTCGAGGAGTGTACTCTGGAGTCGTGTCCTAAAACCCAAAAAAGTTTTATAATCATAACTTTGTTACTACAGACACATTTTCTGATTCTAATACTTACTATTGATGTTTGATTGGAAATTGGAGGGTTTACTATTTCAACTGGCTTTTGACCACTAGTCGACGGCAGTAGGTCAACAGTAGGAGCAATCTGAAATCATTTAATTTGTATGTCAAATCTGCAACAGTTTTAGTTTCATAACATCCCTTGATCAAGCTTTCGATAATGAAATTTTTTATAGGATGGGGTGACAAACGAGCGCACAGTCCACCTGATGGTAAGTGGTTGCTGCGGCCCATAAACATCTACATCTATCCTCGATTACAAATCAAAATGGAGATGCGTTGTCACCCGTGAGGACTAAAATGTGGCTCTCGTTTCCAGTAAAAGGGGTCTCCGATTCTCTACACTCACCTTACGAAATACAGCAGCATTAAGCTACTATTTCACGCTGGTATTCTGTGAGAGTGTGGTCCTTCTCCGGTCGAGCCAACCCATTCGTGCTGCAACTATAATACTAATATAACTGCAGCATGGCTCTACCAACTAAGGTTAATAATAATAATAATAATATTCCACAACTATCACACAACGCCATCTAGTCCCAAGCTAAGCAGAGCTTGTGTTATGGGTACTAGACAACTGATAAACATACTTATATATTTCTAAATACATAAATATTATAGATAAATTACACCCTAATGTACCAATATTATAATTTGTAAGGTAATTTATTTTAATACTGTAGAATACATTGCCAAATTGAAGAGCTAACTGGACAAAGGTTACTTAACAAATTAAAAAATCCGACTTTTTTTTTGAAAACGAACTTAAGTTTTACTGAACATAAGTTTTATCTGATGATAAATTTAATGATTCTTGAATTTAAACACGCCAATTCTAATTCGTTACATAGTTACAGACGCTAGCAAAGGTGTTAACTGCCAAACAAGTATATATTTCAGATTTATCTATCTATATGTGGCCACCACATCCAGGTTCTGGCCTGCTCTTTTGTTTTTACCACGCCAAAGTATGAAGAATGTAGTTCGTCTGTACGCCAAGCCATGCTCACTTTCGATCGCGCAATACCAACCTTACGCCCGCCAAGTAGTGATCGAATTAGATCAGAATTATGTAAACATGTCTACCTATGAAAAAACTATTTTTTCGTTTTAAACAAAACCAAAGACACTATGCAATAGATATTAGTATCAAAGACAAAGATATGCTCTTTTATTTTAAACCATAACCTGGCAATGTTTTTTAGAAAAAAAAAAAAAAGAAAGCACTCTGAACTTCCGGCGTTCCACGTGTCACTTTGATGAAGTTGCTCTGTCTTTTTTATAGAATTTTATATTTGTGTCTGGACTAAAAACGAAAGTATTATACTTTTTACATTTCTTGTAATATAGTCAACACGTAGATATATAATTTGTGGTATAAAAAGTGAAAAGTAAATTGCCAAAAGTACTTCAAATTCCGAAAGGCCTGTTTTGGCGGGCGGGTTATAAATGTGTTATTTTTCAAATTCTCATTTATTTTTAGTGTAAAATGTAAGTAAAAATAGTTTTCCTACATATTTTGAAATAACATGACGTTGTATTTATTTCAAATTCACACGAACATATTTTAGAAATATTGTTCGAAATGTCACAGATAAAATATTATTTTATTTTTTTTTTTAATTTTTTAATATTTTAATATTTTGGTATGAGTAACGAATGGAAACACATAAAACATAAAATATACATATTTCCAAACAATTTCATATAAATTTCTCCAAAAACAAAGGTGTAGAATTCAAATTAGTAGTAATTTTGTCACTAAAATTGAAGTTTATACTACTATTATGCTATACAGTGTAATTTATATACTTTATTACAATTTCTAGCAACCAAAAATAATTTTATTCGATAGTTTATACATTCAACAAGACTTCCTGTAAGTTTTATCCATAAATATTGTCTCAAAGTGAAAATATAGCAAAATTTGCAATATTGCAAAAAATTTCCTAACCTAGAAATTTTCCCGCCAAAAAGGTCCCGAGTGAACGGGAGTGTAACATGTCGCGCGCTGTCAGAGCGTACAGGTATAGCTGCTCGCGGAATATTGACAGTATGATTACTTTATGGCACCGCAGGATACAACCATTTTCTACGGCTAACTCTGACCGACAAAGAAAATATGGCTTTAATAACGGATCCGACACTTTTCGAGGCTACGCTTTATGTATAAACTTTAACACTTTTATTAAAAGATTATCTCGGGATGTTTCTTTTTTTATATCTTCCACAGTTATTCGTTTTAAAACTGAGTTATCTATAAATTTAATATACAATGTTTTATAAAGATCTGAGGATTCATTATGAATTTCGTTCTGTATTTGATTTACAGACAGTGATAAGAAATCAGCCACATTGCTGTCACTTCTAACATACTTTAATGTGAAATTATAGGCAGATAAAAAGATCGCTAATTAGCCGCCTTGTCAGGTATACGCTTTTTGTTTCCGAAAATGGTTAGTAAGCTCCTATGATCCGTCCTTTGGATAAACGGTACCGTTCGACCATACCAATATTGGTGGAAATTTCAGAGCATACAAGGGCAGTCCGTTCTACTAGAAATAAGAATCTTCTACTAGAAATAAGAAAAAATTCGTGCTACATGTAGCACTTTTGTTCGTGTAAGCTTAAGATCATTTCTTATTCGCCTTTTTCCTGACTACTCTATTGTACTTCTATTCCGATCTTTTATTTTTTTGGTAGATTATTAAGTATGAATTTGTTGTAAATTATTCTGGCATATAGAATTAGGTACATCTTGAGATGTGCTTGGAACACCCTCTTCAAGCGCAGTCAAAGGCACAATTCACATAATACAATAAATAAATACAAATAATAAAGTGCAACTTACGTTCAAAAACAAACTTCTCATCTTATTTGGACTTAGGATGCTTTTGTTTTTGATAATTGAGCGGAACAAAAGCATAAATCCTGATTAGATTGTATACCTTTGAATTAACCTGGACTTAAAACATGTTAACGAGTTCAAAAGCAAGTAGTTTTTTTAGTTGGACTTAAAAATACTTTACCACTTTTTTCAAAGTGAATGTCGAAAAAAATGGACTTAGGATAATACACCTTCGGTACGCAGATATTATTATTTCCTATAATAGTGGGTAATAACTTATAGAAAAGTTGGCCACACCGAAGATTTTAGGTTAAAATTTGCAATTGTTATTTTTGTACTTTTTAACGATAAATTTACGTCTAGAGTACATTATACACAATGTATGTATTTTATTAAATGTTACAGACTGTCTAATAACCGATAGTATGGTATACTTACGAATGAAAAGACAACCCCGCCATTTTCCTTTCAATATCACTTTTACACCCTAATACACTACACCGCACCATGTTTTAAATAATAATGGTTGGAATACTACATCTTAATTGTTCACAACAAAATATAATATGAAATACTTATCATAAAACACATAAAACAGTATTTTATACAAAGAATTTATCACGCTACACGTTAGCTGTCAAACTTTATTTAGCAAAGTGGTTTGCTAAATATTAAAAATGGCGACACGCTAAGCGAAACAAAAAATCTCATCGTTCTTTCTCATTTCTTTACACGACATCGGCGTAAGTTGCTCTTTCTCTTGTGTGAATGCGATAAAAGATATCACTTTGTCTATAGGTTTCTCTGTCTACGTTATGTGGCCTCAGAACCGTAGACAGAAAAACCTATAGACAAATTGACGCCTTCTTTCGCATTCGCACACGAAAAAGACAGATTTATGCATACGTCTTGCATAGAAATGAGATAGAGCGGTGTGATTGTTTGTCCCTTTCTCCGTGCCAGTTTTTTTGTTTAGCAAACTCTACAGTTTGCTAAACAACTTTAAAAGCGTAGTGATTTAAGGAGTTTACAAGATGGTTTAAGTGAGAAAAAAGTGTTTTGTGAGCTTAAGATTGGTGAATCTTGTTCAGTTCAGTTCTTAGAACAATTACAATTTTTATCTAAATGTGTTTAAAAGTCATAAAGATTATTGTGTAACCTAAAAATTCGTTATCGTCCTTTCTCACTCGAGGCCACGCCGATCATTAGTCTATAGGTTTCTCTGTCTACGGGTCGCACACAATGCTTGCTGTCTTTCCAGAGACCAGTATTGTCAGATTATCTGCTTAACCGACTGTGTAGCTGATGAGTTAATTAATGACCATATTCCACAGGAGAGGTGAAAAACCCCACCCTGCGGGCATCCTTTCATGATCTGAATTATCTGAGATTCACCAGCAATCTTTATTGTTCGTGCACTGAGCATGTTTACTATCCAGTCAATCAGTGCGCTTCAACATTATGTCTACTTAGGGCACCTTTTATGCTGGAGAAATTTCTTCTGTCAAAAGCACCTTCTATACCTGTGAAGGAGCCTAGTCATATTACTTGTTTTGGATGGCATATTCAATCTTTGTTGTTACACGGTGAAGTGCCGATTCTGTCGATTTACCTAAGCTATAGGCGTGTTGTTTTTCGTATAGCGGTAAGTTAATTAGCGCCAACCCTCTCAGCTCCCGTTCACACATCCTCTCCATCGTCTTTAGGAGAAAGGATGTTAGGCTAAGGGCTCTGTAGGATTTAGGGTCTGTATAGTCATTCTTACCTGGTTTGGGTATGAACGTGACTTTCACTTCCCTCCATCCCCTAGGAACATATTTAAGAGCCAGACATGCTCTCATTATGGCAACAAGTCTGACTATTAGGACTATACTCCCCACTGTAGAAGTGCCGGGAATAAGCCGTCAGGTCCTGCTGCCTTATAGGGTTGGAAACTATGAATGGTCCAATGGATTTTATCCATCGTCACCACTCTTTGTGCTAAGTCCCAGTCATCTTCTGTTGGTGTCAGTGCATCTTCATGCCGGTTCACCCTTTATACTGTTACGAGCTTAGGGTTCGTGACAATAAAAATTGCCGATAAAATTACCTAAATTAACACTTTAATTTACTTTACACAAATTAAAGTTAAAACACTAATAATTAAACACACTAATTCACTTAATTCCGCTCCGAAGCTTCGCTTGTGTCGCTGAGTTCAACTCTGTCCGATCGCATCTTGCGCCACCTATTTATTTAAATTAGCAAAATATCCGGAATGTTCAAGTAAACACGCGCAAGGTACCGAGAGTTCGAGTATAGATTTTCTAGAATCTTAGTTCTTCGGGTGGCGCTGTCGGTCGAAAGATGTGTGAAGTCATTTACTGCAACGCTCCCCTCGCTCTCGTTCCTTACACTAGATGGCGCTAGTTGACTTATTCATGCAACACTGCCCCCTCCTAAGACATGCTCGTCCCGAGCATTATCGGTCCCATAATAACGCGCTAAGCGATCCACATGGACGATCTTAGGAGTCCCTCTTGCGCCTTTCTGTATCCGGTAGGTCACATCGTTGATCCTGGTTACAATCCGGTACGGGCCGTCCCATTTAGCTTGAAGCTTAGGAGATTTCCCTTTGCTGCGGACTGGATTGTGCAACCACACTAATGAACCTTCGTTGAACCCTTTATTGTTCATTTTGCGGTCGTACCGGGTTTTCATTTTCTCAGACATTTGCTGGCTCGATTGTCTGACGTGCTCATAAATGTCATTCATTTTGTTCCGCAAGTCATTTGCATAATCGGTTATACTGCGTGGGGCATCAGGTGGTATCCCGGTGATCAGGTCCGCAGGCAGCCGTAATTCTCTTCCAAAGTTTGCGAAAGCTGGTGTCACTGCTGTACTTTCGTGAACAGAACTTCGATATGACAACAAAAACGGTTGTATGTGCTTGTCCCAATCTCGTTGCCGATTGTCTACAACTTTTGCTAGGTACCTCTCCAATGTCTGATTAAATCGTTCCACCATTCCATCAGATTGCGGGTGATAAGAAGTCGTTCTTGTTTTATGAGTACCCATAACTCGGCAAGTTTCCTGGAATATTTGAGACTCAAAACTCCTTCCTTGATCGCTGTGAATCTCTAAAGGTACTCCAAAACGACAGAAGACTTCATGAACTAGTTTATCTGCAACTGTTGAAGCTTCTTGATTTGGAATGGCGAAGACTTCTGGCCACTTAGTGAAGTAATCCATCACAACCATGAAATACTTGTTACCGCTTTCACTCTCCGGAAACGGCCCCGCCACGTCAATGGCTATTCTCTCCCATGGTGCACCCACATTGTACAACTTCAATGCACCTCTACTACGAGTCTGAGGTCCCTTTACAGCCGCACAACTTGTACATTTGCGACACCAGTCCTCGACATCGTTTCGACAGTGGACCCAGTAAAACCGTTCTCGGATCTTCAGTAGAGTTCGTTTAACTGCCAGATGGCCTCCTGAATAATCATTATGGTACAGCTGTAGAACATCCGGTACTTTAGCTTTAGGGACAACCATTTGTAAATGACAGCTGTCTCCCCGAACATTTTCCCATTTACGGCACAGAACTCCATCCTGAAGCAGCAAGCTGTCCCACTGGGCCCAGTAGCTTTTAGTGGTCGAACTCATCGCTGAGACGTCGCTCCACTTGGGCTTGGGAGCACTGGCCTTCATCCATTCCAGGATCGGCTTGATGTCCGGATTTTCCTGCTGTGCACGTTGTAAGCTGTCCTTCCACTCGTTGCTGAGGTGGTCTGCCCTGAGCATCCTCACGGATACCACTTCCTTACTCTCTTGCCTAGTACAATGTTTGCAATCTTCAGGACAAGGTCTTCTTGACAATGCATCTGCGTTGCCATGAGATTTCCCGTTACGATGTTCGATCTCAAAGTCGTATTCCTGTTGCTGCTGGGCGGTGCTGTTAGCCGCACTTCTTCTCTGAGACCGTTCAGCTTCCCTTCCTAGGGTGTGCTTAGGGCAGCTGGACCGAAGATGGCCCCTTTCCCCACAGCCATAGCACCTAGGGCTGTATCTTTTATTGTGGTCGCGAACCGTAACTGCTGTAACCTCCCTAGCGTGAGGTGAACGATGATCCTGTCGCCGCCTGGCAGTGCCGTTAGCTGCACTACCCTCTCGAGGTCGATCAACTCTCCTTTCCACGGTTCGCTTAGGGCAGCTGGATCTAAGAATGCCCTTTTCCCCACAGCCATAGCACCTAGGGCTGTATCCTCTGTTGCGGTCACGAACTGTAGCTGCTGCAACCTCCCTGATGCGATGGGAACGATGATCCTGCCGCACGGCTTCTACATCCAGTGCATGGGCCAAGGCGTCCTTAAGCGTCTCGTGGTGCCCGAGCCTCACAGCAGCTCTGGCTTCCAGGTCTCGGATGCCGTCGATGAATGTCTGCACCAGGTTCCCTTCAATGAGCGCAGGTACAGACCGGTATGCTTTTCGCACCAGCTTCTCCACCTCTAGAGCCCACTGCTGCAGGTTTTCGTTGATGCGATGCACACGATCTTTAAGCTGCGCACGAAAGACGTGTTCCAGGTGAGCGTCGCCATATCTCGTCTCCAATGCCTCAAGGAGTTGCTCATACGTCACTTCCTCACCTAGAGCTTCCAGAACTGTTAAGGCCTGGTCGCGCAGGCCTAGTGTGAGAGCAGTCATGGCCTGACTTTTATTCCAGCCGTTCGCCTTCATAACAGCCTCGAACTGGATTTTGTAGGCTGACCAGGAAGAAGTCCCGTCGAACGGTGGCACTTTGAACCCACGTAGCGAAGGTGTAGTAGCTAATACGGGAGCTGTAGTTCCATACCCAAGTTTGAGTTCGTCCAATGATTTATTCATGTCAGCCATTACGTTGTCAACCCGATTGTTTACTTGGTCGATTCGGGTTTCAGCTTTTTCGATTCGGTTTTCAGCTTTCGCGATTTGGGTTTCAGCTTCCGACAGGCGGTTGTCATGCTGAGCAACCCTTTCCTTCACCTACTTTATCTCCTTCCCGAAGGTAGCATGAAGGTCCTTCATGAGGAGCATCTGCTCTTCCAACCGACGGGCCTGCTCCTCCTGTCCGCCCCGCAGCTGCTCTTCCAATCGGCGTGCCTGTTCCGCCTGCTGGCGAGCCTGTTCCTCCTGTCGGCGAGCCTGTTCCTCCTGCTGGCGAGCCTGTTCCTCCTGTCGGCGAGCCTGTTCCTCCTGCTGCTCTTTCAACCAACGGGCCTGCTCCTCCTGTCGGCGAGCCTGCTCCTGCAGCATCACCATCAGAGCACCTAAGTTAGGTGCTGCAGATGTAGGAGCTACTGACGGGCCTGCAGCCGGCGGCTGGCCCTCCAACGTCTGCGGCGTTGCACCACCAAATCTCCTCTGGTCCGTCTCCTGCTGGCGTTGACTTCGGGTACGAACACCCTCCGTTTCCTCCTTAGGTAAAATCGGCATTATTTTATCCCACTTCTGACACCAATTGTTACGAGCTTAGGGTTCGTGACAATAAAAATTGCCGATAAAATTACCTAAATTAACACTTTAATTTACTTTACACAAATTAAAGTTAAAACACTAATAATTAAACACACTAATTCATTTAATTCCGCTCCGAAGCTTCGCTTGTGTCGCTGAGTTCAACTCTGTCCGATCGCATCTTGCGCCACCTATTTATTTAAATTAGCAAAATATCCGGAATGTTCAAGTAAACACGCGCAAGGTACCGAGAGTTCGAGTATAGATTTTCTAGAATCTTAGTTCTTCGGGTGGCGCTGTCGGTCGAAAGATGTGTGATGTCATTTACTGCAACGCTCCCCTCGCTCTCGTTCCTTACACTAGATGGCGCTAGTTGACTTATTCATGCAATAATACTACACACCAACCTGGGAAGTGAGTATCAATTAGGATGTGTTGGGTTTCATCCGGCAATGTTGAGTAGCTTCCATGGGTTTCTTTAAATAGATAGATCCCGGCGTGTTATGTTTAGCTAGGATTTTTCTTATCCGATTTGCTTGTTCACAGGTTTCTATGCTACCACAGAATTTACGCCACCCTGTTGAGCGTCGATACTTGATCCATTTTTTGTATTCAGACTTAGCTTTCTTATATAATCCAGCTAGTCTTCATCCATTGAGGTATTCATTGCCCTATTTAGGGCTTTTCTTACCTTCTTACGTTTCATGTCTAGTTCTTAACCCCACCACGGTTGCTTTTTCTCAGCATGTTTTGGTGGAGTGATTACTGGACATGATTCATGGTAGCTATCGATCATGGCTTTCGTAACAGCTGCTACCTGTTCTTCTAGGAGCGATTGATCTGCTATGGTATTAGTTCCAACAACACCCACGAACGAAGACGTCAGCCTATTGAGGTATTTTGTTTTATCCGTCTTGCGTGGATTTCTTCTTGGTGGTATAGCGGGGATATCGACCTGTAGTACGCAGCAGATCCACCTGTGGTCTGAGCATGAGGCCTCTTTCGACACATGCCATCCCGTTATTAGTTTAGCTGCTCCTTCTTTTGCAAATAATTTGACGAGACAAAATATTATGTACTTTATCGCCTGTAATGTAAAGGGAGTAAGTTTTTGTAGCTGTATACAGACATATTTCTTTATATTTGATGATAATATGTTTTACTAGAATGTGAAAGTGGCTATTAAAATTATCTGAAACCAAAGTGTCCTTAAAATGGTATTGTAGATCAGGAAACAATATTTCCGTTTTAACTATAAGATCTTTTAGTACCTTTGCAGTTAATACTGCAGAAAAATTCGGTTCTCTCGGAGGTTTGCCGTTATTATTTTTAACAGCATGGTGGTATAATGACTCAACCAATAAACAAATTTTACTACACTTGTAGAAGGCATAGTTAAACCACCCCTCGTATTTGTACAACGAGAGCAATACAATTTCTGCGATTCCTCACTGGATCTTGTGGTACAGATTCGCAAGCTATCAAACAATCGTCACATCTAATTTTCTTTCGTATCGCTCGAATGACAAATCCTGCAATACTTCCTACACACTGCTTAGACGTTTCGTTTATGTTTGAGACAGGTACTGCCCAAAACAGGTGTAAAAATTCACTTATTTCATCATGCAGGGTTGGCAAATCTATTTCTTCTAAACGATATTTTTTATTGTACGTATATTTTCATCTACATAAATTTTGCTATAGTCATCTACATAAATTTGTTGATTTTAGCCTCTTTTGAAGTAGCAGAAGATACAGTTAATATTAATAAGTCGTTTCCCTGGATATTATCCGTGGAATTAGTTATTTCATGGTGAATTAACATTTGCTTAAATGCGTTTAGAAACCGAGCGGCGGTTGGATTTGGACACCAACCACCTCGGGTACGAATCGCAGAAAAATCATTCCAAGTGATCTTGGCTTAACTTGTACGTGAACAAGTAATTAAGTACAGGCTTATCTGCTTTAACATAGATATTGTAAATATGAAGAACAGAATTTATACGTGGTAGAGCCATGCTGCAGTTATATTAGTAGTATAGTTGTAGCACGAATGGGTCGACTTGACCGGGGAAGGAACACGCTCTCACAGAATACCAGCGTGAAATAGTAGCTTAATGCTGCTGTATTTCGTATGGTGAGTGTAGAGAACCGGAGACCCTTTTTACTGGAAACGAGGCATTCCATCTTAGTCCTCACGGGTGACACCGCATCTGCATTTTGATTCGTAATCGAGGATAGATGTAGATGTCTATGGGCCACAGCAACCACTTACCATCAGGTGGACTGTGTGCTCGTTAGTCACCCTATCCTATAAAAAAAAAACAGAAATAACTGCATTGTAAAACCTTCACTCAAAAAATCACATGATTTGGAAAACAATTTACTTAATCGTTCGAATAATAATAAATTTGGTCCCGTTTTTTAAATATTTTAGGCATATAAAGTAAATAACAATAAATAACTAAACAAAACGAGTGTATCGATGTATATTGTTGCTAACATTGCAAACAATCACTATATATTACAGACGTAACGTCTTGTAAAGTAACGTCATACATAATACTGCTACAATAGATATGTCATTTTTCTAGTAAATTAGAATTAATGGTGGTTAATATAGCGCATAGCGCCATATTATAGCACGCTATCTCTCCATGACACAACAGGTGCTATGTAAGTAGTCGCCATGGCGCTATTGCGCTATGGTGCTTTGGCACTACTAAATATTACGGCAACTAGTTCTAGCAGCAGCGCTGTTGGGAGAGGACGTGTGACGCAAATTTGATATAGTAGCACGCTATTCATTGCGCGCAATCTAATTTAGCATTAGACGTTGTTTAGTTAGTGTATACTGTATATTTATAAGGGATCAAAGGACACAGTTGTCTGCTATAAAAGAAGCCTAACTAAATCCTCCATTATTGTAGACCTCCACCTTTTCTCGTTTGTAGTCCTGAGTGGACCTTTACATCCACACCCCATGGATTTCTCACATTTAAAAAATAAAAAATACGGTCAACTGCTCTTTTAAATCTAACTGTTGAAGCTGAACCTTTAAATTATGGAAGTTGTAAAATAGTGTCGCAAAATTCAATTGCATCTGCTACACTGCTACTAAGTGTTTGAGCTGCAAGATAAACTTTCATTATCATTTTTTTATAATGTATATGCAAATTCCTTAGTCGATTTCCTAACCTCAGACCCTCAGATTCCTGCAATGCTGCCAAATTTTCAATATACTCACACTTTATTAAATTCCCTTCGTGGTCCTTTAAAACCATGTAGTGTAGTGTAGTTCACAAACGATGAACGAATAGAAAACGTATCTTAGCACTGTACTAGAAGAAACGTTTTAGAACGCCGATTGTTAATCGGTTTAATAACTCTTTTCGTACACCTACATCATATCCATTTATCTATGCCTAAATTCGCAAGAAGCCAGATCGCGCGTGCGAACGAGAACTTACAAGAGCGAGTCAACGAGAGAATCGGTGAGACATTAAAGCATGGAGGTTAAAGAACCTTTAAAGAATAGACGTTAGTTAAATCAATAAAATAACGTCTATTTTAGCTTATCATCCGAAAAGATGCAAGACTCGTTGTTTTCGCAAATTATTGTACTTATTATAATTAGTAAATAATACTAACAAATTACTTTATTTATAACAACTATTGAGGAGTGTTTTGTGTTTTTCATAAGTGTTTTAATATTCGTTTCATCCTTGGATGCCTTTTATATTTTTATAGAATTGGGACTTTAATTACACTATAATTATTTTTCAACACTAATTTGCTTAAGAGTTATAATTTGGCCAAGAAATTATTAAGTCCTGCCAAGACTGTGATCAAGCAAACAATCGTGGCCTATTACTATTCAACCGCTTAATCTACACACATCAGCATCTATAGAACATCTTCGCTTGGCATAATGGTCAAAGAATAATATGTGCGCTCTACATATTTTTATATATAGAACGCGCATATTATTCTTATATACTCTAAGATTAACCTTTTGCACCTTTGAGTATTCAACCAACTGGAGAGGCCATGCGCGTTAATTCCTAAACAAAAATTCTGTCAACGTCAGGGGGGCGCAAGATAAACAAACAACTGTATACATAACTACAAACGCAAAATTAAACCGCGTCAATATAAACGCACACTACAACATTTGTGTTTGTTATCATTGAATTTACGCATACCACCAAATTGTACACGTGTCGACACACTGGTGACGCTGTTCAAATGCGTAAGCAACGTAGGCCGTGGACTATGTCGATATTTTTTATCGATAAACAAATCACCATAGTCTGCATATGTTTTTATTTGATTATAAGTAATACGCAGATAAATAATCCCAAGATGTTATTTGAAATTCTTTTTTTTTAATATTTAAAAATGATCTCCGGAAAAAAAACTTTGAAATTGTTAAAAGTAAGTTTATTATTTTGCTACAGGTTTATTTTAAATTATGCAGGATAAAACTTAAAACATGTAACAAATCGAAATGGGAGGTTTAGCTAACTTATTTTGAAAATCAGATTTGTAAAAAGAAAAGTCGTAACAGTTTATCGTCCTAGATGGTGTTAACCAAGTTCTTGTTTTTATTATAAGGCTTCAATCACAAAACCGCTATTTAAAATAGTCGTTGATTTTCAAGAGTTATTAAGTGAACTATCTGGAAAATATTTAATAAATTAGAAAAATAAAGAAGTTTTACAAAATATATTAGTTGAACAAAGTCAACTTTAAACAGACAGCTGCTTAAAAATAAAACTTCACATATACATAGGGCAAAGTATTCTCAAAAAAGATGTTTTGCTTTAACTTTACATTACTATTCACCGAAAGCTTAAGGATATGTGCGAAATATCAAAAGTTTTGAAATTTGTCCGCCTTCATCAGGTACTATTATCAAAGTGGTATAGTACAATTAGTCAACTCTCTGCTGCTTCCTATTTTTGATTATGCCGATATTGCCTATCCAGATATAACTGAGGAGCTGCTTAGCAAACTCGACCGTCTGCTCAATCTGTGCATACGCTATATTTTTGGCCTGCGCAAGTTTGATCATATATCACAATTTCGCTCAGGACTTAAGTGGCTCGGCATCCGTTTTCGCCGGAACACACACCTTATAACCACTTTGTATGGTATTCTTCACAATCCCTGTTCCCCAGTTTATCTAAAAGAGCGTTTTTCATATTTAACCTTTCCCTTACTGCGGTCGCCATATAACAAAAAACAGCTTTGTAACGGCGGCCTCTGTCATCACCTCAGCTGGCGGCACTTGTTTTAAATATTTATGTTTCTCACGACCTTTCATTTATGTTTAAAGAGGTTTTAGTTACAGTTATTTAAAGCCGATAAGATTTTCGATAAGTAGAAACAATAACCATAACATTTAAATGTTTATTTTATTATGTACAGCTCTTTGTTTCTAACGGATCTTTATAAAGTGTACTTACTGACAATAAATTTTGTTTTATGAATGAAATATCGTAAGTTTTTATTTTACTTTTATGTCCTTACAATCAATAAAACGTATTCTTCCTAAATGAATCAAAATTATGCATGTAATAATTATAATAATTCTACTTTTTCACTTGCAAACATTTGCAAAAAAATTCGACAATAGACAGTTTGCGCGCGCTTTGTAACCTCATTTTCAAAACCTTTTTGTGTATATATTATAGTGTCTTCCTTTATTTTTCTTATACAATCATATAGATTCCTAGTAAAAGTATTTACTATGGTTCGAATAAGAAATATACTATTATTATCTTATTAGAAATCTTGATCGTTATGAATTGTTCGCGTAGAGGTTTTTTGTTTCTACTTTTTTATCAATTGAAACATAAAAAGTTACTGTTGTTGTAACTTAGATCATTCAAAAACATTACGTAGTAAAGATAAATAACAATACTTACAGTTTTTTTGAAAGAAAATCCAACTAAAATCACAATCACAAAACTTCAACGATTACGCAACCCACCGTACCGGCATGCAAAAGCGAATGGCTGTTATATTTGATGATGTCTATATAACCGAGTGAATATAATGCTACAGAATATTCTTTAGTTCGTTCAGAATCGAATGAAATAGTGATCAATCGAAAATATACTGTATTTTTATATCAATTAATGACGAAAATAGCAGCACGTAATGCGGACATGTATACATGTCCTCGGTACTTAGCGGTCACAAAACTTGGACCTGTCAACATGTCCTCGGTACCTTAGGGGGCTTATCCCGTTCGATGACCAACAAAACTCTAAATATCCCGATGCATAAATCTGCATACTACTCGGATTCCTTCACGGTATCATCAATTACACTTTGGAATAACCTTCCACGAGATTTAATAGATGCTCCTTCAATAAATACATTTAAACGTAAGCTTGAGGCATATTATTTAAAATTACTTGATTAATTTTATAGATTATATTTATTATAATTTCGTATACTATATTGTATGCTTTATTGGTTTAGTATATATTTTATTTAAATATATATGTATGCATATATATATATACACATATATATATATATATATATATATATATATATATATATATATATATATATATATATATATATATATATATATATGTGTGTATGGGTGTATATATGTATAAACTAACATATACATAATATTATATTATGCGTTTTGAATAGTATGAATAAATAAGTTTTTCTTTCTCTCGCGGCTCTACCCATAGCTCTCACCACACTACAAAAGGTTAGCTGGCAGAGAATGCCTTTTCGGCATTAAGTTCGCCTTTGTACCAAATTGTTTTGTTTGAGTGCAATAAAGAATTTTCTATCTATCTATCTACAATTAATGGACGACTTGGGTACACAAAAAAGCGTTAACTGTTTTAAAACTAAGACTAGAGAGTAATCCTGACAAGAAATTGTGTTGTAATGCTATATGATAGATGAAATGAAAATAAAACAATTGATGGATTACTATGCAAGTTCTAAAAGACATTTTGGTTATGTTAATTATGGATTTGACTTTATTTTTGACAATTCGGAGAACGCTTTTGATGCTTTAGCATTTTTATTAATGGGCGTTAATACTTCTTGTAAAGTACCCATTGGTTACTTCTTAGTAAAGGGTACAAGTGCTGACCTGAAAGCACGACTGGTGACTCTAGCTTCACAGTAGTTCATGAAACCTATGGATTAAAAATTAGGCTGTTGCTAGAATACAGAAAATTTACGGACTACTATATTAGATCCACGTGAAAGACACAAACTTTTTTTCTAGATACCTGCCATATGCTGAAACTGTTGCGTAATGCTTTTGAGTTTTATGAATATTTTATCCAAACTGTACTAAATTTATCTTTATTTAAAAACGCTGCGCTCATAGCTAATTTTTTAAAATTAATCAATGATATTTTCGATATTAACCACGGTGGCTTCTGATAATAGAAAATAAAATCTAATATCTATATTAGAAAATAAATACCGTTTCTGCGATTGAAGTCTTTTTATGCTATGGTTTTTAATGTCAAGGCATTTCTTTCAGTTTAATTTTCGACGCGACGACGATGCGGAGCCACTAGTTTTATATAACGAGCATGAGTCGGACTCTTGTACCTTTTACAGAGGGGTATCCCTTGCGATGGCGTCTCCTTTGGTTTAATTCTCAGTTTTGCACCCACAAACTAATAAGAGTACTATAACATAACATTTTGCACCGCTCTTACTCTATGCTCTATGCGTGTTACTATGGTCGTCAGTTTTGGCGGGAACTTAGCCGTAGACGCATTGTTGCTCCTGTATTGTCGCTTAAATAATGGTTTGAAGTTAATTTTGATTCGTAAAAAAGATGTGACTTTGTGAATTAAGTGTCTGCGCGTCTGAAATATTAGAGACAGCGACGCAACAAGTGCTTTGATGTTGATATAAACCTCATGTTATTTAGATCGCTTGGGCGCCTCATGAAATTGAGTGGCTGTCGTTATTAACTGTCCGCTGGGTTGAGCCGTCGTCAAAATCTCCCAAGGGCTTCACAATGTTACGCATCAGCATATTGTGAAGAAAAAGTATATAAAAATGAAGATTTCGAAAGAAATGATGGCCTCAGAAGGGCTAGAACCCAGAGCCGTAAAGCCAGTTAATAAAAATAAAACTATGGGTAAATTTGTGGTGTCAATATTGCAAATTTTGTTTGTTGTTATTTTAATTAAATTTATGAGTGATTGCGGTATTTTTATTGTGGTCTATAAATTTAGTAAACCGTTTTGAAAGGTATGATATATTAATTTAATATATAAATACAAAGTAGGCTAAGATACATGAAGCAAAACCAGGTTCTCCAACTTGGTTTTGAATGTTACAATGTTATTCTTAATTATTTGTTCTATATCTAATATTTGGTATATATCTTTATTGTGTTTATTTTATGCGGGGTACGTACGGTATTGTGTATTAACATTTTTAGGCGTTGACAAAAGGCGCACTTAAATTTAGCATGTCATTCAAAGTTATTTCTTCGACCGGTTTGTAGCGGTCAATCTTTCATTTATCAGCAATTATAGTGACTTGTAATACATAAATAACTACTCACTGCACTGATATTAACCATGAAATTTATATAAAACTTAACAAATGATGCCTTAAATCCATAAAATTTATTTTTGAATTTTTATGTGATCTTATATGAAATGAAGTAAACAGTTGTTTCAATGATAATTGTTTTACTTTATTAAAAAAAAGATATTTACAGGATGTATTTTGCAGTACCTTTATTTATATAATATTATGTTATGATTTTTTTATTAATTTTTGTTATATTACTATTACTGTTACAGCCTATCAAAGTTCAGTGTTGAATATTGGCATCCCCCATAGTTTGCCTCATAGGGGGCATATTTGCCATAGTTGCCCTCTGGGCAGACAAGTCAGAGCACCAAATTTTTTATTATTCTGTTGTTATTAGTAAGATGTTGCTGCCCATTTTCTGAATTGTTACCTCTGTTTGCCACAGGATGGGGTTATATTGCTACACATAAAATATATTATTACAAACTTGGTGATATGATATCAGTTCATGATTAAAAGTAAACACAATTTGCTGATACCAGATAAGCAACTGATAAAAGATGTCCCAATAATTTATTTTAGGTAAAACACTAATCTTTAATCATTACTTCATCCAATAAATGTTAAATTTGTTTTACTTTGCAAGATCAATTCATAGTTTCATTTATTTTTATTGTAGATATGACTTTTAATTTAATTCACATGAAATTCCAACGTTAAAATATTTGATCTAAAACTCTACTACAAATTTGCTTTAAAATAATATGTACCTACATCATTGTGTATGGATCTACTTATCACCCTGTTGTTGTCTTAATAGGGACAGAGGTAAATAAAACAAAATGGACAGCAGCTTCTTCTCAATAGACGTAACAACTCAAAATAATCAAAAACTCCAGTTACCAATCTGCCTGCCTAGTGTGGCAACTAGACTGAAATATCTTCCTAATGAGGAGAACTATTTTACTTTCATTCTTTAAAAAAAAAGTTACCTCACTTGGATTATCTGATGTAGGCAGTTTACATACATAAATGTCTATGGGGAGGCCTATTGTAAGCACTACTACGTGACAAAACTAAAGTTCACTACTTGAATACATACCAAAAGTATATATATTATATAACATGTCATTATGTGGGTATCATATTTTTGGTAAATTATTTTAACTTTGGTTCCAATAAAACTACTTTTATGCATTATACAGCATTTAACACACATATTGGTTTTAAAGTAGAAGTCTGCAGTCTATGATATATCCTAGACACCATAACATCTGATTTGGTAGACCCCAAACCCTTGTAAAAGACAATTAATTGCTACCAAGGATGACATGTGAGATGATATATTGAATTAAAAAAAATCCTAATTTCAATTGGAAAGAATATGGCTGGGTTCTGCCTCTTGGGATCATGTTATTAATAAGATAAAAACTAAACCCATACTGTTGTGCACCTAAGTTGACATCAGGTACTTGGCACTAGCATCATCTAGTGTCGGGGACCAGAGCGAGGAGGGCTTCCTAGAAAATGTCAATCTTGATCTTTCAACAAACAGCACCATCTAGTATCGAACAGAAGAATTAAGCTTTCTAGAAGCCCCACACTGGAACTTTCTGTTTGTCGCGTCTGGTCGTTCGGCGCATAATTGAGTGATTTGGTCAGTTGAACCTATCTGTTCGGACAATTTGTCTTAATGATTTCATATATTTACAGTTTACATGAATACTACAATTTAAATTTAAGTAGTTTTTACGGATTTTATCGCATATATTAACTTCCTCCAGCACCCATGGTCACAAGGTGGACTGAGGTGTTCGATGCCCAATATCATAGCTAACCATGTCTACCTTCAGATTAAAATTATATAAATTAAATAATAATTATATAAATTAAATTATATGCGATATAATCCATAAAAACTAGTTTCGATTGTCTTAGTTGAACAATTGCAAGTCTAGTGTAACCAACAACACATATAGATGTGATATGGACGTTAGACATGATTTTCGTCTTTTCTTCTTCTTGATGATGAACTTCTTCTAAGAAAAATTGATAATTTCAGTTGAACATAGTCATAAAGTTCTTAGTATTCTTATAAAAACCATCTCTTCAGTTACTTGAAGGTTCCAGTCCTTGAAAACTTCTTCCAATGCAGCTGTAAGAGTTTTGGAAATGCATCACTTTCACTTGATGCATTTCCTTCAATAATGATGTTTTAGGGTTAAAATAATGGGTAACAAAGTAATAAACTAATTAATATAATATCATAACCCCTAAACAAATTATCCAAAATTGAATGTCAATTAAAAGGCATTTATTAAATAAATGCATGGTTTATACTTAACAAAAGGCCCAGTGATAGTTAAAGTACAACAATACAAAATATCTACAACAACATGAATGGAATAAGTTTCTCAGTGGATGCTCCATTTTCCCGTGCGACGACAGGATGTCACTGCACTAATGTTGCACCTAACGGGAAACTTTTGTTTAATGTTGCCATTTAATTTAAAATATCATTTGTCTTTATTTTTTTACTTGCTTTTGGGTCATGGTAACTAATTTTTTAACATAAAATAATAAGTTATCCATTTATTTAGTTACAAAAAAATATTTTTAAATACTTTTGGTTTTTTGGTTCTCCGCTCCGTCGACTTTTAATTAAATCAGTCGCATCCTTTAACTTTCTCTTCTAACTGTTATTGTAATTATTCATATTTTCAGAAGTATTAAGACTTAGTTATCAACCCATTTTCATTGTTCGCGAGTGTATTAGTGAGCCTCTTCGTGCTAACAGCATTACTACTAACTATATATAGTACGTTTCTAGGGCAGGCGGAAAAAAGTACATTGACCTTTGACGATATCATCGAGGTAGGCAATCTTTTTTGTTTAGGTTCATTTTTTATCCTTTTATCATTACATACATCATCATAGTGAAAGATAGGGGTGCCGAGTGCGAAGTTCTTTACAGGCCCTATGTCTATTATTATACAATAAAGAAAGAAGATTATCCTGTGCCTAAATGAATTAAACAGCAAATTAATATTGATTTAAGTTTATTATTTATAAAACATGAGTTATTACAATTTTCATTATTACGTTAACAGTAGGTAAGTACTTTGATAAGTAGGTAGGTAGGTAGTTTTATAAAACGTAACCACTTGTTAGCAGTCAGGTAAAAATACGAATTTTTAATGCTAAGCAATATAAAGGAGCCAACCTTGAAGCATGCATAAAACTTCTCATAATAGATTGTCAGAGACATTTGACAAACTGTTCATCTGTATCTATTTTAGAATCATTTTATGATGAAGAAAATATGACACCGTACGGCGGGATGCCTGTTGCTTGACTACTAGCTGCATGCGTCGGCCGCCATTAGACGGCGTCGTCGAATAAAATGAAATGAAAATAGGTAGTTTTGTGAACTTACGCATGAAATGACACATGTCTTTAACTTTTGGGGTATAATTTGTACATCGTCTGAAAACACACGACGGCATGTTTTCTTTATGTTTTGCACAGGTTTACACACAAGAATCACGATATAATAAATTAAAAACAAACGTAGCGTCGCGCGACGGGTTGGTGCGTGACTAAGCGCGATGTGGCCAATTGGCTTCATTTCATGTTGCCATTTTAGAGTGCGGACAACGTATCTATAAGTTTATACATCATTGACTAGACCACGTTATTTTACATATTTATATTACTTTCCGCTTCTTTCGTGGTGACGTAAAGTGTTTAAGAGATTTTCATGTCGATAGACTCGATTTCATACTAGTGATAATATACAAAACGTCACAAAACAATAACAAAAACTTTAATACAAAACGTAATAATAAATAACTAACAAAACAAACTTAATAAAAATTAAAACAAATACTATAACAGAAAATTTTAAATCTCAAAATATCTACACGCAAGCGCATCCCAAAGCAGAATGAGGAATGAGTTCTGCTCCATCCGCTTTCTTAAATACGCATGGCGTGAGACCTATCGCAAATCGCGTCGAAACAGGTTTATTATCTCTGAATAACCGCTTCATTCACCCTACCCCGTACCATGAGACACGCTTAGCGCATAACGATACGTAATCTATAAAGAATTGTATGGACGCATGAACTGTCGTTTTGTGTCGATGCTAATATAATACTTGAGGTCAATGTACTTTTTTCCGCCTGCCCTAGAAACGTACTATAGTTAATTTTATAAGTAGTTATATCTGGTGCACTGTTGGCTTTAGTCATCGTCTATCGTCATCGGGCAGCAGCGCAGCGTCTTTCTGATACAACTGAAAAAAAAAAACTGCGGTTTTCAATTCGCTTGCCATTCGTGGCAACTATGACTAAATTCACGGTTTTATAGTAAGTCGAGTCAAAGGACTGAGTGTTAAGCGTTCGAACGGGTCGGCACGTTCAGCGTACATTCTGAGCGTCCTCACGCAAGAACGCGTGACACGCGTGCAGTGGAGCGGGGCGGAATTAAGTCTAATAGTTAAGGTAGTCTTTTTTTTTTGATGTTTGGTTTCATTGTATTGTGTACAGTACAGTATCGTATAAGCCGATTATTTGTTTTAATATTAAATATCTTATATCTAAAAACAATATCTAAAAACAGACGGCTCCTCGCCTCGTCTATGGTAGCGGCGTAAATCTACCATCCCATAGTTAGTACCACGAGGCATAAAATAACAGAAATGGCCTCGAATTCCCGGAGCCCCATTAATTGGGCAGGGGTACGATGAATCTCCGGGACTAAAACCGGGGACGAGGTTCGCCATCCGTTACCTTCTATCCCCCGGAGGGGCGACAAGTGGATTGCGGAGGCCCGTCTGGCTATGCTGAATATATGGAAGCAATGAATAATAAAATGGATGAAGTATGCGAGATGATGTATGATAGAGGAATAGATGTGTTATGTGTAAATGAGACAAAACGAAAGGGAAAGATACCACTGCATATCGCATGTTTACCGCTTACCGGTCTGGTGTAGACACCAAGGCTGGTGTGGGTATGCAAAGGAGTGGGTATCATGCTTTCAGAAAGAACGGGTCAATGTGAGAAAGAGTACGAATGTGTAAACCCGAGGTTGTTATGGATTTAAAGTGGGCTTAAGGAAGTTTTTTGTTCTAGGGGAGTACGCCTCAAACAGTTTCGGGACATGGTAATGATGGTGTTAATGCAATGTAGGGGAAATTAAAATATTGTTATGTTAGGAGATTTTAGTGGAAGAGTCGGTAAATTATATGAACAAGGTCTGGTTATGAAAGAATATTCTGAACGTTTGGTGGTGGAATTATAAGTGAGAATGGTAAAAGCCACCTCACCGCATGTGTGGAAAAAATATTTTTGTGACGAAAATGGGAAAGAGGTGATGATAAAAGCATTATAGATTTCATAATTGTGAATGCAATAATGAGGAGCGCAATGGTATATACAAGGATTTACCAACAACAATTTTAGGGACCAAGTAAGGTCTTATGTCTAATTAATGGTCTCTTCAGACGTTGGAAGCAGACATCTTTGTTTACCACCGCGTTACAGTTACAATGTGAAATAGAAGTATAAAAATGTAGACTGAGGGAAAATATTAGTGATTTAGGTGAATTGTGTATGAATGATTTAGACTTGAAGACTGTGGAATAATGTTAAGAAAGGTTTGGTGGATGCCGCCACGGAAAATGTGGTATAAGTAAGAGAACGAATGGAAAGAAAAATAAAACTTTATGGTGGGATGATGAGGTACGGATGGAAATTGAAGCAAAGAAGAGAGCATGGCTAGATTTACTAGCAGCCAAAACAGGTAGTTCTGGCGCGATGAATGATAAGATTGAAAGGAAAAAAGCGGTCTTTAGATGTCTAAATAAGAGAGTAAAAGAAGTAGTTGTAAGGAAAAAGTAAGGAAGAAAGGAATAAGAATGACAGAATAATATCGGATAACTTCCAGGCAAATATTAAAATGTTTTGGAAATTCGGTAAGTACTGTCAGGGGACATGCAAAACAGCCTAAAATGAATGCTATATGAGATGAGAATGGCTGTATGCTGAAAGACAAAGTTTCGGTTTTAAAGAGATGGGAGGAATACTTCGAAAGCGTGTTTGTGAGTGAAGAGACTTGAATTAAATGAACTAGACATTCCAAAAGAAGTGAAAAGAGGTAGGGAGATAAGTATAGATGAAATAACTAATAAATACGATGAAAATATATCAAATTCACAAAAAAGAAAAATCATTTCCCATCAACTTATGAAATTAACGGCTCAACATTAACTGAAGTAGAAGAAATAAGAGATTTAGGTGTAACAGTAGACAAGCACCTTAAATTCACTTCACATATTAACAATATTGTGCATAAATCCTCGAAAATGCTTGGTTTTCTCAGGCGAAGTACTGCGGGTTTCCGTTTAAATTACACCCGAAAAATATTATATAATGCTTTGGTTCGGAGTAACTTGGAATACGCTAGCGTGGCATGGAACCCTGTATATGCTGTTCACTCTCAACGCTTGGAGGGTATTCAGCGTAGATTCACTAGGCATTTGGCATTTATTACGCAGGGCGTGTCACACCGGTCACCATATGAGCATCGTCTTGTCTTTTTTAAAATGAAATCGTTGCGTAGCCGTCGAAGGAATCAGGATTTGGTGTTTTTGCACGGACTTGTCAACGGCAAAATAAAATGTAATGAGCTCCTAGAACGTGTTAAATTGACGGTGCCTGCTCGCATACCCCGACATCCTATCAAAAAAACTTTTGCCTTGCCTTCTGTGAGGACTAACCTTGGACGCCATTCTCCTCTCGTCAGATGTTGCGCACAGTACAACGAGATGAATATCGAAACATTTGACATTTTCCACGACTCGTTGATTAAATTTAAACGAAAACTGGTCGGCCCTTTGTGAAGAGGCAATTGTTCTTAGTTAAGTTTTTAGTATTTTTTTTGGTGAATTTTACTATTTTATTGTTTTAAAATTTTCAGATATGTATATATATATATATATATATATATATATATATATATATATATATATATATATATATATAATGTTGTTACTTAATATAATCTGTCAATGTTGTGTGCACCTATAATAGGTATATGTATAAGAAATTATACTATAAAAATGTAACTTATAATATGTATTCATGTACTGTTGGTGTACCTTTTAAATAATAAAAAAAAAGCATGAAAGCGGGTAAGGCTGGAAAAGGAGTGGTGGCAGGCCTGCTGTATACCTTATTTAATTTATTTTGAAAACTGAAGCGGGTACAGGAAGACTGGTGCAAAGCAGTTATAGTCCTAATGATAAGGGAAAAGCACAGCAGAACTATAAAAACTACTGTCAGCCTTACCATCAGCCTGCTTAGCATTGTAGATATGCTAAGATCTTAATTGAAAGAGTTATGAAAGAAATTGATGGAAAAAATTGGGATGTTAAGCTGAATTTAGAAAGGGAATAGGGTGTAAAGATCAAGTCTTTTTCATTCGCATGATCGCGGAGATGTTTTTGGCCAAAAACCAGAATGTTCTTTGTGTGTTCATGGACTTGAAAACGGCTTATGACAGAGTGGACAGGGATGTTTTTTAGCAAACACTGAACTCATTTGGGTTAAGCGCTTGGTTGATACAGGCATTAAGGTCTCTTTATACGGACTCTAGTGCCTGTGTCAGGATCAACGGGGTCTACTCGGCCTCTTTTGGAATTCATAAAAGTATCAAACAGGCTTTCCCGTGTCTTTTAACCTATTTATTAGTTTTAGAGTTAAGAATGGGTGATTTAACCGTCATATGCCTTCTATACGCCTATGATCAAGTCATATTTACATCGTTGGTGGTCAAGTCGCAAATAATGGTCACATTAATGAACAGGTCACTAAAAGAAAGGGGCATGAAAGTGAATACAAGTAAGACGAAAATGATGGTCTTTGAAAGAGAAGAAAGTATAGCGATATGTGAAAAAAGAATAGAAGGGGAGTTGTTTGATCAAGTGGATGAGTTTGTGGATTTGGTATGTGTATCTAGTAGGGATGGTAGATATGATAAGGATATAGAACAACGAATGAACGCAGGAAATAGAGTAAATGGCGCTATACGCTCTATTGTGGAAAGTCAGAATGTCTCAAAAAAGGCACGTATAGCAATTCACAATACTGTGTTAGTCTCTAATTTAATATATTATGGTAGTAAAATTTGGGTGTGGCAGAAGAAGTACACGAATAAATGCTGTAGATGTGCGGTTATTAAGGAGTATGTTACGGATGAATCTGAATGACAGGGTGAGAACTTGTGTGATAAGAGAAAAGTGTGGTTTGCTAGGTGATGACCAGGATTAAGAAAGGCATGTGGTCCGTAGTTTGGTCATGTAGAAAGATAACGAGGAAAGAGTGACAAAGCAAATCTATAATGATTTCTTATATTTACGCGAACACTACACATTGAAATAATACTAGTTTTAACGGAATTTATCGCGTATATTTAACTTTTTTACCCGACGTTTCGAGAGCTTTACAGCACCCATGGTCACGGGAAGGACTGAGATGTTCAACGTCCAGCTGTCATAGTTAACCGCGGTTACCATAGATTAAACAAAAGTTAAAATTTTAATCTATGGTAACCGCGGTTAACTATGACAGCTGGACGTTGAACATCTCAGTCCTTCCCGTGACCATGGGTGCTGTAAAGCTCTCGAAACGTCGGGTAAAAAAGTTAAATATACGCGATAAATTCCGTTAAAACTAGTATTATTTCAAAGCAAATCTATGTTGCAGATGTCAACGGCAGAGTCGGGAAGGGACCTCCCTAGACGAAAGTGTATCGACCAAATTGGCGATATATTGAAAATGGGCTAGATTAGGAGTACTCTTAACCGACGAGCATGTTTGCATAGGTACATATATGGATGTAAGGAGGCGAAAGAGATGTGTCAGGATCGTGTCA
Source organism: Parnassius smintheus behrii (assembly GCA_036936625.1). Classification (NCBI taxonomy): domain Eukaryota; kingdom Metazoa; phylum Arthropoda; class Insecta; order Lepidoptera; family Papilionidae; genus Parnassius; species Parnassius smintheus. The sequence goes on from JAUPFT010000028.1 coordinate 23,779,325, forward strand.
GATGGAAGTCTGTAGTCTCTGCCTACCCCTCTAGGTTACAAGCGTGAGTGCTTATGTTATGTAGGTATCTTATTTTAGGTTGCAAAGCATAGGTAAGTTGTTATCTTAGGTTGAAAAAAAAAGATAGCGCAGTCGCGGTGTGTTTCCCATCGGTAACGTTTCCCACTAGAATAACACAATCATATTAATGGATTGAATAAATCTATAAATACTATCATTACTAAACTTTCAAACCCCTATTATATTTCATTATTGTAGGTATTGATTTCTTACATTTACGCGAACACTACAAATTTCAATAATACTAGTTTTTACGGATTTTATCTCGTATATTAACTTTTTCATTATTAAAATTATTAATATGCAATAAATTAATAATTTTTATCTGTGGTAACCGCGGTTAACTATGAACATTAAACATCTCAGTCCCCCCCCCCCCCGTTACCATCGGTGCTGTAAAGCGCACGAAACGTCGGGAATATAAAAATATATATTTCATTTTGTGTGAGAGTAGTGAAGTCGAGAATGGTCCATCACCGGCTCCATGCGTCGTTAATGGGGACTGTAGTTCCTCCAAATATTTTATTGGTTTATAATTAAATGCACACTATTCTAACCTATCCTTACCCAATACAAATAATCGATATTTAATAATTTTGCTGCTTCTGAATTAAATTATATTATTTATTTAACTCTATTTTATTGTTGGGGGTCATTGTAGAAGCGTGCTCGTCGCGACCCCTGCCAGCCCTTTTCAGGGCTGCAATTCTACACAGCTGCGCACCCATGCAAACGAGGGTTAGGGCGTCCCCCCAAGGCGACGCACACCAGCTCGTCCCCGTTGGTGTGGAATGCAGCGCGCAAAGCGGCGATGGGGACCGCCACCCGTCACGCACAGCCCGACACGGCGGTAGGTGGAGGACGGAGTGCAGAGTTGGCACGTGGAATGTTAGAGGGGGCATGAGAGATAAGACGAATGAGTTGATCGAAATAATGAAAGAAAGAGAATTAGATGTCGTGTGTATGTCGGAGACCAAACGGAAAGGCAGTGGTATTGAAGAGCTCCCTGGACGTTAGCTATATGGTCCGGAGTCCCGGAAAGCGAGAACGCCTGCCAAGGAGTGGGAGTGCTGTTGTCGTCCCGGTTGGTCGATCTTATGACTGAATACAAGGTTGTGAACTCAAGACTTCTCTGGGTTCGCTTCAAAATGGGACTGACGAAGTTATTCCTTTTGGCTGTTTATGCGCCGGTAGCTTCGTCGTCCAGGGCTGAGCTGGAGGAGTTTTGGGAGAATGTAAGAGAAGTTCTAGATTTGGTTAAGAGAAACGAAAGAACTGTTGTATGTGGTGATTTGAATGGATGGGTAGGTATCGCTCGACCAGGATACGAGTCGGTGCTTGGAAAGTTTGGCGATAAAAGGGTTAATGATGCTGGCAAGCTTATACTGGCTGTATGCAAGGAAAAGGGTCTTCTTGTGACAAACACTATGTTTAATCAAAGGAAGATCCATATGTACACTAGAGAAAGAAAGAATGAGAGAAGTATTATTGATTTGTTCCTGGTGGATGACCGACTGCGAAAACAGGTGATGGATACACGAGTGTTCAGGGGTGCTGACCTGGGAACGGATCATTATCTAGTAATTACTAGATTTAGGGGTTTGTTCGCGGGTTGGCGCCACCGGACGGCAGTAACAGAACCACAGTCGGTCTGTCGCATCCGAAGCTGGAAGCTTCAGGAAGCGGATACTAGGGACAAATATCACACGAGGGTAGCCGAAAAGCTTGACACCATCGATGGCAGGAAAGAATGTGTGGAGAGAACATGGCAGAACCTTAGGGATGGAATGGTAAGTGCAGCGGAAGAAGTATGTGGTACGACAAAAAGAGGTAGTAGTAAAAGAAGAGATGCATGGTGGAATGATGAAGTGAAAGAAGCTGTAAAAAAGAAGAAAAAAGCATGGTTAGACTACTTGGCCTCTAGTAACGATGAGCATATGAGAGAGAAGATGAAAGAAAGATATAAGCTGCAGAAAGTTCATGCGAAAACATTGATTGAGGAAGTACGTGAAAGGTATAGAATAGAAGCGGACGAGAGGTTGTCGCACAACTTTAGGGAAAACTCCAAACTCTTCTGGAAAGAGATTGGAAGGTCCCGGAGTGGTGCGACAGCTTTAAGAATGAACAAAGTGCTTTCGAGAACCAATGACGTCCTCTCAGAAAAATCGGACGTCATGCAGCGATGGAGTGAATTTTATGGAGAAATGTATGCGTGTCATGATCTTAGTGAAGGATCCGGGGGTGACGCCGTGACTGGCACGCCAGACACGGACCTCGATGACACTGAGGTCATCAGCATGAAAGAGATTGAACGTGCGATTCGAAGTTTGAAATGTGGTAAGGCTGCGGGACTAGACAGAGTTACTGCTGAAATGGTCAAGTACGGTGGGCCTCGCGTCTGGGACAGCTTTCATCTGCTGTGCAATTTGTGCTGGCGGACGGGAGATGTCCCGGATGATTGGCGATCCGCGGTCATTGTGCCTTTATATAAAGGTAAAGGTTCACATTTTGACTGCGGGTGCTATCGGGCGATCAGCTTGACCAGTTTAGCAAGTAAAGTTTACTCGAAGGTTTTGACACGCAGGATGCAAGAGAAATCGGAAAGATTCTTATGGGAGGCACAATGCGGATTTAGACCTGGAAGATCAAATGTTTTCTCTCCGCATGATCACGGAGAAGCTTCTGAGTGTTAACCAGAGGATTTTCTGAGCTTTTGTGGATCTGAAGAAAGCATTTGATAAGGTTATAAGGAAGAAAATGTGGGAACTGTTGCCGGGATATGGTGTGGATGGTCGATTGTTAAGGGCTGTGCAGTCACTTTACTATGACTGTAAAGCCTGTGTGCGGGTAGGACATGACCTGTCACCCATGTTTAGCGTCCAAGCGGGCGTAAAACAGGGTTGTGTCATGTCTTCCTGGCTGTTCATACTGTATCTCGACAGCTGTTTACAGAAGCTGAAAGATAGCTGTTTGGGTGTGAAATTGGGTGACATAAAAGTTAATTGTCTGCTGTATGCTGATGATGCAGTGCTTATTGCACCATCAGAAGCAGAACTGCAGGCATTAGTCACGTGTATAAAAGAGGAATGTGAAATTAAAGGTCTCCGTTCGAATGCTAATAAAACTAAGGTTCTGGTATTTGAAAAGGACGAAGAGAGAACGAAATGTGAAATATGGGTAAATCAGGAATGTCTAGAACAGGTAAATGAAATTGTTTACTTGGGGAGTGCTTTCAGCCGGGATGGAAGATGTGATTTAGATGTGGATAGGCGTGTCGCTGCCGGAAACAAAGTCAATGGTGCCCTGAATGCATTAGTAAAAAGGCAAGGCGTGGTGAAGAGTGCACGCCTTGCAATACATAACGCAGTGTTGGTACCAATGGTTTGGGCACGTTGAACGAATGAGTGAAGACCGAATGGTGAAGAAAGTATATAGAGCGAAAGTAAATATTAAAAGGTGTCGAGGTAGACCGAGACTAACTTTCGAAGACCATGTGAGCAAATTGCTCGAAGAGGGGAGGGTCAAGAGTACTCGGATACCTAGACGTGCATGTATGAAGAAGTTAATGAACCTCTTTCAGGTTCATTAACTTCTTCAGCGAAAGAGGTATGTAAGGATCGTGACACTTGGCGATCTGTTCTCTCTGGCTACCCCGTTAGGGATTGTGCGTGACGATAAGTAAGTAAGTAAGTAAGTATTTTATTGTTACGAGCTTGAGGTTCGTGACAATAAAAATTGCCGATAGAATTACCTAAATTAACACTTTAATTCCCTTTACACTAATTAAAGTTAAAAACACTAATAATTAATCACACTGATACACTTAATTCCGCTCCGAAGCTTCGCTTGTCTCGCCAAAATCAACACTCCCCTGATCGCATCTTGCAGCGCCTATTTATATAAATTAGCAGCGAAATATCCAGAATATTCAAGTAAACACGCGTAAGGTACCGAGAGTTCGTGTTTCGACTTCAAGAAGTTTAGTTCTTCGGTTCGAGACTAGATGGCGCTAGTGCCGTCGACTTGAGCGCGTAACACTGCCCCCTCCTAAGACATGCTCGTCCCGAGCATTATCGGCCCCATAATAACGCGCCAGGCGATCCACATGGACGATCTTAGGAGTCCCTCTTGCGCTTTTCTGTATCCGGTAGGTTACATCGTTGATCTTGGTCACAATCCGGTACGGGCCGTCCCATTTAGCTTGAAGCTTAGGAGGTTTCCCTTTGCTGCGGACTGGATTGTGTAACCACACAAGTGAACCTTCGTCGAACCCTTTGTTGTTCATCTTGCGGTCGTACCGGGTTTTCATCTTTTCAGACATTTGCTGGCCCGATTGTCTGACGTGCTCATAAACGTCATTCATTTTGTTCCGCAAGTCATTTGCATAATCGGTTATACTGCGTGGAGCATCAGGTGGTATCCCGGTGATCAGGTCCGCAGGCAGCCGTAATTCTCTCCCAAAGTTTGCGAAAGCTGGTGTCACTGATGTACTTTCGTGAACAGCGCTTCGATATGACAACAAAAACGGTTGTATGTGCTTGTCCCAATCTCGTTGCCGATTGTCTACAACTTTTGCTAGGTACCTCTCCATTGTCTGATTAAATCGTTCTACCATTCCATCAGATTGCGGTTGATAAGAACTCGTTCTTGTTTTATGAGTACCCATAACTCGGCAAGTTTCCTGGAATATTTGAGACTCAAAATTCCTTCCTTGATCGCTGTGAATCTCTAAAGGTACTCCAAAACGACAGAAGACTTTATGAACTAGTTTATCTGCAACTGGTGAAGCTTCTTGATTTGGAATGGCGAAGACTTCTGGCCACTTAGTGAAGTAATCCATCACAACCATGAAATACTTGTTACCGCTTTCACTCTCCGGAAACGGCCCCGCCACGTCAATGGCTATTCTCTCCCATGGTGCACCAACATTGTACAACTTCAATGCACCTCTACTACGAGTCTGAGGTCCCTTTACAGCCGCACAACTTGTACATTTGCGACACCAGTCCTCGATATCGTTTCGACAGTGGACCCAGTAAAACCGTTCTCGGATCTTCAGTAGAGTTCGTTTAACTCCCAGATGGCCTCCTGAATAATCATTATGGTACAGCTGTAGAACATCCGGTACTTTAGCTTTAGGGACAACCATTTGCAAATGACAGCTGTCTCCCCGAACACTTTCCCATTTACGGCACAGGACTCCATCCTGAATCAGCAAGCTGTCCCATTGGGCCCAATAGCTTTTCGTGGTTGAACTCATCGCTGAGACGTCCTTCCACTTAGGCTTGGTAGCACGGGCCTTCATCCATTCCAGAATCGGCTTGATGTCCGGATCTTCCTGCTGTGCACGTCGTAGGCTGTCCTTCCACTCGTTGCTGAGGTGGTCTGTCTTGAGCATCCTCACGGATACCAGTTCCTTACTCTCTTGCCTAGTACAATGTTTGCAATCTTCAGGACAAGGTCTTCTTGACAATGCATCTGCGTTGCCATGAGATTTCCCGCTCCGATGTTCGATTTCAAAGTCATATTCCTGCAATAGTTCAATCCACCTCGCAACTTGTCCTTCTGGATTTTTAAACTGCAATAGCCATTTTAGTGCAGCATGGTCAGTTCGTAAGTGAAATTTCCGCCCCAGAAGATATTTGCTAAAATGCTGCAATGACTTTACTACTGCTAGCAATTCGCGTCTTGTGACACAATAGTTCCTTTCCGGTTTTGACAATGACTTGCTGAAGTACGCTATCACGACCTCTTGGTCACCATTCCGTTGAGACAACACACCGCCAAGTCCTATATCACTTGCGTCTGTGTCAACTATAAATTCTTTGCTTGCATCAGGGTATCCCAAAATAGGTGTTTTGCACAGACGGTCCTTGAGCTCCTGGAATGCGATATTGCAATTTTCATCCCAGCAGAAATGTCGCTTCTCCTCGGTCAGCTTGTGCAGAGGTTTGGCTATATCTGCAAAGTTCCTCACAAATCGCCGGTAATAGGAGCACAAACCCAAAAATGCTCTAACCTGCGTCTTGTCTTTTGGAACCGGCCAATTCTTGACAGCGGCGATTTTCTCTGGATCCGTGCGGATACCTTCTTCCGATACTACATACCCCAAAAAGTTAACTTGCCGTTTGAATAGTGAACATTTCTTCGGACTCAAATTGAGGTTGGCACTCTGAATCTTCATGAGCACGCGTTCCAGGTTTTGAAGGTGTTCCTCAAACGTCCGGCCTACGATGATGATGTCATCCAAGTAGACCAGACAGGCATCGCCAATTAGCCCGGTAAGTACAAGTTCCATCAGCCTTTCAAACGTTGCTGGAGCATTGCACAACCCAAACGGCATTACTTTAAATTGCCACAGACCCTTTCCCGTCGAGAACGCAGTTTTCTCCTTGTCCTTAGGGTCAATTTCAACTTGCCAGTAGCCACTTTTTAGATCCAGCGTGCTAAACCACTTTACACCTGTAAGCACGTCCAGCGTGTCATCAATTCTTGGCAAGGGATAGCTGTCCTTCTTCGTAACGTCGTTCAGACGGCGGTAGTCAACACAAAACCGCATGCTGCCATCCTTCTTCTTTACCAATACCACGGGTGAACACCATGGACTAGATGAAGGTTCAATAACACCATCCTTCACCATTCCCTCAATCATGGTTTCCACTTCCTTTTCACGTGCTACCGGCAATCTTCTTGGCCGCTGACGGATAGGCAATTCTTCGCCTGTGTTTATTTTGTGTTGAACTAAGCCAGTCTTTCCTATGTCAGCATCGTTTGATGAGAATACATCGGCATACTTGAGTAACAACTTCTTCGCTTTGACCATTTCATTCGGGGAGAGAACGCTGGGACAGTCTTCTAAAAGTGTGCTCACTCTCGTTTGTGCATCCTTACTGGGGGTCCCAGTCGATAGATATTGGCACCGACGTAACCAATCCACTTCCTCACAAGTAGCAACCAGTGTGCCTTTTTCTATAATCTGTTCCTGGCCACAAAGGTTCAGCACACGTACTCCTGAGATGTTAGTAGTTCTGACCAAGGTTCGAGCCACTTTCCATGGAAGGTCATTTTCTAACCTTTCCACGAGTACACAACGATGAGGTTGCCCAGGATTCCGAGGAAGACTAACCGGCACAATCGTTTCCGATCTCGGCGGAAGAACAATCTTCTCAAGGCTGTACACGTTCCCTGGTAACGCTCCTTCCACAAAAAGTTCCTCTTGTCCACATTTCAAGACACCTTGCTTAACGTCAATCGCACAACAATTCTTCTCCATGAAGTCTAGGCCCAGGATGCAGTCGTCCATTATATCAGCCACGATGACATTATGCAGGTAGATCATGTTGCCTAGCTTCATCTCCATCTCTTTCTCTCCACGGACGGGTATACGCTGACCGGTGGCTGTTACCAAATTAATGCGTTCTCGGTTGTATGCGGAGTCCCCAAGGAACTGACTTATTAGTTGGGAACTAACAACCGTACGAGAGGCTCCAGTGTCTATGGTCAGTTTACACGGCATTCCGTTGACCTCGCCCTTGATGATTAGACTGTTCCCATCGTGGGTTTGTGAGATCGAGATCCTTGGGGCTCTTTTAACATCAGCCAGCACCCGCCCCGTAGTTCTGGCTTTTACTCGTTTCCCTGCTGCTGCTGGGCGGTGCTGTTGGCCGCACTACCCTCCTGATATCGTTCGCCTTCCCTTTCTGCGGTTCGCTTAGGGCAGCTGGATCGAAGATGGCCCCTTTCCCCACAGCCATAGCACCTAGGGCTGTATCCTTTGTTGCGGTCGCGAACTGTAGCTGCTGCAACCTCCCTGATGCGATGGGAACGATGATCCTGCCGCACGGCTTCCACCTCCAGTGCATTGGCCAAGGCATCCTTAGGCGTCTCGTGGTGCCCGAGCCTCACAGCAGCTCTGACTTCCAGGTCGCGGATGCCGTCGATTAATGTCTGCACCAGGTTCCCTTCAATGAGCGCAGGTACAGACCGGTATGCTTTTCGCACCAGCTTCTCCACCTCTAGAGCCCACTGCTGCAGGTTTTCGTTGATGCGCTGCACGCGATCTTTAAGCTGCGCACGAAAGACGTGTTCCAGGTGAGCGTCGCCATATCTCGCCTCCAATGCCTCAAGGAGTTGCTCATAAGTCACTTCCTCACCGAGAGCTTCCAGAACTGTTAAGGCCTGGTCGCGCAGGCCTAGTGTGAGAGCGGTCATGGCCTGACTTTTATTCCAGCCGTTCGCTTTCATAACAGCATCGAACTGGATTTTGTAGGCTGACCAGGAAGAAGTCCCGTCGAACGGTGGCACCTTGAACCCACGTAGCGAAGGTGTTGCGGCTACTACGGAGCTGTAATTCGGTCCCAAAGTTTAAGGTCGTCAGCGTTTTCTTCACGTCAGCCATCACGTAATCAACCCGATTGTTCACTTGGTCGATTTGGGTTTTAGCTTCCTTGATTTGGGTTTCGACTTCCGACAGGCGGTTGTCATGTTGAGCAACCCTATCCTTCACCTCCCTTATCTCTTTCCCGAAGTTAGCGTGAATGTCCTTCACGAGGAGCATCTGCTCTTCCTGTCGGCGGGCCTGTTCCTCCTGCTGCTCTTTCAACCAACGGGCCTGCTCCTCCTGTCGGCGAGCCTGCTCCTGCAGCATCACTATCAGAGCACCTAAGTCAGGTGCTGCAGATATAGGAGCTACTGACGGGCCTGCAGCCGGCGGCTGGCCCTCCGACGTCTGCGGCGTTGCACCACCAAATCTTCTTTGGTCCGTCTCCTGCTGGCGTTGACTTCGGGTACGGACACCCTCCGTTTCCTCCTTAGGTAAAATCGGCATGATTTTATCCCACTTCTGACACCAATTGTTACGAGCTTGAGGTTCGTGACATTAAAAATTGCCGATAGAATTACCTAAATTAACACTTTATTACACTAATTAAAGTTAAAAACACTAATAATTAATCACACTGATTCACTTAATTCCGCTCCGAAGCTTCGCTTGTCTCGCCAAAATCAACACTTCCCTGATCGCATCTTGCAGCGCCTATTTATATAAATTAGCAGCGAAATATCCAGAATATTCAAGTAAACACGCGCAAGGTACCGAGAGTTCGTGTTTCAACTTAAAGAAGTTTAGTTCTTCGGTTCGAGACTAGATGGCGCTAGTGCCGTCGACTTGAGCGCGTGACATTATTATCAGAAAAGCATACATTTAAATTAAACGCGATAAAACCCGTAAAATAGTTTTATTCAATGTGTAGTATTCGCGTAACTTATAAGAAGTCATTATGTTTTATGTCCTATGGTATACTTTATGATATAGGATATGTCAGCACCTAAATGCATATAATGGTTTACTTTATTATATAGGATATATCAGCACCTAAATTGGTAATTTCCAATTTCAGTAACAAGAACGGCCCAGATGGATTTAATATGAAATGTAAAGGGAGCCTAAGCTTCTTCGCTTACAATTAATTATAAAAATAACGCTAAATTTCAATTCCAGGTGTCATATAACCAGAGCTGCAAACCAACTGGATTGGTAAGTATTTTATGATTAAATTGTTAAGAATAATTTTTATCATTGAAATTTAGAATTGAACGCAGTGCTGCTATTAATAAGGTTATAGTACACAATGATAATAAATTGACACCCTTGAACTTAAAAGAAAACACTACACAAAACGCTGAAAAACTGACCGACGACAAAACAAAAATCACCGAGTGGGCTGATAAGTCTCTACATGGAAGACATCGACATGATATAAGCCAAAATAATGTCGACAAAAAAGCATCGAACGCATGGCTTGATTCATGGCAAACTTTTCCCAGAGACTGAAGGCTTTATGATTGCTATACAGGATCAAGTAATAGACACCAGGAACTACCAAAAGCATATTATAAAAGCCTTAACTTCTGATACGTGCAGAAAATGCAACAGTTGTCCAGAAACTATTCAACACATCACAGGTGCGTGTAAAGCAATAGCCTAAACAGATTACAAACACAGACATGATCAAGTTGCACATATTATTCACCAAAAATTAGCCCACCAACATAACCTAATAAACTCAATTGAACTCTATTATAACTACAACCCAGAAAGCGTAATAGAAAACGAAGATATACTTTGACCACGCTATACTCACAGACCGAACCATTCACTGTAACAGACCAGATATTACATTGATTAATAAAACTAACAAAACCGGATACCTTATAGATATAGCAGTCCCTAATACGCACAATCTACACGCTACAGTAGCCGAAAAGCTCTCTAAATATGCAGAACTTAAAGATGAAATAACTCGAATCTGGCATCTTCAAAAAGTAATTATAGTGCCCATTGTACTATCAACAACCGGTGTAAGACCGAAGCAATTGCACCAATCTATAAAAACTTTAAATTTACCACCCAACACATACAAACTGTTACAGAAAGCTGTAATACTAAATACATGCAGAATAGTTAGGAAGTTTCTGCAAACTGAAGAACAAACCACACTCATACTTAGACAAATTGCCTTACAACCTAACACACAAGTAACTGAATAAGGTAGTTCATAGGATAATACCAAATCCAGCACTAATATACACTTGGCTTAGGCTCGTGCTATTAGTAAACCGGTAAAAGCCGAGATATGAAAGTAAACAACATAATAATAATAACGTCATTTGTTGTGATAAAGGACTTACCCCTCTACCCTTGTCAACGAGCAATGGCAAGACCCGGCAGTGCAGAGCATTTCCGACCGGGAGACCGTATGGAAGGAGAAGGAGCTCCACGGGAGGTTCCACAAGGCTCTACATGAGCCTTTCGTAGACACAGTAGCCTCCCTCTACTGGCTACGCTTTGGTGACCTCTTCGGGGAAACCGAGGGTTTTGTCTGTGCAATACAGGATCAGGTTATTAAGACCAACAACTATCGGAGATACATCCTAAAGGATGGCGCCGTCGACATCTGTCGAGCTTGTCGCCATCCCGGCGAATCACTTAGGCATGTCATCTCCGGTTGTTCGGCGCTTTCTAACTCTGAGTACTTGCACAGGCACAACCTAGTAGCCAGAATTCTTCACCAGGAGCTCGCTCTGTAATACGGTCTCGTGGATCGGAAATTGCCGTATTACAAGTACTTGTCGGAAGCCGTGCTCGAAAATGATAGCGCCAGGCTCTACTGGGACCGGGCCATCATCACAGACAGGACTATTCTTGCGAATGAGCCTGATATTGTGCTGATGGACCGGGCACAGTCAAGGATATTTTTGATCGACATTACCATTCCGTATGACGAGAACCTCGTGAAAGCCGAAACAGGATAAGGGAACAAAATATCTGGACCTGGCTCACGAGGTGACCGACATGTGGGGTGGTCGGCCGACCGAAATTATTCCTGTAGTCGTCTCTGCGAATGGCCTAATCCCAGTCAGCCTCTCGGGTCATCTGAGGCGACTGGGACTCCGTGACGGACCGCTCCGGGCTCAAATGCAGAAGGCAGTGCTCCTCGATACCGCCCGCATCGTCCGTCGGTTTCTTTCCCTTTCCCCCTAACCCTCGGCCGTTTGATCCCCTGCCGAGGGCCTCCATCTGGTTGGGCTTTTATTTATTTATGTATTACTTAATTATTTGTGCTGGTATATGAAATATATATTTATGTATATTTGTCATTTCCTTTTATATATTTATTCAGCCCAATCAGATGAGAATACACTACTAATACCACATAATAATAATGTCCTCCAGACCGAATTCCGGTCACGGCAGCCCGCCTCAGCGGAGGCTAGCCATCGGCGCAGTACAGGATTATAGTGCCCTAGGGTATGTGCAAGCACAGGTGCACTCTCTATTCCCTCACTCTCGTAATCCGATGAGACGGTAAACCGACACGACCGGAGAGAGATCAGGCGCAGGACCAACGGCTTTACGTGCTTTCCGAGGCACGGGGGTGGGACACCGCCAACTTCCTGACTCCGGGCAACTACTGAGAATTTCTTGACGGAAAAACTCAATAATTAATTTTTTGGCCCGACCTGGTATTCGAATCCAGGATCTCATGATCAGCAGTCGCACTACTACAACCACTAGACCAACGAAGCAGTTGCTAATAATATACATTCATATTCCCGTTCATTCTCCGTACAAGCAGTAAGACTCTGGAATTCGCTTCCTGCTGACATTCGAGAAATCAAAACAGTGACATTATTCAAAAAACGAGTGAAAGAACATTATTTATCGCTGTCTTCTGTGTAAGTCTCAAATCTCTGATATGTACTATACTGTTACAAATATATGCATGTACATATATGTATTTGTGTGTGTGTGTGTGTGTGTGTGTGTGTGTGTGTGTGTGTGTGTGTGTGTGTGTGTGTGTGTGTGTGTATATATATGTTTATATATTTAATTATGACTTTATATTATATTTAGTATTTATGTATGTATATATGTGTGTGTATATGTATATATATGTGTGTGTATATATATATATATATATATATATATATATATATATATATATATATGTATGTGTATGTATGTATGTGTGTATGTAAGTATTTGAGCTGACGTATATATTTATCTTACAGCCATATGTGTTGTAAAATAACAAAGTGCACACCTTATAATCATTTAGTAATCATATGTGTTTGAATCTGGCCTACTGGAAGAAATTTCATTGTGAGATAAGTAGAGCCTTTGTACAAACTTTTTATTATGATGTGTCCTCTCCCTAACTTGTGTGTACATAAATTGTGAAATAAATAAATAAAATAATACAATATATGAAGTGGTTCGAACAATAAAATGTGTGGTTTATAGTATTGAAATAACCCACGGAGCTTTTCTTCAGCACTAGGAGCCACTCCATGCCATTTTCCAGAATACGAGTACTTATTGTGTGCGAGACGTCCCGCTGTGACGGGGCGAAAGCATTTCTAGTGTTATTATGCACCAAATAGTGCTGTCAACATTTGTTGATAAAACGGGATATGTCTCAACTGTACCGTTGTATATTTATTTAAAAGGGATTTTTATTTATAGGGCATATTTTAAGGCCGTTTTCTTTTGTTTACGACGGAAGTCACCACTAAATGTCGGTAGTCGTGTTTTTGACGCGTCTTATTTACAATTTTAAAGTGCAAACAAACGCATAAAGTCGCCTTAGTATCTTGATATCGAGTTTAAGGAATAAATATTGTTAGCAAACACCATAAGGAGGAGAAACTAATTTTTTTTTAATGTGAGATGTCTGCACGAATGTGTATTGTAACACCCAACTTTTTTCTTAGTCCGATAATTCAGTTTGGTGATACCAACATTTCTGGTTCTGGGCATCATTTTTTTATTATTTAAAACGAAAAAATAGCAATGCAGTTGTTATAATATTTTATGTAATGGCGGGTTTACGTTACTAATATTCTCTTTAGTTACTTCTGGTAAGCTTGAAATGCTTGTGTTAGGAGTGGTTGAGACGACTGTAGTCGAATGGGGGATTTGAAGCCACGAGCCTTTGAGTTTGCGGTCCGCGCTCTGCCACGCTATTAATAGGGCACATGTTATGTTATTTGTAGCATGGAAGATAAAAACTTCATCATTGCCATATTATCTTAAAGTTATAGGTTTATAAAACTAAATCAGTCTAGGTTTTTGTTCAAAAAACTGGATTTTCTCAGTTTTATGATAACATAAAGTAGTAATTTTGTCTTCTTCCGGTTCTTGATTAAATGAAAAAAAAATGCCTAGGTTTTTGACCAATAACCAGGTTTTACGACATGTATAATATGTTCAACATGTGTACTCATATAAGCTTAATAAAAATAAAAATAAAACGTATTAAATGTTTGATATTTATATCTATGAACGATGTTCATTGAATAAAACCAATTATACTTTATTAAAATTATGCGTATAATTTTATCATCATCATCATTACAGCCCTTCACAAGTCCACTACTGAACATAGGCCTCCCCAAGGAATGCCACAAAGCACGGTCCTGAGACACCTGCTTCTATCGATTTTCTGCATGTCTTACCAGATCGTCACTCCATCTAGGGGGGGGGGGGGGGGGTGCTCGCCCTACACTTCGCCTACCGGTACGAGGCTCCACTCCACTCCACTCGACTCTCGAGAACCTTTCTCGAGCTCCAACTCGAGAACCTTTTTTCCCTATCGGTTGTCGGTTCTTCTAGCTATAAGGCCGGCCCAATGCCACTTAAGTTTACTAATCCGTATTATTTAAAGTCGGTTTAGATCACTGCAAACGCTACGCTACTGTTTTAAAACCAGCCTAGCCTTAGACGTAGACGTGTTTTCGTACGGCTAAAAATATTATGACTATTTTAGCCGGCGTTATGTTATGACTAGCACGTATTCAAGTACGGTATTAGAATTGTTTATTTAACCGAGTTAAGTGTATAGCCAAATAAATTGACTGGCTATTTCCATTAGCTTATGATGGTAGGTCCAACTTTTAACAAGAGGCCAACTAATCTTTATTTAAAAATTTCTCTCGTGTGTGTCGTAAGAGGCGATTATAATAACTGCTGGAAAGATCTTATGGCTTCATGTTGATGATGTTTTTGTAACTCAAGTAAAAAATAAAATCTGTTTGATTGAAGTATTGGAGTATTTTGTTATAAAAATGATAAATGCTTTATTTTGTTGGGCAATTAATATTTTTACAATTGCAATATGCATTAAGTTGATACAAGATATTGTCATAATATTAAAAAAAATGCTTCTTTTAATTATATAAGCATAAGTATTTTGATGATTATTAGGACTAACAAAATAAAGTTAATAGTGTGTTATTGCTTAATTACCTAGTACATGTACGTTGTCATTGTACAAATATTTATATTACGAGTATTAAGTAACACCAAATATATAGTAGTTGTGATAGTCATTGATTTAATAGGCAATCCTATGATATAATGATGAGTTCTGGATACTTTAAATTGAATAAATAAATAAATAATAATATATGATAATCTATAATTTGGTGAAGATTAAGTCGGTTATTAAACTAGGTTAAGATTAAAATGTTGATTGAAAAATTAGTTGAAAAGCACAATAAATAAAGAACAATCAATGCTCATCAATAAATGCTGGAACTAGAACATCCAATTAGAAATGAATTGCATTTTTTTAAATAACGTATTGTCTTCCTTTTGCTTAAAGCTGTGCAATAAGTATATATTATACGAATGATATAAAATCCTTGATAAAATAAAATCGATGAGTATTACAGATAAAGTATTATCGTTACTCGATCAGTTTATACCAAGAACGTATCGATTCGTCATTGGGATTAGACGCGTTTCGATTATTGGCTCCTTTATATTGCTCTGCCGTCGATTTTTTGTTATTACAATACTTTTTATGAGAAGTTTTTGTGTGTGAATGGTATGGCAATAGTTTCCATTATGTTTTCGCCAGTCCTTTATTAAAAAAGGGTTAGGATCCTCCTAATGCTTTGATTTCGATTTAGTGATGTGTAGAAAATATTCCGCTATATAGGACACGGCTCGTAACTCTACTATTTGATAATTCGTAAGTGACGTATGTTCGAATCTGTTAATATTTTTGATTTAAGTATAGCCTATTTACGTCCTCTAATTTCTGAAATGGTTATGTTGCCAGCTTGTTATAATATGTTCCCGAAAGATATTTTTTTAAGACATACAGTATTTCTGTCTGGAATTGTGGAATGTTTGCCTTAATACAGAGTAAGTGATGAATCAGCGCTTAAACTACAGTTAACGATTTCATTGGTGCTAGCGGCGATTAAACGTGAAATTTACGACAAGCGATTATTAGATTAACTAAGTTGCAACGGTTCAAAGATAAAGCTTATCGTATAATTTTGTTGTCAACTTACTTGTTCTTTTATAAAATGAAATCTGATAAATTTTGATGTTCTAGTTTTTACCTTAAACTTATTTTAACTCTTAAATTTTTACCTATAAAATTGCACTTTTGAAAAAAAATGAAAATAACAGTAAAAAATATTTAATTAATTAGCCTAAACTCTTTACACATTTTATGGGCAGTTGTTGCTGCTCTTGATACAGAAATCTATTGGATAAGAAACTATGAAGTCTTTAAAGGTATCTTTCACTGCTTTTTTTATACATAGGACAGGTTGACAAACGAGCACGCAGTCCGCCTGATGGTAAGTGGTTGCTGTGGCCCATAGACATCTACATCTATCCTCGATTACGAATCAAAATGCAGATGCGTTGTCACCCGTGAGGACTGAGATGGAATGCCTCGTTTCCAGTAAAATGGGTCTCCGGTTCTCTACACTCAC
The DNA here is from genome assembly GCA_036936625.1 of Parnassius smintheus behrii. NCBI lineage: Eukaryota > Metazoa > Arthropoda > Insecta > Lepidoptera > Papilionidae > Parnassius > Parnassius smintheus. Next base: position 23,795,684 of record JAUPFT010000028.1, read on the forward strand.
CGTAAGGAACACAGCAGCATTAAATTTAAACTACTATTATACGCTGGTATTCTGTGAGAGCGTGTTCCTTCCCCGGTCAAGTCGACCCATTCGTGCTACAACTATACTACTAATATAACTGCAGCATGGCTCTACCATCTTCGGAGCTTAATTTTTTGTGTATCAAAAAGTTAAATAAATTTCGATAAAAGTGGAAGTTTTTTGGTGCAAGGTCCGGAGAATATGGTGTATGAGGAGATCTTTAACTTTAGCTTTGTTAATTTCGCTAACGTCCGTTGTGCACATAGAGAATTTATATAGTTTTTGGTTGTGTAATATGTGGCCGAGCGTTGTCATGAAGAAGGAATGACAGAGAGCACTTTACCAATCTAGCCTGCTCGAGTGCCAGCTTCTATACCAATACCACTGTTTGGCTTAGGCACCTGGTTTCAAACACTGTGATAAACGCTTGCGATCCAACGTTCATCGCAGGTAGCAATTCCACCCAAATTTCCCTCTTTATCTCGACAGATTTCTGATCCTAAAGTTTTAATATGATGATTTAATTTATTTTATTATTATTTTTAATGTGATATATTGATCAAATAAATTTTTAAAATGTTTCGTGTTTTTTTTTAATGAGTTTAGAGAGTAATTTATTGGCTGGTCCGTACCGATGACATTAATGAAGACTGAATAAAGATTACAGTCTTCATGTCGATATTACTCTCTTATTTAGTGATATTACATTCTCGCAATATTCCTCTGTCGTCCATCGACGGATCATGCTTGTGACTACAGTATAACAAAATTATTTTTTTTATAGAATATGCGTAAACAAGCACGTGTGTCTTTCCTAGAATAGTGGTGTTGGGAGTAGTGGCGTTGGGAGTAGTGGTGCTGGGATTGGTGGTGACGGGATTAGTAGACTTCAAACTAGGGAAGACACATCATTTTATTTAATTTAACGGATGGTTGCAAAATAACTATTAATATCTTTATTAAAATGTAATGCCTCGTTTCCATTGAAAAGAGTCTCCGGTTCTCTACCCTCACCATATGAAATACAGCAACATTAAGCTGGTATTATGTGAGAGCGTGCTCCTTCCCCAATCAAGGCAACCCATTCGTGCTACAACCATAATATAGCTGTAGCGTGGCTCAATCACCGATATGCTTTTGTAAACCAAGCCAGAGGTAGGAACTTGCGTTTTATTTACATGTTAACGTTTGTTCAGTTAAATTGTCAAGTGATAAACTGCTTTTTGTCTTCCTTTGTTCTCATACTAAAAAGCAGGCGTTAGTCAAAAAGCTTTTTACAACTACTGGCCCACTTCAGTGTCGGAGCAAACTAAACAATCCGCAAGCGTCTCTATTGTTTCGCTACAACCGTTTCGCACTTCGCACGATTCTTTTATCACAGGAGGGAACAAAACACAATTAATGTAATAAACGTCGTTTTAGACATCATTGTGACAGCTAATTAACCGTTTGCCAGTCCAATAACGGAGGCTTTTGTTCGTTAGGGTGTACAGATCTAGAAAAATTATGATAGAATAAATTGACCCTCATTCTGGATGATGAACGAATGCGATATTTGACTTATGGACTCAGTTATAACTCATAACAACAAAATTATTTAAAAAAAATAGTCCATAGATGGTTTTTCATTGCCCATAATTTTTGCGAAAGGAAATGCCTAAAATATCAATATGATCAAAGCATAGTCATTGCCTATTGTCTTCGCTTCGCACAACTCCGAGGACTACTTTTTTTTAAGTGCAGTGATTTCTACTTAAGGACTCCAAAACGAAAATGATTGCTTACGTAATTTATTTTGTATGAAAATTAAAAAAAAACATTCATGTTAATATACCTTGCGTGGGCAACCCTAGATGCAACAGTAATGATAACTATAAATATAGTACTAGTAATAAGTGCAAGTTCCGTTCATTCGCAGGGTTCCACAGAACCAGTGGCGACGACAACGGTACAGCAATTTGTAATGCCATTGTTAAAGGAAGACTTGAAAGAAACATTACACCGTAATAGAGAGTTGTTACTGTGAATATAACTCTTTGTGCCACTTCACAGTCCTATCTACAAATGGTCGGTTTGAGATGCTTATTTCGTTTCGGGCAAAATTGAGAAACTTAATATATGTATATGTTGCAGCTACCTACCTTAATCAGCTTTTCAGTTAACAGCCTAGCCTTTAACTAAACGGGGCCGTTTTGTTACAACATTTAATAAACTGGCTGGTTAATGCTTAGGCCATTCGTACGATAGGGTTTAACAGCGCCGTTCAACTAGCGGCCTGAATGATATTCAGCCCAGCCGTTTCAGCCGATGCGTCTAATACAACATTTCATGCCCAATTATGCACTATGCGCTACATTATATAAATACACCGCACCCTAACCTACTGTCGCTGATATTACAAAATAGTTGCAATGTTGTATTAGACGCAGCGGCTGAATATCATTCAGGCCCCTACACATATATTATATATGATTTAAATCCTTCCATATCTAAAAATCGTTATAACGCGGTATGCTACAAAAATAGTCAAATTACTGCATGCACGCATGCAGTAATTTGACTATTTTTGACTGCATGGCCAACCTGTCATTATTTGTACTTAATCCGTGGGCTACATGCCCTTAAGGCTACAGTCTTTTAAAGTTGACTCACATCGAATCATTAGCGCCACTTTGATTTCTTTTTTTACAGCAAATTATTGTTTCAGAGTAAAATATTTTGATAACACATAAATACCCAGATTATAAGTAATGGCTAAATTTTTAATTATTAATTTTTTTTTGGTTTATCTATGTGGTCTATGTTAGATAAATCAAACGGTAAATAGAGCTCTCTCGCACCCAACGCAATTTCGAGCTTTGTTCGTGTACCATTATAAGGCAATCGATAATAAAAAGGCGAAATCTATTCAGCGCGTTAATAGCTAAACATCTTCATCTCCAAAATGCGCTGTTTCTTTTTTTCTAAATATCTTTCATTGTCTTAAATAAGAGGTCTCAATTTCGTTAAATTTCGCTGTTTTCGCCTCATAAAAAACTATTTGTTTCATAGCAATAGCTGAAAATATTTATGCTATAATTATTTTTTTCTCAAGGGCAGGTGTTTAATTAGACAAATATTAAAAAATAATAATTTAAACCACTTTATTTCAAAATTAATAATTATTTCGATCGACCTATAAAATATTGACTTTATAAACAATAATTGCGGGCAATATTCCTTTCCTTAGTAGCCGCTGAGCGGCTGTAGCGTTCAGACGTCTTGTCTGTGCCAAATTTTTGCACTTCCTCTCGCTCTAACATTCCTCTTTCTCTCTCTTTCCCTAATCTTGGTTGCGCATTGTTACGAATTGAAAGTTTCTCTACTTTATTATTTTTTGCATATAATTCTTTAAGGGTTTATAAATCATTTTGTATTTGTTTTATAACTTTTAATTTCGATATGGACCATAAACGTAAAAAATATGCTTGTACCAGAAAACGAAAATTGAAATCAAACGTTGAAGCAATGAACAGAAATAGAATTCAAAGGTAAGTTTTTTTGTGTTTCATAGTAAAATAGTTAACAACGTGCATATGTGTGAGCACTTGGTTAAATATTAGGTATATAATTAGGTACCTAACCTACATATTATGTAAGTTCTTCAAGGAAATATAGAAGTGTTATACATTTTTGGATTGCACATGATGTTTTGTTTACAAGCGACAGTAGCCTAATGGCAGGGAGCGGACCGCGAACTCAAAAAGGTCGTGGGTTCGAATCCACCATTCGACTACTGGCGTGAACCACTCGTAACACAAGCAATTTAAGCTTACCACGAGTGGTTAATGTCCTTTTTTTTTAAAAAAAGTACATTATGTTTTTATAGAAATACTTTTTTAATTTAATTTTTAAGTGTCATAAGGAAAATTTCGTCTTTTTGATTTTCAACTAGAGATTTCCTTGTTACCGGTAGCTGCTGATGTCGAGTTAATGACATTTTTAGATACGAAAACTATTCAGTAATACACGTAGACTACAAGTAAACTATTAAGTAATATCCTCAGCATCCCGTAATTTATTGTACGCCCACTATGGCCAATTTTGGATATAATGTGGCGTCAAACTGCTTACGACGTCCAATATACGGACGTCAAATAGGAGACTTAGCGCAATGTTCGCAAATTGTCATGCTGATCACAGAAACGTCAAAATCTAAAAAAAATTGGACGTCATTTTTCTTCCTCTTTAGCTTCCTGAGCTAATTGATTCTCGCATGGAACGCTCGATGCCAATCAAAGACCCTCCATACATCATTCAAGCCATTGCGAATAAATTAAAAAAAAGCGCTAAGTCGTCCGTCGATGCTGCTGTACAAGAATAGTAATTCATGCATATAGGTAAATGCTATACAAAGTTACATTATACTTTAATGAGAAACTATAAATATGTGTGATAGTGGACTGTTTGTACTTATATAGAAATTATTTTGAGTTTTTTTTTTAATCTATTTTAGTATTTAGAACTACTTGACGTACTTGACGGATTTTCGATAGTGTCATCGACTTGTTACGAAACCCTCAGTGCACGACTCATTCTAGCACTTGCCAGATTCATTTGAATAATCAATAATACGAGTACATGTTATACAGGTTCTAGATGATTATCTTTTAGAAACCTTTTCAACAAAACAACAAAAATTATACAAACTTAAAATATATTTTTTTTGTGTAACGAATTTTGTAATAAAAGCATGGAACAAAAATAGATACGAGGTAGAAAATCTGTATGTGAAAATTTGTTAGCTAATTATCAATAATCCTGTATATTAGATAAATTGATACTGGAAAATCTTAGTAGAGCAACTTTCCACGCTACGGCCAGAAAGATAACTGCGGTGGCGGTACATGAAGTGGCGGGGCAGGGAGGGTGTAGATGTGTCACCAGAACGCAATTTTTCTGTTTTGCTCTGAAAGACTGGGCTCTTAATACAGTGTTAGCTGGGATTGATCTTTATTAAAGAATGTAAAAATATGTAAAGGCCATAAGCATCGCGCTGCTTAGCACAGGCTCTTTGACATTTTTAAGAAGGGTAAGAAAATTTTAAGGTCGTTTTTTAGAAATGCCGGATTCGCCTCGGTACTTCTTTTCAGCACTGAACACTGTACATGATGTTTGTTTTCTTTATAGAAAGGAGGGGAAACGAGCATACGGCTCACCTGATAGTAAGTGACTACCGCCGCCCATGACAACCGCAACACCAGGGGAATTGCAGATCCGTTGCCGGGCATTTAGAAAAGAGTAAGATTTTTTCTTGAAGGTCCCTAAATCGTATCGATCCGGAAAATTCACCGGTGGTAAACAATTCTAACGAGAAGTTTTACGAGAAAGAAAACTTAGTAAAACGTACAGTAGTAGACCGTCAAGCATCCAGATGGTGAGGATGGTATCGGGAATTTTGACGCGATGTGCGTTCGTGAAATTTGGCGGCTGGAACTAATCCTAACAAGTCCTCAGAACACTACCCATAGTAGATACGATAGAAAACGCAAAGAGATGCAACATCCCTACGCGGCACCAGTGAATCGAGCCGATCAGAAAGCACTCGGTCGTCGACGATTCGAATCGCTCTGTGCTGGATGCGGTCAAGTGGAAGTAGCTGGCACTGGGGTGCCCCAGCCCAGAGATGGGAACAGTATTCCATGTGCAGCCGAACCGGAACAGTATTCTATGTGAGCCCAAAATTGCGCTTTGTAAAGTTGCAAGCGATGTGCCGGCATGAAATACTGTCTCGCTCTGATGAGCACGCCAAGTTTTTTAGAGGCCAATTTGGCCTTCCCACATAACATCTGACGATTTTTTAAGTTAACTACCCCAGTCGAGCCGACACATTCGTGCTGCAGCCATATTATAGCTCTAGAGTGGCTCTACAACTCTATATGTTAAGTAGATAAGTAAGTAAAAGAAGTGCGAAGCTTGAAATTTTCTTATAAGTAATGTAAATAACGATACGCTATAGAGTAAAATATAGAAGAGCGGCTCGAATCGTCGATGGCCGAATTCTTTCTGATCGGCTCGAATCACTGGCGTTGCGAAGAGATGTTGCATCCATTTGCATTAACTATCGCATCTATCACGACGAGTACTCGTAGGAATTGTTCAGACTATTTCCAGCCGCTTAATATCACTATCCATACCATCTGGATGATTAGCGGTCCACGTGTGGCAGAGTGGTGCGATTGACCAAAAATGTTATTCCTTACACAACTTCCTTGTTGAATAAGTTATCACCAGCGATTTTTCTGGACCGATACGACTTCAAGAAAAAGAGCCCCTAGCAAATGCAATAATTAAAAAAAATGTTTCTAATGATTCCAGATTCCATTTTATAGTACAGTTATTACGTAAAATTGGATGTAATGCTCCTAGGGAGGGACATTACACTTGACTGATGGTAAAAACTGACCAATATTCTTCGGCGGCGTGAAGTATGTTTTAATAGATTATCAATTAGATCAAAGAAGAGGGACAAGGCTGTTGCCCAGTTTTGGGGTGTATACTAGGTACGAAGAATCCCTCAAGTTTGTTATAAATGAAATCTTTGTTACGAATAAGGACGTCAAATATTCTGTATTAACTTCTAAACAGAGTTAAAACTTAAAACCAAAGTTAACTGTCACTTATTGAAACTGAGGAACTTTACTCCCTCGAATCCCCTTGTCATTAAGCTAAATGAACGTCGACGTAGGTATTTGACGTAGAATTTAGTGACTGATCCCCTGAGACCGTTAATCTGCTAAGTGCGTTAACGTGTTAATCTTTTGAAATCGTGAGCTATAATTTTTAAGTTGTAATTGGTTTTTCATCTTTAAACTTTGTTATAGATTTTTGTTAAAGTTTGACGAATTTAAAATTTCTAAATTATTGTATATCTGGTTCTGGATGTAGTTCTTCTGGAGTATTGAAATTTGTCATGTACAATGTAAAAAATTATCAAATATCATTTTTGTAGCCTTGTTAAATTTGTCTTCAAAACTTATATTTTTCCTTTCAAAACCGCCTACACCCTAATTTGAATAAAAAGATTTTCGGCATAGATTCCATGATTATAACTTTTTATTAGCTGACTTTGTCCAATTATTTAATTTTCCTATGTTTTACATTAATATGGGTTATTTTATTAAATTTACGTTATGTCGCAACGATGAGTCTTAAACTATTCTATTACGATAGGTGGCGTTGTAGTCGCTCGATTTATTAATAAATTTTACTGTATATTAAGGGGAAATATAATCTCAAATGGCTTAGCAAGATCCTTCGTTATGCCGAAAATATTGCTGTATTAATTTTGAAATAAATATATGGTAAAGTTGAGGATTAATGTTAAGGATTATGTTAGACGAAAACACGATTTCGTAAAATTTTCTCGATAGAAAAAAATCCAAAGTTACCTCCAAAATAAACAATAAACCGCTGTTATTCATAAAATACTTTAAATATGATCATGAAACTTTGCATACTAATTGAACTAACTATAAATCAGTGCTTATGTTATTTACTTTTTTTAAATACCATTTTCACTGTAAAAAGAAATTACCTAAACTATCGGCCTCTTGAAGCGTGAACGTGATTCTGATTGCTGCCGCCCGGTCACTTCGCTTCGGCCTTTGAAGGGGGAGGTTGTGTCGCTTACGATCAGAATACACATTACGCAACAGAACGACGTAAAATTAAAATGGGAAATAACCGTAATAAAAATAAGAAGCGACTGGCTTGGCGTTAAGAAACAGGCATAAATATGATAAACCTAATGAAATAAGTGTCTAACGACCTTTCTGCTTACAGTATTAGTGATTACAAACATGTCGGTACATAGCATACGACGCGCGGGCAATTGAGAACGAAATGAGAATTTGAACTGACTTACTATATCCCCTTAACATGGTAAAAGCTCTAGATTAAATTTGGTGTGAAACTTCACGACGCCTAACGAAACTAGTATTTTATAAATAGAACATTATATATAATAAGAATGACAAACGAGCACACAGTTCACCTGATGGTAAGTGTTAACTGTGGCCCATAGACATTTACATCTATCCTCTATTTAGAATCAAAGTCCAGACGCGTGTTCACCTATGAGGACTTAAGGTGGTGGTATGTCTCGTTTATAGTTAAAAAGTCTTTTGGTCTCTACACTCATCACTATATTATATATTATAGTATTCTGAGAGAGCGTGGACCTTCGTAGGAGAGCCGACCCATTCATCATGAATGGGATAGCTGGATATGGATTTTATATCAGCATCAAGATATAATTTAATTTCGCTGTCTTGAAAAAATCTTAATGTAAAGGAATATTTTTAAGGGGTTTTAATAAATTTATAAGATTATAAATATTATATTATGTTAAGGATTATGAGTTATGACTTGTTAGTATAGCACCATACATCAATTGTTATGAGCTCACGAGGTATGTAGAATAGCAGTTGTTATTGACATATTCTAAAACTTTGCGATTATTTTCATCTTAAGCTGAGAAAAAAAAATACAAAGTAGCATACAATTTTCAAAGAGTATTATACAAATGTTATATTTAAGTTCAAAGATATAAATAACGATATATCATTATCGCAGTTTTTGAAAATACGAGTAAATAAAATTAATAATTTTTTTTATTAAATTCACAACTCTTTGTCGATGGAGTGTGTGCCCTTACGAATGTACGTACGCACGCACGCGTGGTATAATAGTAAGTATATTTATCCGGACAAAATTTTAATTCATTAAGGGGATATAGTAAGTCAGCTCAAATTCTGATTTCGTCCCCAAGTGCCCGCACGTCGTATGCTATGTACCGACATGTTTGTAATCACTAATACTGTAAGTAGAAAAGTCGTTAGACACTTATTTCATTAGGTTTATCATATTTACGCCTGTTTCTTAACGCCAAGCCAGCCGCTTCTTATTTTTATCACGGTTATTTCCCATTTTAATTTTACGCCGTCCTGTTGCGTATTGTGTATTCCGATCGTAAGCGACACAACTTCTCCCTTCAAAAGCCTAAGCGATACTAACGGGGCGGCAGAATCAAGCTTCATGACGCCGATAGTTATGTAATTTCTTTTTACAGTGAAAATAATGGTATTTTAAAAAAAGTAAATAACATAAGCACTGCTTTATAGTTAGTTCAGTTAGAATGCAAATTTTCATGATCTTATTTAGAGTATTTTATGAATAACAGCGGTTTATTGTTTATTTTGGAGGTAACTTTGGATTTTTTTTGTGTCGAGAAAATTTTACAGAATCGTGTTTTCGTCTAACATAGTCCTTAACATTAATCCTCAACTTTACCATATATTTATTTCAAAATTAATGCTGCAATAATTTCGGCATAACGGAGGATCTTGCTAAGCCATTTGAGTTTATATTTCCCCTTAAATAGTTAATTTTGCTAATAGATAGTCCAGAAATCCCCTAAGTAACGTTCAGTAACATTATTGAGCCAATAAAGAAACTCCACAAAAAAGCCAATCACTTTGAAATTAGTCGATTAGGTAATGTAAGCCTGTTTAAATTTAAGAAAGAAGTGGAAAATTAGGGATGGGTCGAATATTCGTTTTATATTCGGTATTCGGCATATTCGGCAGCCTTACCGAATATTCGTATTCGGCTGATTATTCGGCTAAATCACCGAATATTCGTTAAAGTGATACTCAAAGTGTCCACTGTATTGAAATGTACGAATTGAGTAATGCCATCTTTATCATAATTTTATTGTTGAAAGTATATTTTATTTATGGGTTAAATCTACTTGTATAGCGTTAGGTTTTTGAGGCACTAGATTTATTTCCAATTATAGCAAATAGAAAGCTTGATAAAATGATTTTGGAATCAAATAAAGAAACATTACATTACATTAGTACATTACACTTTACTTTGGTCGTCATTTTTCTAAAATAAGTCCAAATAGTAGATTTCTTGCCACTCATTTTTATCATGAACGAAATACTTTTTTCTCACTGAAATAGTCAAAACATAAGCATGTGCCGGCTATTTGCTCAGTACTAGGTGATGCAATAACATGTCAGGTGTGGTGGGGGAGCGAGCAGCAGGGTCCGGCGCTAATCCCGTGCGGTTAGGTACCGAGGTGATTCTGCCGAATAATGTTCGACCGAATATTCGGTTCGGTAAAAGTTTTACCGAACTTTAGGCCGAATATTCGTATTCGGTGAAATCCATATTCGGCCCATCTCTATGGAAAATGCTTATGAAATTTCAAAAAAACATAGCGCCATCAATTTTAATTTTAATTATTATATATTTTATATTATGTTAATTTTTATTAAAGCGCCTTTGTGTGATATTGATGGTCTATTTAGGGTAGTGACATTATCTTGATCGTTATATTAAGATAGAGTATTTCCAACACAATGCAATTACATATTAGAATACAGCATCATTGATGAGAAGCAATTTATTTTGCTGATTTATATTACGTCGGTTATTTGTTTGAACGATTATACCGTAGTAACAATCCATCTTTGGTCATACATTCATAGAAATTACTCTCAAAATTATTTAAATAAATAAAGGAATAGGCCTGAGTAAAGGCTTTATAAATCATTCATGTTACACTGTGAGCAGTTGGAAGCAAATATAATGTGAATAAATAAATAAAAATAAAAAAGCCTTTTATTTCATGCATTGCACATAACATTTTCTTGTTATAATAATAGGTTATAAATGGACTGTTACATTACTATCTCAAAAGTGAATAGTTACCTATACATTTTGTTGTCCTTTTTATTACATACATATTTATTTTCATTTCTGTTTCTCTGAAATTAAATTTATATAAATTGAAAAAATAAAATATTTAATGTACTTGTTAGAATTCATTCAATTTTTTTTTAATATACATAAAATTTTGGTTTTTAATATAATTAAAAAATAGTTATAAAATGAAACAAAAATAAGAAAATAAAATTATAGATTTAAAATAGAATTAAAAAGATTTAGGATAAAAATACCATGCATGAACCCCTCAAGTAATGTTAGTGAAGTCCTCCTCCAGAGAACGCCAACGGTCTCGATCTTTGGCTGTAATTGAAAATGTAATTGTTTTGTCATGTATATTTGATGGTTCATAGTTAAGCTAGGATCCGGTTGTAGGCGCTGTACTCATTTACCTACAAGTTCTATATTAACGGACCAAATTGATTTATATTCACAATACCCATATTACGTTGGTTTAGAGCCAAAACAGAAAGTTACGCAATATAGACCCGTTACTTGGCGCTGTGGTTAATTTAATAAATTTTATATTTACACTAGAAGTTTGTTCTGTTATATACTGCGCCGTTATAACGTCTTTCTTTTTTAACCGATATATGTATGTATATGATGAATGAACTAGGTACTCATTTCTACAGTAGTATTTTTTCTAGGTACACAGATTTTGATCAATCTTTTTTTATTTCAAAGCTGGTGCTTCTCGTGTGTGCGTGTGCGTGTGCGTGTGCGTGTGCGTGTGCGTGTGTGTGTGTGTGTGTGTGTGTGTGTGTGTGTGTGTGTGTGTGTGTGTGTGTGTGTGTGTGTGTGTGTGTGTGTGTGTGTGTGTGTGTTTAGTGCCATGAATAAGAAAGCTGCTGGTGTGCTGGCTTCTCATGTGGTTCCATATAAATTTGATCAAGATCTGACCTGAGAAGTGTTTGAGTTATCTTTAATAATACGTGTTTAATTGACTTCGAATACATTGATGATGCTCTCATTTTGTTTATATTGAAGTCGCTTGTACATTTTTTTTTTTAATTTTAATACTTGTTTATTGCGCTTTCTTATTCATGGCACTAAACATAATTATTAATTATTACCGAGTGACTGTTAAACTAAAGAAAAGTAGTCAATTAATAACGACTGGATCGACTGTATTGTCATATATTATAATATCAATATTGATCAAACAGTTAAAACGTTACAAGCACAATACTCGATTAAATAGTTTGTTCGGTTTAATAATTTAATATTTGCGAAAGGCGATTAAGGTTTTAATTGTGGCAATAACTATTTTTCGGGTTTGAAAAGAAAATTATTTTATTCTAATATTGACGTAATAAATTATTATTATTTCATATGATTAAATACGAAAAACCTGTCATTACACTTGTGAATTTGGTAGACTTGCAACGCTTATTCGGCTATTATTCGGTATTCGGCCTATTCGTCTACTTTTATCCTATTCGGTTGAATACCAAATATCTATAAGTATTCTGGAGGGGCCACTCCAGAAGTAAAACATGTTAAATAAAAAAAATCATTTAAATCAGTTACATTTGATGAGTATATCTCGTAACAAGCACATAAAAAAGAGATACATTCAGTTGAAGTGAGAAACTCCCTTTTTCGAAGTCGGCTTAAGTCGGGCACTTGGCTTTTATTAGTCATACCGGTACCACAGTTGCGCACGTTTGACATTGCTTGCTTTCCGTAGCCGATCTGTGTATCGGACGCCATAATATTATGTTCTGAGTATTTCACTCAGCCGACTCTTACGACAATTTCAAATGAATATTCATGCCGCGTATTCATATAGCTTTTCCAATATTCCTTTAACTGAATTTTAAAAAAAAAAACTTTGTTTCTCGATTTCTATATGTTAAGTAGATAAGTAAGTAAAAGAAGTGCGAAGCTTGAAATTTTCTTATAAGTAATGTAAATAACGATACGCTATAGAGTAAAATATAGAAGAGCGGCTCGAATCGTCGATGGCCGAATTCTTTCTGATCGGCTCGAATCACTGGCGTTGCGAAGAGATGTTGCATCCATTTGCATTAACTATCGCATCTATCACGACGAGTACTCGTAGGAATTGTTCAGACTATTTCCAGCCGCTTAATATCACTATCCATACCATCTGGATGATTAGCGGTCCACGTGTGGCAGAGTGGTGCGATTGACCAAAAATGTTATTCCTTACACAACTTCCTTGTTGAATAAGTTATCACCAGCGATTTTTCTGGACCGATACGACTTCAAGAAAAAGAGCCCCTAGCAAATGCAATAATTAAAAAAAATGTTTCTAATGATTCCAGATTCCATTTTATAGTACAGTTATTACGTAAAATTGGATGTAATGCTCCTAGGGAGGGACATTACACTTGACTGATGGTAAAAACTGACCAATATTCTTCGGCGGCGTGAAGTATGTTTTAATAGATTATCAATTAGATCAAAGAAGAGGGACAAGGCTGTTGCCCAGTTTTGGGGTGTATACTAGGTACGAAGAATCCCTCAAGTTTGTTATAAATGAAATCTTTGTTACGAATAAGGACGTCAAATATTCTGTATTAACTTCTAAACAGAGTTAAAACTTAAAACCAAAGTTAACTGTCACTTATTGAAACTGAGGAACTTTACTCCCTCGAATCCCCTTGTCATTAAGCTAAATGAACGTCGACGTAGGTATTTGACGTAGAATTTAGTGACTGATCCCCTGAGACCGTTAATCTGCTAAGTGCGTTAACGTGTTAATCTTTTGAAATCGTGAGCTATAATTTTTAAGTTGTAATTGGTTTTTCATCTTTAAACTTTGTTATAGATTTTTGTTAAAGTTTGACGAATTTAAAATTTCTAAATTATTGTATATCTGGTTCTGGATGTAGTTCTTCTGGAGTATTGAAATTTGTCATGTACAATGTAAAAAATTATCAAATATCATTTTTGTAGCCTTGTTAAATTTGTCTTCAAAACTTATATTTTTCCTTTCAAAACCGCCTACACCCTAATTTGAATAAAAAGATTTTCGGCATAGATTCCATGATTATAACTTTTTATTAGCTGACTTTGTCCAATTATTTAATTTTCCTATGTTTTACATTAATATGGGTTATTTTATTAAATTTACGTTATGTCGCAACGATGAGTCTTAAACTATTCTATTACGATAGGTGGCGTTGTAGTCGCTCGATTTATTAATAAATTTTACTGTATATTAAGGGGAAATATAATCTCAAATGGCTTAGCAAGATCCTTCGTTATGCCGAAAATATTGCTGTATTAATTTTGAAATAAATATATGGTAAAGTTGAGGATTAATGTTAAGGATTATGTTAGACGAAAACACGATTTCGTAAAATTTTCTCGATAGAAAAAAATCCAAAGTTACCTCCAAAATAAACAATAAACCGCTGTTATTCATAAAATACTTTAAATATGATCATGAAACTTTGCATACTAATTGAACTAACTATAAATCAGTGCTTATGTTATTTACTTTTTTTAAATACCATTTTCACTGTAAAAAGAAATTACCTAAACTATCGGCCTCTTGAAGCGTGAACGTGATTCTGATTGCTGCCGCCCGGTCACTTCGCTTCGGCCTTTGAAGGGGGAGGTTGTGTCGCTTACGATCAGAATACACATTACGCAACAGAACGACGTAAAATTAAAATGGGAAATAACCGTAATAAAAATAAGAAGCGACTGGCTTGGCGTTAAGAAACAGGCATAAATATGATAAACCTAATGAAATAAGTGTCTAACGACCTTTCTGCTTACAGTATTAGTGATTACAAACATGTCGGTACATAGCATACGACGCGCGGGCAATTGAGAACGAAATGAGAATTTGAACTGACTTACTATATCCCCTTAACATGGTAAAAGCTCTAGATTAAATTTGGTGTGAAACTTCACGACGCCTAACGAAACTAGTATTTTATAAATAGAACATTATATATAATAAGAATGACAAACGAGCACACAGTTCACCTGATGGTAAGTGTTAACTGTGGCCCATAGACATTTACATCTATCCTCTATTTAGAATCAAAGTCCAGACGCGTGTTCACCTATGAGGACTTAAGGTGGTGGTATGTCTCGTTTATAGTTAAAAAGTCTTTTGGTCTCTACACTCATCACTATATTATATATTATAGTATTCTGAGAGAGCGTGGACCTTCGTAGGAGAGCCGACCCATTCAACATGAATGGGATAGCTGGATATGGATTTTATATCAGCATCAAGATATAATTTAATTTCGCTGTCTTGAAAAAATCTTAATGTAAAGGAATATTTTTAAGGGGTTTTAATAAATTTATAAGATTATAAATATTATATTATGTTAAGGCTTATGAGTTATGACTTGTTAGTATAGCACCATACATCAATTGTTATGAGCTCACGAGGTATGTAGAATGGCAGTTGTTATTGACATATTCTAAAACTTTGCGATTATTTTCATCTTAAGCTGAGAAAAAAAAATACAAAGTAGCATACAATTTTCAAAGAGTATTATACAAATGTTATATTTAAGTTCAAAGATATAAATAACGATATATCATTATCGCAGTTTTTGAAAATACGAGTAAATAAAATTAATAATTTTTTTTATTAAATTCACAACTCTTTGTCGATGGAGTGTGTGCCCTTACGAATGTACGTACGCACGCACGCGTGGTATAATAGTAAGTATATTTATCCGGACAAAATTTTAATTCATTAAGGGGATATAGTAAGTCAGCTCAAATTCTGATTTCGTCCCCAAGTGCCCGCACGTCGTATGCTATGTACCGACATGTTTGTAATCACTAATACTGTAAGTAGAAAAGTCGTTAGACACTTATTTCATTAGGTTTATCATATTTACGCCTGTTTCTTAACGCCAAGCCAGCCGCTTCTTATTTTTATCACGGTTATTTCCCATTTTAATTTTACGCCGTCCTGTTGCGTATTGTGTATTCCGATCGTAAGCGACACAACTTCTCCCTTCAAAAGCCTAAGCGATACTAACGGGGCGGCAGAATCAAGCTTCATGACGCCGATAGTTATGTAATTTCTTTTTACAGTGAAAATAATGGTATTTTAAAAAAAGTAAATAACATAAGCACTGCTTTATAGTTAGTTCAGTTAGAATGCAAATTTTCATGATCTTATTTAGAGTATTTTATGAATAACAGCGGTTTATTGTTTATTTTGGAGGTAACTTTGGATTTTTTTTGTGTCGAGAAAATTTTACAGAATCGTGTTTTCGTCTAACATAGTCCTTAACATTAATCCTCAACTTTACCATATATTTATTTCAAAATTAATGCTGCAATAATTTCGGCATAACGGAGGATCTTGCTAAGCCATTTGAGTTTATATTTCCCCTTAAATAGTTAATTTTGCTAATAGATAGTCCAGAAATCCCCTAAGTAACGTTCAGTAACATTATTGAGCCAATAAAGAAACTCCACAAAAAAGCCAATCACTTTGAAATTAGTCGATTAGGTAATGTAAGCCTGTTTAAATTTAAGAAAGAAGTGGAAAATTAGGGATGGGTCGAATATTCGTTTTATATTCGGTATTCGGCATATTCGGCAGCCTTACCGAATATTCGTATTCGGCTGATTATTCGGCTAAATCACCGAATATTCGTTAAAGTGATACTCAAAGTGTCCACTGTATTGAAATGTACGAATTGAGTAATGCCATCTTTATCATAATTTTATTGTTGAAAGTATATTTTATTTATGGGTTAAATCTACTTGTATAGCGTTAGGTTTTTGAGGCACTAGATTTATTTCCAATTATAGCAAATAGAAAGCTTGATAAAATGATTTTGGAATCAAATAAAGAAACATTACATTACATTAGTACATTACACTTTACTTTGGTCGTCATTTTTCTAAAATAAGTCCAAATAGTAGATTTCTTGCCACTCATTTTTATCATGAACGAAATACTTTTTTCTCACTGAAATAGTCAAAACATAAGCATGTGCCGGCTATTTGCTCAGTACTAGGTGATGCAATAACATGTCAGGTGTGGTGGGGGAGCGAGCAGCAGGGTCCGGCGCTAATCCCGTGCGGTTAGGTACCGAGGTGATTCTGCCGAATAATGTTCGACCGAATATTCGGTTCGGTAAAAGTTTTACCGAACTTTAGGCCGAATATTCGTATTCGGTGAAATCCATATTCGGCCCATCTCTATGGAAAATGCTTATGAAATTTCAAAAAAACATAGCGCCATCAATTTTAATTTTAATTATTATATATTTTATATTATGTTAATTTTTATTAAAGCGCCTTTGTGTGATATTGATGGTCTATTTAGGGTAGTGACATTATCTTGATCGTTATATTAAGATAGAGTATTTCCAACACAATGCAATTACATATTAGAATACAGCATCATTGATGAGAAGCAATTTATTTTGCTGATTTATATTACGTCGGTTATTTGTTTGAACGATTATACCGTAGTAACAATCCATCTTTGGTCATACATTCATAGAAATTACTCTCAAAATTATTTAAATAAATAAAGGAATAGGCCTGAGTAAAGGCTTTATAAATCATTCATGTTACACTGTGAGCAGTTGGAAGCAAATATAATGTGAATAAATAAATAAAAATAAAAAAGCCTTTTATTTCATGCATTGCACATAACATTTTCTTGTTATAATAATAGGTTATAAATGGACTGTTACATTACTATCTCAAAAGTGAATAGTTACCTATACATTTTGTTGTCCTTTTTATTACATACATATTTATTTTCATTTCTGTTTCTCTGAAATTAAATTTATATAAATTGAAAAAATAAAATATTTAATGTACTTGTTAGAATTCATTCAATTTTTTTTTAATATACATAAAATTTTGGTTTTTAATATAATTAAAAAATAGTTATAAAATGAAACAAAAATAAGAAAATAAAATTATAGATTTAAAATAGAATTAAAAAGATTTAGGATAAAAATACCATGCATGAACCCCTCAAGTAATGTTAGTGAAGTCCTCCTCCAGAGAACGCCAACGGTCTCGATCTTTGGCTGTAATTGAAAATGTAATTGTTTTGTCATGTATATTTGATGGTTCATAGTTAAGCTAGGATCCGGTTGTAGGCGCTGTACTCATTTACCTACAAGTTCTATATTAACGGACCAAATTGATTTATATTCACAATACCCATATTACGTTGGTTTAGAGCCAAAACAGAAAGTTACGCAATATAGACCCGTTACTTGGCGCTGTGGTTAATTTAATAAATTTTATATTTACACTAGAAGTTTGTTCTGTTATATACTGCGCCGTTATAACGTCTTTCTTTTTTAACCGATATATGTATGTATATGATGAATGAACTAGGTACTCATTTCTACAGTAGTATTTTTTCTAGGTACACAGATTTTGATCAATCTTTTTTTATTTCAAAGCTGGTGCTTCTCGTGTGTGCGTGTGCGTGTGCGTGTGCGTGTGCGTGTGTGTGTGTGTGTGTGTGTGTGTGTGTGTGTGTGTGTGTGTGTGTGTGTGTGTGTGTGTGTGTGTGTGTGTTTAGTGCCATGAATAAGAAAGCTGCTGGTGTGCTGGCTTCTCATGTGGTTCCATATAAATTTGATCAAGATCTGACCTGAGAAGTGTTTGAGTTATCTTTAATAATACGTGTTTAATTGACTTCGAATACATTGATGATGCTCTCATTTTGTTTATATTGAAGTCGCTTGTACATTTTTTTTTTTTAATTTTAATACTTGTTTATTGCGCTTTCTTATTCATGGCACTAAACATAATTATTAATTATTACCGAGTGACTGTTAAACTAAAGAAAAGTAGTCAATTAATAACGACTGGATCGACTGTATTGTCATATATTATAATATCAATATTGATCAAACAGTTAAAACGTTACAAGCACAATACTCGATTAAATAGTTTGTTCGGTTTAATAATTTAATATTTGCGAAAGGCGATTAAGGTTTTAATTGTGGCAATAACTATTTTTCGGGTTTGAAAAGAAAATTATTTTATTCTAATATTGACGTAATAAATTATTATTATTTCATATGATTAAATACGAAAAACCTGTCATTACACTTGTGAATTTGGTAGACTTGCAACGCTTATTCGGCTATTATTCGGTATTCGGCCTATTCGTCTACTTTTATCCTATTCGGTTGAATACCAAATATCTATAAGTATTCTGGAGGGGCCACTCCAGAAGTAAAACATGTTAAATAAAAAAAATCATTTAAATCAGTTACATTTGATGAGTATATCTCGTAACAAGCACATAAAAAAGAGATACATTCAGTTGAAGTGAGAAACTCCCTTTTTCGAAGTCGGCTTAAGTCGGGCACTTGGCTTTTATTAGTCATACCGGTACCACAGTTGCGCACGTTTGACATTGCTTGCTTTCCGTAGCCGATCTGTGTATCGGACGCCATAATATTATGTTCTGAGTATTTCACTCAGCCGACTCTTACGACAATTTCAAATGAATATTCATGCCGCGTATTCATATAGCTTTTCCAATATTCCTTTAACTGAATTTTAAAAAAAAAAACTTTGTTTCTCGATTTCTACAAATAGATGGTTATCGGAACATTTGTTGGCTAAATGTGTACCTAGAGCACTGAATAAATTATAATGCTCAGGTAGGTAGAACTTAAAATCTAACCGCATCATTCAAAGATTTATTTCTTTTTTAATGTGGGATCGCGCATTGTTATGTAATACCTAATTTAACTCGGTCCAACGATGGCTTTATTGATATGAGTTAAGAAGCCAAATGTTGTTGAGTGCATAACTCATGGAGGCATTCACAGTTACGTCATCTAATAATTTCCAGTGGTATACTCAAGGACGACCCATCAATCGGATAACATATTACTTTGTTCGCATGCGTCTTTATCTTAGGTACTGGTTGCACTGCAGATTTTGGCTTACGGCAGCCAACTGATTTCTGCACCGTCTAGAGTCTAGACGAATTTACACAACATTTGAATTAATGAAACATGAAACAATTGACAATCATTATGTTTTTTATCGTAGCTCATAAACAAATAAAAAAATCAAATAAAAAATGTACATTTGTTCTCAAAGAAGTCACTAAAACCTAAAGTCGAAAAACTGGCACTAAAGATAATGATACGTCACTTCGACGTACGGCAGGTAAATAATGACGAAATGTGTAGTGCAAGCTCCAAAGACCGACGGAGTTGGCAGGAATGGCCAGCTTAGCGATCCGAAAAAAAAAACGTACGGGTCGCACTCCGGGAGTGCCGGCAGAAGTGAAAACTTGAATATTAACGTTGTGCATTTTTGATATTTTGGAATGTCTTACGAATTTTAGATCAGGTCACGTGTCCTGACGCGAGTTTAACATTTTTTACCCATTACAAAAAAAGTGTACAACGTCGCTAAAGAAGTTTTCACTTCAACAAACTAATTAAATCGATTTTCCCAAATCAATTACGTCGATTCGACGTAGGTTATCTATCTAGGGTTAAACTTACGCTTTTGGAGATTTTATGAGCGTATATACTTGACTCCATTGTTGATGCCTCTGACGTTATAGGGAAGGGTCTGTATTGTGTCGCTGATCTTGTGCGATGAGCGCGCAAGCAGCATAAATACAGTACTATACCTGGTTGTTAGCCGCGTGCCCATGTTAACAATACGCACAACCAGGCGATTCCTTCTTCGGCTTCGGGTATTGCTTTGCGGTGTGCTCCTCACAGCAGGTCTATCCATGCTATTGGCCGATGGCAGCATTGTGAATAATGGTCTCAATGTTCACTCTTAGTATCTATGAATAGCATTCATTGATATTCCGGAGACTGCAGCCTCCCTGGAAAGGGTTTTGATTGCGCGATTAAAACGCATCCCCGCCTGCCTTGTCGAGTATTAATTTTTCGGATGTGTTCAAATATGGATTCCTTCCGAAGTTGCGAGTTTTGACGATTTGTTATTATGTTTTTTTTATAGGATAGGGTGACAAACGAGCACACAGTCCACCTGATGGTAAGTGGTTGCTGCGGCCCATAGACATCTACATCTATCCTCGATTACAAATCAAAATGCAGATGCGTTGTCACCCATGAGAACTAAGATGGAATGCCTCGTTTCCAGTAGAAAGGGTCTCCGGTTCCCTACACTCACCATACGAAACACAGCAGAATTAAGCTTCAATTTGACGCTAGTATTCTGTGAGAGCGTGGTCCTTCCCCGGTCGAGCCGACCCATTCGTGCTACAACTATACTACTAATAAAACTGCAGCATGGCTCTACCACGAAAATTACTTCTTTTGGGGTTGGACTTGTAGTTAGTCTGATGTTTGTGGATCCTTTTCCCATAAAACCCTCTTTTTAGGATTTCATTCTCACTAAAGTGTGACATTTACCACTATTATTCGTAACGTTCTAGAAAAATCTAATATACTTAACATACACAAAACACATCAAAATTTTATCATTTCAAATTGTTGACATAAAAGTATTAATAATCGTGAAACATAACAAAAGAAAAGCGACATTACGTCGCTCAGATAATCCCTGAGCTTATCATTTCGAGCAAATAATGAACAGCTGACGGTGTTATAATTCATAATATTACAATAGGCGGTCCACCGAGCAAAGCGACATTCTCTTATTAAACAAATTTGACTTTTAAAATACAATTAATACGATATAAAATGAATGAATAATTGATTTATTAAGATAGTTCACGGTAGCAGCCTAAGGAATAGTTCCCACGGCTCGAAAATGCGTATACCGGAACGTTGAAACTGCTGTTCTTTTGGTGAAGCGGAACGGCGAATTGGCTTTGTTCAGTAGCGGATGGTGGCGCTTAAATTCCGACGACGTAAATTGCAATTGTAGCTAATGCGTTCGCGGAATTCAATTTAAGCTATTCCGTCCGCTTTTCATGGTAAATGTGCTGACAAGTGAATTGTTGGTGGGACGTGGGACAGTTATATAAAACGCTCCGCTACTGACGTAGTTGTGTAAAATTATATAGTTTTTTTAAATAAAGAAAACTTTTATTAAATAAACGTTGATTTTGATTTGAATACAATAATAATAATAATGTCCTCCGGACCGAATTTCAGTCACGGAGGCTAGCCATCGGCGCAGGACAGGATTATAGTGCCCAAGTGTATGCGCAAGCACAGGTGCACTCTCTATTCCCTCACTCTCATAATCCGATGGGAGGGTAAACCGACACGACCGGAGAGAGATCAGGCGCAGGAGCAACGGCTTTACGTGCTTTCCGAGGCACGGGGGTGAGAGGAGTATTACAATTACGGGGAAGAACCACGCTCTCACAGAATACCAGCGTGAAATAGTGGCTTAATGCTGCTGTGTTTCGTATGGTAAGTGTAGTCAACCAGAGACCCTTTTTGCTGGAAACGAGGCATTCTATCTTCCTCACGGGTGACAACACATCTGCATTTTGAATTGCATACGAGGATAAATGTAGATGTGTATGGGCAACAGCAACCACTTACCATCAGGTGGACTGTGTGCTCGTTTGTCACCCTATCCTACAAAAGAAAACAAGAAAAGTCCAATTACTTAACATTTAATTATTACTATAATTAATAAATAAAAATAGTACAGCTATATGGTATGTTAGAAAATAATTTTCCTTAATTACATCATCATTCGTGATCTTCAAAAAATGTTCTAGCATTGAGTTGTGCGCTAAGAAACGCGGGTTCGAATCCTGCACGGAAGTTAGTATTTCTATGGCTTACAAATAGATCGGGTCTGGATGTTTGTCCTAGTGCATTTTATGTAATTTGTTAACTGCCTTCACGATATAGGAGAAAATTCTACTGTGGGGGTAACGTTTTTTGAAAAAAAAGTAGAGAAAAAATATCTCTCTCACTTATTAAGTTTTTTTCTGTTTCGCTAATTGCAACGGGTTGCTGCTCAAAAATGGTAACTTGCTTCGAAAAGAGGGCGCTCGTATCTGACGATACGGAAATTGCTTTTTAACGGTGGTCTTATGGAAAAGTTTCGGATTTAATACGAATCTTCTATCCGTTACACAAATTTTAATTTTATCCGTGGGACCAATTAAATTGTTAATCCAAAAAAATGAATTGTATTATTGAGTGCTGAATTACCAGATGCTCGGCGATGAAGGAAAACATTGTGATTAAGTTCGCCAGTATGCTCTAGTGCAAACCGGCAAGCTAAGTTGCCAACCACAGCTGGCAATTACATACCTTAGTAGTTAGTACTGAATGCTAAGGTTTGTGTTTACTCCGTAACAGGTGTTTTGTCCTTGTGGTGGAGAGTCGTCAATACGATAAACACTTGAAAGTATTGAAATTACAAAAGACATAAAATGAAGCTTCAAACACGTGCCGCTATAATCGTATTGTACCGTTTGAATTTGCCTACTTTGACAAATAGATTGGCTACTAGGCTTCGTGGTCGGCGCATGTTAATTAAAGATGGTTGTTGCGGTGCGAATCGACGGGTAATCGAAGACGGATCGTATTCGATACTGCAACTGGATCGTTTCGATTGGCTGCCATCATGGAATGACATGACATGTGTCTACATGTAGAAATCGGCTAAGTACGCACATACTAATATTTAATTTATTTTGAATCACATCATCATGCTTTTAATACACATTATTGGATGTAAGCATTTTTCCTGCACTGTACCTGTCACAGTATATCAATATTCAAATAATAAAGCGGCAGTAGCCTAATGACAGGGCGCGGACCGCGAACTCAAAAAGGTCGTGGGTTCGAATCCGCCATTCGACTACTGGCGTGAACCGCTCGTAACACAAGCAATTTATGCTTACCACGAGTGGTTAAGGGGAATATTAGTAATGTTTATAGAATTGTTAATATTCTTTAAAAAAATCCACTGTTCAAGATAGGCCTCCGACATAGATTGCCTCAAAGGCGGGGTTATTTGCCAAAGCTTGAAAGGCGGATAAGCGACCTCATTTTTTAATTTTTAATTGTTATTAAGAGAGACTAGCTGCCCATCTCCTAGTTTTTCTCTGTCGCTTCTAACGACACCTACGGGACGATATAGTGTAAGCTATATCCTTATACAGTCACCAAGCACTTTATACTGCACGTACCATTGAAAATAATTACTACTTGCATGGATATCTTGTTCTTGAGCGCAGAGCCGAAGCCCTTGCTTCAAAGGTGTTGCCTCCATCACCAGTTTATCGTGATAGGTTAAATTAAATCAAAATCAATAAATAATCGGATGTTTCTTAGGTACTCTTTTAGATGCTCGATAATACTGATTCTTAAGTTGCCATCTAAAATGAATACAATTTATGTAATTGAATAAAATGTTTTGATTTTAACATTGACTTTGACTAACTAATCAATAGATATCAGCTATTTTTAAACTCCGATTTAATATGAAGTACATACGTTCCTATCATAAATCTTTCATAAATTTATAACATCGAAATCCTAATAGTAAGCAAAAAGCAAAATGGTATTTTAGAATTTATCATACCACATATTTCACCATCGGAGACCACCGAGGCTAAGGCGCTAAGTCTGAAATATGAAGAATCAATAAAGCGCACAAGAAGAACGTGTAATCTCATAATGCTATTAAATCACTTCATTTATCTCAACTTGACTGGTTTATGTGAACGCTAAGGGAGTCTTTTGGGAAGTTAATATCGTTACAGCCTATTCAGGTGACGATGTAATCCTTTCTCTTTGGAGCTAATTTTGTGTTTGTGAAGCTCTTTTGTAATTCAGTGCTTGAATGTTGCCGACTTGTGCAAATTACGCCAATTGAACATTCTGTAAAATTTTGGAGTGCTTGAGTTTGAATAAAAATATTTTTGCATTATGTTAGCATCAGGCAACATTTCCTTCTTTCAACATTTTTGATGCAAAAGATATTCTATTTTCTTTAATAAGTTACGTAACGATAATTTAAACATTTTGTTGATATGTTTTAAAATTATTGACAGATCAGTAATAAGATATTTAGTAGAACCAACAATCTATAAAAACGGTTCTAAAATGTTACTGCTGCATAATGTGTAATTGTGATCGAAGTAATTAAACGGATGATCCACCTTATAGATTTTTCTGTTCCTTTGTTTTGTTTTCCTAATTTAACATCGTACAAAATATCATTGTTTACAAATCTGTAGCCCGGGGTAGGACCACGCTCTCACAGAACATCAGCGTAAAATAGCATCTTAATGTTTCTGTGTTTCGTATCGTGAGTGTAGAGAACCGGAGACACTTTTTACTGGAAATGAGGCATCCTATTTAAGTCCTCAGGCGTTACAGCGCATCTGTATTTTGATTCTTAATCGAGGATAGATGTAGGTGTGTACGGGCCACAGCGTCCACTTACAATCAGGTGTACTGTGTGCTCGATAGTCACCCCTATTTTATAAAAAAAATTGATACAATAAAATTTGAATACACCGTTCTATTTCGACGGTTTCGCAGAAAAAGGAATATATTTCTGGAAAGCAATCGAAATGTTTTTTCTTTTCGCTGTCTCCACACTACAACTGGTCTCTTTTCTGATTCGCAACTACAAAGAGAATTGATCGTCTCGTTAAAATTGTGTTAATGGCTAGCAATACGCCCCGCCTTCGCATGGGTGATTTCTGGATATCGACAGCAGCGCCACTTACCAGTTCCAGTTGAGTTTTTAAACTATCCAGGGTTTTTGCAAGACTAACGGACTGAAATTGACTTTTTATATGATAAGAAAATATATGCAAAGTAGTAGTGGAGATGAACTAATCAAAGGTATCGAAAAAGGGATTTTAAATAAACGATCTTGCTTTTTATAGTCAATCATACATTTTCACATTGCCTAAATTCTCTCTGTATTATTATTGTCTGTTTTATTATTCATTTATAAAATCTATTTCTACCTGGTTATTAAAATATGTACCTTATTGTATTTCAAATACGACCTATATATATATATATATATATATATATATATATATATATATATATATATATATATATACTTTATTTTAATTTTTTATACACTTTATTGTACTAAAGGTACAAACGTCGGGACGTATAACCGTATGCCATTTTCTACTAGGCAACCGGAAATTTTATGGGAGGACTGTGTACTCCATGAGGCTAAAGTGAAAAACTATCTTACTACTTACTAGATAGTAATCTATATTATATTTTACGCCATCTATCAATTTTAACCCGTTTGCCTTATTTATGTAAAAGGAGGAAACTATTAACAGAAATGGTGATAATATTTGCAGATAATATTAGTCAGTAACTAGTTGTATATTATTTGGAATTACGATATTAAATGTAGTTTTTTAATATCGAGATCAAATTAGATCTTACTGATTACGATAAATAAAGTACATTATTATTGTTATCATCACAGCCCATTACGACTAAAAGTTGAAAAATACATAAGTCAAGTCAACCTAAAACTAAATACGTTAGTAGTTAGTATATTGTAATTTTTAGTTAATATAACATTTTTTTAAAGAGTATATTGTCAAAATTATTTTGTTTTTCGCGTCATTTTTATACTTAATTTAACTTTAATAAACGAAGTGACCCTAATTCCCAAGCGTTTTTTGAACATTTTGACGAGACCACCCGCAGATTCTTATTCAGCATTACAATTTGCTTAAACGAGGGCGACGGTTTTATAATTTTGAAGTAATAAGAGCCTTTGTGTTATTAACCTGGGAAATCTAGCTCATGATTGCGCAAATGTGGAATTTTGAGTCCTCTTGTTTTCAGGAATTAATATATACAGTTGTTAGCACTAACCATTCAAGATACCTTTGGTTATGATTTAATCGAAAAATCTAAAGACTAAAATTTCTCGGTTAATTGTTTTTATTGATTCAGCTGTGTACGTCTGTGTTTTGCCATTAGGTTAATGAAATGCAGGGTCAAAGAAAAGAGCTTTTTCGGATTTCCTGAATTCTTAACTCTTCATTTAACCTTCATTTCGTTTAACCCTCAGAAGACACAAGTTTACGCGTTAACCACTAAAAAGAACCCCTTTGTCGTATCTCCTCAGTTTCAAGGCACTCGTTGACTCAGCCAGTATCGGAATCCTCGGCGTCGACATATCGAGTGACATGCAGTTTCGTGGTCACTTGGCAGAGAAGGCCAAATTGGCCTCTAAAAAGGTTGGCGTGCTCAGCAGAGCGGGACAATTTTTCATGCCGGCCCACCGCCTGCAACTTTACAAGGCGCCGGTTCGGCTGCACATGGAATACTGTTCCCATCTCTGGGCTGGGGCTCCCCAGTGCCAGCTCCTTCCACTTGACCGCATCTAGCGCAGAGAAGCTCGAATCGTCGACGATCGAGTGCTTTCCGATCGGCTCTATTCATTGGCGCTACGAAGGGATGTTGCATCTCTTTGCGTATTTTATCGCATCTATCACGGGGAGTGCTCTGAGGAATTGTTTGGATTAATCCCAACCACCAAATTTCATGATCGCACTACGCGGCAAACGTCCCGATACCATCAACACCATCTGGATACTTGGTGGTCCACCACTGTACGTTTCACTAGGAGTTTTCTTCCGCGTACGGCCTTCCTGTGGAGTAATTTACCACCGTCGATTTTTCCGGACCGATACGATCTGGGGACCTACAAGAAAAGAGATTACTCCTTTCTAAAGGGCCGGCAACGCACCTGCAATTCCTCTGGTGTTGCGGATGTTCATGGGCGGCGGTAGTCACTTAACATCAGGTGAACCGTATGCTCGTTTGCCTCTTCTTCTATAAAAAAAAAATTTAGTTTTAGTCTACCAATTACCTTTCCATATTTTCATGATCTTCTTTTAAAAGCGGTACCGGACATCGTAGCATATTAGTTCCGTTAATGTGCAATGCTATTTTAAGTTAGTAATTATCAGCGTTCATATTTTTTCTTTATTATAAATATTTGTTTGCAGTCTGTTAGTTATCCTATTGGGAATTTCTAAAATTTCTTACTCAAAAATATTTTCAATGAGTTTTCTGACGTGCAATTATTTTTGCACTACAGGGAATCCTTATTCCGTTCTAAATGAAATTTGAGAAGTCTGTCGGCATCACGCAGCTATCGGCTTTTATGTTAATAAATATATTGTATTGTCATACATTATATGCATGCGTTTCTTATGTTGGCAATGAAACAAAAACAAAATTAACAAAAACATTACGAATTCACTGTTGTTAGGACAAGAGCGGAGGCGGAAGATCTGTTGCCGTGTTTAGGAGCATCGATTGGTGTTCCTGATGCTGGATGCACGATTTTCGTTGCTTTTGGGGTGTAATTGGGTCGAAGTTCCTTTGAGGTGGTGTAGAGTTAGGACGTTAGGAGTCTGGATTGCGTACACGCGTACGCTAGCGCCCGCACCGCAGTGCCGCGTCGCACGCCGGCTTGGCAACCCGTGCTGTTACTGTACTATATTCGGGAATGTTTGCGAGTGTTCCGTTCGATAACATGCGACGCGTTGCGGTAGGTTTCGTATGACTTGCGACCGATCGCCATTTACTTTTTAATGTCCGCGTTTTTTATATTATGGAAATCCAGTGCAAGTGCCGTTTTTACAGTATTTACCCACAGTGTATTTAGTAGTGTGTTTGCCACGGAAGTTCACTGTAATAAGTGTTTAATAGGCAAGTTTGTGTTTTATTTGCAATGATAATGCAATGTTGTTCGTATTTCCATTAGATTATGTATAAGTACTTAAGTTATGATGATTTTCATAATTAAAACTTCTCTTTAATTTTATATGATAAACACCAGACAAAAAACTATATTTAAAAAAGACATCTATATTGAATAGCCATAAACAAAGTTATTTCTTGTAATTTATCTGTTTCAGCATGTGTACAAATAATTGTTCTATATCAATTTTATGAGAACTCTATAATTAACAACTTTTGTCAAAATTTAGCAATATATTACTTTTGGTATGGATTATTTTCGCAGGCGACATATTTTTTTAAATTAAGATTAAATTAATCATGCTTTTCTATTTTCCTCAAATGAATGTCGGTCTGTGATCTAACGTTGCAATGTGTGTATGCATTGACTCTGAACAGTCCAATGCGTGTTACAGTGGATTTTTTTCTAAATTTATTGCTAATTCGACGGAGGATCATTGGGTTGTGACGTTGTGCTTAAACGAGCCACACTTTTTCGATTTTATTAAAATACATCAATAGACAACATTGCGGACAGATATTTTTTTAGGTTCCGTTATCATATAAGAAATCCTTAGAATTTCACACAGCTTCATACGCTATAGAAATTATATATATATATATATATATAAATTTAAAAAGTTCGTTTGATACACGTTTCAATTTTAAATCAAGAAAATGTTAAAAATTCATATTATTAAGCACTTTCGTTCCATGTAAACTCGGTTATAATTTTTCCATCTCCATAATTGCCCGCATTATCACATGATAAAACTAGTTATTACACTATGGACATATCTAAAAAACGGCTGCTACTGACTAATTTTGATTAAAGTTTTACTTATTGAGTCATGGAACCCTATATTACGCGTGGTTAACACGCACTTGACAATTTTTTACTAGATAAAAAAGAGGCCAAATTATTTAATATTATTTCGCAATGTTATTGATGCAAGTATTTATATATTATATATAATATAAAACATATTATATATAAAATTTTTGCAGTGGTACGGTAAGCACAACAGTATTTTTTTCTACCGAGGAGGTTCTATAATACACGCGTATGTATTTTATATCTGTTCACTGATTTCTGGGAAACGCCGGAAGCGATATTAAAAATTATTTTTCTTATTAAATAGGTATTTTTAATAGTTTAGTTGTGGTCCGATATATTATATTAAAAGAACACATCCATCCCTAAAGTTGGAAAAATAGATGTTGAAGATTGTAATAAAAATGTAAAGTCCGAGCCTCGATTCTACGAGAAATAATGTTAGCACTGCAATCAGACCAGGACCACTTACGTGAAATTAGTTTTACTCTTTTTAGTTTTTTAAGTTATTCTGGTATCGTGGTAGCTCACATGACTAACGCTCGCAAAATAACAGTAAATGTGTGTAAATATAACAGAATGTGAGTAACCCGGGTTCGATCAACGAAATTGTTAATTGCAATTTTAAGTGCTGATTTACCTGCCTTACCTGCATGTTTGAGGAAAAAGAAAAAAAATTTTCAAAGACATGTGAAGTTCGCCATTGGGGCATTAGGGCGGACACTTCGTTGCCCTCAAACCATCTCAGAAATGAGGGGAGGCCTGTACCCAGCAGTGGGACGTATAATATAGGCTGTAACTTTACTTTTTACCTTAAGTTATACTTTACTTTTTCTTAAAATATTTTTATTAATATTTTCTTTTTAAGAAAATACCAGTTCTATTTATTCTTTATTCCAGGGCATAAACTATTTGTATGAGAGCAACAGCTCCGTAATTCATGATTGTAAATACAAATTTTTGGAAGTGTTTTTATATAGCGACCCGCCCCGGCTCCTGTGTAAGATCTATTAATGTGGCCTTTTTTGGAAACAGAAACAGAAACTTTTTTATTCAATGTAGATTATAAACAATACTTATTGAAAGTCAATTTTTTTCATTTACCACTGGTTCGCAAAAAAACATTTGTCCTGGGAAGAACCAGCAAGAAACCCAACGGGACTTTTTTTTCAAATAATAGCTTACAATCATGTTTAAAATTAACAACACAAGACAAATTAGAAATAGCTTGGTAGCGATCACCCTTAACAGGGGTTATTATCCATCATAAATTATTTCATATTATAATAACCCTTTTATACAAACATAGTTTAATGAAAATTTTGAACTTTGCGTATGACAAATTTTGTATATTTTCTAGGATTTTGTTGTAAAAGCGTATACTCGTACATCGCCACAAGAATCAATTAACTGACTCGCTGGAATCGAGTAACTGGTACTTGTACTGGAGGTACTGGATTTAATATAATCAAAAACTATTTGTTTTATTAACTTTATTTTATTTAATCTCTACTGGCATTGCTCTCTGTCTTTTCGTGAAGTTCAATTACATTCGATTCCCAATCTGACGCACGGACGGACAGACAGTCAGAACAAAAGTTTTGAAAATTGTTATTAGTGATTTATCTCCTGCATATAAACGCCTCAGCTCGATATTACCAACAGACAATTCAATTTTATTTAAATGTATAGATAATGTGTAGTTATGTACAGCGCATGCAAATAAAGGACAATGTAAAATAAATAATTCAGACGCGTGCTTTATCTGTGCCTCGTCTATGACAAATGCTTACAGATTTTCCTTTTACCAATACTACCCTTAATTGAGAGCTTGATTGCAAATTTGTTTTTATACGTTTCATTTATTTATTTTACGTGGTACAGACAAATTGTAGCTTTAGCAGAATAGGTTTATAGTGCCCAAGTGCACTCTCTATTCCATCACTCTCATCCGATGGAATGGTAATCTGACACGACCGGAGACAGATCAATCGCAAAGCCGCTTTACGTGCTTTTCAAGGCACGAGGAAACACTGCCAACCTCCTGGCTTGAAGATGCTATTGTGAATTTCTTATAACGGATTTTTTTTAATAACGGATTTTGACCCAGGATGGGTGTTTACAACCACTAGATCAGCGATGCAAAAGATGGTTATACTTGTATTTTCTCTATGCGATAAAATCTATAATGATCTAGCTGGTCCTGACATGCTATCGCCCGAACTCGATCGGTTCGGATCGGAATTTTGTGTGTCGTCAGTCGTCACAGATTTTAAAACCGGACGATTTGATTAGCGTCCATGCTCGCTCATACGTAAACATCTATGTTGGCCGATGGCCGATTATCGGACAGATTATTCTACATGTGTTGGTAGTTTAATTGAAATTAATTGGTATTAGTGTTTTAATTGGTGGAATTGTAAGATACTTTATAGCTAATTCGTACTTTTGACGGAATACAACTTTCTTAGGCATGGAAATTTTTGTAACATTGAAATAATTTTTAATGTTTGGTTATAGTAATTTCACTTCTAAAATATGTCACAGGCAATGATTTTAGATTGCAATGAGGTATACGTTTTATAATTAAACTGACGGCTCCGTGGTGCAGTAGCTTAGCAATGAATTATAGCGCCGATGGCCGCGTGTTCGAATCCCGCACGGAACAAACCACGGAACAATTTGTATGGCCTACAAGTAATTGTTCGGGCTCTGGATGTTTGTCCTAGCGCAATTTATGTATGTAAACTGCCTCCATGATACAGGAAAAAATTCTAGTGTGGAGGTAACGTTATAAAAAAATTATTATAAATAATAAATATTAGTGATTATAATGTATGGCGTTGCTATATGAAATGGAACAGGCGTTAGATCTAGATGTTATATACTATAATGTGCAGTCTACCGATTTACAGATTATGTACTCTCTCATTAAAAATACTTACTGTTTGATTATAATTACAATAATAATACGAATTTTAATTTTGTCAACAAAAAAAAAAAAAAAGAAAAAACGTTCAAAATTTTGCAACCTGCTGTAAATCATTACAAAAGATTTTACCCGTATTTATTTTTAGGCTTTTAAATTTTACGTTGCAAGTTAACTTTTCGAGATGAATTTCAGACACTACAGTACCTAATGTAATAAGTGTGTGTTCAAATCGTATTGTTATTAAAGATTGTTAAATTACTAGCGATCTGACCCGGCTTCGCACGGGTGATTTATGGATCTCGACAACAGCGCCACCTACCGGATCTAAATCTAAACTTTTCAAATCAACACAAAATTTCATCCATCCAGCCGCTTAGAAGTTCAGTCACATACACACGGACAGAAAAAATCTTAATATATATATTAGTTACGTGTCATGTTGTTTGTCCGCAATGGACTCCTAAACTACTTAACCGATTTTAATTAAATATGCACACCGTGCGCAGTTTGGTCCAACTTGAGAGCTAGGATAGTTTTTTGCCCAGGAGTGACCCACAATTTTTTTTGCGAATTAAATTATTTTTAATAGGACATGACAAAGGGTCGTCGAAAAGGATAGAACAACGTCTGCCTGCTTCGATTAACAATGTTGATCGAAGTCTGCCTGGCAAGCTAGTATGTATATATGTAAAGATTATTTTTCCTGTTGTCTTGATGTGTCACGGCTCATGGTGTAAAGTAGGTACTAATTATTTTTAACTTGAAATTTCTTATTTAATTAGTTTTGAATGGACTAGAACATTTTTCCGCTGTTTGAAAATTGTTGGTTCAACGCGTGACCTATATATTTCTGTGCTATTAATCCGGTGGCGCGACGCGATACTTTTATATGGTATCCCTCTACAGCCGAGTGAAACTCAGCGGAATTAATGATCCGTTCACGTACGGTGAACTTATAGCCGACTTGTATATCATTATTTGCTTCTTTGAGTTAAGAAAAAATTGCAGTCCCTTTAAAAAAAGAACGGGAACGAGTTTCGTTAATTTTGAAATGTAATGAGTATTCAGGCAATAGGAGCCGCAGTAGCTCAGATGGTTAGCGCTCGCTGTAAAAATTTCACAGTACGCGAGCAAACCGGGTTCGATCCCTGCCGGCACCGATGAAATTGTTAATTGCAGTTTTAAGTGCTGATTTACCATGTGCTCGGCGGTGAAGGAAAACATCGTGAGGAAACCTATGTGACAAATAAGAAAAAATATTTCGAAGACATGTGAAGTTCCACCAGTCTCCAGTTGCCTACACGCATTGGGGCAGCGCGGCGGACATTCACTTCCCCTAAAACCCTCTCAGAAATGAGGTAAGGCCTGTGCGCAGCAGTGGGACGTGTATAGGCTGTAACTTTACTTTACTTATTCAGCCAATCACCATGTAGAAGACGTACACAGAAACTCTGAATTACATTTATGAAAAGTACAAGTGGTGTGCATACATTTTTTATATTTGCTTGGATCATACATTCAGTGGTCACACAATTTTCTTATTGAATTGAGAGCCCTGATTTTGATCACATATCATTGTACGTTACGTTCCCATTCTTGACTCAGCATTCTGATCTCGGTCTATGTTATCCATCAGCTATATTTGAATTTTACACATTCGTCGTGAGATAGGATGACGTATATCGCTGGGGACAACATGAGACATGGTCATTTTCGATTTTCTATTTGGAAATTGCAATGGGATCGGTGTTTGAAAGTTCACATTTAATCTGACCTGGTCTGTAGAGTCTGGTAAAATAAATAAATAAAAAAGTATTTATTTGGCATATAAAAATACAATGTTAAAATTTAAATAGAGAGCTTAATAACTAGTTGTGACAAAACGGTCTGTGACTCAGTTGTGACGGGAAACCCATTACTCCTGCAATTCTGCCACAGCCTTTGCGCATAATTCATACAAGGTCTTAGGCAATTGATGAAACACACGTATCAACAATAAAAAAGTAAAAATAAAAATATAAATAAAACAATTAATTAATTATACTTTCTAAATACAAAAAAAGTTGTCTAATTTGAGGGGGTATCAAAGCCACAGTCTGGTTCTACTGTAACTGGCGGCAGATTTTAAAGGGCAACATGTTGGGAAAAAAGTCTCCTCCAAGTCTTAAATGAATAATTTTTGCATTGAAATTTTTACAAAATAGAAATAAACTTCATACACGCAAGCAAGTATAATAAATAGATTGCATACTAAAACTAACCAAATATATATTTTTATAATACTTTCCAAGGGGTGGGGTGAGTGGGCGGCATTTTTGCTCTAAAGACCCCGGGTGACGGAGACGACTGTTAAAACTGAACGATTCGCAGCACTGTAAAATATCGAGACGTGTACAGCAACGGGAACGGCTTAAACCAGCAGTAAACTTTTAAGGTACATAAAAAATAAAGAAAGGTAAAGATGTAGCGATTGGAACAAAAGGCATATGTATGGTTAAAACATGTATGCTCATTTAATTAAAACAAAGAGTTTATGCGTGAAGTCATAGTTGTGGTGAATCTAGCTCATATTTCATCGACTCTGGAAACCATAATTGTATCTATATATGTATAATTTTCACATGTGGTACCGCCTCGTCAACAGCACTATCTAACCCCTGCTGTAGGTCGTTGAACCCGTTCGATATTGTTGCAATAACCCTTTTTACTATGCACTGTACTATTTATTATTAGCTAATGTATCGATGAATCATTCATGATTAAGGCGAGGTGGCCACAGAGTAGGGTAGATCAGAGCACTCATTGCCTTGTACGATTATATTGTAGAAGTATGTCGTGTGTCTCCTGCTTAAGAGAAATAAAGCGGCTATTTGAGTAGTTACCAGTACTGTTTATATATGAAAAAAAAATTAAACGTTAAAAGAAGAAAAACATGCTGTGTGCTAGAGCTGGGGTAGCTCAGTGACGTTAATTTCACAGTACGCGAATCCAGATCCGAATTTCTTTACAAAATTATTAAATGCTGGCTTACTACGTGATTGGCGGTCAAGGAATCAGGAAACCTTCATCTCCGAGTAATAAAATTTAGACAGAAATGAAATAAAATTAGAGAGCTGAGAAGCTATAACGTTACTTCTACTTATGCATAACATTTTAAATATTTTGAAAATGGTTTGCGTCTAGATATGTTAAATTACGCGAGTTTCAAGAATTGAAAATTTCATTTTATTATAAATCTTTTGATAAATTGTATTAGAAGTAGTAATACAATATTTTAGTGACAACAATAATTTAATAATCTTAGGTTTTTATCGTAGATTTTCTGAAAATATTCATGGTTTCTTCGGTTGATATAGACAATATTTTTTGGTCTATGAACATAGTTCTTAGTCTGAACGCATGTAACTTCAAAATCGTGGCAGTGCACACGTACTATAACTCCCAACAAAAAAAAGTGGGCTCGTATGTTTTCCAATTTTAACGCGTTTCTATTTTTTAAATGGCATAGAAGATAACATGTTTACCTGATTTCAAGTGATTACTGCATCTTTTTTTTATATAATGAGGGTGGAAAACGAGCGTTGTAACCCCTGAGGACTAAGATGGAATGCCTCACACCTACTACGCGTTCATTTCGAGTTTGCCGTCGTAGACCGTTACGACGTCACAGCTGACGGTACCGTAGACGAAAAAAGTCATCATGTTTATGTTTTTTAGTATTCATATTTTCAATAAAGTTAAATAATAACGTGTTCGATGAAATAAAATATTTTTTGAATGATGATGATGATGAAATAATAACGTGTTCGATAAAATAAAATATTTTTTTATAGTTTTATTTTACATTTTAAATATATCAAATTAAATATTTTCGAACAAATTAACGAATATCAACAGAAACAAAAACAAAAAATCAACAGTAACAAAAACAACAGCAAAAACAGTAACAAACTAGAGAACGTACGGGAGCATAAAAACTGACGTAAATACACTTCGACGTTGCTATCGGTACTAAAAGGGCGACGCTTGAGGCGCGGAATGAGGGGGCGCGGCGGGAGGTAACGGCATTCTTGAAGTGAACGACTAGTACTTCATACAACGGGGAGTAGAGACGAATGCTTCATAACTGCGGCATCAGACCGATGGAGAGAAAGATCTTACTACTAATTCCATCTATTCGATCAAAGTTACCCTACGGTTTGTGTATTCTGTGAGTGCCACTGGACTGTACTGGAGCGCTCCAGGGCCGCGTAGGCGCGGTAGGCGTGATCGCCGCGGATACAGATTGTACACGTTCCGCTTTCAATACATCGCGCCAATCTATGTTTTAATGTCTGTCTATGTCTTCCATACTCGGCCGTTTGTTGTTACGATGATTATACGTGTTCAACTTTATTTGTTTTTATTTACTTTTATGTTGAAGACTAGGTAGTTTTTTTTTTTGTTAGTTTTCTTTTATTTTATATTTAACTCGGCGTCGGAATATTAATTTTTGATTCTTGTAGTGTCATTCCATGCAGTCCCATATACAAAATCACATAGTTTTTATAATATTTGCAGAGAGATAACCGTTGACCTGATGGTAAGTAACTAAAAAGCAACAGATATGTTGTTAGACGCTGAAAGCTAAGATAAAATACCAGTAAAGTTCCGAGCAGCTCAGATGGTTCACGCTCGATGTAAATATAACAGAACACGAGTAAACCCGGGTTCGATCCCCGCCGGCACTAATGAAATTGTTAATTGCAATTTTAAGTGCTGATTTACCACGTGCTCGGTGGCGAGGGAAAACATCGTGAGGAAACCGGCATGTCTGAGAAATAAGAAAAAAATATATTTCGAAGACATGTGAAGTTCGCCAACACGCACTGGGGCAGCGCGGCGGACACTTCCTTGCCCTAAAACCCTCTCAGAAATGAGGGGCGGCCAGTGCCCAGCAGTGGGACGTATATAGGCTGTAACTTTACTTTTTTTAGAGTTCTTTGAACATATCACTCACGATACGAAACACAGCACTAAGCTTGTATTCTGTGAGGGCCTGTATCTTCTCTGGTCGAGTCAACAAATTCGCACGACGGCCATTTTTTAGCTGAAGTGGTAGAGTTACTTCAGCCACGGCTATGTTAGACCGATCAGTTCCTTTATGTTTCAATCTTAAAGGAGGATAGATGCAGATGTCTATGTGCCAGAGCATCCACTTATAATCACGGAAGCAATCTTAGACGGGAAACATGTTTAGAACCGATTACCGGCTATTCATGTTTTTTCCTACAAATTTTGTCTTGAGGTCAGAATCAAACTCTTGTTTGCGCCAAACGTTCACAGTCGTGTTCTAAAGATATGGAAAAATGGGAAGATCAGTTGTGGTTTTTTTTGCGGAAAAAGTCTTTCTTTCGGAATTCAAGCTGTTTAAAGTTTTTTTTTCGTGATGTTGTGTTCTGCGTAGCGTGATTTTTAAAATTGATTACTGATCTAGCTACAACAAAGACTGAAAACATCAAAGACTGTAATACATTTTATAAAAATATTGACAAATTTATTCACAAACGTTCGTTTGTTCTTAACGTTGCGATGATTTTGGGAGATTTTGATTGCAGCGATGGCGATAGTATCCCTAGTTCTTAAGGCGCCTACGTGGACAACACTTAAGGTTTATATTTATAAGTTTTGTTTGATCGTTTCCGTTGATTAATCTCATGCGAAGACATTTAACACACTAAATAGCACCACTTTTACATATTAAAATTCATTTTAACCTTTTTTAAGATACACCTAGTAGTAGTAGTAGTAATCTATTGGCGGTTAGTTCCTACCATAACTCCCTGCATAATGGAAAGAACATATTTCCCATTATTTAACTTAATTTTAAGTAAAAAAATCAACGTTTACAGTAGAACTGTGACTAATAACACTTCTCACTTTTCGCACGTCAAGCAATACGACTTGGCAATGCGTGAAAAACGATCCTTTAATTATAACATTCGGCGACGTGTTTTTCGAGAAACATTATTACGCGTCATGTATCTTGTTTCTTTGTTATGATAAATTTACTAATAACACCTTTGTCGGAAAAAGAGTATTTATAATTTTATATTCTTCCTTCTATATTTTGTTTAAGAACATATCTCATGGTATCGTGTGTTTATTGTTGTGAAATAAACACTAAATATCGTTATCTAAACAGATTGCTTTCTGTGTTTGTTGCATATGTTTCCAATAAGATTTTGTTTTATAACAATTTGTTTATCTGCGGTTTTTCATTATTTTGTAAAGAACTGTCCAGTTACACTTGATGTTGGGGCAATGATGTGTCTATTTTGACGACCATATTAAAATAATTAATAAACGTTACGTTGTGGAAATCCATTATATTAAAGATATTAAATTAATAAGCTACGCTTAAATTTATTAGTTTTTTACACGGATCTTAGATAATTAATTTTGACAGCTTTGATCATATTGAGATATTATCCGTGATACATATATATTTTGAACATTATAAAACTATATTTTATTACACAAGGTATGTGTGGTATCCTTTTGTATTTCGTATCAAAATGAGTAAAACGTAACACTTGTGATGAGATGAATAAAATTGAAACATTTATAGTATACAGTTACTCAAATACAGGTGTGACGAAGTTAGTTTTTGGTTCTTCTTCAGTATATTGTGGTTAAATTGTTTCAAACTTTATAGATAAAGAAATTGTTTAAAAAAGAACAAAATTTTTATACATTTTATTCAACAATATTAATTTACTTCTGTCATTAAAAGGTTAGAGTAGAAAATTATAAAATAATAACAATTGGTTTTTTTTTAAATAGGATAAGGATGCAAACGGGCACACAGTCCACCTGATGGTAAGTGGATGCTGTGGCCTATAGACATCTATATCTATCCTCGATTAAGAATTAAAATGTAAATGCGTTGCCACTCCTGAGGACTAAGGTGAAATGCCTCGTTTCCAGTAAAAAGGGTCCCCGGTTCTCTACACTCAACATACGAAACACAGCAGCATTAAGCTGCTATTTTACGCTGGTATTCTGTTAGAGCGTGGTCCCGCCCCGGTCGAGCCGACCCATTCGTGCTACAACCATAATATAAAAATATTGTGCACGTAATGATTGTTCCTAAATTATCCGTATTCAAATTTTTCCTTGTATGGAATAATGTAAGTTTAGCATATGTATTCGATAAATTTTGAATTATTGGTTATATTACACTAAACAACGAGTTTAAAAATTAAAAATTTGTCCTGTTATAAAATGTCCGTGAACATTATTTTGTCCTTGGCATTGAGTCCTAACCCTTGTCCATACGGATCGCGTTCACTGTCGGCCATAAGGCGCCCCATTTCTTCGTATTTACGTGATTACTTTATATATAACCAGCGCAGTTTCTTGCGTTGAAAGGGTGTGAAAATAAAAACCATCAAGATATAGTTCTTTCAAATTCGCGCGTGATTGCTTAACAAACATCTGAACGTCTTCGTTAACTTTTATATGTGAGTTCTGTGCACATAATAATTTATAAATGAGATAGGTTTGAAATACGCGCAGCATAAGTACCTATTTAAGTATAAATATATTTTTGTATGGATTCTTAACCTAGTGAATTTTTTTGTTTTTAAGCTGCCTCATGCGATACAAGAGAAAATCATCGTGTGAGTAGTAGTAAAAAAGAAAGGGAAAGAGATTGTCCTTTTGACTATGGTCTGTAATTTTATTGGAAAAAAGAAATACTAACTAAATGCGTAGTCGTAAGCTTAGGTAGATTATTATAAGATGTATAATATTTAACCGCGTATTAGTAGTAACTCCAAATAACTAAAACTTTTTTGAATTTGGTTTAGTGAACTCCAAATTACAATATCTTCACGCCATGAGGTCCCTAGAGTCCATTTCTGTAGTTTTTAAAAGTACAAATCATTTTTTTTCTTTGTTTTTAATAAAAATGAAACAATTTTATTATTCAAATGGGACGTAGATAGTAATAACACATACATTGTAAGGGCAGACATAACCTACACATTTTTAATTATATATTCCAAACCATTGTTCTAAATGCATGATGGCATTCAGTCGGACAGCAAAACCCCAAAGACTGACATGTTTTTGACGTTTGTGGGATTGTTATTGTGATGGATGTAGAGGTTTTTTTAAGATTTTACTTATTCTTATTTGTTTACTTACAACACATACGTCATCATAATATATAGGTACATTCAACCTTAGTTATAAATAACATGGTAAAACTTGAATAAAAAGGCGCTATAGAATTACATATTTAAAAATATGTGAACGCGCCTGCCATACGAATTGGAGAGTGTGTGAAGTTTATGAGAATTTGGGAATATTCAAAATATTGAGAAAGGTTTAAATTTGACAACATCCGAATTTAAACTTTTCTGAATATTATTAAATTTGAATATTGATATTCTAAACAGCTAACTACTTTTTTTCTTAAAAGGGTAACAAAGCTAACGCCTAAGTGAAACAAGTAAGGACACCACAATAATTTAAAGAAATAAAGAGTTACATATTTTTATTCATTTTAAGTTACCTATTCATTATTAATGTCGTCTTTACAGCCTTTCAAAGTTCTCTGCTGAACATCGGCCTCCCCCATAGATTGTGTCATTGGAGGAGTATGCCATAGAAGATAAGCTTGGGGGTCACCAACCCCAGTTTTTTAATGTATGTGACTTGTTATCAGGAAGATGTTGCTGCAAATCTTCTGCTTCGGTTTTTCTCCGTTGCCTCTTTATGATATGTGGTAGTAGATTCTTGAACGCCGCCATTACACAGCGGAATTCGTCTATACATAATGTTTATAAAAAGCTCGTTCCGTCTAATATTAATAAATGGCGATGAAAAAACGGGAGGGCATTTACTCGGGTTCCGTATTTCGCCGTATATTCTGTTTACGCTTAGCGCTCGTAAAGTGCTAGCTCGTGAAATATAGCGCATCGTTTAGGCGCGTGTCGATAGTAACTCTTGACAGAAGCAGATTTTAAAACGTGTTACGTTTATATCAGAAAATTATAACAAACCAAACTGGACTTTATGGGTGAGGATGTTTTTGCGTAGGATATATTTTCAACATCATCGTTATTATTACAGTCGTTCACAAGTCCACTCCTGAACATGGGGTTACCACAAGGAATGCCTCAAAACACGGCCAATAAGCAACCTGCATCGATCGACTTCCCGCATACTTTCCACGGATCGTTAGTTCAGGTCATGCTATAGATACTTCATTTACGAACGAAGCTGCCACTCGAGAACCTTGCTTCCACATCGATTGTCGGTTCTTCGAGTTATATGAATGAACCTTTGCCACTAAACTGCACACTTATATAAAAATACAACCTTTTTATGCTTATGATATTTTTAAGTACGTTATTAATATTTTAATCATGATTTCATGCTGATTTTCTTTCAACGAAGTTGCCAATCCCCAAACACTTCAGTTTCTTAGACAATTAGTCGTATCTATGTTGCTATATATGGTGCTTATTACCACTTATTGCCAACTTATGTAAACTTAGTTTTTATTATAATGCAAATTATGAAATTTAAATATCCTATGTAGAAGATTTAGTCTTATTTCACATTCGACTTTGAATGATTGATTAGTTCTTCGAAAGTAAGTTTACTTGGCATTCTTTATGTAATTTATTTTTTACGAAATTAAATAGATTCGCGAATGGAATATTCACATCTTTAACAAAAGCGAATATTGTAAATAATGTTGAAAATATATCGCTACCCAATTT
The DNA here is from genome assembly GCA_036936625.1 of Parnassius smintheus behrii. Lineage (NCBI taxonomy): Eukaryota > Metazoa > Arthropoda > Insecta > Lepidoptera > Papilionidae > Parnassius > Parnassius smintheus. The sequence goes on from JAUPFT010000028.1 coordinate 23,837,684, forward strand.
GAAGGCTTTGAATCCGCTTAAACTCAGGGCCGAACTTTATTGTGATTCTATCTCACATTGTTTTTATGATTGGGGTTTCGGGCGTTGGAGAAAGCAGTTACCCAATAATTGATTTCGAGCCTTTATAAGAGTAATTACAAGTCGCAAGACGTGTTTTCGATCAGGTGGATTACGTTTTCACGGTGCGAGGTAAATCGTTGTCGGTGCCGTTTAACCGTACTTGTAATTTAAAACAAAGCTGTAAATAATGGCTTATTGCTTGGGCAACGAATGAAATTAGGAAAGGGACAGAAATATGTATGAATTATAGTGTAATAAAGGTTCAAATGTATTGTTACCATGTAGGGGCGATGAAAAATATCCACTACTCCATCTCATCCCGTGGGTGTCGTAAGAGGCGACGGAGGGAACAAAATCAGGAGGTAAACAGCATCTATCTGATAACAGTTGCTTAAAAAGAAAACTGCGGTTGCCAACATCCTCGCCAAACGAGGTAACTATGGTAAATTATATAATTTACTTATTATGCAATTTATGGGGGAGGTTTACGTTGTATGTATGACTTTTGATAGGCTGTGATGGGGAATGGTAAAGAGACAAGTAGTTCAGATCCGTTGATCGGCTCTTTGAAGGCTCGTCTAGATCTCACGAACGCGAGAACATATCGTCACTCACACGATGTTCTCATTTGCGTTCTTGCCAAACAAAACACCATCTGTCGGAATACGAAAGATTTTCTGGCATTTTCTATAGTCGCCTATTAGCGAAACACAAAACACATGTGATTAGCGTGATAGACTCTTACGCCATAGTAAAAACAGAACTAACAGAACTCTGTTTTTACTATGGTTACGCCGAGTCCAAGCGGCAATAGCTTAGATACGATGATTATGCTATTATCGACGACAGTCAGGATGTTTTGTTTAATATCTTTTAACAATTCGCTATGGAGTGCTGTTCCAAGTATTATTTAGATCAATTAAGTGCTGACATCAATATCGATTGATTTACTCGCCGAGTAAAGTATTGAATTGAATATTAGTTTTTTACGTATGTAGCTTATTGATACCGTTGCCAGTGGACATATCTTTACCTAATAAATAGTACGTTAAGTTCGAATTATAAACGAAATTAATATTTATTTAAGTGATTGTTTTAAGGGGATGTTACAAATTATAATTTAATCTATATTAGGTATAAAAGATACGACGGTTTTGCGACTTTTCCCAAATTCCTTCCACTTACCTACCTATAAACGTGATTACAACAAAGCGAATATAACACTTTTTAAGAAATGCATTGGCAGTCTAAGCTTCTCAGAAGCATATGAAACTGATGATCCGAATACAGCCTACAACAGCTTCTTTGACTTACTTATACTATTCTATTACTTACGCTTTCCTACTATCAAATGTAAAGTAAACCCAATTAAGAAAACACAATGGATTACGCGGGGTATAAAACTATGCAACAAAAAGAGACGAGAACTAGGTACTGTGGGAATATAGACTGAGACCTACTAGACACAAAACAAAAATTTAAAAACTACACAAAGAGATATAAAAAATTGTCAAACTGACACAAAAAGCCCAAAACAGTTATTTCATTGAAACAAGTCATAATAAAACAAAAGCTGCGTGGAAAGTAATAAATGCAATGAAGCCAAACATACCTAAACAAAACATTGAGGGAATAAAGATCCAAGGACAATACGTGACAAATACTAAATTGATAGCGGATTATTTTAATAATTATTATTCAAATCAGATACAGAATAACAATGAAAAGGGGACTAACATAAAAACACAGTCACAAATCGGCCAAATCAATATTCATGGAACCAACAACAATCCAAGAAATTATAATAAGCATTAAAAACCTTAAAAATACAACCACCACAGGATAGGATAACATACACACTAAAATAATTAAGGAAGTGGCACCTTTAATAGCTCCTATACTATGTAATAATATAAACAAATGCATCCAAAGTGGAATATTCCAAGAAAACCTAAAAATTGCAATCATTAAGCCTTTATATAAAAAAGAAGATAGAACAAATGTTAGTAATTATAGACCAGTGGCGTTACTATCGACTTTCTCTAAAATATTCGAAAAAATTATTTATATTAGACTATACAACTATTTGGAAAAGAATAATATCCTATGCGAAGAACAAATGGGCTTCAGAAAAAACAAAAATACCAATATGGCTATCTACAACTTTCTAAAGAAAATATACCGGAACATGGATAGTAGAAAAGCAGCTGTGGCAATGTATATGGATATGACTAAGGCCTTCGATTATGTAGATCATAATCTACTACTAGACAAATTATACATCTATGGAGTTAGGGGAAATGTGCATAGTCTAATGAAATCTTATTTAAAAGACAGAAAACAAATAATACAAATTATCCGAATAGATATCAAGTCGAAAATCGATAAAATATACTCTTCTGATACACAATTGATTAAATACGGAGTTCCTCAAGGTGGAGTACTTGCCCCTCTACTTTTTATCATTTATATAAATAAATTTTCAAATTGTACAAGACACCAAATGTCGTTATTTGCCGATGACAGCACTGTAATTTACAACAGTAACAACTATGATGAAATAGAAGGTGAAATTAATAAGAGTCTTATATCAATTATTGACTGGTTGAAAGAAAATAACCTACAAATTAATCTGGACAAAACGAAAATAATGACATTTCAAATAAAAAAAAACACCTCAATAAATCTACACATCAAATATATGGGTCAAGACGTAAAAGAAACAAAGGTTAAAAAAAATTTGGGACTACTTATAGACAATGATATGTCGTGGAAAACTCAAAATGATTATATTTGTAAAAATTGCACCAATTAGCATACGTTCTATATATGTTGGGAAAAATTGCAAACCAGAGAGCACTATTAGCAGCGTTCCATGGCTATGTCGCCTTAATCCTAAGATATGGCGTTATATTTTGGGGCAATGCACCTAACATTCGCGAAGTATTCATCGCACAAAAAAAATGTCTACGTGCGATCTGTAGTTTAAAAAGCACAAACACATGCAAGCCGCATTCTCAAAAATTAAAAGTTCTAACATTTCCCTCATTATATATTTATGAAACAAGCATTTTTGTAAAACGTAATATTAACATGTATAAGTTCGTGGAAAGTCAACGTCGCTCAGATAAGCTTCATTTAGTATCAAGTAGAACTGTTTTATTACAGAAGATATATATGCAATGGCACCAAAAGTATATAACAAAATACCTAAATACATTAGAGATTGTGACAAAATTAATATTTATAAACGTAAACTTTTTGATCTACTAAATGAAAAAGCATATTATTATTCTTTAGATGAATTCCTTAGCGACACATTTTAACATTAAAATACTACATTGAATATATATATACCTATCATGACACATGCCAATTAATACTAGATGACTATTAGACAAAATGATGATAATTATTATATGTTATATTATCATCATCATCATCATTACAGCCCTTCACAAGTCCACTGCTGAACATAGGCCTCCCCCAAGTAATGCCACAAAGCACGGTCCTGAGCCACCTGCATCCATCGACTTCCTGCATATCTTACCAGGTCGTCACTCCATCTAGTGGGGGTCGCCCTACACTACGCCTACCGGTACCAGGCTGCCACTCGAGAACCTTTCTTCCCCATCGGTTATCGGTTCTTCGAGCTATATGGCCGGCCCATTGCCACTTCAGCTTACTAATCCGTTGGGCTATGTCGGTCACTCTGGTTTTACTGCGGATATCCTCATTTCTGAGTCTATCACGCAGAGAAACTCCAAGCATAGCCCTCTCCATAGCTCGCTGAGCGACCTTGAGCGTCCTCATACGGCCAGCAGTGAAGGACCACGTCTCAGATCCGTAAGTCATCACTGGCAACACGCACTGGTTGTACAATCTAGTTTTTAGAGATTGAGGTATACCTGACGAGAAGATATGTCGTAATTTCCCGAACCGAGTTGAATCCGTCGATTGACCTCTCGGTCGAAGTTGGACTTACCTAGTCGGACTATTTGTCCCAGGTAAACGTACTCGTCAACAACTTCGAGCATAGTGCTCCCAACAACTACCGGCATAGGTGTGACATGAACATTAAACATGATCTTTGTTTTGTCCATGTTCATCTTAAGACCTATCCGTTGGGAGGCACTATTGAGGTCATTGAGCATAGTGCTTAAGTCCTCCAGCGATTCTGCCATAAGGACTATATCGTCGGCAAATCGAAGGTGAGTGATGTACTCGCCATTGATGTTAATACCGTATCCTTTCCAGTCCAGTAGCTTGAAAACGTCTTCCAAAGCAGCGGTGAAGAGTTTCGGGGATATAACGTCACCCTGTCTTACACCTCTCTGCAGTTGGATAGGTTTCGAGCTCTGGTTCTGTACTCGGATAGCCATCGTAGCCCTACTGTACAAACACTTCAGCACTTCGATATACCGACAGTCAACTTGGCACCGCTGAAGGGACTGCAGCACCGCCCAAATTTCGACGGAATCAAAGGCTTTCTCATAGTCCACATACGCCAGGCAAAGTGGCAAATTGTACTCTTCAGTCTTCTGTACAATCTGCCGCAGGGTATGTATGTGGTCTATGGTACTGAAGCCTTTTCGGAAACCGGCTTGTTCGGGAGGCTGGAAGTCGTCGAGTCTGCGTGCGAGACGATTCGTAATGACTCTCGAAAACAGCACGTAGACGCGGCTCAGAAGGGAAATCGGTCTGTAGTTCTTCAAGAGAGCGTTGTCGCCTTTCTTAAAGAACAAGACCACCGCACTTCTGCTCCACGCCTCTGGAGTAGTGCCACCATGGAGGACGGAATTGAAGAGCTTCTGAAGGACTTCAAGTACCGGTGTTCCACCCGCTTTCAGAAGCTCCGCTGTAATTCCATCCTCGCCTGGGGCCCTGCCGTTTTTAAGGTGCTGGAGAGCCATTCTAATCTCGCTTAGACTGACGTCCGGGATATCATCGGAATAGTGTCGGATAAGACTTGCTCTTGGATCGTTACTCACACTTGCGTGTGGCTCCAACGATGATGTGTACAGCTGCCCATAGAACCTCTCAATCTCACTCAAAATCTCAGGTGTCCCGGAAACGATGCTGCCACACTCAGTCTTCAGCTTTGACAGTTGGCTCTTACGGGCAGACAGATCTCTGGCAAAGACTTTGGAGCCCTGTTTCCGCTCGATCGCTTCTTTAATACGAGTAGTATTAAAGTTGCGTAAGTCTCGCCGCATGCATTTGGAGATCTGTCTGTTCAGTTGCCTGTATGCTGTCACATCTGTTGACGATTGCAGCCTCATCTCCCGTCTAACAGCCATGAGATTAAGAGTGTGATCGGAGAGTTTTTGTGTTCTTCTGCGGCGGGTCTTGCAGAACTTAGCTCCGACCGCATGGACAGTTTCCACGAGCTTGTCATTCATATCGGCCACCGCATTGCAATCTTGTAGGCACTGAAAGCGGTTGTGTAACTCGAGCTGAAAGTTTTCGGGATTCTGGATTAGAGCACGAGGGGGACGGAGCGTTGACCTCATTAGACGAGACCTCTCCAACTTAACGTTTAGGTTCAGTGTGCCTCCAACCATTCGGTGATCGCTGCCAGTTTTCATCCTTGCGATCACTGAGACATCACTGAACATTTGGCGTCTGGTCGTCATAATGAAGTCAATCTCATTTTTTGTCGAACCGTCGGGGCTCGACCAGGTCCACTTCCTGTGGGGCCGCTTCTGGAAGAAAGAGTTCATCATAAAGAGTCCCTCTTTCTCCATAAAGTCAGCCAGCTGCTGGCCCCTTCGGTTCCGTTGCCCTACTCCAAATTTCCCTAACTTCAGCTCACCGCTTTCTCTTGTGCCTAGTTTTGCGTTGAAGTCTCCCATCAACACCGTGTAGTGGGTTTTGGAGGAATGCATGACTTTAGAAATATCCTCATACATTTCCTCCACCTCCTCATCGGGATGTGCCGAGGTTGGTGCGTAAACCTGTATGACCTTCAGCGAATACCGTTTGGTGATTCTGAGTATCAGGTACGCGACCCTCGTCGACACACTCCCAATCTTTACAACGTTGTTGACGAGAGACTTGTGGACGATAAATCCGACACCTCCTTGGGACAGATGGTCGCCCTCCCGGTGATAGAACAAGTTGCCGGATTCGAGAATCACCGTGTCGTCCCCCTCTCTTCGGACCTCGGATAATCCTATAATACTCCAGCGCAACTTGTCTATCTCTTCTTCCAGCTCCAGGATCTTCTCGTCAGTCCTCAGTGTGCTTGCGTTAAATGTTGCCAGGTCGAGTCGTCGTAGGTGGCAACCGAACCTCCACCGGAGATTCTTAGCACCCCCTGCCCCGCCGTTACCATGGTCGCCACCGTAGCCAGGAATAGCGGGGCCGCCGGGGACTGGGGGCCGTCTATTTGTGAAATTGTTCATGGGGGGTATATTGCCATAGTTGCCACGCTTGGCGAGCGGGTTGGCAACCGCAGTTTTTTTTTTGTCGTACAGTTGCTGTTATCAGGAAGATGCTGCTGCCCATCTCCTGCCTGTGTCCCTCTGTCGCCTCTTACGACACCCACGTGAAGATATGGGGTAGTGGATATTCTCAACCGCCACTACACGGCAAATGTTATATTATACTATACCTTTATTATCTGTAAAATTTTCTTATATTAATACATTATTTAATTATTTCAATTACAAACTGACATCAGAATCATCATCAAGAAAAAATATTAAACAATTATTATTTTATATTTTGTATGCCTACTGGCGGGACACTGAGAACCTACCTTGTATTTTACTATGACATATATTGAGATCCGTAAAATAACCTATGTTCACAAAATAAACTGATTTGATTGGATTTGAAGCATTTCTACAAGGCTGGCATCGTGTAGCTGAAACAAAATATGTAGGAATAATATTCTTATCTTCTATATCTTTTTTGTAAAGTAGATTTCCTTATATAATTGATTATAAAAATCAGAATCGATATGTGTGTATCATGCGAGTTTTAAAATATTGCCTTTTCATTGCATTCCCTTCGTAAATTTGCTAATATTACGATAAAAACAAAATGTCGAGAGGTCGAACGCTCATTAAGCGTTGAAGACAAGTAAGCGATTTTAAATTTACTCCGGTCGAAAACAGCGCTCTCTGGGTAATATTTTTTATCATACAAAGTAAGAAAAAAGATAATTATTGCATTTAATACAGTTTTGTTGGTTTATATAATTAAAAGGATTATAATTTAAATAATTTTTGCGACCTAGCGGTAGGAGGTGTATACCATTCAAACATATAAATACAAAGAATGTTAATATTATATTATATATAATATTATATTCTCTACCCCAAATAATTCCGTGGGTCTCGTCGTCGCTTGCCAAGCGAGGCAACTATGGTAAATATCTACCCCTATGAAGCAACCTATGGGGGAGGCCTATGTTCAGTAATGGACTTTTGATGGGTTATTACGGTTATTTAGCGGTATGAAATGAGTTGGCTTTCTAGAAACCTAGATGGGAATGTTAGATGGTAATGTTAGGCAACGTTTTATCTCAAAATAAATTTATAATTTTCGGTTCTTATCAGGAAAATGTTGTAGTGCATCTACGGTTCAGTTTCCCTTTGTCGCGTCTTACGACCCACGGGATATTATATATATATATATATATATATATATATATATATATATATATATATATATATATATATATATATATATATATATATATATATATATATATATATATATATATATAGGGTAGTGGATATTTTACGTCGCCACTTCAGGGCATGTACCTACAAATATAATGTACAATTTAATGCAAATATATTTAAATTAATATTTTAAAATAAGGCACGCTGGGATTTTTTTGCTAAGACAAGGTTTTCTCCGAAGCAGCGGTAAATGCAAGATATAAATAATCGAATCTTTTGATCTATATTGAATATATGAATATTACTCTATTCTGTTCTTAGTCCTCAGAGGCAACGCAGTTGCATCTTTATTCGAAGTTGGTTGCAAGTAGACGGTTTATTTATTTATTTTATTTATTCTTTATTGCATCCTTAACAAAATAATACAAAGGGCGGACTTAATGCCTTGAGGCATTCTCTACCAGTCAACCCATAAATACCCGAAAGTCAACCCATATACCCGAAAGTAAAAAAGTACTACGGTTGCAGTACTTTTTTACTTTCTACCATGGCATTGACATGTGACTGTGTAAGGTGTCACTAATCTGGTGTAAGTGCCAAAGATTCAGGACCAATGATAGCCATTATACTCCCTCCCTGAAAACAAATAGTTATTTTTCTGCTCAAATGTTAATCCTTCTGGGTTTCTAATTCAGGACCTGCATTTCGGAGTAATGTTATCACTAAGAAGTCGTGTATTTATATAACCTCGTCTAAACGCTGTATTTATGCTATACGTAATTATATTTACGTTCTTTCCACACTATGAAATCCGTTGGGATAAATCGCAAGCATAGCTAACATAAGTTAGTTTAAAAAGCACTTCAAGAATTCCTCAAGTCGCCGAGTCTGGGGAGCGTCCGATAGGTTATGTAATTATAAAGGAACTTGACTCTGCATACCCGAGCTGAAGTTAGTTTGTAACATCGAGTAATTAAGTGATCTCATGTAATCAAGATTTATGCTTGTCTTGACCGAATAACTTTTTCTACTACAGTTTCTTTTAAATAGTTGGGCAGTTCTTTTTTTTATTACTACAGTTTCGATCGTATTTTGTAATAAAAAACGAGTGTATGATCCTGGTTTGTAACTATTTTACTGAAATTGCATAGATAGTAAATTATTAAAGAGGTAAAAACAGAAATTGACAAATAGGTAAGAACATTAAATAAAACTTAAATGTATTTGATATAATCAGGCGTTACTTTGTGGAAATCCATTATAATTAAAATATAAATTACTTCGATCCTTCCGCTAGCTAAATACAATGATGTGTTTTACCTGGATTGAAGAGCACCTTCCGCCCTCCCTCAATTGCATGCACTAACTCCGTCACCACTAGTCCCAGCACCACTACTCCCAACACCACTACTCCCGGCACCACTACTTCCAACACCACTTCCAGGTAAGACACACCATCGACGATAATACGACACGTGTTTCGCCTCTACACGTGTACACGTGGCAAAACACGCTATTGAACCGTTGTTTAACCTCCCGAATTATTAGCTCGCAAATTTTAGGATATGGAGGAAGTGAACTTTCCGCCTATACTTAGCCCGGATGATATTTATTTTGATCGATTGATTTTATTGATTGGCTTACTGATATTTTAAACTATAGTGGTTATTATACTGCGGATATCCATTTTACGAATTCTGTCACGCAGAGAAACTTTGTACAAACCCTTTCCTATAGCTCGTTGAGCGTTAACCTTAAGCTTCCTCATACGGTCACCAATGTAGCACCACGTTTCCGAACCATCATTGGCATGTCATCACTGGCAACGAGTTCTTGTCGTACACTCTAGTTTTCAAGTTTTGAGAAATGTGTTACGGGAAGATTTGTCGCAATCCCGAACACTGCTTCACCGATTTGGTTCTGTCAATTGATCTCTCGGTCGAAGTTGGACTTACCTAGTTACTTTATTTATGTAATAGCTTGGATTTTACTCTCAATCTATTATTTTTATTGGTAGTTTTTTAAAAGAATACCTGGTTTAGTAATTATAAAAAGATTTACTACTACAGATATAGACGGGCTCGAGCATATAGGTTAAGATCTGTAAATATATTTCTTTGATTTTATTGTGTCTTCGGTAGGTAATTTAAATTAAACATTGAAGTGTGAAATAATAGCTGTGTATAGATAATATAACATGCGCACATTTAAAGATTATAAATTGTTATCTGTGAGGACATTGTCCGATTGTACTATATTATCGAAATAGTGCATTGTTTTTATTATGTTTAAAAATAATACGTATAAAGTCACATATATAGATAGATATATTTATTTTATATAGACAGTCAGTGTAATGCTTGGACCCAAATCACAGTTTTTTTATAAAATTTTATTACTAAAAGCAACATCAAGTTTGTTAGCAAATTCTTGCGAACTCTTATTAAAACCTGATGCCGTTATTTCCATTAAATATTTGTTAAATTTCGCTCAACCCGAAGACGCTTAATGTAAGTCGAAAAATATATTAGGCTGTAAACTTGTAAACAAATTTAAGATACGAAATCCTAATTTCTGGCTGGGTATCGGAATTCACGTACAGCCATTTAAAAATTCAAATAACTACATATATCGAGTAGTTAACGCGGTCACACATGTGGTAACTGGTCAGGTAGGTCCTTCTTTGTGCTGGGCTAATTTGCATGACAAGTGATACGCGGCCAGTCCTGGTCCATTCTAGGCCCACGTGTGTGTGAAATTAAAATTGTAATTCGGCATTCGTCCTTCAGCTCTTGGTATCGGCTGGTTTTAGACGTTACGAACGTGTGGCTGATGTCAGACTCGCCACCGGAATTGATGACACTAAAATGCAGTTAATTTACTGTTGGAATTCGCTACTCGTTTTGTGTTTTAATAAGTTGCCCGTTGGTTTTTGGAATAACTCACATAAATTTAGTCTGATGTCTGTGAACACACACAATACTCATATAAATAGGTGCATCAATTCCCTATTCTTAGTCACATCAATATACGTATCGAAATTTTTGATGAGTTTGGATAAATAATAATATGTATAGTTTATGCTTATCTTAGCCATGAATACTGTTGTTTGTTGTAAAATGCTTTTGTTAGCTTGGATGTAATTTCCACAACTCTCAACCGAGACTACGTAGGTTTTTTTATAGGATTAGGGTGACAAATGAGCACACAGTCCACCTGATTGCAAGTGGATGCTACGGCCCATAGACATCTACATTTAACCTCGATAAGAATCAAAATGCGGATTCGTTGTCACACCTGAAGACTAAGATGGAATGCCTCGATTCCAGTAAAACGGGTCTCCGGTTCTCTACAGTCACCATACGAAACACGGCAACATTAAGCTGCCATTTCACGCTCGTATTCTGTGAGAGCGTGGTCCTTCCCCGGTCGAGCCGACCCTTTCGTGCTTCCACCATAATATAGCTGTAGCGTGGCTTTACCACGTATATATCTAAGTTTGTCATGTTTATAGTGCCCGAATGCGTGCGCAAATACAGGTATTCTTTCATCTTCGCATGACAATCCGACATGACTGAAGAGAGATCAAGCGCAGAACGACTGCCAACTTCTTGACTCCGGTTGCTAACGTGAATTTTTGATAGAAAAATCCCATCGATTTTGTCCCAACACGGGATATGTACCAGGGACCACATAATCAACAGTCGCGTTTACGACCAATAGACCAAGAGTCAGTCATGTACATATTTATGTGTCTATAGAGTATAAATGTATAGACCTACCTATGAACGTAATTCAATTTTTTAGTTCATTACTCGCTTCTCACTCACTTCCGGACGTCTGAATGATCTGAAATTATGCGGATGTATTGTGAACCGATGTACGGTTGTATGACAGTGTAATATACAATATGTATTACTCGTGGTAGAACCATGTCTCAGCTATATTTAAGTTTTAGCACGATTGGGTCTGTTCGATCGACCACGCTCTCACTTTTTACTGGAAACAAAGCATTCTATCTTAGACAACGCATCCTCATTTTGATTATTTATAGAGTATTGAATTAGATTTCTATGGGCCATAGTATCCATTTATCATCAGGTGGACTGTGTGCTCGTTTGTCACCTTTTATTATCATCATCATTACATCCCTTTACAAGTCCACTCCTGAACATAGGCCTCCCCCAAGGAACGCCACAAAGCACGGTTCTGAGCCACCTGCATCCATCGACTTACTGCATGTCTTACCAGGTCGTCACTCCATCTAGTAGGGAGTCTCCCTACACTACGCCTACCGGTACGAGGCTGCCACTCGAGAACCTTTTTTCCCCAACGGTTGTCGCTTCTTCGAGCTATATGGTCGGTCCATTGCCACTTCAGCTTACTAATCCGTTTGGCTATTTCGGTCCCTCTGGTTCTACGAGTATGAAATGTTAAATTTGTAAAATTGTCACCCTTATTATGTAAAAAATTGTATATGTGTACGATTACGTATGACGGCATAACAATTTTATGACTGTCCTAGTATTCTCACAAGGATCATTAAAACTTAGATAAATGTGAGTTGGTTTAGTTTATTTAAACTCTAATAATATTATTTTTACGAGTGACTTTAACAATTACAAATTTTCGATCGTTACTGTAAAAAACATTTTACGTCTTACATTTTTTGCATCAATCAACAGTTAAAATCAGTAAGTTATATTCTCTGAACGCTTGTCGCTTATTTAATTATTTCATGAGGCAGGTGAGAACGACTCGAAACTCATTTCCGCACACAAAAGCTTTCATGGAACTCCCACACTTTATGTTCCTAGCAATAGACTCAAAAGCTGCCAACGTGGCGGTTGTATTTTACAAGTTGTTAATTTTACTGTTACAAATTCCCTTAACTTATTTGCCTAATTTATAGCTTAAAACAACAGCCATAACGGTAGCTTAGGTGTTAAGCGCTCTGGAGAAATTTCACAGTACGCGGACAAGCCGGATTTGATAACCCGCACTATGAAATTGTTTATTCGCAATTTTAAGTGCTATTTTACTACTTGCTTGGCGATCAATTAAAATATCGTGCGGAAATCTGCATGTCTGAAAAATTTAATATTTTGAGGACATTAAGTTTGTCAACAAGGACTAGCAGCGCAGTGGAATACCTGCTCCACAACTGGGCCTGTGCCCAGTTTTTTGAAGTTTAATAATAATTATTTGTACCTTTACACTGCTTACTTATTAATAAGTAGGCTTATTTTTTATAGGAGTCCGTGGTAGGTATTGTAACCTCTTTTCTGCCGCTATGATCAATGGTTTTGTCAAACGTGTCAGTGGACTGCAATGGCCGCTTACTGTAAGGTGTACTGTAAGTTCCTTTGTCACTAGAAAAAAAAACTTTTGCATCCGCTTATGTAATATGTTTGGTTTAGAAAGCTTTCGCATCTTATAAAAATATTAAGAATCTACAATTCCTCTCATAGCGAGTCCACACGGCTACGATATACGCTGTAATGAATGTGCGGATAAAAGTCTGTGTGAGCCACTTTGTCCATTCGGTACGGACAAGTTATTTATTCTTTAGATTACGTGGTATGCAGTAGAACAATAACTATGTAATTTTCGAACGAGTTTACCCTAAAATAAGTTGATTCGCTACCGGTACAAGGCTGCTACTCGAGAACCTTTCTTTCCCATCGTTTGTCGGTTCCTCGAGCTGTATGGCCGGCCCATTGATAGAGCTTGATTATCTTAATCTAAAGTGCAGGTGGCTCATTACCATGCCTTCTGGCATCCCTTAGGGGAAGCCTGTGTTCAGCTACAAGCATGCACACAGTGCAGTAGTCACTAAACACGCCTATTTCTAAGGGCGTTTAGCTGGCAGATACAAACTTGCCACGAATCGACACGATCATCCGTCTTCACGTCTACGCGTCCAAGTTAAGATTGCACAAATAACACATAACATAAACACTCACGCCTGTCACCCAGAGGGGTCGGCAGAGACTACTGATTTCCATTTAGCACAATCCTGACATACCTCTCTCGCCTCTTCCACATCCATATACCTACGCATACATGCTCGTCGGTTAAGGGTACTCTTAATTTGGCCCATTTTTAGTATATCGCCAATTTGGTCGACAAACTTCTTTGCACAAACACCTGTTAATAAGTGTAAATATGTGCCCTACGTGCAAACCAACCTTATATGGGAAACAGTGGAATCTCATACGTCTAAAATATTTCATATATTGTAATTTCATACAAAACGGACGCTAACAGATAGATTCCAAAGGCGGCTAACAAGCTAAATAACAGTATTATCACGGTCAATAAATCTAGCCGTTGCCTTGCCTTCAATTCGATAGCATCTTGAGACCGCCACCCAATTGTGCTCGTACAATTCCCACGTCCAGAGGTCCCGGCTATATTTACTCTGTTCTTTCAAGTGTTGATCGTATCGGGCTTATTTGCGATTGAAGAAAATCACAAAGGTCGAACAAATTTGCTAGACGATACTGCTTTCTTCACGAATAAAACTATTTTCTTGGTTTTTCAGTCCTTAAGTTAAATTACCAGTCTTCTTAGATATGGATAAAACATTAAAATATAAGACTGACAAACATTAAAAATAAAATAACAACCGATATGCGTCCAATTGCTGGGATAAGACTCACTCCCCCCACCCTCACAATTCTGAGAGGTAATTGATAGAAACAGGCGTTACTTGGCGGAAATCCATTATAATAAAAATATAAATTAATTTGCAACCTTCCGCTAACTAAATACAATGATGTGTCTTACCAAGATTAAAGAGCACCTCCCGCCCTCCCTCAATTGCGTGCACCAATCCCGTCGCCACTAATCCCAGCACCACTACTCCCAACACCACTACTCCAGGCATCACTACTCCCAACACCAATATTCCAGGAAAGACACACCATCGACGATAATACGACAAGTGTTTCGTCTCTACACGAGGCATCCTCAGGTGATATAGACTCTACGGCGGCTGACCGCTAAGTACTTAGCGAATGGTGTGTCTTTCCTGGAATATTGATGTTGGGAGTAGTGATGACGGGATCGCTGCACAAAATTGAGGGAAGGCGGGAGGTGCTCTTCAATCCAGGTAGGACACATAATTGTATTTAGTTAGCGAAAGGTTGCAAATTAATTAATATCTTTATTAATTTTAAGAGGATTACAGGATGAGTCTTCCCGTGTGCACGTTACCGGATTTCAGATGTTTTTGAATTATTTTAGTTTCTCGAAAGTGCAAGTTTTATCACGATGTTTTTCTTCACCGCCAAGCGGCTGATATATGAGTACTTAAAATTAACGATCTGGGTGGTGCCGGCGGGTTTCGATCTTTGGTTGCTCGCGTACTATGAAACCTTGCGCCTTGTCTTTAACCTATACTTTTCACGCATATACGAGCTAACAAGGCATTTTTATTTCATGTTTTACGAAATATCATTAAAACGTGAAATTTACACACCGTTTACTGCTTCGCTCATAGAAATCGACGTCTGTTTAAGAAATGCTAAAAGTTCTCTTCTTCTCTCTCTTCAATAAATGACAAGAGACCGTAACGGAGATAATTAGTACTACTGTGAGTATACGATTAAAATTTAAGCTATTAATAACCTCACGTTGATCTTTATTATTATGAATTTAAGCTAAGGAACACCTTATTCTATTAATTGGCAATATTATTGGAAAATTGGTTACCGTTATTGTCACAGCCTATTAAAGTCCACTGCTGGACAAAGGCCTCCCCCATAGATTGCCTCATAGGGGGAATACTTGCCATAGTTGCGACGCTTGGCGAGCGGGTTGGCAACCACAGTTTTTTAGTTTTAGTCGTTATTAGAAAGACCATTTCCTGATTTGTTTTCCAAAATATTTTTTAAATTGGTTGCGCAAAATATTTTGTAGAACTTAATAACACTTGAAAACTATTTCCATACTTATCTATTGAGATTTTTTTTAAATTGTAGAACACACAGCAAAAATTCTGTACCAAATACATCTAGGGAAATACTTGTTATAGCTCGAGGCTGAGGAAAAACGCATCGTCGAAGCGGAGGTAAGGGATTGAGTTGCATTGAAACAAGGACTTTGTTTTATATTTGTCGCAACAAATGTCTTTGACAAATCTTAGAGATTTCAGACAATACTCTGTGAAGATTTATCGTAAATGTTGCGAAGATTATTACATTTATTCGATTTTTGAAATAACAGAAAAAGTAAACTTAACAAGAAAAGAAAGAAATAACTCAATAAATATACTAGCTGGCACGGTAAATGTTTAAGTAAAGTTTCCTTTTTTTAGAGTATATTTATATAAAATGATTTAATAACTCCACTCTAACAGCGTCATCTACCAGATTTTGTGATTTTTTTCGTACTAAGCAAACAGCGGATCTATGCATCATATTCAGCGTTTTTTCCACGTAATTGTCTTGCATTTTTTGCGGGCGGAAATCTGCGCACACAAAAATGATACCTTTTACTACGAAACTCACAATACGTACACGTGTTTAACTCACGAATCTAACACAGAGTGGTAGGCAGAGACTACAGACTTCCATTTGGCACGATCCTGACACAACTCTCTCGCCTTCTGCACGTCTATATATCTACGCATACATTCTCGTCGGTTAAGGGTATTCCTAATTTGGCCCATTTTTAATATATCGCCAATTTGGTCGACATACCTTCGTCTAGGGCGTCCCTTCCCTACTCAACGGAACTCACACATACACAGATAAAGCTCGGATATACTCTGATTAGTCGTTCGACCGATCCACCTATTGTGTGAGGGCGAGCGGACTGTTATTGTTGTAATTTTTAAATTTAAAAAGAAGTAAATGGCAATAATGTAATTAAAAATTACTTCTAAATGAGAGGTTTAAATAATACTAGTTTTTACGGATTTTATCGCGTATATTTAACTTTTTAAATACCCGACGTTTCGAGCACTTTACAGTACCCCTGGTCACGGGCGGGGGGAGGGGGGACTGAGATGTTCAACGTCCAGATGTCATAGTTAATCGCGGTTACCATAGATTAAAATTTAACTTTTGTTCCGATCTAAACAGTATGACCTTATGGTATCTTGAAGTCTTGCAGTTGTATGCTTGGGTTGGGATTTAATTTTATTTATTATAGGATCCCAAGCAGATGGTAGCACCCAGCCATCTTCTCTATTGA
This sequence comes from Parnassius smintheus behrii, assembly GCA_036936625.1. Classification (NCBI taxonomy): domain Eukaryota; kingdom Metazoa; phylum Arthropoda; class Insecta; order Lepidoptera; family Papilionidae; genus Parnassius; species Parnassius smintheus. The sequence goes on from JAUPFT010000028.1 coordinate 23,854,585, forward strand.
AATTAGGATGTTTTTTGATTTCAATAGCTTTGCGAACCATTCTTGGAAAGGAATCGGTGTTCTTTGGCGAGGATTTGTGGTCTATCAAATCTGTAAAGCGCTCGAAACGTGGGGTATTTAAAAAGTTAATTTCACGCGATAAAATCCGTAAAAACTAGTATTATTTAATGTGTCCGTAAAAACTAGTATTATTTAATGTGTAGTGTTCGCGTAAATATAAGAAATCATTAAATGAGAGGTTACACCATTTTTTTTGTAAATTTGACTTAGCACATCCTTTGCAGTGAAAAATATTAAATAATTCATTAATAGGCATTTTTGTAGGACATCAATTCAGCCATGCAATTAGATTTAGTCTAGTGAGCAGTGCGACTGCAACCAGTTTTATGTACGCCCAGGACTGCGTATACTTTGACAGAGGGAATGCTTGGGTATGACTCTCCTCCGGTCCGCCGGTGGCTCGTGTTGCTGTATGGAAGCAAATATGGGTAATTTTTGTGTATTAATATAAAAATAGTTAATAAAAACTTGACTACAGCGCGACTTATCATAGCTATGAACCATCGTCTCAACAAAACAAATAGTATATTTTAACATAATACTAATGTAAATAATATATGTATAATATATCGTGTGAATACGACTTCAATCAGTAAAGTCGTTCAGAAGTTACACGATGATTAACAGACGCACCAGTAATATATTTTTTAGATATTTAAAAAGATTTTTGTATCGCAAAAGGATATTTTAAGTCAAACAAAACAAAATTATCTCTGACCTATAACGTCCAGTCCACGCAACAAGGAGCATTATAGAAATATCTGAAAGCAATTGCTGTATCTGTCTGCTAAGAGTGACTCACGAAAAATCTTCCTTACTGTAAGAGAGCTCGTATCCAGCCTTTAATCGCCACTTCGTAAGGGCTAATGTAGAATAAGGAAACTCAGGCCGTCAAAGGAAACGGGGAGTTCTCCCGTCGGGCGTGGTGTTTAGCTCGGGGTGCGCCTAACGTCCCTGTCGGGTAGTCCGGAGCTCGGTGTCATTCCGGAAATTCGATAGCGTGATTAAGGCTTGGGTTTGGGGTTGTTTTTCGGTTCATATTTGTCATTGTGTTGCAATGATTGTGCCGCCTCGAAACTACACAAAGTCAAAGAAAAGCGATGTTATCGATGGTAAAAAATGCGGTCTCTTCTAGGCAGGTTTATTTTTACTAATTCTTATTAGTATGTACATATTCTACCTATGTTCCTTTTTAAAATAAACATGAAGCTATAAATATTTACACGACGTATAGCCTTTGAGCTAGTGGAATGCAATTTTATTCCCGGAGGGAGGACGAAATGAGTCTGACGCCAAGACCATATTAATATACGAAAAGGAATAGAACCGTGTGATTTTTCTCCAAATTTCTTTAAATTTTCGCTTTATATTTTCCTAATATACAATTTTTTTTACGGGCACAAAAGCGACATCTACATCTATCATCGATTAAGAATCAAAATAAAAATGCGTTTTCACCCCTGAGGACTAAGATGGAATGCCTGTTTTCCAGTAAAAAGCGTCTCCGGTTCTCTACACTCACCATACGATACACAGTAGCATTAAGCTCCTTTTATACGTATGTATTCTATGAGATCGTAGTCCTTTCCTGGTTAAGCTGACTTATTGGGCTCTAATAAGTCAGCTTAACAACAAGCTTCAGCTTAAGAACAATGGCTATAACACGGTTTTATCACGAGAAACACAAACAAATTATTGAAAGAATGCTTTGTTTCTAATTCCTCACTATAGTTTAAGGTAGCTGCTAAACCTAAGCCTCCCTCAAATAATCTCATGGAGCAATCTAATCTGCAACCAACGTCAACATAGCATTTATAACGCTGAGCTAAGTTAGTTCTTTAATATTATTTCTATTCCGTTTTATTCTATTATGTTCTTTAAGTTAAAACTTACTTATTATTTTTATAGGTGGTAGAGCCATGCTGCAGCGATATTAATAGTATAGTTGCAGCATGAATTGGTCGGCTCGCCGGAGAAGGACCACGCTCTCACAGAGCTACCAGCGTAAAATAGTAGCTTAATGCTGCTGTGTTTCGTATGGTGAGTGTAAAGAACCGGAGACCCTTTTTACTGGAAACGAGGCATTCCATCTTAGTCCTCACGGGTGACAACTGTGTTTGATTTGTAATCGAGGGTAGATGTAGGTTTCTATGGGCCGCAGCAACCACTTACCATCAGGTAGCCGCATCTATGTGCTCGTTTGTCATCCTATCCTATATAAAAAAAACTCAGTAAACATTATTTATTTTCATAAGCCGAGTTTTCGTAATGCAACTTCTTTAAATGCTCTTATTTCTCATAGCCAGACTGCAGTATAATTCCATGTAATCACTAACTATAGACTTAGAGAAATGTTGCGTCCGAGATTCCTGCAATTTGCAGCAATTATGGCGTTAGCTACGGACGAATGAAAGAAATAACTATTTTATAGCTAGTAAAACAAAAATGTGGTTATGTTAGTCTAATTCTGAAAATTATAAAATGTTAAAGTTTGCTGGATGATGAGATGTTTAATAAATTTCGTACAGGTTAGAGCCATGCTACAGCTATATTCGTAGTATAGTAGTGCGAATAGGTCGGCTCGATCGGTGGAGGACCACGCTCTCACAGAATACCAGCGTAACATAGCAGCTCAATGCTGCTGTATTTCGTATGGTGAGTGTAGAGAACCGGATACCCCTTCCTCTTTACTGGAAACATTTCATCTTAGTCCTCGAGGATGGCAACGTATCTGCATTTAGATTCGCAATCGATTGAATAAAACTAAATTTACGGATTTTATCGCGTTTATTTCACTACTTTTACTTATTTTTAATTCCCGACGTTTCGGGTGCTTTACAGCAACCATGGTCACGGGGGGGACTGAGATGTTTGACGTCCCAATGTCATAGTTAGTCCGGCTACCTTCAGTTTTTGAATATTAATTTTTGGTCCGATTTACGCAAATAATTATGTAATAGTAAATCATTATTTCGCAATCGATGCTAGATGTAGATGTCTATGGGACACAGCAACCATTTACCGTTAGGTGGACTGTGTGCTCTTTAGTTACCCTTATCTTATAAAAAATGCACATAGCATTCTGTAGTTCATAGGCATCACATCATCTGCCTTTGGTTAAGTAATAAAATGCAGGTGCTTTATCAATATGAGACGCCTGGGTTTCCGATTATTGTCACTCTCCATAAGAAAAACCAGCAGCATTACGCTGTTATTTTATGGTAACGTGGTTCTTCCCCGGTCGACCGACCCATTCGAGTTCAAAACGTTCTACAGCGTGACTCTACCACGTAAAAATAAATGTTAGTAAATTGAGTTAAATGTTTTTTGATATTTTTTTTTTGATTCCTAATCTTAAATTTAAATTTATAACATAACAATTAAATTAACAACAAATACATCGAGGATGATGGTGGCTTTTAAAAAAAAACTTGATTTACAGTATACATAAAATTCGGACTTATACTAAGTAATATGTTTTTTTAATGAGATATTTTCTGAGAACGAATGTGGTAATAGAAATATTCAAAAGAAAGTAGAAAGCGTGGTTGCTGGATTATAGTTTTTATAAAAATATATAGTTATAAATAATTAATATTTATATTATGTGTAATTGAGATAAAGTAGTATGTAAATACCACTACTATATTAAATTTAAATATAATTTTTCTATGTTAAGTTCAAATCCAAGATTAGTATATTAATTACAGTAGTTACATGGATGTTACTGGGTGATGTATTCGCCAATAAACTGCCCTGCAGTTTGGAGAAAGTAGTCTAAAAAGCAACCGCCTGTATTTTCATTTAATAAAATATATATATATATATATATATATATATATATATATATATATATATATATATATATATATATATATATGTGTGTGTGTGTGTGTGTATATATAGAAAAGTATATGTATATATACTTTTGTTTAAAGTTCTGTTGCAGGTGTCCATGGGCTTCAGCAGTCACTCACCATCAGGTGGTCTGGCAGTTCGATGGTCACTTCACATTTATATAAAAAATATTTCTTACAACTTTTATTCATACTGGTATCAAGTTTTCATAAAATTTTTTAAGGAATTATTATTTTGATTTAAAGCAAGAAAAAAATAGCTCTGAAATTAGAAAATGGAAGTTTCAGTCTTACCGAAGTTTTAGCGTGTTTAAAATGTTTTTTATTATTTGAAAATTCATTACGTAAAGATTGCCGCAACTACTAGCTAGAGCCCGTGGCAGACATTTGTCTATTTATTTTGAACGCAAGCTACGACTTCCTAAATAGCATGTTCTGTACAAGCAGCCTGTTGTGAACATATATTAGACGGACGGTTTCGTGATGGCTGCAGGTCGGGGGAACGTGTATCGAGGCAATAAAGGAATAGGATTGACCGCAGCATCGTACTCGAGCCAACGTTTTGTTATTGATTTCCTGCATTGAGATTATTATCAGTTGTCAGATATAAGATATTTGGTAGCGAAGTAGTCCGATTAGAATTGATCGTAGAATGTCTTGGAGATTTATATCGGACACTTAAAACATTTATGTACTTTTGAAAAAAGAATAATTTAGTACATTATTAAGAGCCACACCTATTCATTTTAAGGTTTTATACTTATTTATTTATAATTTCTACTGTTGCTACATCAGTTTATACAGAATGGGTCCCACATATATGCAATAAATGAAACCACAAGTAATGCTAGTCCGTAGAAGTGTAGAAAAATTAAATATTAAATTAAAACCCGTAAAATAAAAAAGTGAAATTTTCAAACAAAATAAATATTAAAATGAATTCAGTAAAAGTGAACACTCTGTTTAGACAACGTACCTTGACCCCTTGGAAGAGTGACAACGTTGCACGCGGGTGGCACGCCGACAAAAGACACCGCTGTCGATATGTCGCAATACCAATAGTTTGCACTGCGTGGCAACGTCGCTTTTTAATGTTCAAGGATTCATTCAAGTTCATTGAATCATTGACTTAGTGACCCAATTCTATAGAGTGTTCAAATTTGCTTAAAATTAAAACTTTACTTTTTGACCTAATTACTGGACCGATTACGTTCATTTTTTGTATATCGTCAGCAAAGGCGATAACAAGTATATGGTTTCGTTTATTGCATATATGTGGGACCCATTCTGTATACATTACATTAGAGAAAAAGGGACCATTACTAGAAACAAGGCATTCCATCTTAGTCCTCAGTGGGTGGTCACGCATTTGCATTTTGAGTCTTAATTAAGGATGAATGGAGATTTCTATAGGCCACAGCATATTCACTCACGTGGATTGTGTGCTCGTTAGTCACCCTTATTATATTTGAAACAATCTGCTTTTGGAGATCGTACTAACTGAAAACGGTGCTATGTAGTAATTTTTTTGGTGTCTAAGCCTTCGTTCTACTATTTTGACATTTCTTATGCAAATTCCTTTTGAATTCACGACAAAGAAAATGAATTAATTATTTTAGTTTATCGCTGTATAATTTTATGGACTATCATACATTGAGATTACGACATAAGATTCGTCATAATCACATCATTAACCTATGAGCTGAACATTTCTCTTTCAAATGAAAGATCAATCGTCAACGGATTGTAGGTGGATTGCATTTGCAGTACATAACAACGCGGATCAGTGAACCTTTTTTCCGTTTTATAATATTTATAAATTGAATTAAACTTAAACTATTATGAAATTCATCTACATGTTTGGATACCTTTAATAACGATTACCCTTATTTTAGATGACTTTTAGAATGAATAAAGGATGAAGAGGCAATTGCAATTTGTAATATCTAAAGTATATAATATAAACAGAGCAATAAAGCCTTCCACAAATTAATTTAACCCGAACACGTTCTACCTGCAGCGGCGGCGGCGGCGGCGACTTGGCGCTGGTTTTGAACACGCTCCAGCCGTTTTTGCAAATTGTTAGACATTGGCCGCGTTTAGGAGAAAAAAGCGCTAGCAAGCGCTTGTAAGCAAAATGGCGAAACTTAGACAGTTTTCGGCAAGGACACTTTTGAATAAAACTATTATTTACGGATTTTATCGCGTTTAATTACTTTTAATTTATTTTTATTATTATCCCGACGTTTCGGGTGCTTTACAGCGCCCATGGTCACGGGGGGACTGAGATGTTTGACGTCCCAATGTCATAGTTAGTCCGGCTACCTTCAGTTTTTAATATTAATTTTTGGTCCGATTTACGCAAAACGAGCTTATAGTATCATGAAGTCTTGCAGTGGTATGCTTGGGTTTGGGTTTAATTTTGTTAATTATAGGATCCCAAGCAGATGGTAGCACCCAACCATCTTCTCTATTGAAATTTGGATGTTTTTTAATTTCAATAGCCTCGCGTATCATCCTTGGTAGGAATCGGTGTTCTTTTGCGAGAATTTGTGGTTTATCAAATCTAATGTAATGGTGGGGACGATCTTGAACATGTTCGCAGACTGCAGACTTCCCAGAGCGTCGGTGCTTCACATCAGCTATATGTTCCTTCACGCGGGTTTTTATAGATCTCTTTGTTTGACCTATGTAAGAGAGACCACATTCACAATCTAGCTTATACACACCTGCATCTTGTAGAGGAATATTACATTTGATGGATGGTAAAAATTGACTAATCTTCTTCAGCGGCTTGTAGTATGTCTTAATGGACGCTCGCTTCAAGATGTAGCCAATCTTGTCCGTGACTCCTCTAACATATGGTAGTAGAGCAGGCGCGCGCTCGACTGTGGCCGGCTTCACTCGTTCACTGTGACGTAGGCGCGGGACCCGAAGCTTGTTGTCTTGCAATACTTGCTTGACGTGCTGAAGCTCCGCAGCCAGATGTTTTCTGTCACAGATCCCTCGTGCTCTCTGAAACAAAGATTTACCCACGGTAGCTAACTGTGAAGGATGATGGTGAGATTCACCATTTAGATATCGGTTGGTATGGGTCTTTTTCCTATACACAGTGTGACCAATAGTGTTATCAGGATTTCGGATGACTAAAACATCTAGGAAAGCTAAAGAATTATTTGCCTCTAACTCCATTGTGAATTGTATTTTAGAGTTTATGGAGTTAAGGTGGTCTAAAAATGCAGTTACTTTGTCAGATGGTAAAATTGTGAAGGTGTCGTCTACGTACCGCTTGTAGAACCTTACGAATTTACAGCGCTAAATAACTTACGGAACAGACCAGAACTCACGATTCTCCGCGCGGATAAAGGAAATGCTACGGTAGTAATGGACGCGTCGGAATATAATTTTAAAATACAACAACTTTTATCGGACGAAAGTACATATAAAAAGGTCAAAACAGACCCTACAACCAACACGCTTAAAACAACTAGCGATTTAATAAAGAAATACTCCGAAAAATTAAATCTCGACGTGAATTCGCTAGTACCATCATGTGTCAAACCACCGAGGTTGTATGGGTTACCGAAGATACACAAACCAAACGCTCCACTACGTCCCATAGTGAGCCAGATCGATTCACCAACTTATAAGCTGGCACAATACTTAGCAAAAATACTATCACCACTAAGAGGACATACCAGAGCACACACAAAGGATTCATACCATTTTGTGAGTGAGATAAAAGACCTACATCTCGCTAACAATGAAACTATGGTCAGTTTTGATGTTCAGTCACTATTTACATGCCTACCTATTGTGGACTGCATCTCAATTGTAACTAGGAAGCTAGAAGAAAATAACATGCCTCAAGAATATGCAATACTACTTGAACATTGCCTCACATCTGGCTATCTATTGTGGAAGGAGGAGTTCTACAAGCAAGTAGATGGTGTGGCGATGGGCTCACCTGTGTCTCCCATAGTCGCCGACATATCCATGGAGGACTTTGAGGAGAAAGCCCTTCTTACTGCTCCTGTAAATCCAAGGTTCTACAAGCGGTACGTAGACGACACCTTCACAATTTTACCATCTGACAAAGTAACTGCATTTTTAGACCACCTTAACTCCATAAACTCTAAAATACAATTCACAATGGAGTTAGAGGCAAATAATTCTTTAGCTTTCCTAGATGTTTTAGTCATCCGAAATCCTGATAACACTATTGGTCACACTGTGTATAGGAAAAAGACCCATACCAACCGATATCTAAATGGTGAATCTCACCATCATCCTTCACAGTTAGCTACCGTGGGTAAATCTTTGTTTCAGAGAGCACGAGGGATCTGTGACAGAAAACATCTGGCTGCGGAGCTTCAGCACGTCAAGCAAGTATTGCAAGACAACAAGCTTCGGGTCCCGCGCCTACGTCACAGTGAACGAGTGAAGCCGGCCACAGTCGAGCGCGCGCCTGCTCTACTACCATATGTTAGAGGAGTCACGGACAAGATTGGCTACATCTTGAAGCGAGCGTCCATTAAGACATACTACAAGCCGCTGAAGAAGATTAGTCAATTTTTACCATCCATCAAATGTAATATTCCTCTACAAGATGCAGGTGTGTATAAGCTAGATTGTGAATGTGGTCTCTCTTACATAGGTCAAACAAAGAGATCTATAAAAACCCGCGTGAAGGAACATATAGCTGATGTGAAGCACCGACGCTCTGGGAAGTCTGCAGTCTGCGAACATGTTCAAGATCGTCCCCACCATTACATTAGATTTGATAAACCACAAATTCTCGCAAAAGAACACCGATTCCTACCAAGGATGATACGCGAGGCTATTGAAATTAAAAAACATCCAAATTTCAATAGAGAAGATGGTTGGGTGCTACCATCTGCTTGGGATCCTATAATTAACAAAATTAAACCCAAACCCAAGCATACCACTGCAAGACTTCATGATACTATAAGCTCGTTTTGCGTAAATCGGACCAAAAATTAATATCAAAAACTGAAGGTAGCCGGACTAACTATGACATTGGGACGTCAAACATCTCAGTCCCCCCGTGACCATGGGCGCTGTAAAGCACCCGAAACGTCGGGATAATAATAAAAATAAATTAAAAGTAATTAAACACGATAAAATCCGTAAATAATAGTTTTATTCAATGTGTAGTGTTCGCGTAAATTTAAGAAATCATTAAGGACACTTTTGCTAACTAGTAGCGCTGACACAGTCCGCCATTTTGCTTATTTAATTTGTTTGTTTTGAAGTAGAGTTTATAAGTTGTTTTGTGCAATATTAGTTATAAGTAATATAATGACATGAATAAACATATTATACATACAAAAATTCATGATTGGTAAGTTTTTAATATGAATACTTTACAAACATATATTTAAATAAGGTTAGGTTCCCGGTTAAAACTAACTTCGTGTCTTAGAGGAAAATAGCTACATACGATTTGACAGCGCTTACCGCTTACGATCACCATTTTGCTTACAAGCTCTTGCTAGCGCTTTTTTCTGCCAAACGTAGCCATTGTTCTGTTTTTAGTCAAGTTAGTAGCATTTGAAAATTATCTCCAAATATTTTGTGTTATCTATAAAACTTTTGTTTGAAACAATAAAAACAGTTTAGAATAAAAACAAAGAATAATGTAAAAATTCTTCCATTTAAAGCTTTTCTTTTGAATCTGTAAATGTAGCAAATTAATATTTTGTTTAATTAAGTGCCAGGTTTCTCTCTTCTTGTAAGACAATTACAAATTAACATCTGGTCCTATTGTTTCTTTGTCCTTTTTTGGCAAGGGAACATTTTTGCTAAAATCAGTAATTTAATTAGTAAGACGAATATTTGTGAAATATTTATTAGTATTTAGAAAAAAGGGTCTCCGGTTCTCAACACTCACCATTCGAAATCGAAACACCAAAATTAAGTTTAATATTTTACCGTAGTACTCTTTGATAGCGTGGTCTTTCCTGGGTCTAGCCGACCCATTCGTGTGTAAATAATGATTCATCAATTTTTAAACTAATTGAAAGAATATATTTACAAATTATGCATTGAGCTGGATTCTAATACCGTTGCAAGAACTAGAATGTATACACTATTTAGGTGTCAAGAATGTATTCACTGCGATAAATGGAAAAATGTCGCGCCGTGTATCGGCGGCATGAGAGAATTTCAATTACCCCACTTAAGACTACGTGTTTTGAAAAGTAACATGAATTTCTTGTTGAACCGCATGGTGAAAAGTCATCTTACACATTTTCAAACCAAAATAATCACACCGATGATGGAGAGCACAATTAAAGGTGCGAGGCGCCTGGCACTTGCCTTAGTATGCTTGCAGAGAGTGTCAAGTACGTAAAGTTGTAACTTTTATGAAATATAGAATAGGGGTGACTAACGAGCACACAATCCACCAGATCATAAGCGGATGCTGAGGCCCATAGTATAAAAATGAATAGATCTGGATATCTTTTTAATTATTTAATCAATTTTAACAAAGCAGACTTCGTCACTTATTCAGTCTAATGCCGCCATATTGGCTCGCTAGTTCCATAGTACAACAACATTTAAAACATAAATACTTTTTTTTTTATTTGAGTGACTAATTATGTGAATATAATTACTTGTAAAATATTTATTATTAGTAAAGAAGTTATTTTTATAATTCTTAAATGTTAGGAATTAAAATTGAGTCTCAACTATTTTTATACAGGAAATAGCATAATGTATATGATAAAAGAATATCCCAAAAACGAGCATAAATCGTTTAGAAACTTGTCATATAAAGAAATATTTATACTTAGTAATCCTACCAATACTTAATAATCTAACAATAGGCAGCTAGTCCATCCTCAATTAAGAATTAGAATGCAGATGCGTTATCATCCTGAGGTCAAGATAGATTGCCTCGTTTTCAGTAAAAGGGTCTCCAGTTTTCTACTCTCACCATGCAAAACCTAGCAGCATTAGGCTGCTTTTTTACGCTGGTGTTCTGTGAGTGCGTGGTCCTGCCCCGGTCCGATCCGTGCTACAACTATGTTACTGCAGCATAGCTCCACCACGCAGACAACTTAACTTACTTATTTAGCTCAAGTCTAGCAATATATGGTGAAATGCTGTACGTGAAATTCGTCACGCCCGTTACGATACTAAGCTGCGCAATTTTAACATGGCATTAATATATTAAGCAGATTTACAACACTGCAATAAGTTATTGCAAAATTGCGCCCACTGGCGTTGCATTTAATTTATTCGCTGTCACTCGATAAAAGGATAAGATTCTCTAGTTTTAGAAACGGTGTTTGTGTGTAGTAAATCAAAATTCGTTAACTGTGTAATGTCAATTTTATGATTACTCAGGATGATGCAAGTAATTTTTGATTAAGAATCGTTCAATGAAACTCCACATTATGACGTCTAGTTTTATCAGAGCATTCCGGGCTCTCTTGTAATGGCCCGGCCAGACTAAGGAGAAATGCCGTTAATTATCGCGTTGATGGACGTTGAATGTAGGTGTGGCCACGAATTAACGCGATAATTTGACAACGGCATTAACAATGCCGTTTACCGTTTGCCGATAACTCGAGCGGCGGTACATCAAAGGATTAACGTGCGAATTATCGCGTTGAAGCGGTCACACTACGTTTGTCTCATTGTGCACGGTGAGTGCCACGGGGTTGCACGTATGGCTGCGATGGAGTGGAATAATGAAAAAGCTTTTCGGGATTGAATAAAAAAAATATTTCAAAAGTACTTTAATTTACGGTATGAAACTAAGAAAAATAAGCAGGAGAAAAAAAACAATTTTTGCAGGTCAAAATTCATAGTGTACAATGGTCCGAAACCCTGGGTACGTGTATCTAATTTGCACTTGACCAGTATTTATGATTGGCTTATTAGTTATTATTTCATTAAAATATATTTACATTTATCTCATTATTTAGCTTAAACCATTGGACGTCTTTCAAGTGCAAATTGGGTGCTGGAAAACAAAATAAAACAAATAGATTTACAGTGTACTTATCCTGTGCATTTGTAGCATCTACCACCTTCTTTTTCTTTGTATTAATTTTTTCTTTGTTTATTTTTTATTTTATAGAATAGGGTGACAAACAAGCACACAGTCCACCTGATGGTATGCGGATGCTGTAGCCCACAGACATCTACATCTATCCTCAATTACGCATCAAAATGCAGATGCGTTGTCACCCGTGAGGACTAGGATGGAACGCCTCGTTTGCAGTAAAAAGAGTCTCCGGTTCTCTACACTCACCATACGAAACACAGCAGCATTAAGCTACTATTTTACGCTAGTATTCTGTGAGAGCGTGGTCCTTCCCCGGTCGAAACATTTTACGCCGCTCAACGGCAAATTTAACGCCGTTCAACGGCAGATTTAATGCCGTTCAACGGGAAACGACGTTGACCGTTCAAGTGTAGCCACTCATTATATCGCGTTAAATTTAAGGTAATAATTGTTACGTTTATGGGCATTGACGTTGCTCGTTAGTGTAGCCGCAGCATTATACATAAAGGCTTAGAGGTGACCTCTATGAAATTTTTCTACCACACAAATTAATTAATACAATCATTGTGACGTGTTAAGATTTTTCTTTTACTCTATTTCTTATGTACCTTTTTATTCAAATCGGGTAAGAAAGAGTTTTACTTGTTCTTTAGTTTCTTTTTGCTTTCTAGAAGATTTGTTACTGTGTTCTGGTGGTAAGGATATAAAATGACAACTAATTAGCGTTTTTATTATTTTATTATGGTAAAAATTATTATTATTTGTTCCTATTCCATCTTAGGCTTCATAGGTGACAACGGTTTCGTTTGTGTATCTACATTTATTTGAGATTATTTTTGCTTGTAAGTAGTCATTGGATTTTTTATTGCACTATTTAGGTACATATCTTACTAACGTGGTAGAGCCACGCTGCAGCGCTATTATAGTTGTAGCACGAATGGGTCGGCTCGACCGGGGTAGGACCGTGCTCTCGCAGAATACCAGCGTAAAATAGCAGCGTAATGCTGCTGTGTTTCGGATGGTGAGTGTAGAGAACCGGAGATCTTTTTTACTGGAAATGAGGGCCGCAGTCGTGTCAACGCATTTGCATTTTGATTCTAGATTGACGATAAATGTGGATGTCGATGGGCCATAACATCCACTTACCATCAGGTGGACTTTGTACTCGTTTGTCTATAATATATATTGCTATAAATATTATCATCAGATAGATTTTTAGGTTGTTTTTATTCTTATATTGTAAAAAGAAATGTAGTTTTATATGGGCGTCAAGATACTCACCGCTACTCACAAGACTCCCAGGTACTTAGCTTACTTGCCACAGTCTGCATTAGCCTATTCTTGACGTCCCAGCCTAGTGTGAGGTCAACTCTTTCCTACTCCCTCTACCTCATAGCTTTACATGGTAGGGCCAGGAAAACCACCACTAACAAACATCATTTTCTTGGCCTCAGCGAGCTCGGGTTATGGCTCCACAGGAAATGACACGCTGGACGCCTGTTTTAAGAATTGTTTGTACTTGGATTTGTTGTAAACGTTTACAACTATTACGTAAATAAATAAACATTAGTAAGAACACACTAGGATATTTAAATAAATTTCATATTATATATGAATAAACACAAAGTAAATATGTACTTGAAACGTGGAAGAGCTTACATATTCAATTCATTTTGCAGTTAGCTTTGCTAGCTATGATTTCCAACTTGTAGTAACTCTGGACGCGATATATTTAAACCGAGGAATTTCACGATTGGTGAAGGATGAAGGAACGTGCTTCGCTAGTCTGATGTACTGAAATTGGCCGCACTATGCTGCATTGCATATAAAGCTCATAATATGATTCAATGCGAATATATATTTTTCACAATGATAAATTTACTGTATATTTTATTGTAGATGAGAGCCGTGGTCAGTAAAATTTATGCGCGACTGCATAAATTTCGCAGGCAACCAGAGTTCAATTCGTCAGCACTAATGAAATTCTCTATTGAAATTTTTAGTGCTGACTTACCGAGTGCTCGGTAATGAAGACCTTTTTTCTTATAAAACTTTTTTAAGAAATTTTTAACTTAACCTGGAGTCACCAAGCTGGTGGTTTTTCACCCTTCTCCTATCCTGTGCCTGATCTCTCCGGTCGTGCCGGTCGTCTCATCGGACATTGAGAATGAGGGGATAGAGTGTAGACCTGTGCTTGTGCATACTTTTGTGCATAACCCTGTCCTGCGCAGTTGACTACTTTCCATTGGGCCTGGCTGGTGACGGAAATTTAAGAGGACATTTTTTTATTTTATTACTTATTTTTTATTTTATTACTTACTACAAGATAAATTAAATATATACTATAGAGAACAACCAAGAATAAAGTAAAATTTTCGAGATGGTACTACAGATTTAATTTTTTTCGTTTAGTTTCGCGAGAGAATAAAACACTTCTAAAAACCAGTGCCAAATTTCTCCATCTGGTAAACGTTACTTTCGATTTTTTTGATACTGTTATTTCTTATTCACTTAATAAGTGTTGTGATCCCAACTTCTTTTTAAATCTTACAATTATGTGTTACAATTAACACCACAAAACAAATAACCGTGACTTATGAAATTTACATAACATTACGTAACATTTGTACTGTAACTTAGCGTGTATTTATTAGATTTTGGTTTTAAGTTACAAGTCCACCTGATGATTTAGGTTATAGGCATTTGGCAACCATTATTTGTTACTTGTTTCTTGTAATGTATTCGATTAGAATGAACTTAGTGGAAATTTGCTAGCAAATATCATTACTCCTTATTATCATCATCATTACAGCCTAGGAAAGTCCACTGCTGGACATAGGCCGCCCCAAAGATTGCCTCACAAGGCGTTTACTTGCCATAGTAGTCACGCTTGGCAGGCGGCGGTTGGCAACTAGTTATTTTTGTTGTGGTTATTAGGAAGAAACTGCTGCCCTTCTCCTAGTTGGTTTCAAGCTGTGGCCTCTGCCGACCCCCACGGGACGATGTGGGTTAGTGGATATTCTTACACCGCCACTACACGCTTGATAATTTGTTCCTGTTTATGATTTCCAGAATTTTCGGAAACTAGACTAGACGAATATTGTAATCAGTCGCCATAAGGAATGTATTTCGACCAAACGGGAACCTAGTTCAATTTAATTTAATTGTGATCCTTGTATAAATTCAAAGTAATTTTAATAAAAGCGGTTAGTAATATAGTAAGGTGAGGAAAACGATGTCCCTTTGTACTTACCAGTTTAGAGACTATATTATTTACCTTTATTGAAAACGGGCCAAATTAGGAGTACCCTTAACCGACGAGCATGTATGCGGAGGTGTATGGATGTGAAGGAGGCGAGAGAGGTGTGTCAGGATCGTGCCAAATGGAAGTCTGTAGTCTCTGCCTACCCCTCTGGGTGACAGGCGTGAGTGTTTATGTGTGTATGTATTATTTACCTATAAAAAGGATAGCTTTTGATATACACAAGGTGTCATTGTCGTCTAAATGGGTCATGTTTTATATGGCACGACATTGGATGTATTTGGAAATACTGAGATTCCATCACGCGCGCGGATGTCTTTTAAAAAAACCGTTATTGTTGTAGGGACCATACGCTTATTTAATTTGTCGAAAATTGGGCAAAGTTCATCGTTCTCGGTACTGTTTAGTAAACAAGTGTTTCGTAAACAATTTTTTTTTACCGTTGTTGATTCACAGCTAGACACATGTTAGTGTGTCAGCCAAGTTTGGAAAAGAAAAGGGCTACGCACCGGCAATGTGTTTATTTACACGAACCGTTTCAAGACCCTCCTGAATCCATTCCTGATCCCATTACTCAGAAACTATTTAACCTACATTACTTTTAGTATTGCACACCTAATAACTATTCCTTTAATACCTAGAATCTTATATTTCGTGATAAAAGTTTTTGAATTATTAGTCTTAAAAGTTCAATTTTTATCACTCGTTGACTTACTCATCAAAAACCTAAGCCTCTTCTAGGTTACATCGAAACTTGAAATTTGGCATCAAGAATCGATAAACCTAAACGTCGTTTGATAAAGAATTTAGTCCCCTTTTCACATTTATGTTTTCGGTGGGATCCTTTTTACTACATTTGATTAAAACATATATAAATGATATGGTATATAAATGAAAAACAAACATATGGTAAAGCACAGTGTAAGTTATAAACCACTATGTTTTAAATTCAATTCTGAATCATAACCATTAATTGTTGCTCTTATATAAATTATCTCTATACATAAAGATTTATTGTTGTTCGTCTCGTTAAAAATCAAAAATAGCTCGACTGATTTTGATAATTTTTTTTTGGTGCGTTTGAATAGATATTTGGACCTGGTAGGTGGCGCTGTCGACAAGATCCAGAAATCAACCGTGCAGTCTGGGCGGATCAATAGTCAATTATAAATGACGGACCGTTAACCAGGTCCATGGTTGAATATTATAGCAGGTGCAAAATTGATTAAAATACATAAGTAGTTACAATACAGCAATAATAATAAGTACTAACTTTCTCATATTTTAATAGAACTAAGGGCAGATTTTTCGATTTTCGATTTCTTATTGTAAGATTTCGATTGTTTTACTTTTTAATTCGGTCAGGTTATGATTAGTTGAATGTATAATTTATTTGACTATTGAAAAACAGAACCTTTACAGTTTAAACTGCTGAAATCCTTTTGTATCAATGTTCTTACGTTCAGAACTCGTGGACAATGTAATTTAAGATAATGGCTGACTTTTTCCGTCTTGCTACTCGTGCTGCACTTCACTGCAATTATGTGTTGCAAGTTGGTAGAGTGTGAAGTTTCATCATTTTATTCATGAACTCTTAGAAATTCTGTACTACTGTCAGTAATTCAATTATATTAGAAAACACGATATCTACTATTTAACATTAAATTAAATGTTTTGTTACTTAATACTAGTAATTTTAGACGATCTATATGTAATTAATTTAAAAAAAAAATCAATTTGCTTGTATAAGTATGATGAATTAAAGTTACTTTAGAAAATTGATTAGCCGAGACAGTAATTGTAATAACTGGAGTCTAGAACATATTTACGTTGGATGTGAGGCGTGAGATTTATTTAACACCTTGTCGTTTCTTAATTTTGAGAACATCATGTACCTACGGAAAAACATAGAAAAACGGACCGTCTCCTTTAGAACAGGACGAGGTGACAAACAAGAGGTTTCTAAATTGGTTAAAACTCGAAAATGTTTTTGAGTAAATGCATGTAATTTTCTAATAATACTCGAATGCAGCTTTCTCTCAAGTTATATTCAGTAATCGACTCATGATGCGCTGTAACGATGTTATGATGATACAATATAATGATGATGATGATAAAAATTGTAATAAATTAAATGCTTAATATATATATTTTAAACTTTATTAAATTATGGTTAGTATTGAGCAATTAATTTTTTTGTACTAAAAATGAAGGAATTTAAATAGCGCTAGTCTCGAGAGAAATTAATTTCCCGTTGATCGTGTACTGTTCGGGTGCTGTCTGCGAGCGACAGGCTGAGATATTCAGCCGCTGGTAATTTCACGGAATTGCCAGTCATTGTTCTTGTTCTCATCTTGAGGGTGCAGTCTTTAGTACAAATCTTTTTACCTTGAATATAATAGAATGGAATGAAGACACACTACTCTTATATACTCTGAAAGTCAATTACTGTCCGTTATTATCGCAAAAACTCGAATATGATCGGACCGATTTTGATGAAATTTTTTGTGTGTGTTTGTGTGAGTCCCTGGATGGTTTATATTCACATTTGGACCCGGTAGGTGTCGCTGTTGTCGAGATCCAGAAATCACACGCGCGAAGCCGGGCGGATTGCTATTCCAATTACAATTTTACCTTACTTTTAAAATATATAATTTTTGTTATAAAATATGTATTGTTATCTTATTATTATATAATTTATATTGTGTTGTGATTTGACCCCTCAATCCTTTAAAAAATCCCATGCAGTCGCATGCGACCGCACCCACCCACAGCACTTTGAACCATTAAAACTTATATTTATAGACTACTTTTCCATAAGGAAGTTTGGCATTGTAGAATCTAAAATTTTCTATCCTGTGGTGTAAACAAAAGTCAGTTACTCTATGTATTTTATTTTTATTCTCCTGTCAATTTACGACATTTGTCGACCATACGAAAATGGCGCAATTTTACCGTAGATTAAAAATAAAAAGTCATAGAGTAACTGACTTTTGTTTAGACTATAGAATAGAGAATTCGTTTAGATTCTATAACGCCAAACTTCTTTAAAGAAAAGTAATCTATAAATATAAGGCATTAAAGCCTTAAAGTGCTGTGGGTGGGTGCGGTGGCATGCGACCGCTCGGGATTTGACGGACGCATGCCATAAAAACTTATATTTATAGACTACTTTTCTATAAAGAAGTTTGGCATTATAGAATCTATACAAAATTCTCTATTCTATAGTTTAAACAAAATTCCGTTATTCTATGGATTAATCATTGCAAAAATACTTTATTGTATTTTGATAACTTCATACCAAGCAAATGTCGGTAGCGTGAAATTCACTATTATTTTTATATATTAATCGAAATTATTTACGTAAAAAGATAAAATATATTCACACAAAAACTTTCATAACAATTTTATAATATAAAAAACTATTCTTAAGTTAGAAAAATCCAAAAATCAACGCATCAATGTACAACAACGAACACTCGACAATGACGCACTTTGAATGTAGATTTTAAATGAATATCTATAAGACTAACTGAATTTTTATTCAACAGGAGGATAGAAAATTTCATATTGATTCTATAATGCTAAACTTCTTCATAAAAAGTAGTCTTTAAATATTAGTTTTTATGGGTTATAGTGCTACGGGTGGGTGTGGTCTGAGACCGCTAGGGATTTGACTCAGTATGGTCGCGATTTCATGAGACCGCTACGGGATTAAGCGGTTAAGTAAAATGTTATAAATTTATGCAGTCTTTAACACAAAGACCTTTATTACATTATATACATATATAGGATTTACATAATATACATATTTTATTGATATCTGATTGAAGACTAAGTAAGTTCATATGTGAAAACTGGGGGCGTTTATCAACTATATCTGGGTATAATAGATATTTTTATTATTTATTATAGCATATTTTAATTGATTTAATTTTAAGTCCTTTTTTAATAAATAATTTATATTGTGTGCCTATAATGTAAATAGGCAGATTAAAAATTTATGTTTATTGATAAGTGATATCGAATATTTTGTTATCATTTCATTTTCATTAGGCTGTAAAGAGTTCCTACCTTCTTGAAAAATTCATTCTACCAAGTTGTCATCTTATTATTTTTATTTGATTTAGTATTGTTTGAGACAACTGATATGCGGCCGAAATGATAAGGATAGCATTGACGGGCTTAATCATTTTTGCACTGGAGTGCTTGAAGGTATTTTGAACGGTATTAGGAATACCGACGCAGTTAATGCGTTTATTACCGAAGACGGGACAAAGACTTTATGTGTGTTCAGAACACGTACACAATATACGAATGGAGTCCATCTCTGCGTCTAGCTATTCTATATATTGGATTAAGTCGTAATTGGAAACGACTAATGTAGGTCCGGTGCATGTTAATGGTATACTAATATATAAAATCTAACTCGTAGAACAAATATAAATTTGTAAAATTGTGCAACTGATAAATATTATAAAATTCATAGAATATCATCAAGCAAGACAAAGTAAAGTAAAGTTACAGCCTATATATGTCCCACTGCTGGGCACAGGCCTCCCCTCATTTCTGAGAGAGTTTTAGGGCAAAAAAGTGTCCGCCGCGCTGCCCCAATGCGTGTTGGCGAACTTCACATGTCTTCGAATTTTTTTTTCTTATTCCTCAGACATGCAGGTTTCCTCACGATGTTTTCCTTCACCGCCGAGCACGTGGTAAATCAGAACTTAAAATTGCAATTAACAATTTAATTGGTGCCGGCGGGGATCGAACCCGGGTTACTCGCGTTGTATTTACAACGAGCGTTAACCATCTGAGCTACCACGGCACGCAAGCAACACAAAGTAAATTTGTATTACTCAAAAAACTAAGACGTGAATATCAGCTTAATGCTGCTGTGTTTCGCATGGTAAGTGTAGAGAACGGGAGACCCTTTTTACTGGAAACGAGGAATTCCATTTTGGTCCTCAGGACTGGCAACGCATCTGCATTTTGATTCTTTATCTTGAATGGATGTATTTTTTTATAGGATAGGGTGACAAACGAGCACACAGTCCATCTGATGGCAAGTGGTTGCTGTGGCCCATAGACATCTACATCTATCCCCGATTACGCATCAAAATGCAGATGCGTTATCACCCGTGAGGACTAAGATGGAATGCCTCGTTTCCAGTAAAAAGGTTCTCCGGTTCTCTACACTCACCGTATGAAATACAGCAGCATTTAGCTACTATTTTACGCTGGTATTCTGTGAGAGCGTGGTCCTTCCCCGGTCGAGCCGACCCATTCGTGCTACAACTACACATCTAATATAACTGCAGCATGGCTCTACCATGTATAAAATGTACAGCCATCATCTACTTACCGTAAGATTGACTGTGTGCTCTTTTGGCACCTATATTCTATAAAAAATAGACCTTATATTTAATTCCATGTAAATAGGAAGGGGGGTCGGGAACAACTTAAAACCAAGGTTTCCGAGGAAAATCAGATCTGTTGGCCGAGTTTTCTATTTTTAACTTAAATATATGGATCTTCACCTCGGCTGCCTAGATTGTATGGTAACGAGGTGTGTAATCGTGATATATAACTGATGACAGCGTTAGAGGAACACTCACGAACATTCCTGCATTGTGTGGATGGTTCTTATACCTACTTATTTACATGTGGAAATTTGTTTAATATTGTCGTGGAAACGCGTGGCAAAGTATTACTTAATTTCCGGTAGTGAGATAAAATGTGACGGATGAAAGCGCCGCACTGATAAGAGGGAACGTGACGAACATACGCCGCATTATTTAGCTTTGTAACGTTGACTATAATATATTATTATACATTTACTGTATGCCAACAGCGGAAAATACGGCGCTGTGTCGAATGTTGTATTAAACGCGGATGAAGGAAAGGAGTTACTTACTTGTGCTGTTTGTGGTATTAGCAAACACCGTAATGAAATGTCTATTTACATAGTAAGTAGGTGTTAAGCTTTTTAAAAATGTTTGTTTATTTGTAAACTATGTTTGGTGCAATATGCAGATATGTGGTATGTGTAAACGCAATTTTTTTTTACTTTGTTAGGAACAGACTAGTGATTCTGTAGTACAAATGATTGTAATACGTACTTACGATGTATTCTTTCATCGTCCATGTGATAAGTGGATGCTGTGAACCATGGACACCTACATGTATTCTTTGTTAAGAATCAAAGTGCAAATGTTTTGTCATCCCCTGAGGACTAAGATGGAGTGCCTCGTTACTAGTAAAAAGGGTCTTCGATTTTCGCTTTCACCATATGAAACACCAGCAGCATTAGGCTGCTATTAGACGTTGGTATTTTTTTTAAATTTATTTATCATTTCAAAATTGAATACAAAACAAGTAAAATAGCATCTATAAACCACAAAGGTTTGTAAATAATGTTATCATCTACATCGATATTTCCAGGTTTGATAAAGAAAAATAGATTATGCGTGATATTGCATAGTATTGCAAATAGGTTAAAATCGGGTTAAAGTTATAATTTTGATAACTTAGATACTTAAATAACTAGATGCTTGGCAAGTTCATTTCTAATTGTCAAAATCAGTGTTAAGTAGGAAGTAAGATTTTAATTTTGTTTTAATGTTTTCTCGTGTAATGTAATTACGTAAATTAAAGTAAGTTGTTTATTAATCGCGGAACTAAATACCTAAGTATTATTATTATTATTTTTTTATAGTATAGGGTGACAAACGAGCACACAGTCCACCTGATGGTAAGTGGTTGCTGTGGCCCATAGACATCTACATCTATCCTCGATTACGAATCAAAATGCAGATGCGTTGTCACCCGTGAGGACTAAGATGGAATACCTCGTTTACAGTAAAATGGGTCTCCGGTTCTCTACACTCACCATACGAAATACAGCAGCATTAAGCTTAGTAGCTTAATGCTGCTGTATTTCGTATAAATATATTTCGTATAAGTATATAGCGTGAAATAGTTTTCACGCTGGTATTCTGTGAGAGCGTGGTCCTTCCACGGTCGAGCCGACCCATTCGTGCTACAACTATACATCTAATATAACTGCAGCATGGCTCTACCACGTATAAAATTATGAGCTGGAGTAGTCCTTACCCGGTTAATTCGATTCATTTGTGCTGCAGTTATAATGTAGTTGCAGTGTGGCACTACGTCTACAATACAGCACTCTAGATTTCGGCGGACAGGAACTGACCACGCATATAAAATACCGGATTATTCTTTTAATATTTAACCTTTTCCGCAGCGGACCGTGACGCATAGCCTACGGTTAGTTTGATATCGGGCGACGCGCAGCCTCCGCCGGATTGAGCTCATATTTTTCGTGGCAAACGTTCCGTATCGCCGACACGTTTTATGCTTTTGGATTTAGTTCCATTCATTATAAAAAGTGTCTATGGATTTTTTCAAGGCGACAGTAGACTTGTACCAGAAAGTTGTAGGTTATTGGAGTGCACATGTTTAGATGTTTCGTGAATCATCATCATACTTTACTTTACATACATTACAGCCCTTTACAAGTTCACTGCTGAACATAGGCCTCTCCCAAGGTATGCCACAAAGTACGTTCCTGAGCCACCTGCATCCATCGACTTCCTGCATGTCTTACCGGGTCGTCACTCCATCTAGTGGGGGGTCGCCCTACACTTCGTCTACCGGTACGAGGCTGCCACTCGAGAACCTTTTTTCCCCAACGGTTGTCGGTTCTTCGAGCTATATGGCCGGCCCATTGCCACTTCAGCTTACTAATGCGTTGGGCTATGTCGGTCACTCTGGTTTTACTGCGGATATCCTCATTTCTGAGTCTATCACGCAGAGAAACTCCGAGCATAGCCCTCTCCATAGCTTGCTGCTTGAGCGACTTTGAGCGTCCTCATACACATAGGCACTCTATATAGCCTCACTAGGTTTGCTCCTTTTTTGACCAAATATAGTATTTTTCCCAAAAAGGATGCAAAAATATAGTACATTAGAGAAATTCAGAAGAAAAAAGTACATATTTATTTTTAATCTTTGTATTTTTCCATATATTTTATTTGTTATCGCTCTTTGCTTTGGCGGTCAATGATCTAACCATAGGAGTCTGAGCAATTTAGATTCATATTAAAATAAATTAACAATTAATTTTAAATTAAATTAATACATGCTTTTTTATTTCTCCTTTCAATTTTACATTCATGATGGATAAACACAATCTGTAAAACTTACTTGTATGTATGTGTGATGTAAGTAAGCGCGGCAGATGAATCAGTGTTAAAATATAGTACTTTTCGTACTATATTATTTTTCTATAATATATAGTACAATTGATTGAAATATAGTACTATACTATAGATTATAGTACGGGAGGCAACCGTAGCCTCGTCTAAGGAAAGACCACCATGTCTCTAAACACCATAAGTAGTGATTACAAAATGGTACGAAATAAATAATATTGAATTATTTACATCGTACCTAATTTGCGACTAATTAAGTACTAAATATGAAATATGCCTTAAAAACTCTTGTAACAGTGAGTTTAAAATGCCATTAAAATGTTTCTGATAAAGTGATATTTACTAAAATGATTACTAAATTGTTTTCTTTATTATATCCTTAAATTAATTCAACGAAATGTAAACAAATTGTGTTATAAGAAATCTAAAATTCCACAACTTGACTAAATGCATCACAACAAAGTACATAACTAACCAATTATCCAACAGACTAGCATTTTTGAACATCGCCGTTACGTGCTGAGCGATAATTAAAATTTGACACCGTGTTTACTGATAGCATAAACGTAATTATGTTAATTTTATATGTTAATGTCAAATATAGTTGCCATAATTTTATTATTCGTGAATACATGCAACTGTACAATCGCTGGCCGTACGTTAAAATTCGAGTTGACATCTCGGATTCATTGCGTGCGAGTCACCTCATGACAAATACCTATTTTACATGCGTGCAGGAAAATAATCTAGCCTGTGACTTTGTTTTAATTAATGCTTCTGTTCCCTTTGTCAGAGCTCTGTATTCCAGTTCCCTTTCAGCTATGAGGTATTAATTAGTTATCTACATACCAATAAATGGTTTTAATATTCTTCGTCACCTGTATTTCTGGGCTTTCTGCACGGGTTACACCGTAAAGATTTTTTTTTATAGAATATGGCTGACAAACAAGCACACAGTCTATTTGATGGTAACTGTAAGCTGTGACCCATAGACACCTACATTTATCCAGAATCAAAATGCAGATGCGTCGCTCACCATGTGAAACACAACAGCCTTTACCTGGTCTAACAATTAAAATAACTTACGTGGCTCTACCACGTAAGTTATTTAAATTGTTTACTAAGTAGCTTTGACGAGAGGTCCATTGATATTAAATAAAACGAATTAATATTGTCTTGGTTTAATCAAGTGGAATAAATATATGCATTACTCAAACAATCTATAGTGTGATCAAGATGATTCTTCTCAGCTGTAATTTACGATAAGAATATATAATAAAGAATTTTGTACTTAAAACTTAGAAGACTAAAAACTAATTGTTGTATAACTATAAAAGTGCGGCGACATGTTATTTTACTTTCACTAGTAACTAGGAACGCCAGATGTCCGGTTTTCGACCGGACAATCCGGTTTCCTTTGTGCTTGTACGGTCAAAAAAATTTTGGTAATTGGCATTTTGGCACAATCCATTCTCCGGTAATAAAATGATCCTTTATTATTTCTACCGAACAGCATTGCATTTTGTAGGACCACGACACGCCGCGCCGCTTGTTGCCGCCTCCGCTAAATATATTGAAAATCGTACAGTATGTGTGTAGTATTCCCATATCTAATGCTTCTGTGGAACGAATCTTCAGCGTTTAGTTTAGTAAGTTTCCGGTACACAAAGTACTTTACAAAATAATTACGTTTAAAATATTTTTTTTATTTTTTGTATTAAAGTACATTTTTTTTGTAAGAAATAAAAACAAATAAAAACTTGTCCGGTTTTTTCTTTGAACACATCTGGCAACCCTACTAGTAACAGTGAATTTTTTTGTACAACAGCGACCTCGTGAACTGTCATAAGATAACTTTCGTCGTTTGCGATGAAGGTTTCACTGTAAACTTTTAAGCAAAAGTAATTTGAGGACGTTGCATAGTTGGTAATTCGGTAGTTAATGTTGTGTTTGCTACATCTTAGTTACGGGATTGATTATAGCCGAACACGATAACATTTCAAAACACTATAAAAAGAGATACTTATAATTTTTTTGAACTATGTATGTTATGATTGGCCCAGATTCTGAGCGTATCCATAACATTACTTTTTAAATCATGGATCTTATGAGCTGTATAGAATACGTAAATTACAAAACGAATTATTACGCAGTTTGCGCGACTACTAGGAATCCGTTTGGGTAGGTCTGACCTATCTACCTATTTCGGCCGCTAGTTAATGCATCCACTGTCCAGTTTCAAAGATATTAACAGTTAATTACAGTGCTTACAGTAGTACGTTTGCACTGAGAAACATCCAACAGGTAATGTTTTGAAACCAATAAAATAAATCACACAACATGTTTTGATGATGTCGGCGTTCGCACTCACATAAACTGTGTAAAATTTTCAACATATATTCAAACTTATCTTTCAACATGATAATATTTCTACAAATTTGTTTTCAAACATTTTGCTGTGGTTATAAAGATATATTATAGTTAAAATATGTATTGTACATTAAACTGTCAAACAAATTTACTGCAAAATGTTCTTTGACTATGCAAACGTGTTTTGATACATTGACGGAAATTAGTGTTGTTTCAAACTCACGGTTAGAATTACATCTTACTCATCAGATATGACAACTCAACCGTAGCCTACTTTTTTGGTTGATTGCGGGATATACATGAGCTTTTAATAGATCACTTACTATGTTAAAGGTTTATGATGCTTGTTACCCGTCAGTCATACAAGTTAGATAAAAAGTTTTCCTGTTTCCTGCTAATGGGTATTTTATTATTGTATATAAATGTATATAAATATAAATGGATTCACGCTGCGAGAAGTGTTGGTCATCGGCGTAGTTGGTCAGCCACGTCGATAAAACATGGGGACACTAATGATAACATCAGAACGCTAGCGCTATTCCATTATTGACCAAGTCTACTTTTGTTCCCGGCGGAATTATACTATCGGAGTAGACTCCCGAAGGTTCGACTTTCGTAAATACGGAAGCGTCACATGACGGGAATCATAAATTCGTGGCGTACGTTGTGTCATTGCGTAAGTTTGCATGGTCCGAACCTTGCATGTATATTAAAACGCAAAGTTATAATCTAATATTCCTTAATCAAAATTACAAAACAACTAACATGTCATTTACCTTCTTTGATACCTGGTTATCTGCGCTTTATGACAATGAAATAATGTCTTAAAATCAAATTATTTTAAATTATGTCCAAACGTACCTAACTTGTTTTTGTAATTAATTAGGATAACGCTTTAGTGTTAGTTTTTCATAGAGACGTCATGATAAGACTACTTTACATTTATGGAATTGAATTTCTTATGATTTTATATGTGGATTTTAAAGCAAAAGTAAGTAACTGAACTCTCTTTTCCAACTTATTATTATATTAGGTAATTTACTGGTTTGATATTATTTAATAAAAAAATGTTATTAAGTCAAAAATATTCAACATTCTACCCATAGTACATGTAACCTCTTTTATATTTAGATATGAGTCTTCGAAAGCTTTTTGAATTCAAATCTTTAATGAAAGTATAGAATAATTAGATAAGTGCGAGTTAGTTTCGTTCTGCACATTAACTCTTATACAATAACGATTATGTAGCTCAAATTGATGTATCAAATATTCTCATGTGATTCTTTCTCTCCCTTAGGGTCGTGTATTTTACAAAAATGTAATATCATCTCTACAAAAAGCTAGTGTGCTCCAGAAACGAAGCAATGACAAAGGGTAAAGTTGAACGTCGTTTGCCCCTTTTGCGGTGTCGTCAATCATAATCATAACATCGATTCTCACTTAAGTCCTTCCATCATGTTTCGCAAGCGTACGTGTCACTTTCTTGGATTATTTTATTTATAAGTCAATGTAACAGAAATTTGATACGTATTTTCAACAGACTTCAAAAAATGGAGCAGGTTCTCAATTCGTCCGAATCTTTTTAATGTATGTTTTAATGGATTTGAAAAATTCTTTCTTGTTTTTATAATATTATTTAAAAATTACTTTTAATTTTTTTCTTCATTCTTTTGTGCCTCTGTCGACTGATAAGAGATTTCCGTATTCTTAGTATCTTCTTTGTCCTCGATTGAGTTAAAATTTAAATCAGACATCCATGACTAAGGGGCTAGAATACATCCTCATACGTGCTTTATGTTCGAATCCCAGTTAAAGTATAAAAAAGATGCAAATTTAAATAACTGCTTTTTAAGGTCGGAATGTTTTGTGTACCCCATTTTACTTTCAGAAATTTCTAAACATTATCATATAATAGGTATCGGTGACTACCTTTGCGCCATAGATTATAATACATATACATAATAGAACGGAGGAGTGGGTGGAGCCCATGTCGCCACTAACATGTCACTAACATCTCAATTAACATCTATAAATGTCAACGCATCTTTTTTGACGTTACAATCGTTTCCAATTTTCGTGCCAAGCGTCGTTGCATGCAAATTATTTAGAAAATGCCAAATTCCATGCTATTTACAAATAAATATGTATTAAAATTTTAACGATTTATTTTTTAATGATGATCTTGAACATTAATCAAAAGTCTTAAATGTGTTATAATTTACTCAGTCTGTCAACACAGCGAATCGGGTTTGTAGTAGTGATAATACGACGTAATTGCTTGTATGTGTGCTCCCGGTGACGGCTCCTCGTACAAAATAAGGTTGACAGCCATTCTATTGTATATTATAGTATTCTGTGGCTTGCGTTAACGCTAACTGTAAAATACTCTTTAGGCTAGGAGGACATCGTCTTTAAAATTTGAACAAAAATCCTTTACTGTTATTGTTCTACAGTTGTTAACGATCATTTTTCGTAAACACTGGCGCGCAGCGTGGATGCGATAAACTTTAGGGTTGCCAACCGTAGTATTAAATATAGTAACTTAATAATACTAATAGGTACTATCCTAATATATTAATATATTTCATAAATTATTAAACAAATATTTAGTAATTTGTTGAGGGTAGACGTAGTTGATATATACGCCACTGCATCCATTTACCATCACATGGATTATGTGCGTGTTTGTAAAACCTTAAATACTTAAAAACTCTTCAGCAACAAAAAATTAATATCAGGAGGGCTGTGTGCTTATTTGCGATCTTTACAAGCCTTCTATAAAACATGTGCTTAATCGTAACATACATTTGAAATCTGTTCAATAAGTTAGAAACCCTGAGGATATAAACAATAGCGTCATGTCTAATTCTGGAAGAGGTTAACAAGTAACTGTTTTAAGCAGTTAACCCGCAGTCGATGATGAATATACATATCTATCTGGTGGCTGTGTATTCGTTTACATCTTCACAAGTCTTCTGAAAAAATAAAGAAACATAATTTTAAAATCAATTCAGATTATCAAATCTCTGCAATAAGCTGGTAACCCTGAAAACATAGACAATAGCGTCATGTCCGTCTAATTCTGGAAGAGGGAAACAAGTAACAGTTTTATAGCGAGTCGTTAGCCCAAAGTTCAGTCAACTTCCATATGATTGCCAGACGAGACGGCGGGTCTTGTTTAT
Organism: Parnassius smintheus behrii; assembly: GCA_036936625.1. Classification (NCBI taxonomy): domain Eukaryota; kingdom Metazoa; phylum Arthropoda; class Insecta; order Lepidoptera; family Papilionidae; genus Parnassius; species Parnassius smintheus. Next base: position 23,883,594 of record JAUPFT010000028.1, read on the forward strand.
ATCAGCTCTGTCGTAGGGAATTAATAGCCGGGATGACGTCCTAAATTGTCGTTAATTAGAGCTCGTAGTTAATTCGCTGCGAATTTTATGTAAGCCGTTTGTAGCTTGGCTGCTTGAAGGTCGGAAATACGGTGACTTGTTCATTATCTTTAATTTTGGTTGCCACTGTATAGTTTTTAATTCAGTAATTAAAAGTAATTAAGTTATTGTTACTATTTAGTTTATTTTGGTAGGGGTCATTTGGTGAGGTAAACAATTTGATATACTTCTAAATGTCTTTCCCGATGTTACCTATGCACGCAGTGACGTGAAATGATGCAAACAGTTTGCCGCGAGAGACGCAATGACTTTCTTTACCGTATAAGTTTCAACCTATAAAAGTACCAATAAAAGGTTCATACAAGCTTAAAAGTTAAAACAGTACATTTAAAGAACCTGGCTTTGTAAAAAATATTATCGAAAAGAGAAAACTTTTATACTCTGTGTCACTTTCCACAACTAAGACGAATCTAACGACACCCCATATGTTAAAATCCATCAAGCCGAGAAGGTGCCAAAGTCGAATAAAAAGTACTATGACACTTTCATATGATGCTCTTATACAGTAAGAAGGGAAAATTAGACTCAATTGCTACTTTTGAGAGACGGACTGGCAATCGTAGTTTTTTTTATAGGATAAATGTGACAAATTAGCACACAGGCCACCTGGTGGTAATGGGTTGTTGTGGCCCATAGACATCTACATCTATCCTCGATTACGAATCAAAATGCATATGCCTTGTCACCCGTAAGTACTAAGATGGAATGGTTCCTTTCCAGTAAAAAGGTTCTCCGGTTCCCTACACTCACCATACAAAGTACAGCAGCGTTAAGCTGCTATTTACGCTGGTATTCTGTGAGAACTTTGTCCTTCCCCGGTCAAGCCGACCCGTTCGTGCTACAACTATACTACTAATATATCTGCAGCATAGCTGTACCAAGTATGAAGTTACTTACCGAACACCAATTACAAACTTAAAACACGCTAACAATATAACACAATTTTACTGCTGATCACTTTAGTTCGCAGTTCTATCGCTTTGAAGCATACTCACTTGGTCGCGGCACTTTCCGTCCTTATATAGGACCTCTTCTACTGAAACATCTAGAATATTCGAGTACATACCGGTCCCGACTGACTTACGCCTAATTTACAGAAAGTTCTAGCACGAAAATTTCTAGAAAGATCTTGGCTCTCCTAGTTCTGCTACTCGATACTAGATGGCGCTAGTAGTAGTTCGCCATGTATCAGACATTAATTATGGCGCACAACAGTGTTTTACTTTTTGCCACCTATGTGAGCTGGTTTTGCCGCCATCTATCGGAGGCTGCGGTAAATTGGTATATCTCTTAACCTACTCTCGACTGTTTAGTGGCGGTGTAAGTATATCCACTACACACTAGGGGGACCACTAGGGGTCTTCCTAACAAAAACTAAAAAATAGAAAATTGCGGTCGCCGACGCGGTTTCCACGCTTGGGAACTATGGAAAATATCTCTTCCCTATGAGGAAAAATATGGGGGAGGCCTATATTCAGCTGTGTACTTCTATTAGGCGGATAAGATGAGATAGTTATATGATGGGATAGTAGACACTTAAGACGTCTCACACAACTTTTTTAGACTTTGTTAAATAGTTTTTGTGTCAGAATATTTTAGCGTCGCTTCCAACAATTATTTCCATGGTGTTTGTCGCGATAATCGGTATCAGCCTGAGAGATCGCGTGCGAACCGCTATGCTACTGACTTTGCTAAACTGCTAAAGTTAAACCACCGTAATTATTATGCAGACCTTACCCGACGTAAGCTTATAACGATTTTAGTATAAAGATAAAGTTATTGAATAGTACGAGAAATACTTATGGTTAAAGTTACAGCCTTTCAAATGTCCACTGCTGAACACGGGCCTCTCCCATAATTATTGTCTTTTTTTTATAGGGTAGAGTGACCAACGAGCACACAGTCCACCTGATGGTAAGTGGTTGCTGTGGCCCATAGCCATCTACATCTATCCTCGATTACGAATCAAAATGCTGATGCGTTGTCACTCGTGAGGACTAAGGTGGAATGCCTCGTTTCTACTAAAAAGGGTCTCCGGTTCTCTACACTCACCATACGAAACACAGCAGCATTTAGCTACTATTTCACGCTGGTATTCTGTGAGAGCGTGGTCCTTCCCCGGTCGAGCCGACCCATTCGTGATACAACTATACTTCTAATATTGCAGCATGGCTCGACCACGTACAGAACTCTTCTCTTCGTCTTATGAGGGGAGAGATTTCAGGGGGGGGGGGAATTAGTTATTGGGAGGACGTTGCTAGATATCACCTGGTTTGTTTTCCTCTAAGCCTCTTCGGACATCCACGAGACGATATGTGGCAGTGGATCCTTACACTGCAAATACACTGTCGATACACTAAACTACGTGAAGTGTACGTATTCACTAAACTACTACAAAACTTCGACTACACGCTCAAATCTTCAAAGCTATAAGGATTTTGTTGCGGTGTGTCGTACTCTGTACACTTGAGTATATGTAAGGCATATTTATACTAACAAATCTGAATGAATGAGATCAAAGAGCCATGCCCACTTTTCATACATTTAAAAACCTGATGGTGAAAATTTATGTATATAGTTATAAGTCATAGTGGAAAAACTGCGTGTGAGTTCAAAAAATAATGTCATATAGTCATTTTTATGATTTAAACACTACGTAGCCCAAAAAATATGAATGTCACTTTTTAGGTTAGGATTTACCGTTACCAAATAGGTAATAAAGAAATAAATGTGCTAGAACTTATTGTTAACTTATCTATATCATATTTTTAAATATTCTGTACTATACAAAGACTAGTAAAGACATACTTACTGATTAAATGAAATACGAAACAATGTGTAACACTCAGAAACAGAGATGAATAAAGTAAAGAAGCAGTGTGTAAAATAAAACGTCCTAGAAAGAGGTTAGTTGAGATGCGTTCAAAATATGGTAATGTGTTTACACTTGACGTAAAATAGGCTTAAAGAAAAATTGAAAAATTTTTTTTTCTTGTGTTTCTTTTAACATTGTGATAAGCGTAATTAATTTACAATTCAATTAGCTGAATTTTAAGATTTATTTCATTTCTATACATAGTCAGGTGAAAAATGGGCATCTTTCTTTCCACGTAAATAGCACCTGAACCACCCATGACTTCAGTGGCTAGTGTGATTCTATTTTATTCAAGTGAAAACTTCTTTTGGCACATTGGACACTTGGATGGGGAAAAAGCACTGAACTCGCGTGACCGTCACGCTCAGATACATAAAATGGAAAATATGTTGAGAATCTAAATTGAAATCTGTTGGATATGTATTTAAAAATTTATTTGTGTTTTATACATGATAATCATTATTTTTCATGAATAAATGTAAAAAAAAACATTTTATTACTTTGTTAGTACGTTGATAAAAATAATTTCTATATATATATATATATATATATATATATATATATATATATATATATATATATATAAATTGCTGTGCGTTAGTCTATCGGATATAGCGAAAAATACACTGATATCAAGAAAACTATAATTTTATGTCAAATACGAGAAGAGGCCACAATAACTATTTTATGGAAGCTGATTAAAAAATTAAAAAGTATTTTAGTACTATGAAGATTTACTATTTGATATTTAGACAATTATCAAAGAACGAAGATAAAATTTTGGATTGAAAATAACGAATGCATGAAGATAAAAGTATTTCATCCATTTACGAAGAATAGAAGAAATTGTAATTTGTCTGCCAATGTTGCTTTTCGGTAACTTTTACAGAATATAACAAGATGTCAAAGTGGCAGACTTATTAGTTTCACGCTTTTTTCGGTAATTTTTTATACCCTTCACACTTGACCACCGGTCAAACTAAAGTCCCCTTTTCGTGTACCTCAGATATAGGGGATTAATTGAAAAAAAAACGTGAAGCTTATTGAAATACCGTAAGTCTGCCGCTCACTGGCTTTTAAACTAAAAGCCTATTTCATGGTTCAGTATGAAATACGCGAAATTACGCGACTGCGACGCCATCTACTCAGCATTGGATCATGAATTAGTTTAAGTCAAAGATTAAGGTCATGTCACGGACAATGTTGAACGGTGTAACACTCTAGTCTCCTAACTTTAGTTCCGCTAATCGGCTCGAAGAGTTTCACTTTGCGAATGTAAATTACGTTCGAGAAGAAAACAAGTATAACTTGCTTAAACCGTTTATAATCGTCGGTTCAGTCTACGCGAAATCGATATGTTGTTAAGGTTTGAATGTTGGTATTTACTGGAATGGATTCCGGATAGGTATTTGAATTTTGATGTCAGAATTTCTAAAGTAATTAACCTTAGTGCGTTAATAAATCCAGTAATGGACGGAATAGGTCCCGTATAAACGAGATGATTTGCTAAAATCTAAACATTTTGCGCCTAAGACGTTCTTGACTCTTACGACTCTTTTCACGTGGTAGAGTCACACTGTAGCTACATTATGGTTGTAGCACGAATGGGAGGCTCGACCTGGGTAGGACCACGCTTACAGCGTGAAATAGCAGCTCAATGCTGATGTGTTTCGTATAGTGAGTGTAGAGATCCGCAGACCGTTTTTACTGGAGACGAGGCATTCCATCTTAGTCCTCAGAGCTGTCAACGCATCTGCATTTTGATTCTTAATTGAGGATAAATGTAGATGTCTATGGATCAAAGTATTCACTTACTATCAGGTGGACTATGTGCTACGATAATATTTAAAAAAAAAACTATTAATCGAGATGGAATGATGGAGATGCATTTCCTTATTTTACCATTACCCTGTAATTGCATCGAACAAATGTGAATATACGCATATATTTAAAGTTGGCATGCCGCAGGTGTCGATTAATGTAAAACAAATTTGGTTGAAATTCCAAATATTATAAATAAATCTAGGAAATTAATAAAATTAAGGATCGCTTTGAATCCCTTCCCTTGAATTTTGAATCGCTCGAAAGTTTTGAGATCAGCAGAAAATTTAATATTAGAATGCCCGGCCATATTACCAAATTTTAGACAGATCGTTTACTATCCAAGCAGGACGCCTATAGAATGACCTACGTGTCAGCGAGACGCGCCGAGTCTACGAGTATATCTGTTTATCAGAAGCTTGTACACAATCACTATATTAATCTTTAGGTTCGTGCCATTTCAATATTTAAACATTCGTATCTTCCTGTATTCATTTGTTATTTATTTCTCTATATAATATGGATATATTTATAAATATTGTTTCTGCATCACCAAAACACACAATTTTTTGCTTTTTACGATCCTGCCCATCCAAAGGTTGTCTGGAAGAAATCGCTTTTGGCGATAGGACTGCTCTTTGTGACACTAGTATTTTTCTACTTCTTTCGTTTACATATTGTTTTGGTGATCAATGAAAAGTTACTATCTTTCTATCTATCTTATAGTATATAGTAAGATGGCAGTTAATAAACGCGCTTCTATGTGATGATACTCGTAAGTGGAGGCAGTGGCATAGAAACTTTCATCTCTCTTCGATTAAAAATCAAGATGCAGATATGTTATTATATCCGCTTCTCGTCACGAACCATACAAAACTTAATAATGACATACATACTTTTTATACTTATGTCAGAGAGAATGTTATGTTAAGTTTTGATCTTTCTAGGTGATCTTATTCCAGCATTGTGCTTCATTTATTGTGAGACTCCTGATAGCAGACGTGATCAAAACAAAGTATACTTAACAAAAGCTATGGTTCTGTAACTGTTTGTGTAGAGACAGGTCATTGTTCCAGCGAGTGGCTCGCCCCTTTTGGTATTCGCGACGTGACAGGTGTAACGCGTGACACCTGCTTCCGCTGCGTCGGCGCATATTTAGGATACTGAATGCACGTCGCGCCTACCTTGTAATTTACTAGTGAAAACGCGTGACCTTAACGCCTCAAGTTCGAATCATAATTTTTTTTATTTACTTATTAATAAACTATTGATAGGATTTTTGGACAAAGCTTTTCTTCCGAATTTATGATTGAATATTATAAGGACTACGAATTAATGTTGATGAACAATAAATGATTTAATATGGTATTAATATTATAGATAGCAGCCATCTCCTCTATTGTAATTAAGATGGTCATCACGAATCTTCTTAGGATGTAATCTTTTTTTCTTTATTAGAAATTTTTGTCAATGTAATTTGATCTAAAGGTGGGAGTGATCTCTAATATTTGAATAGGAATAAGAAAGAATAGGAATAAGAAATATTAATTCAGTTCAAAAAGTATAGAGACAATAACTTTATTTATTATGTTACATATTTTTTAAGCCTTATATTTTATTATTTATAATTTCAAACAGTATCACTGGGCTCCACACTAGGATTCCCTGTATCGTGCAGACCAATCTTCCCATTTATCTAGAACTTAATGAAATAACCGATGTTATGCACGAGCAGATTTCTCACATGCATAGTTTACAACATTGAAAAAAAGTTAAAAGAGAAACTAACACATATTTATGTGTTAGGTGTACACTTTTATGTTATGTTTAACATTGGTAGCATTTGAATTTCGAATATTTCTGTAATATTATATATTTATAGTACAAATTCAGACCCTTGTAGCTTAACATTTTATTTTATGAACATTGCAATTAACAGATTGCTTCAGAAAAAAATGCGTTTTTCAATATGTAATGTTTGCTTCAATGTGCAAATTATTGTTACTGATTGCACATTTCATTACAACGACGGATTTTAACAAATGAATTTTCATTCGCATGTTCTTTGTATTTTATTTGTACTTTATTATCTGTACCGGAACTGTGTACATCTACAGGATGAATCGGCGATATAACATAAGCCGTATAAAAATATTATCATGCATGTTTTATTTTTTACTATAGAAGTCTTTTTTCAATATGAATATCATTCAGCCTTAAATCAGCAATTGGTTACCAATACGGATTAAAGTTTATAAAAGAAAATATAAACATTTAATTTCAATTTACTCTAACAGTAGTAAACAAACTTTTTACAATTTTGCTCTCACTTTAACTGGATGTACTCGTAAACAAATTGGGTCTGGTTTAGTTATATTTTTAATTGCTCCGAAGTACTGTACTGTACTGTACTTAAATATGGTCCAGAGGTTTTAAAGATAATATGAATAGTACTATGCTGAAACAGATAAATGGTTAATGGTGAACATGAGTCCACGGCGAAAGACTTAGCAAATTGTTCTACAAATTTATTTTAAAAAGAAATTGAATTTTCAATACAACATTTGGAAGTACGAACAATTTAAATGTATTAATTGTCAGTTTATTTTAATTTGTATTCTTTCTTTTTGCAGAATCTAATTCGCTAGAACTTTAGTAACCTGCCAAATTAGTGGAAAATCGAAAACTGACTGTGATCGCCAATACGGCGTTAAATACTTCTGCTTAGTGTATAAGTGCTTCGTTACCAAATATTAATTATAATCCGTAACCAATAATCTAAACAGCCTTAAATGTAGAACTAACAAAGGACCAAGATTAGAATTTTTTAACCGTTTTTAATAGTGTACAAACGCCTTAAATTTTTACCCGACTAGTATAAGCTAAGTGCTGACGAAGTGGAATTTGGTGTTTTACCCTAAAAAAAGTAGTAAGAGTAGTGAAGATATGAAGTGACGGTAGGTTGAGATATTATTGGTGTGAAGGTGGGAAGCATCATGGAGCGCTGCGATGGGTTCCTAGTGTACCGGAAGCCGGTGTACAGGGTATTCCAGTATTTAGACACGTGAGTATTAAATAATAGTTTTTTTTTGCGCTAGACTAATTGTTAAATGTGCTTCGGTCAGCGCGTTAGCACAGTAGCTAAAGGTTTGACTGCGCCGCTAACGGCTGCGGGTTCTGATCCCGCACGGAACGGGTTAAAGCTATATGAATATATGGGTTTAAACGGTTGGATGTCCTTAGTCCCGCACTGCTGCACGGACGTCACACGAGTTTCTACTCTGAGTTAGACATTACCTGCACTGTACAAGATCACTATAGCTCTCTGAAATTGCAAATGTCTCCGAGCGTGAGCTAGTGTCTATATGACTTCGCAGTCCTTTATAAAACTTGCATCCGTATTCATCCATACGACATTGACCAGAGCTGAGCTATACAAGAAAGGATGAGTCGCGCTGCTCTTACGTGTAGCTAAGTGGCGGCTAATAATAATTACAGAGTCTGGCGTCGTACAAGGTTCGCTTCGTGTTATGTTTGATGTGTTGGTCGCGTGTTCATAAATACGCTCTATATATCTAGTCCTTCGAGTAGGTCAACTAAGAAGAATATTGTCAAAATTAGTCCTTAAAATATTCTAAATAATTTGAACTAACAGTATTAAGAACGCAAATACTTACTTTATTAGGTAATTGACGACTCCATTCATCTATGTTAACCATTATAAGATTATGCATTTTCTTGTAACTAAAATATCGTACGAGTATATAAACGGTATATATATCTAATCGTACGAGTTGGACAATTAAGTATGTTGTCCAAATCGGCTCTTAAATTATACGAATAATTTTAAACTAACAGGATTAAGAACGCAAATACGTCAGTACTTGACGACTATCCATTTATTGAATAAGTTTATGCAATTTTCTTGTAACTTAAATATCGAAAAAGTACTAAATACTATAGGAATAAGAAATTTGGATTATAGGTATGTCTTCTTAGGCTTAGCAAAAGGTCTGAACGGGGTGTGGAGGGTGTCAGCTTGCAGAATTGCCTCGCGTTCGACATACATTTTGAGCGAACTCGTCTAGACATTCAGATTCTGTTCTGCCTTATTCCTATATTCTAGTCGTTCTTTGCAACGATCCTTTTTGCTATATACAAAAGTGAATGTTTAATCGTTTTCATTAAAAATTATTCGTTTTGCAACTTAGTAGTACTTAAATTGAAACAAAAGGCGTTCGTAAGTTGTTGTACCAGTACTTATGTCAGTAGAACGGCTTGTAAAAAGGTGACCAAATCTTTTATAATATAGAAACCTCATTGTAGAAATTAGGTGACAAAAGTCGTTACTGTTTCAAAATAAATAGTTCTTATAGTCAGTTTTCACCTAGAAGTAAGACAAAAAAGAGAGACAAGACTGTATAGATATATCTACCTGTGATTTTTTAACTTATGTTTGCGTTGCGTTATTAATCAATAGTCTGCTGGTGAATATAAGCCTTCTCCATAGATTGCCTCTACGGAGGGATTTTGCTATAATTGCCATGTCGGAGGACGCTCAAAGTCGCTCAGCGAGCTATGGAGAGGGCTATGCTCGAAGTTTCTCTGTGTGATAAACTTAGAAATGAGGATATCCGCAGTAGAACCAGAGTGACCGACATAGCCCAACGCATTAGTAAGCTGAAGTGGCAATGGGCCGGCCATATAGCTCGAAGAACCGAGGTACGTTGGGGAAAAAAAGGTTCTCGAGTGGCAGCCTCGTACCGGTAGGCGAAGTGTAGGGCGACCCCCCACTAGATAGAGTGAAGGCCTGGTATGACATGCAGGAAGTCGATGGATGCAGGTGGCTCCGGACCGTGCTTTGTGGCACACCTTGGGGGGGGGGGGCTATGTTCAGCAGTGGACTTGTGAAGGGCTGTAATGATGATGATGATGCCATGTTTGTTAGGTGGGATTGCAACGGCAGTTTCATACCATTTTCACGCTACTACCCATCTCCTGTTTGAATTACCCAATATTGCCTTTTACGACAACCGCGGGTTGTTATGGGGGAGTGAGTTCCTTACGCCGCCTCTACGCGGCATATTTTTTGATGTTTTATGATATATCTAACTGAAAACAAATGAAGAATGTTTCTGTTCGAAGTACTAGTACATCGACCTTAACTTGTCATTAAATTGCATTGTTCGAGGCAGCCGCTTTGAAAGGACAACTTTGCACAAGAATCTCGGCAACTTAGACCCGCAGTTTGAGATAATGATTTCTACAGCGGCTCGCCTTCAACACTGAATAGTTCTGATAGCGGAAGCTAGTTTAAGTTGACACGTGATTTGCCGCCGTGTAAACTTTACCGTGCGAACTTTTTTTACTATACTTAAAAGCACTCGTTGGTTGAGGTCTTGTGTAAAAAAATGAATATTGTTTTCTCTTCAAAGTCAGTAATCTAATTCCAAAGAAATTTCTATTGAAACTTATTTAAATGTGTTACTTTATAAAAATACTATAGTACAGTTACTTTACATATAGTAAGTACAACTCAAATAAAAGATATCATTATATAAGCTCTATTGTTTATTTAATGAGAAGTGTGAAAACTTTGTAAAATATTTGATGACTTATGCAAAGTTTCCCACCCTATCTAGACACGGTAGCTCGAATCTTGATGAAAATTGATTGCCTTAAAATTTCCTAATAACAATAAAAAAATGCGTGTTGCCAACCCGATGTGGCAACTATGGCCAATAACCCTCCTAAGAGGCAATCTATGGTGGAGTCCGGTTCAACAGTGGACTTTTGATAGCTATAACGGTAATGCTTGGGAAAGTATAAGGGTTGCCTAATACGTAGGTAATATATTCTTTTATATGAGAGTGGGCAAACGAGCGTGCAGGTCACCTGGTGGCAAAGTAACTACCGCAGCCTCTGAACAACTGCAACACCGGGGAAATTGCTGATGCGTTGACGGCTTTTTGAAGGGTAGACTCTTGTCTTAAAGTACTAATTCGTATCGGTTCTCGTCGGTATCGATGCTAATCTATTTCTCAAGGAAGTTGTGCGAGGAAGAAAACTATGTATATGTATATTTAAATGTATAGTGATATTAAGTAATTTTATTACTTCTATCAAAATTATTTAAATAAATGTAAATAACCTTTTAAGTAGTTCCTTTCTAAAATGTTCTTAGAAAATAACTTCTTAGGATATAAAAGGTTCTTCATAAGAACTTTTGAAACTACTTTATCCTCAAAGAACGTACCTGCGATTCCTATTGTGTTGCAGACGCACATGGGTATAGAGATGGTGTGTCTGTACACCATTTCTTACTTCTTTTAAACCTGTGCTTGAATACACTCCAAACTGGCTGTAGGTTATGTAGCCCTAAGTGGTTATCGGACTAGCTTAGCGTAAAAAGCCTATTAACTCAAGAGTGACTATCAGGTAAGACACATGCTAGTTCGTCCTCTATACTATGGAAGAAAAAAACTTTCTTATTTGTCATACAACCGAGGCATCATGTCAAATAACGACATAGGTACTTGTTCGTAAATGTAACGTCGGTGACAAGTTTAACGATGTGCAACGCTGCCCCGTTTGATGTTGTGACAGAGTTTTATATGTCCACTAATTGGCTGCGACGTTTAAAACGATGACTGCTATTTTAGTGACGATTTTTAAAATTAAAATTGTATTAGCGTTTATGCACCAACGGGTTTGTTGAAGGTGTGTAGATTCGAAAGTCTAAAATCTGATGTCATGTCGAGTTTAACGCTACAATGACATAACCAAATTTATGTTTCCTTTATTTGAATATAGGCCAATATTCAACGGCAACCGCAATCCCCTTCCTAATTAAAAGTGGAGATTAGATCTAAGATATTATGTATGTCAGCTTTGTAGATGCCGATTCGCTAAGGCTTTCAATAGGCTTACAATAGGCCTTCAATATATTATATTACGTTATTCCAAAACTTGTGCCACTAAATAATTAATGATACAGGTTTGTGAGTTTGTGATGGATCAAATACATGGTTAAAGTATCTTCTACGTAACTTGTAAAAGTTTAGTGTATAAGAGTTCCATTATGTAAGTTTCATATTAGGTTGGCTATCTAAGGGGAGGTCTAATTCCAGCAATAGACTTTAGTATGATGTAGTGGTAATGCAATATTATAGTGAATCTTCGTTGGAACATTTTTTCATTGCAAAAATATATAGGGTTATATCTATTAATGTTATAAACTCTATGTATATTGATTTAATGTTTTATGGTAATTTAAAATTAATCACACAAGATAGTTTGAACTTAGTTGTTGCTTACGGTACAATCACAAACAGTTATGCCAAAAGTTTGCTTTGACGTATATTTGAGTAGAGAGATGAGAGATAATCATTAGTATAGTGAATATTTGAAGGAACATTGAATTTTACTAATGTGTAAAATTTTTTTTTGTAAAATAAGGGTGAAAAACAACACCTGACGTAAGTGTAAGTGAATGCTGTGCCCTATAGACATCTATATCAATCCTCGATTAAGAATAAAAATGCAGATGTGTTGTCACCACCTGAGGAATACGATGGAATGACTTGATTCAAGTAAAACGAGTCTCCGGTTCTCTACACTCACTATACGTAATACAGTAGCGTTAAACGGCAATTTCACTCCGGTATTCTGTGAGAGCGTGGTCTTTACCTGGTCGAGCCAATCCATTCTTACTACAACCATATTATAACTGCAAAATGACTCTAGCACGTATAAAAATACTTAAGGGGAAATATAATGTCAAATGGCTTAACAAGATCCTTCGTTATGCCGAAAATATTGCAGCATTAATTTTGAAATAAATATATGGTAAAGTTGAGGATTAATGTTAGTGATTATGTTAGACGAAAGCACGATTTCGTAAAATTTTCTCGATAGAAAAAAAATCCAAAGTTACCTCCAAAATAAACATTAAACCGCTGTTATTCATAAAATACTAATAAGATCATGAAACTTTGCATACTAACTGAACTAACTATAAAGCAGTGCTTATGTTATTTACTTTTTTTAAAATACCATTATTTTCACTGTAAAAAGAAATTACCTAAACTATCGGCCTTTTGAAGCGTTATCCTGCAGCACGGTCACTTCGCCGTGGCCTTTGAACGGGGAGGTTGTGTCGCTTACGATCAGAATATACATTACGCAACAGTACGACGTAAAATTAAAATGGGAAATAACCGTGATAAAAATAAGAAGCGGCTGGCTTGGCGTTAAGAAACAGGCATAAATATGATAAACCTAATGAAATAAGTGTCTAACGACCTTTCTTCTTACAGTATTAGTGATTACAAACATATCGGTACATAGCATACGACGCGCGGGGAAGTGGGGGCGAAATTAGAATTTGAGCCGACTTACTCTTCCCTCTTAAGAGATCCTATGTATTGGTACAGCGAGGTGTGAGGGGGAAACTTATTTCATACGCCAACCTTACTTACAACTACATCAAAGTCGCAGAATATCTTTAAAAATGTTGAACCTCAGACTGGCTACGGACAGCAGCGTTTTTAGTGCATTATCTCTGTAATCTCTAACTTATCTCCTACACGTGATGAATGTTGGGTATAACTTTTAAAATATTTGTTCCAGTTCTTGCTTTCTTTCTTGAGAACTTAAGGTAGGCTGTTAAATGAAAAATGAGACGCATACATGTGGAGTTTAACGTTGTTTCAAAAATAAGAGTCTTACAATTTGAAGCTTGCTTTTGTGGTGAATTTGACTGCTTTACCATCGTGTTTTAATGAACTCTTGTACTTAAATCTAAAATGGGGCGTAATAATTAGATGTACGATTATGCTTTTTATAAACCACGGAGGGACGGAATGTTTTCGTAACGTAATTTAAATTTAGCGTACTAAAGGGGAGTCGAGTGTTTTCATAGGCGGCTCGGTCTGTAACGCGGTTGTTATTCAGGACGCAATTTTTCTTAAGTCATAGATTTAACCACTTTAGTAAAGATAATAAAATATTCTATGGAATAGTTTTAATCTGTTTAGTTTTATCTAGAGGCCGTAGATAATTTTCTTAAGACAAAGTGCACAAAAATATTATTGCTCCGGCATATAAATTCTATATTTATGGAATGAAATGACTCATATTTACAAGTGGTCGAGTTATAAAATTGACCACAACGCTTTAAATATTATCTATTCCTTATCATTGTAAAAAATCCCGAGTAATGGTAGTAAAACCCATCTGGCTACCCACCGGAAAGGGCAGAACAATATAACACCGCGCCTCGCTTATCACTGGCAGCAGATAAAGTATCCTACTTTTCACTGTCAGCTCATTGAGTCCGTTTCATACAGTAATACGTAATGATGTTTTAAAGAATAAATTGTAAAATCTACTAATAACCTGTTGTCAAAATAGTATAATTCTTTTATCTGTGGGAAATGTAACTCACCGAAATTTCATGAAAATTAAACCGAACCTTATTTTCTGATTTTATAGATTTAATGGTATATTTATTGATCGTAAAGTAAAACATCTATAATCAAAATCCACTGATGTTGGGGTTGTAGGTATTTAAACAGAGGGAGTGCGCTTTGTGCGCCAACCCCATTCACGGCGAACATTTTTAAAAATTCGAGCTCCGTCGCTAATCCAGCTAATGGACTTTAAAATTTTATCATCAATTAGTTCGCATTCTGTGTTACCGTTGAAACGAATGAAAATTAACATTTTGACGACAAAGTTTTGTCGCTTTATGTTTGATGTCAGTTTGATTTTCTTCCATTCCGATTTTAACTGTTTTGAATTAGTAATAATGGCAACTGAAACCCGTATATTAAATATATATATTAGCCTTTCTGACGACACCCAAACCCGTAAGGTATTTTTACCAATTTTTACATAGTATTGTTAAATAATTCTTTATGCAGGTACGTTTCTGACCTTCCCCTTTAAAAACACGGTGATAATGCTTTCGCACACGGTGTTTATAGAGTGGGGAATTATCGCTAAAGCCTTGTCGGGATATTGTTGAAATCAACCCTTGTTTTCATCGTGCGTTGAGTTTTGCCCTCTTATGAAATTGCGTGTAAAAAGAGCTCTTTTACAAACAGGCTTTTCGGGACACCGGTTTCGTGGGGGATTATTTCTGTTTACGTAATTGGAATATACCGTTTTCATTTTTTTAAAACGACATGACGTTCATTGTAGAAATGCTTTATATTACAAATAGATTTTATATTTTTAATACGAAACGCTATGTAAATATGAAAGAAAGCTGAATCAAAACTTATGATTTTTAAACATCCTGAATATGTACAATAATAGTTATTCCATAAGTTCATTGACATCTACTACATCTCGATTGAGAATTAAAATGCAAATGTGTTGTTTCCAGTAGAAAGGAACTTCGGGTCTCTATTATGAGACACAGCAGCATAAAGCTGCTATTTTATGCTGGTATTTTATGAGAGCCTGGTCATTCCCCGGTCAAGCTGACCTATTTCATTCTATAACCATAATATAGCTGAAGCATGACTCTGCCACGTAAAAATTGGGAGTAACATTTGGATTGATATTTTCGAGGCTGATGTTGAAGCACACAAAATGTGAGTGACCTTGCCTGTATGGAGGACGACACAAGTTTGTGAAGTTTTTACAATAATGCCACAAAATATGGCACATGTGCACGTGCTACGCATGACGCACTTGTTAGGATTCAGGCGTTATATTTCACTTTTCTTTTTAATTTAGTAGAGGAGATAGCATGTCAGAAATAATGTTACATATATATATTACAGTACGATTTTAAATAAGAATAATTTTCTCTAATTTAGTAAATTTGTATTTACTTATTCCTGTATATGAGAAATCACGATCCTACTCTAGTCGGTTGCTATATTATATTTATGATTATAGCTGTTTTATAAATTTTCCCACTTTGATTAATGATAATGGCGTTAGTTTCTATAATGGACTTAATCAATTATAATAATAACAGTACCTTCCTACAATAACAGAGGGTTCTTCTGTAATATATTAGTCCGTTTCACACCAATATATGAGTGCATTGTACAGTGCATTTATATCAATAACGCAACCCCTCGTATGAGTAAATAATTCAACCCCAGTTGCATAGGAGGACGACTCCCCCAGTCGTGTTATAAATACGCACATGGTTTATTGTGCAAGTTTTATTGCGTTTATAGCGTGCGTGTAAAATGTAATTAGAAAGCGTTATTTGTTTAATAATTTAGTTGTGTAGCATATTACGTTGTGTTCAGCTATTTTATTTATTTATTTTGTTTCAACTAGAGAGACTATTTAAAAGCTAAAAAATTAGACTCCTCTAGGACTAGCAATCATTAAGAGTACTATATTTCATACTGGTAATTAATTTTATTTATATTCTCAGATGCGCGGTGAGTGAAAACTACCGATTAGGATGAAAAATAGATGTATTTTTCCACACACACAGCAAGTTTACTAAATCGCTAAGCTTCTTCGGAGAGGTACTTAGTATTCGCAGATATCGGAATCGATTTTTTGTAGTGGCTCCCCGGAGCAGAGTTAACAATTGTGTTCTAGAAATAGTCAAAGACAAGATTATTTGGGATAGGGTGAAAAAATACTATAGTAGATCACCCTTGATCCCGAAAGAAAAGAAAAGAGAGAGGAGGGGAAGTTCGCACAGCTGAGATCACGTACTTAATTTACGGTATGTAAACAAGCGTTTACCAGTGGTTTTGAGCTACTTCGGAAAGTGTAATCCGTGATGGACTTCATATTTTCTCTAAACTTTATGTTTTACGTCTCAAATATGAAAGTTTTCTGGAGATGCCTTCTCTTTTCCTCGCTCTCATTGGTAAGCGCGTACAAAATCAGCATTCATAATTGCAATTAAGGCTACAGTCTTTTAAAGTTGACTCACATCGAATCATTAGCGCCACTTTGATTTATTTTTTTACAGCAAATTATTGTTTCAGAGTAAAATATTTTGATAACACATAAATACCCAGATTATAAGTAATGGCTAAATTTTTTTTTTGGTTTATCTATGTGGTCTATGTTAGATAAATCAAACGGTAAATAGAGCTCTCTCGCACCCAACGCAATTTCGAGCTTTGTTCGTGTACCATTATAAGGCAATCGATAATAAAAAGGCGAAATCTATTCAGCGCGTTAATAGCTAAACATCTTCATCTCCAAAATGCGCTGTTTCTTTTTTTCTAAATATCTTTCATTGTCTTAAATAAGAGGTCTCAATTTCGTTAAATTTCGCTGTTTTCGCCTCATAAAAAACTATTTGTTTCATAGCAATAGCTGAAAATATTTATGCTATAATTATTTTTTTCTCAAGGGCAGGTGTTTAATTAGACAAATATTAAAAAATAATAATTTAAACCACTTTATTTCAAAATTAATAATTATTTCGATCGACCTATAAAATATTGACTTTATAAACAATAATTGCGGGCAATATTCCTTAGTAGCCGCTGAGCGGCTGTAGCGTTCAGACGTCTTGTCAGTGCCAAATTTTTGCACTTCCTCTCGCTCTAACATTCCTCTTTCTCTCTCTTTCCCTAATCTTGGTTGCGCATTGTTACGAATTGAAAGTTTCTCTACTTTATTATTTTTTGCATATAATTCTTTAAGGGTTTATAAATCATTTTGTATTTGTTTTATAACTTTTAATTTCGATATGGACCATAAACGTAAAAAATATGCTTGTACCAGAAAACCTACCTACCTACCTACATATTATGTAAGTTCTTCAAGGAAATATAGAAGTATTATACATTTTTGGATTGCACATGATGTTTTGTTTACAAGCGACAGTAGCCTAATGGCAGGGAGCGGACCGCGAACTCAAAAAGGTCGTGGATTCGAATAGTAATTCATGCATATAGGTAAATGCTATACAAAGTTACATTATACTTTAATGAGAAACTATAAATATGTGTGATAGTGGACTGTTTGTACTTATATAGAAATTATTTTGAGTTTTTTTTTAAATCTATTTTAGTATTTAGAACTACTTGACGTACTTGACGGATTTTCGATAGTGTCATCGACTTATTACGAAACCCTCAGTGCACGACTCATTCTAGCACTTGCCAGATTCATTTGAATAATCAATAATACGAGTACATGTTATACAGGTTCTAGATGATTATCTTTTAGAAACCTTTTCAACAAAACAACAAAAATTATACAAACTTAAAATATATTTTTTTTGTGTAACGAATTTTGTAATAAAAGCATGGAACAAAAATAGATACGAGGTAGAAAATCTGTATGTGAAAATTTGTTAGCTAATTATCAATAATCCTGTATATTAGATAAATTGATACTGGAAAATCTTAGTAGAGCAACTTTCCACGCTACGGCCAGAAAGATAACTGCGGTGGCGGTACATGAAGTGGCGGGGCAGGGAGGGTGTAGATGTGTCACCAGAACGCAATTTTTCTGTTTTGCTCTGAAAGACTGGGCTCTTAACAGTTTTTGTGGTCTTGCAACTTAGAATGAACAGATTTTTTTACTTTTGATAAGAAAATGAAGCAAGCGTCTAGCATCAGGGTTCGATAATAACATTCCCCCTTATTCAGTGAAATATACGAACTTTCTATCATACACATATAACAATGTTATTTTTAGCGTTTCCCCGGGGACCCCTGAGCAGATTTTTCTAACCCTATTCAATGTTACAAAGAAAATTGTAAACGCTTTTTCTGCGCTGTTTGTTTTATATTTTCAAAGGTTTTTCTTGTGCTGACCTTTTTATTTTTATATTGCAATTGAAGGAATAAATTTTAAGGAAAAATATTGGAATTGTAAATGTTATTATGATTTTCAGGTTACATTTTTGTGCAATATTTTTTATTTGTTGCATTGTGGTTGTAATGACTTATAAAGAGGGCTATGCTAGGATTTCTCTGCGTGATAGACTTCGAAATGATGATATCCGCAGTAAAACCAGAATAACCTACCATATACCATACCATACAGTGCGAAAACTCGACAACTAACGAGGAAGAAAGACTCGAGTGGCAGCTTATTACTAGTAAGCGAAGTCTAGGGCAACCATTCACTAGACAGAATGACCTCCTGGGAAAAGATGTTGATGAATGCAGGCAGGATGGGAGGCGTTTGCCTAGCAGTGTACTTGTGTAGAACTGTAATGTTGATAATTGATGTAGGTCTATTAATTTTTACTTGTATTGTTCGTTATATATAATTTGTTCTCTGTTAGCTATTTCCTCTCCAGTGTAATGGCTCGGTTGCGCAGTAGCTAAGCATTAGCTGCTCTAATGCGTTGAGCCATGGGTTCCATTCTCGCACAACTTTTTTTTTATTGGAACAACCTGTTTATATTGTTCCTGGTGTGTATATTTGTACATGTCTATTGTTATGTATGTATACTTTCACGATGCAAGAGAAATACATATACCATACGCGGTAGGAAATGTTTCTTATGAAATAAAAAAATAGGAAGGATTGCCACTATCGATTGTCGTCGTTGTACTGGACGCAAAGAGCAGACTAGTTAGAGGCCTATAAAGTGTAGTGATGGATATTCAATCAGGCTTTTTACCCGACTGCCAAGGAAGGGTTATGTTTTTCGCGCGATCTTGTATGTTTGTAAATTTCTTTATTACCACGTTTCTTCCAAGCGGCTGGATGGATTTTGACAATTAAGGTATCGTTTTATTTGTTTTGTTTGTTTTATATTTCTTTCCCAATCCAGTTACAAATTATAAACCGAAAGAAAATTAATGGCATTAATTTGACCACATAACAATTAATGGTATTAATTTTCTTTCGGTTTATAATCTGTAATTGGGTCTCACCTGCTACTAAACATAATATTTTACTAAGGCTTTGAGCTCGTAATATAGTCTGTTAAACCGAAGTAGAGTTTACTTTGTTTATAGTTTTTTTTATTTTGTTTTCTTTACTCAATCTTGTTTCGGTCTTTTTAGTGTTACTTTTAGGTTGTCTTTTTTGCAGCCGGGTTTTTGATTTTTTAAATTATTTATTTTATTTATGACGTCTATTGAAGGAAAGAATGTATTTTCTATAGAAATAAGAGTGAGTGACAAACGAACCTAAGGCTGGGTCGGATTGACCAGGAGAGGAATACGTTCTCAGAGAATAACAGCGTAATATTTACTGCTGTGTTTCTTATGGTGAGTGTTAGAGACCCGGAGACCTTTCTACTGGTAACAAGGTATGCTATCTTAGTGCTCAGGTGTGACGAAATATATATAAATTTTGATTGTTAAGCTAAGATAGATTTTCACTTTCCATCGAGTGGATTTTGTTTTAAAACACAACACACTTTATTTAAGAAAAAAACAAAATTCCCTGATGGTAAGTGGACCACGCCCAGACAGCTTCGTCTACACCCAATTACGAAAAACGTACAAAATCAAGGTACGTTAACCCTTGAAGACTAAGATGATGAGGTGTATTTTTTTTTAACTAAGTTTAGCCAATTTAATTACCTAAAAGCATCAAACGCGGAGTCCGGATCTAAAACTTAAACGTCTACGTAAACGTGCAGCCACGTGAGCACATTTCACTCTTCAATTATACAAATTACAAGTTTGTATATCCGGATAGTCCGGTTTGTATAGTCCGGATGTCGGGTACTACAACAGAACTGACGTGCTCGTGAAGTTGCGCCTTGGTGTTTATTTACTTATGAAAAAGAATATTGGATGATGTCGGATACGTACTCTCGTGTATCAAAATTTCATGAATTCTTAAATCTCCTTTGTTAGTGGGTCAAAACGTTCGTGTATTGGAATTAAAGAAGAATAAAAGAAGGGCTTTGTGTGTGATACTGTTGTAAAACCACTTATTAAGTGAAGACTTTTTATAAATATAAAATTCTAAGCCACTTGTTTATTACTAAGCTCTTATTTAATTTGGTTTAATTTCACTTAAGTCGTAATTTTTATTTTAATCTATTGTTACGAGCTTCAGGTTCGTGAAAATAAAAATTGCCGATAGAATTACCTAAATCAACACTTTAATTCACTTTACACTAATTAAAGTTAAAACACTAATAATTAAACACACTAATTCACTTTATTCCGCTCCGAAGCTTCGCTTGTCTCGCCAAATCCAATACTGCCCCGATCGCATCTTGCACCGCCTATATATACAAATTAGCAATGAAGCATCCGGAATATTGAAGTAAATGCGCGCAAAGCGACGAGTGTTTGAGTGTAGATTTTCTAGAAACTTAGTTCTTCGGATGGCGCTGTCGGTTGAAAGATTTGTGATGTCATTTTCTGCAAAGCTCCCCTCGCTCTCGTTCCTGACACTAGATGGCGCTAGTGTATGACGTTGACTTATTCACGCAACACTATTAATTTTATTACAGATTTCTTTTACAATAAACTAGTCTATACTTTGACATTTTTATTTAATTCGATCTGTAATATGTACGACAAAATAATGGATCTTTGTTATCTGACAACTGCAGTGAATTAATATGATATATTTCATATACAACATGTAACAAAAACCCTGTGGTTCCCGTTAACTGCGTTAGCAGAGTCGGTATCCAAGCAAGTAAAAACAATTTTTTTCAAAAATAAAACACATTTCAAAAATTTATTTTAATGAAAAAATTTTTTTTTGCAAATTGTATGTGGTTTTATTATCTCTGCATTGGCCGAGGAGTTAGAGGATTGTCAAAGACCGCGCATTACCGATACTCGTGCGAGTTAGAGGAAATAAAACCACATACAATTTGCAAATTAATTTTTTTTTGTTAAAAATAATTTTTTTAAATGTGTTTTTTTGAAAAGAAATATATTTCTATACGCTTGGATACTGATTCTGATAACACACCTAAAGGGAACCACGGGGTTTTTGTTACATGTTGTATAACCAAATACATAATATTTAGATTTCACTTATAACCTTTAAGGGGATATAGTAAGTCAGCTCAAATTCTAATTTCGCCCCCACTTCCCCGCGCGTCGTATGCTATGTACCGACATGTTTGTAATCACTAATACTGTAAGTAGATAGGTCGTTAGATACTTATTTCATTAGGTTTATCATATGTATGCCTGTTTCTTAACGCCAACCCAGTCGCTTCTTATTTTTATCACGGTTATTTCCCATTTTAATTTTACGCCGTCCTGTTGCGTAATGTGTATTCCGATCGTAAGCGACACAACTTCTCCCTTCAAAAGCCTAAGCGATACTAACGGGGCGGCAGAATCAAGCTTGATGACGCCGATAGTTTAGGTAATTTCTTTTTACAGTGAAAATAATGGTATTTAAAAAAAAGTAAATAACATAAGCACTGTTTTATAGTTAGTTCAGTTAGAATGAAAATTTTCATGATCTTATTTAGAGTATTTTATGAATAACAGCGGTTTATTGTTTATTTTGGAGGTAACTTTGGATTTTTTTTCTATCGAGAAAATTTTACGGAATCGTGTTTTCGTCTAACATAGTCCTTGACATTAATCCTCAACTTTACCATATATTTATTTCAAAATTAATGCTGCAATAATTTCGGCATAACGCAGGATCTTGCTAAGTCATTTGAGGTTATATTTCCCCTTAACATGATTTTGGTTTAATACCTGTTATAATTTTTTATACCATTCACGTAATATAGTCTCTCCTACCCGTCAAACCCAATACCCAATATATACCCAGTCATGGTCTGTTAATTAAACTTTTATTGTCAAAATCAGATGACTAGTTTAGATAGTTGCGGGAAGACATAGAATCGGGTATGAATACCAAACAAAAATAGTACTTACCTTTTAGTATCCACCGCAGACCTGTAAAAGTTGAGCATACGATGTAAGCACAGTATGCACAAGCGAATTTTGTGTGGTAAACAGTTAACACAGCTGTGTTCGCTCGCTTCGCTGGGCGCATGATAATGTTTTATTGCGGAACCTAGATGTAAAATATCAAGAATTTTTTATGGGACAATCGGGTGATTAGTTTTAGAGTTTTTTTTAAATCATTCTAATACATACATAGTAAAGTTATTCGCTAATATTGTAGAAGTTGCATCTGATATGGAAACTTCAACGTGACGGAGTAAATACATTAAAAAAATTCCCACCTCGAAAAGTTTCCCCGAAGCGCGCTTACTTGTGAAGCATCAAGCGTTCGTCTCTGTCAACGAACAATAGCAGTTGATTTGCATTGCAACCGTCTCCTCTTGCTCGTTCGTGAATCATTTCCCTCTAATTGGTGTGCGTACTCAACAATGCTTTTACTGACAACATTTTAAGAATCTTGTTTAAGTTTGTTACGATCTTAGAAAAATAATTTACAGCCCTGTTTATCAACATTAATTTAACATAAGATTTTAAATTACTTTTTTGTAATTTTCTCTTACTCGCTGCAATTTAGAACGGTGTCTTAAAAATTTAATCTTTTACTCTTATTTATAATAAATTCAAAATAAATAAAGTAGCCATTTTAGTTCAGTGTTCTAGTACATCAAAACTCTTATATAATTTTACCTCTTCTGTGGGTATCTTATGATTTTTACTTCTTTTCTCGTGTTATTTCTGTTTCTCATTTTTATACGATGCTTTTTTTTTAAAATGGAAGTGACGTCCGAATCAATAGTCGAGCTGATAGTAAGTTTTTTTTCGTGATAGAGCCACGCTGCAGTTAATTGTAGCAAGAATGTTCGGCTCAACCGGGGTAGGACCACGCTCTCAAGGAATACCAGTGTAAAATAGCAGCTGAAGGCTGTTGTTTCGTATGGTGAGTGTATAGAACCGGAGACCCTTTTTTACTGAAAACTAGGCACTCCATCTTAGTCTTCAGGCAAAGAATATATACACTACGCGAAAAGAAACGACACTTAAGCATGTGTGCACGTAAAATCGCTTGTGGCTATGTGTGGGTGTCTGGATGTGTGCGGGGGCCTTGAGAGGCGCGCGGGGCGTGGAACGGGCAGTCGCCAACTGCCCTGGTCGAGGGCTAGTAGTAATACCGATATTTGTCAGTATTAGTTAATATGAATATATTCGTCAAGTGATATTATAATATTTCAATTAATATATGAATATTACTGATATCTTAATGTACATATTACTATTCTATTCATGTAGGTATTAAGTTTATGTTACCAGGTAACGTTATTAGTTTTTATAGCCGGTTGATATGCTTTGATAAATATTAATGTTGTTATTAAATAAATGATATTATAGTATATGTATAAGTATTACTGAAAGTGATTTTAAGTGATTAGAATTAAAATAAATTCCACTGCACAAAACAAGGGCCCTTGTTTTGTTAGTTTTATTTTTTAATAATGTTTTATGATACCTAAAAATATGTTAACTCGTTTTGATGAAAGTCGATATGAACTTAACAAGAATTATGGTGAAATACCATGACAATAAAACTAATATATCGCCAATAATTGTATTATATTACATTAAATGAAATATACACTATTAAAAATACCACTAGAGAGTCAAGAAATTTTAGATATGTATAAAGAGTTTTTGTATTTGTTCATTGTTGTATTTATGGATTATTTCATTAGAAATAAAAATGACTTATCTCTTCAACACATAGGGAACAATTTGTTGGCCGCCATGTCCCGGGAAACCTGCATACCTTTGGATTTTCTAAAAAAATATATATGCTACGAATTTTTGCAACTGTTAGAAATAATAATAAAAATTAAAAAAAATTATCGAAAAATTCAAAAATATGTAAGAGTCAATTATTTTTAAAGGATAGTAGGTAATACTGATTATTGCGTACTGAAATGCGTGTTGGTTAATTATTTAAGATTACTATTAACTGTCGTGCATATTTGGTTTTGTCGGAAGTTTTAATATGCCTCATTTAATAAAAGTTGATTTAAAATTGAACGTATCTTTCACTACCCAAATACATAAGTTTACATAATATATAACATATACCTACTATGTATCTTCTTTGGCACAAGTCTATAATATTCCATTTCGGTTCGATATCAACCCTAGCGTTACACGCTTCGACTCAAGGTCACCGGCGCTTAAGCTCTCACGTACAGGAAGTGTCACCGCTGTGCTTCAGGGGAAGACGACACATCTGTATTTTGATGCTTAATCGAGGACAAATGTGGATATCTATGGGTCACAGTTTCCTCTTACCATCAGGTGAACTGTGTGCTCGTTTGTCACCCTGATTTTATAAATAAGTGGCTACTGCGGCTTATGGAAACTTGCTGTCAACTTCAAACAAATAAGTCTACAAATGTGTTGTCACCTCTAAAGACTAAGATGGAATGCAACACAATCTGTAATTATACTGGTGCTCTATACCCTCCAGCCTGAACACAGCAGTGCAGGTACAGCTGCTGTGTGGCAGGAATATGTAAGACTGTGTTACCAGACGGACCCAGACGGACTCCGCACTAGTTTGCTAATTATTAATAATTTGCTAACTACATTTCTAACAGTATATGGATTCATGGCCTGAAATGGAAATTATTATTATTAAAGCAGCTAGTCCAGTTCATTGTTAACTAAATCAAAACTATTAACCTGAAGAAAATATAATCTTTTACGTCTATATGTTATTCTTTTTTTTTCATTTTATACGGTTTTTGTTTGTAACTGGTGATTAAATTTTATTAAAGTGACTACGGTCTACAGGTTACAATTTGAAACTATTTTGATGATATTATATCAGAACAGGGTGTTAGTGAGTAGATTTTATTCAAACATAAAAATAGCGAAGGGCACTTCACTTGTGGCAGTAACGTCTGAAATACGAGGCTTTATGTCGAGTGCCGTTTGTTTAACTCCCAAGTTAGAGTAAGCCAAGTTATCGTAAACCGGAACAAAACAAAATTAACGTCAAGCGATGCGATGTTTAATGCTGAATAGTTGTTGCGTATGAAGTTGAAATTGTTTCGAGTGATAAAATTTTGTGTTTTGTTTCATACCAAAATGTAAACTTTTCTGTATAACGTTTACTACCCTCACTTATTCTGCATCAGTCAGTCCGTATATTTTTTTTAAAACGATAATACATACTAAGATTTTCACCTGTATGTTGGAGCCAATTTATATACATACATTGCAGAAGGACAAAAATGTCCAAACCCGAAAAAAATATTTTTAGTCCACACAAATACTTGTTACGTGCGCGATAAGAACCCACGACACTAACATCAACAGGCGTCGCAACTCATTGCTATTCCGTTGCGCCCGGGAAGCCGTCAAATGTAATGGTTCGCTAGGTACTTGGCATGTTGGGCTCTTCTAATGTAAGAAGGATGTGAAGGAATTGCCACGTATAGCAGACGGATCAGGAATTGCAGTTTCAAGCGTATCGCGTTTTCGAACCTACTCCCCGTCGATGTTTTGGGTACTAACATCTCGTAAATACGAGATAGCTATACAGTACCAGCGTAAACATTTGCTCCGGTTACGAGGCATTTCATCTTAGTGCTCACGGGTGACAGCGCATCTGAATTACCACACCGCAATATTTACTTACCATCACGGACTGTGCTCGTTTGTCACATTTATTCTATAAAATATATTTAATAGAAAATTGCATACATGGAATACTAAAGACGTTATAAAATAATTAGGTAAGATCCGCGTAATAATATAAAATGATGTTTCGTACCAGGTCGGAAGAGCAACCCCCGCCCCGCCCCCACGTGCACTATCCCCGTCACCACTAAGACTTGCGGTCAGCCACCCAGAATCAATTTCATCTATCGTCCTTTTAGTGTCGAAACATGTGTCGTATGTGATGGTAAGTGGATGCTGTGGCACATAAACATGTTCATCTATGCTCGATTAAGAATCAAAACGCCGATGCGTTGTCACGCCTGAGGACTAAGATGCAATACCTCGCTTCCAGTAAAGAGGGTCTTTTTAACTGGAATATGAGCAATTTATATAAATGTGTATATTTTATCCTTAGTCAATACTTTGTGTTGTGATTATTAAATAAGAGCATAATCTTCACGGACACTAAAACCGTATTTATTGAGATTGAGTTACACAGAGTGAATGTTGCCAATGATGAAGTAAGTAAGTAATAAAAATGTATAAATATTGCCATATGATAGTTGGGAATCAGTTCATATCTCTTGGTATACGTAATGCAGCAGATATAACAGATACGTGGATTACTGTAGTGAGAATGTGGTTCTTTCCCCTGTTCAAGTCAACCCATTTACGTCTACAGACTTATTGCTTCGTTCGGCACATAAAATACTCATGTAGGTGGCGCGTTGGCTTGAACCTTATTATGCATACAATTTCAGTGATATTTACGGGTCCTAGTTTGCACTCACTTGGCGGCTGACCTTTGTTATGACTTATGGCACTGTTATGATTGTGTTTTATTTATTTATACAGTTTCAATACTATAGCAATATTGTTAAATGTTTTTTGAATTCTTTTAATTTTGCCATGTTGGCAAATTTGACTTCAATTTCACTTACAGCTTCTCAAACCATAGACAAGAATTTTACAAAGGCAACAAGTGTTGGCAAACGTCCCGATACCATCCACACCATCTGGATGCTTGGCGGTCCACCACTGTACGTTTCACAAGGAGTTTTCTTCCACGTACAACCCCTCTGTGGAATAGTTTACCACCGGCGATTTTTCCGGACCGATACGACCTGGGGACCTTCAAGAAAAGAGCTTACTCCTTTCTAAAGGGCCGGCAACCCACCCGCAATTCTCCTGGTGTTGTGGTTGATCATGGGCGGCGGTATTCACTTAACATCAGGTGAGCCGCATGCTCGTTTGCCCCCTCTTCTATAAAAAAAAAAGTGTTTGCATACTTAGCAAGTAATAGAGAAGTGTATTATATTATTGTTTAGCTACATCATAAGTAAAGCTGATGGTTTTTTTACACTATCACATGGTTTAAGATAAGTAATAAAATAAGCTACAATAAGAAAGACCGTTTTTACTTTTTACTAACTACATATGCATATAATAAAGCGTGGCTGAAATGTCTTAGCTTTTTAGGCGATATCCTTGCTTTTTATGTAAATACCTATTTATTAGCACGAGAATCATTCTGTAAGCGAAATGCTTTAGTGAAGAAGGTTTAGCGAATGAACCGAAGGATCCGCGTTTGTCACGCACACCAATACCACGAAAAAGTTGTGCAAGAAACAAAACTTGTGGCAAATCGCATACTTTTGGGCCGCCAATCATCATCATCATAGTGCGTGGGTGGTATCGCGAAATTTTGCGATATACGATGTTGAAATTCGTAGCAAATAAACAAGTTCACTTGCTATGAATCTCTTGTTCACAATTTATCAGTGCAATAGCGCCTATCGCCGAATGTTTCGGTTGGTACTCGTTGTTCGTCGCAAATTGCATGATCGATGTAAGTTATTTGAGTGTTATTGTCTATCGTGTTTTGTGTTATATTCATTTTAGGTGGATATACGCTAGAGGAGCCGAGCACGAGCTCAGCACAAGCTGAGCCGCTCTACTCGCGGTGTTACGTGTGGACGTACAACGAGCCCACAACGTGCAAATCGATGCATGCGATGCCAAACCCCTTTGTGTTTCTCAAAAAACCGACAATAGCCGGAGCACAGTCGAGCACGAACCAAACGCTCGAAGCGCGCTTGTTCGAGGCTTGCAAGTCGGTCCACACTACACGAATTTCTGGCTCGCCTAGCGTAGACCTTTGTTGAGCTCAACGACAAACATATTCTACGAAAACATATTGTCACGACCGAATAATTAGTGATTAGGTACTCAATAAATTTCTTGTATTACCTATATATAACAATTAAATCACGATAAATGTAAGGTATCGTAATGAACGTTAAATACATCAAATAAGTATCTATTATTGGTAATATTATTATATATAGATATTATGATGTGTTCAGTCGTCTATATCAACCGAACTATTACTGAAATAAGTATTCTAAGCGTAGGTAGGTACAAGAACGATGAACTATAGTTTATCTCTTTTTTTATTTCAAAAAAACGTTACCCCTACACTAGGATTTTCTCCTTTAACGTGGGGGCAGTTTATAACCATAAATTGCACAGGTACAAACATCCAGACCCAGAATAATTATTTATAGGCCATACAAATAATTGTTCCGTGCGGGATTCGAACCCGCGACCCCCAGCGTAGCCACTTATTGCTGAGCCACTGCGCTACGGAGTCGTCAAAACATTATCAAAACAGTATCAGTGTCTAGAGCTTTTAGACTAAACGAACTTGTTACATACGAATGGTGTATTTATTTTGATGAAAAAGATGCATTTCATACATTTCATTTCGTTTCGTACATTTCATTGATGCATTTGCGCACGTCCACTTCACTCAGTTCGCCCTTACAGAGTGAGGAAAAAAATTCGACCGTTATTAAGCTACTGTAAATACGAGAATGTTTGCAATGTAGGATGCGTTTGTACCGCTTAAGACTGTAAAATAATATACAGTTATTTTTAGCTGTAAATCAACGAAGCTACTGAGTTATCCCTAACAAAATCAACAAATAGTTGAGGTGAGCCTAAAGCGCTGCACTCAGCGCCCAATAGAGCGTAAGCTTTTCTGCAAACCCTTCCCTGTTCAGTGCCCTTTATAATGTTCCGCAAACTTTGCCGGGCAAACACTTTGAGCTGATCGGATGTGAATTTGCATTGTTCAGCAGGTAATTTTAATGGTTCCTAAGTTTTCATGAATGAGAGTTATTTGTGCAAATCTTGACTGATTTGTACATAGTTTTTGTGTGAGCTAAGCGATATTCGGTGTTTTTATTTGGTGATGATGATGTTCTCCTTGCTTAGAAGTTAGACTAGTAAAAAAAAACAACTTATTTTTAATATCAGTAGTATTGATTCAGATTCGACTTGCCTACTACATTGCTGCTCCCACTGCTCCAAATCAACGTATTTACATGTCAATTTAAATCGGACTTAACTTATTCAATTTGATTGCGTTTACATTAATGTTATTCGACAATCGTGACTCCGCTTCTTACAGTTCGATTGTTCGTCAAAATTAATTCGACCGTACTTTTTCATTTACAAGTTTTCCCGACTGTATCAAATTAAATTGGACAAGTAATACTTGTTTTTACTTTTTAACTCAAAACAAGTGTCGGATTACGGATCTTCATCGACCTTTGAGATAAAAACTTCACGTCTTATTAATTTCAAGTTCTTTAATTATTTGTAAGCTAAAATTACGTTGTGGGAACTTGATCCCATGAATATATTTGTATCAGAATAATACTTAACAGCGCTTTTATAATGAATATAGCCTTTTATTAATTAACTCAAGTAGAAATAATAATTATTTAATATGTTTAATAGTTGGGTTTATAATTCAGTACTAGAACAAGAAATCTGGGTAAAACTATCAAAATTATTAATTTAACTCAGAGTCAGATATTATATAATTTTGATGACAAACTTAGGATCAATTATTTGACATAAGAATCACAGTGCTGATGCATATGTATCAATCTCCGTTTAATAATAAAGACATTAATTAATTCGCAACCATCCGCTTAAAAATACAATGATGTGTCTTACCTGGATTGAAGAGCACCTCCCGCCCTCCCTCAATTGCGTGCACTAATGCCGTCACCACTTATCCCAGCACCACTACTCCCAACACCACTATTCCAGGAAAGGGACACCATCGACGATAATACGACACGTATGATGCCTCGTGTAGAGACGAAATACGTGTCGTATTGTCGTCGATGGTGTGTCTTTCCTGGAATAGTGGTGTTGGGAGTAGTGGTGCTGGGAGTAGTGGTGCTGGGATTAGTGGTGACGGGATAAGTGCACGCAGTTGAGGGAGGGCGGGAGGTGCTCTTCAATTTAGGTAAGACACATCATTGTCATTTTAAGCGGATGGTTGCGAATTAATTAAAGTATTGTAATGGATTTCCGCAAGGTAACGCCTGGTTCTATCAATTATCAATCTTCGGTTTTAAAACCTAAACATTTTTTAAACTATTTTACATCATCATCATCATCATCATCATTACAGCCTTTCACAAGTCCACTGCTGAACATAGGCCTCCCCCAAGTAATGCCACAAAGCACGGTCCTGAGCCACCTGCATCCATCGACTTCCTGCATGTCTTACCAGGTCGTCACTCCATCTAGTGGGGGGTCGCCCTACACTACGCCTACCGGTACGAGGCTGCCACTCGAGAACCTTTCTTCCCCATCGGTTATCGGTTCTTCGAGCTATATGGCCGGCCCATTGCCACTTCAGCTTACTAATCCGTTGGGCTATGTCGGTCACTCTGGTTTTACTGCGGATATCCTCATTTCTGAGTCTATCACGCAGAGAAACTCCGAGCATAGCCCTCTCCATAGCTCGCTGAGCGACCTTAAGCGTCCTCATACGGCCAGCAGTGAAGGACCACGTCTCAGATCCATAAGTCATCACTGGCAACACGCACTGGTTGTACAATCTAGTTTTTAGAAATTGAGGTATACCTGACGAAAAGATATGTCGTAATTTCCCGAACGCTGCCCAGCCGAGTTGAATCCGTCGATTGACCTCTCGGTCGAAGTTGGACTTACCTAGTCGGACTATTTGTCCCAGGTAAACGTACTCGTCAACAACTTCGAGCATAGTGCTCCCAACAACTACCGGCATAGGTGTGACATGGACATTGAACATGATCTTTGTTTTGTCCATGTTCATCTTAAGACCTATCCGTTGGGAGGCACTATTGAGGTCATTGAGCATAGTGCTTAAGTCCTCCAGCGATTCTGCCATAAGGACTATATCGTCGGCAAATCGAAGGTGAGTGATGTACTCGCCATTGATGTCAATACCGTATACTTTCCAGTCCAGTAGCTTGAAAACGTCTTCCAATGCAGCGGTGAAGAGTTTCAGGGATATAACGTCACCCTGTCTTACACCTCTCTGCAGTTGGATAGGTTTCGAGCTCTGGTTCTGTACTCGGATAGCCATCGTAGCCCTACTGTACAAACACTTCAGCACTTCGATATACCGACAGTCAACTTGGCACCGCTGAAGGGACTGTAGCACCGCCCAAATTTCGACGGAATCAAAGGCTTTCTCATAGTCCACATACGCCAGGCAAAGTGGCAGATTGTACTCTTCAGTCTTCTGTACAATCTGCCGCAGGGTATGTATGTGGTCTATGGTACTGAAGCCTTTTCGGAAACCGGCTTGTTCGGGAGGCTGGAAGTCGTCAAGTCTGCGTGCGAGACGATTCGTAATGACTCTCGAAAACAGCACGTAGACGCGGCTCAGAAGGGAAATCGGTCTGTAGTTCTTTAAGAGAGCGTTGTCGCCTTTCTTAAAGAACAAGACCACCGCACTTCTGCTCCACGCCTCTGGAGTAGTGCCACCATGGAGGACGGAATTGAAGAGCTTCTGAAGGACTACAAGTACCGGTGTTCCACCCGCTTTCACATATTTTACATATATGATATTTAATTAACGTAAATATGTGAGGTTTCGATGTATGTTGTTTGATATTAAAATAGACTTTATATTCTATGTAAATTTGCCCAATGTTTGACCACGGTAAACAACCGAATAATCGGGAAGTTATTAACTAAGTAGACATAATGCCACAAGAGTGTACCGCACAAACAAAGATGTACTCACTACTCCTAATTTTCGGGTTCCCGATGTTACAGCTTATGTAATGAGATCAGAAAAAGACGTAACCAGAATCAGAGATCTTTTATTCCTGTTTTACACAAATGCTATCTCTGACTGCGATTGTAATTTAGCCAGGAATTCTGAGCACTGTGTGATACAATTTGCTACACCGTTTAAATAATTTTATTTCTTAATTTTATCGTATACTAGCTTGCCAGGCAGACGTTGTTCTGCCCTTTTTGACGACCCTTTATCACGCCCTATTAAAGATCCTTGAATTCGCAAAAAAAATTGTGAATCACTAATGGGCAAAAAATCTATCCTATCTCTCAAGTTGGACCAAACTGCACACGGTGTGCAAATTTGATTAAAATCGGTTAAGTAGTTTAGGAGTCCATCGCGGACAAACAACGTGACACGTTATTTATATATATATATATATATATATATATATATATATATATATATATATATATATATATATATATATATATATATATATATATATTAAGATGAACTTGAATTATATCGTGTAGTCCGCGAGTTAGTAAGAAAATCCACTACTTAATTTCATTCAAGTGAAAGAATCCAGGAGAAAGGCGGCGGCGTCTTTCTGATAACAACTTTTCTTGATTCAAGCAACTTTTACACGTGGTAGAGCCACGCTACAGCTGTACTAGGGCCGATGTAGATGCAAAGATAAAACCTTTTGCTAGCATCATAAACGGAGCGGAGTAAAAATCTGGTCATAACTAACTTTATTCAAATCAAATCAAATCAAATCAAATAATTTATTTGTCAAACATAGGTAAAAAGTTACAAACTTGGTGGAAAAGGTATAATACGTAACACTATGTTTCGCCTACAAAGGCATACAAATATTTGTTTATCACCATCACCTTAATTATCAATTACATAAATATTAACATGTTATAAATAAATCGTCCATTAATTATTGCAGGTACTAATAACCATTCATTTCAACAAAGATTGAATCAAATGGTTTGACATTGCGCAAATGTAAATTAGCGAATTGTTTAGATAGTAAAAGAAAATTATTGTATATAATTCAAATTTAGATTTTTATTGTTTACAAACCTTGTGTGAGTTGAGTTACAAATATTGCCGAAAAAATTATTTAAATTGGCCTACGGGTGACGGAGGAGATAGATTTCAAACATAGTTTTATTGCGTCATGGGAGCAGCGTTCGCTTCGCTCGCTCCGCTCCAATTAGTTGCAGCACGAACGGGTCGGCTCGACCGGGGAAGGACCACGCTCTCACAGAATACCAGCGTGAAATAGCAGCGTAATGATGCTGTGTTTCGTATGGTGAGTGTAGAGATCCGGAGGCTAAGAGAGACAAATATGTTAAGAACCCCCCTCCCTTATAAAGCATAATGGGGAGGGAGGCCTATGTTCATTAATGGATTTTGATGGATTGTTATGGTATTCAGACTGTAAATAAATATCTATATAAAAAATAATTAATAATAGTTTTAAGAGAGAAGTTGCTACTCACGCTTAATTAAAAACATGCCTATTATTGTTGTGCTCCATAGCGTACTTTTATTTACAGGTATCAGGTATTGATTAGCCAGTGTCGTGTCCTTTAAAATACATTATTTCCAATCCGATTCCGGACTCCTTCCGTAAGAGGATCCGAGGGAGAGGCTCGAATTCAACTTCGTTTCCCGATCTCACCCCTTTAAAGTAGATTAAAAATGCCTTGGAAATCATTCGGTTCAGTTTACGAGCAAAACGTTTAGCGGTTCATTAATTTATTCTGATCGAAAAGTCACTGCTGAAGTTTAATATAATTGGGAATAGCCAAGTGGCCAAATTTCGTTTAACTCAGCTTTTTTGTGTAAAAAACTTATTTCTAAATCATGCTTACGTAAGCAAAGCTATTTAACATCAAACTGAACTTAATGTATTGAAATGGTATCATAACACATCGTATAGCAAACTTTTATGCGATGCGATGCAATCGTGTAGCATTTGACTTTCAAAGAGTGTTATAAATAAAAATATTTTATAGTGACTTTACGTGCACGACAAAAGTCCTATGCCCAGGTCTTTTTAAGGATGCCCGGGCGTGCATTTATTGGAAGATTTGGAGACACTTAGCTTGACCACAATGGACAGGCGGATAATTGAGCGCAGAGACAATATCACACTGGTAATGTTATTTTCCATCACCAGTGTGTGAAGTTTGTTTTCAGAGATTATGTCAAAAGTCGCCGTGTGCTGCCGGCGTAAGAGATTCCTGCTCTCTAATGTGTGTCCCATGGATGTTATAAGGAGCAACAGAGGGCAATGAAATAGTGGACGGGCAGCACCATCTTCTTGATGACCACTCAAAATAATCAAAAACTGCAATTGCTTACTCGCCTACCACGTGTGCCTACTATGGTAAATAAAAATAATATACTTCGTCTTTGGTAATGCGTATAACAAAGGAGTAAGAATTAATCCCATCAAAAAAATAAATGTGAAATGAGAGCCAAGTTCAATATTATGTATATATGCCTTGGTTGTTGACTTCAACGACAATAGAAGTGAGATCTAAATGGGTGCCAATTTGAAACGTTTATGTGAAATAGTTTTTGAGTTATGAGGGGGTCAAAAGTGGCTCCAAATGGTTCGTGTAATATTTATTACACACGGTGCGGCTCGAAGAACCGACAACGGAAGGGGAAAAAAGGTTCTCGAGTGGCAGCCGCGGACCGGTAGGCGTGGTACATATAGGAAGTCGATGGCTGCAAGTAGCTCAGGGCCGTACTTTGTTGCATTCTTTAGGGGAGGCCTATGTTCAGCGGCGGACTTGTGAAGGGCTGTAATGATGATGATGATGATTACAAAGAAGCGAAATGATTTACCGGCATCTGTCTTTCCATCCGCTTAAAATTTGAGGCGTCTATCATCTGGGGATTCATCACCACTTACCACCAGGAGAAGGAATAATATTGGAAATGTTATAAAAACTGTCGCTAGAGCAACGTTCGCCAATCAGCAGAGCGAAACGGGTAGGGATAAGGTTGGCATTTGAGGAAAGAGTTAACATATGCACCCAATATGAAGATTGCCAGGAAGCGGCTTGCTGCGGGTGAATGTCACATAAAGGTTTCTATAATTCTACAAATAAGGCTTTATTCCAAAGAATTTAGTTTTAGTTTTTTTAATATAGAATAAAAATATGTCAAAAGAGCACACATTCTACCTGATGATAAAAGGATGGCGTGGCCCATAAACATCTACATCTACTTTCAATTAAAAATTCAAATGCATCGTCATTGCAGAAAACTCACACACGGAATACGTGGACGGAATCCGTTTATGTGGTAGAGCTACGCTGCAGCTATATTATAGTTGTAGCACGAATGGGTCGACTTGAACGTGGCGGGACCACGCTCTCATAGAATACTAGCATAAAATACCAGCGTAATGTTGCTGTGTTTCGTATGGTGAGTGGAGAGAACCAGAGACCCTTTTTACTGGAATCGATTCATTCCATCTTAGTCCTCAGGGCTGACAACGCATTTGCATTTTGATTCTTAATTGAGGATAAATGTGGATTCATATGGGCCACAGCATCCACTTGCCATTAGACGGATTGTGTGCTCGTTTGTCACCCCTATAAAAATATCTCCGGTTCTCTACGCTCTGCATACGCAACACAGCAGCATCGTATTCGACGCCGACGCATCCGCGCTGCAACCATGATATAACTGCAACACAACTCTACGATATCTCGTGTCTCTCATGGCTCTTCACGCCTGCGAGACTAGTATTGGTAGGCACATTCTCACGTAAAATGAAATATCATTCTTGAAACCTTTTCCAACAAATCAAATCTAATTGGGATAGTATTACTTAAACCGTTTCCTTTTTTGAAGTAGAAAACGGGCTATTTTGATTAGTTTCCTGTCCATGAGTACAACGAACGGGATATTGAATTAAACCTATCCAGATTGAAATGACCCCGGCTACGCATGGGATACATTACGATAGTGTTAAAAGCGAGACAATTTAAATATTTTAGTGTCGGTATCTCGACTGTGGAGTGCACCGCCCCTGTGTAAATCGATGGAGGGTGACTCCCACTCCCCGATACCGACGCTCTGTTTGGTTTTTCTCTTCATTTTATTTACCATAGAATTAATGAAAAACGGTTATGCCTCCGGCTATCCCCCTCTACCGACAAATTTACGCTTAAACAATAAAGCACTTTATACCTACGATTTACAAAATTTTTTTTTATGTTTACGCGAATACTACACATTTAATAAAACTAATTTTATGGAATTAATTACGTTTATTACTACTTTTTACTTCCCGACGTTTCCGTTGTTTTCCAGCACCCATGGTTTAGTAAAAGCCTGTGTATAGATTGAAAGCAGGAGTGTATATTACAGAAGTCTTCAGCATCCGCTATTCACTTCACATCCTTTTTTATAGGATACGGGAGACAAACGAGCACACAGTCAGCCTAATGTAGAGTGGATGCTGTGGTCCATAGAAATCTACATTTAACCCCGTCTAAGAATGTAAATGCAGACGTTATCACCCTTAAGGACTAAGAGGCTGACACTAGAGGACTAGAGAACTTCTCTCTCTTCCTCGTGTCGGATTTGATTTATATTTGACAAAATATTTTAATTTGCTGTCTGTTAACTGATAAAAATTATGATCTATTTTATCATTATGTTTCGCTGTTGTCATGCCGATAATATTATCAAAAGACGCAAATTTCACTAAAAATTGACTTTATTATATTATTATTTACAAATATGATACTTTATTACATTTGTAACTTATCGCTAAAATTTGTCCTCGCAAGCAGTGTTAAGTATTACTCCGTATGTTTTACGAAATTATCGACGTATGCTTTCACAAATCGGTTGTAAAGAATTATATATTAAGGTAAAGAACGGAAGAAGATAAGAACATTCCAATTATGATACTTTTAAAATCACCATTCATTGCCCGAATAATTTTCCTAATGACCAATAAAACACAAAACTTCGCAAATCTTTAAGAACTTTGGTGGTTGCAGACTTTACGAAGCGAGTTGCTAGCTGAAATATTACACTGTCGCGGTGCTCGCTTTAATGCCTTCGAAAGCCAATTTTTTATAGAGAAAATTACATTTGAACAAATTCAATATAGTGCTTCTTACCGATGTCTTTTTCGCATTTTCTCGTTGATGGCTTCTGTGTGATATTAGCGATGAGCAGGATCATACACAGATCTTACATTTTATGTGTAATGTTCTGACGGATAACGTTTACGTTTTGCGCTCTTTATATTAGCCTGACCTGTCTCTATCTACGTTTATATGAAATAACTTCGCAATAAAGTTTTATACTATAGTTTTTGTCCTCTTTCAGACGTCCGAATCTGAATTATTGCAGACTTATTATGACCAAATGACAATACAATAGTTTCATGACTATGTATGACTTAGATTTTACTGGGATCAACATAATGATCAATGTGTGTCGTTAAGTTTTTTTTTTAAACTCTTATATTAATTAAGTAGTAGGTATCATAATCGCATAAATATTTTTATTTGAGTATTATTTTTTCGATAGTAAAGAAGTATGAAATTCTAGAAATAATTTCTTTCGCATTGAAGGGAAGGATTTTTTCCTTATTGTCACGCTTGTGATCATCGCCCTAATGTCTTCCACTTTGACGCTACTATCAGATAGTGTACAGATTCTGTCGTCGATCGGGGAATTTATATTCAGCTATGGGATATCTACTTGAGATGACTACATCAGCCATGGGACGCAATTGTCTAACGAGATAAGAAATATAGTAATAAAAATATATAACAGACCAAATCTTTAAAAGTTAAGGAAAAGTTAGCAAGATTATTTTACACTTGATGTACGTATCAGTGGGTTGAAGTAGCAATAGGCCAATGTGACAAATACCTCGAAGAACCGACAATCGATGGAAATGAAATGTTCTCAAAAGGCAGTCTCGTACCTGAAAGTGAAGTATAGAACGACCCCCCCCCCCCACTCAATAGAGTGACGTACCGGTATGAAGACGATGGATGCATTTGGCTCAGGACCATGTTTTGTGGCACGCTTTGCGAGAGGCCCATGTTGAGCAGTAGACTTGTGATAGACTGTAATTCCTAATTATAACATTCAGGCACAAAATTTATAATTAAACTACAATCTAAATTTATTCTTGACTAAAATCAAAATGCAGATGCACGTTGTCCGTTTGGTCTCAAATGGAATGCCTTGTTTCTAATAAAAAGCTTTTCCGGTTCTCTTTTCTACATCGTACGAACTCAGCATTATGCTGCTATTTGCCGCTGCTATTTTGTGACCTTATTCAAGACGACACATTTGCTGCAGCGTGGTTACAATTATCATAGCTACAGCATATCAAAAGTTTACTGCTTCGTCATAAATTGCCCTCCTACGGGGATTTCCGCGATAGTAGCCACACTTGGCAGGCGGGTTCACCACCGCTGTTTTTAATATTAGTAATTGTACTGATATCAGAAACATGTTGCTGCCCATCGGAAATTTCATTCATTCATTCATTCATCATTTTCCAGCGTGGTCCTACTATGTACAATTTCTTATTCTCTAACTTTAAATACTTTAAGTGGCTATTTTACACTTTCAGATTTAAGGAAGTAGCCTTTCCACGGGTGCAATTGATTTTCCTAAACACCGTGATATAAAGTTCTATAGTAATATATCCCGGGAGCAAAGCGACGTTTGTATCCCGAGGGCGATATTTTCCGGTAAATTTATCCTTTTTGCTGGCAAGCCTCGGCTTAGTTTACATAACGTGCCACCCAACTTTAACCCCGCGCCACGTGACTATAACACCCGGTAGGTGCCGCTGGAGTGACTTACAATAAAGCTTGAATATCAAACGTGGGTAATATGTAATAACACGAATAATTTACTCTGTTTATACTCTTTGTCCGATATAAATAAAATTATGGCAAAGCTGTACAATATTTATGAAATAAATAGTAGTTTGTAAATACGTTTTGGGACAGCATGGTGGGTTCCAGGAAACACGTGCCTAGCCTTTGGGCATTAATGTTTTAGTTACTTTCTTTTTTATATAAGTAGTACTTGATTATAAAATCATCATCGTCATTATAGTCCATCACAAGTCCACTGCTGAGCGTAGGCCTACCCCAAGGTCAGACGGTACCTCAAAGCACGGTCCTGACCCTTATGGCCCTTCGCCGCTTTAGATTATCAGATAAACTGTTGGGCTATGACAGTTTCTCTAGTTCTACGGCGTTTTCATTACGAAGTCTATCATGCATAAAGTCAGAGTATAGCTCCTGTCTCCTCTCTGAACTTTGAACTTCCTCATACGGCTAGCAGCAGCAGCAGTGAGGAACCATGTATCAGATCCATATGTCATGTTGCGTGTGACGTCATTAGAAGATGTGTGGCAATTTCCCGGACGTTGGCCGGTTGACAATAAATTAAAAACAGTAATTTATAAAAACGAGTTATTAGTGGAAGGAGTTGTGAGAAATGACACATGCGATACCTATATCCCGATAAAAACAAATACAGAGGCGCGTTGACAACTTTTAGCTATTACTTAGCTATTATTTTTCGTGGAATTGATTACCACCTGTGATTTTTCCCTACCTATACGATTTAGGAACCTTTAAGAAAAGAGCTGGCAACTTATCTGCAATTCCCCTGGTGTTGCAGTTTTTCATGGGTGGTGGCAGTCATTTACCATCAGGTGAGCCGGATATTCGCTTACCGCCTTTTCTACAAAAAAAACCATACGACCGCGTGGCTTAGTGATCAGAGTATGCTGCTTGTACGATCCGGTTCAAATTCTAGCGAGAGTCATAATTTGTGCCAAACATTATTTATTTTCGTGTCTGACACTGCATCTTAATAGCTTGCCACACCCGTATTGTGTTAAGCTTTGAATCTTGTATTTTAATCAGAATTCGAAATTTTTTAGGCATATTAAATAATGTCATAGACATAGTTTTAAAAATTCGTTTGTTTTATTTTATATCTCTGTCTTTCATGGAAAAATTTAAATTAAAAGCGGAGGTGATCATGCTCGATATCAAGCAACCGAGTTAGATACTGTTTTCTATAACAACGGTCGTGAACACGAGGAACTGTGAATATTACAAGAACCGACTATATCTTATAGTAATCCAGTCTTTAGCTCTTGCTCCTACTGATCCATTATTCAGAATTGTATATAAAAGAGAAAAAATTGCAACTCCAACGAGGTGCTGAGAACCCATTCCCATGCCCAGAATTCTATATATAGCACCATACACATCGAATGAACTAAAATATTTGATTGAATGAATAATCATTTTCTCTAATGATAAGTGATCGACCGTGTAGTTCAGTGTAAGAATATCCGCTAGCCCATATCGTGGGTGGCCTTAGAGGCGACATAGAGAAACCAACTCGGAGATGTACAGCAGAGCCTTCCTAATAAAAACTAGAAAATTAAAAAACCTGTGGTTACCAACCCGCTTCTCAAGCGTGGCAACTCAGTTAAATAATATCCTTGTGAACCAGTCTATGTGACGGCCTATGTTCAGCAGTGTTCTTTGATAGACTGTGATGATGATAGTGATAAATGATAAGTGGATGCAATGACCTATAGTCACCTACATAATATGTATCCTCCGTTAGAAATCATAATGCAAATGTGTTGTGCGCCCTGAGGATTAGATTGATTGCTTCGTTGCCAATAAAAAAAAGTTCGGATCACGTCATTCACCATACGAAACACAGACGGGCTGCTCAATGGTGATATTTTACGGTGTCATTCTATGCAAATCTGGTCGAATCAACTCATTCGTGCTGTGGTCGTACTACATTGTGGCTGTACTAAGTTAAACACTGTCATTAATAATAATAATAATAAAAGTCTTTTATTCAGACAAATATTAGTTGATAAATTCTTCCATATTTTTTTAAAACTAATTTTATAATTTAAATTTTTAAATTCATAAATAAGTTAAAGACTGTGATTACGATTAATTAAATGTATATTATAACTAACTGTTCCCAGCGATTTCGTCCGCATGGATTTTGTTCCTAATTTGTTTTGCGCGGAACTCTCATTCATTTTCTAAAATAAAGGCCTAAGTTACTCCTTATTACCTGATTACGTGAAAGTTCTATCAAAATCGATCCAGCCATTTCGGAGATTGGTCGGAACAAACAGACAGACCATGAGGCTAATATCGTATATGCTTAAAAAGCTGTTATTTAGACGTTACAAACAGATACTTCCGTTTTATTTAATTTTATATATAATTGCCTTAAAACTGTTTGCATTTGACATTCGTTTATTCATTAATTATGGCCTATTAGAAGTCCATTGCTGAACACAGACCTCCCATATGACATAGATTGCCTCATTTGCCATATTCGACGTTGACTCAAGAGGATTATCAACCGTAGTTTTTTTTATTATTGTTTCTATCAGGAAAATGCCGCTACCCAGCTTCTGTGTAACTTCCGTCTGCCCCTCTTACGACACCCACGTTATGGTGATATGAGATAGTGAGAGCTCTTACGCCGCCATTACACTGTTATTCCTAATATAGTGATAAAATTCAAGAATCATTTTATTCATATACTAAAATTAAGACTTGAAATGCATTATTTACAGCACCAATATAAAAAGAGTACGTGGTCCAAAACGATACTATAAAACTCGCCATTAAACTTTGTAGGCGTCGCGTCGCCGTTATTTTCGACTTTTATCCTTAAAGATAAGGCTTTTAGTGGCTTATTTCTTGCACATTAATATTGCTATTTACAATATTAGACCCATGGAGCCACTCAGAGATCTTTTTAAAGAAATTAATGACGTAAGTGTTAACATTAATTTGGATATTTATGTAGGAAACTCTTATAACTGATAAAATGAGTGACGTCCATGATTTTGCTGTGTGTTTTCTTTTTTAAATAAGGCTGACAAATGAGCACACAGTCCACCTGATTGTAAGTGGATGATGTGACCCATAAACATCTACATTTATCCTCAATTAAGAATCAATATACAGATGCGTTGTCACCCATGAAGACTAATATGAAATGCGTCTTTTCCAGTAATAAGGGTCTCCGGTTCTCCACACTCATCATACGGAACACAGTAGCATTGAGCTGCTAGTTTACGCTGGTATTCTATGAGAGCGTGGTCCTACCCCGATCGAGCCGACGCATTAGTGCCGGAAAGATAACATAATTATGCAGCTTGGCTCTACCACATAAGCTATTCTAAAGTACAGGCTCCATATAAATATCGGTTCATTGTTCGTTAGATTTATATAACAATTTATAACAAGATTCTCTGTAGTATTACTGATTTGCCATTGCATATATTCAAAGCGCGTGTAAAAATTGTTCTTTTGAATAAAGATATACTATATCTTTCTCATACTATGATTTGGATGATTACTTAACCTTCTTTAGACTTTTTATAAATATGTATAATTTTATATAGTTAAATTGTAGCTGTTGGGAGAAACACAGTCTGCTTGTGAGTTTCTTGCTGCTTCTTCTCACACGGTCTTCCGCAGTGGGGACTTGTTTAAGAGATGGCGAAGCATTCTTCAGTTTCAAAAAATGATTTGTAAAGGGCTAAAATATTCTTACTTTGACTTTGAAATGAAATGCGTTAAACATTTGTGTTTGCCGCATTTCAATCATGTTGGTATTCTCGGTGCATTGAGAAATAATAATGTGTGTATGTTTCCAGAACAGACTGTGTTTCTAGAATACTCTCCGATTTCTCTAAACACATTTGATACATAATGGAAGGTATGCAGCAAATTAAATGGTCTATTTACCTTTAGTTTCTAAGTAAGTCCTAAATAGAGGTTGGTAAATGCTATCTTACTCATTTGTGATGAAAGAATTGACGAGAGGCAAGAATTGCGAGAATAATGTAAAA
Organism: Parnassius smintheus behrii; assembly: GCA_036936625.1. Taxonomy (NCBI): domain Eukaryota; kingdom Metazoa; phylum Arthropoda; class Insecta; order Lepidoptera; family Papilionidae; genus Parnassius; species Parnassius smintheus. The sequence continues at coordinate 23,926,985 of JAUPFT010000028.1, forward strand.
CTTTATGAATTCTTTGACCATAGTAGGAATAATTTTATTTACATAACATAACTAGATGTCCTAGTAGACGAGGTTCTTCTGCCTTATCCGATAGATGGCGCGATGAGTTTCATTCCGAATTAACTCCGGTTATTTTAACGATGAATCCGGTTCATGTTGTAATATTGATCTAAATAAAAATTATTAACTGCTCAACAACAGTTCCTTTTATTGGGTTCAGATTTTGATTTGGTTTTGGCACTGAAACAACATACTGAAACCATGTCAACAATATTATTATATTATGAATGAGGAATTTTTTTCCTTGAAAATAATTTGTTCATAACTCGACTAAGACTAAGACCCATCGTAAAATTCAAAACAAAAATATCCTTGAATCAAAACTCAGTCGGTCAAGTGGTTCAGAAGTTACACGACCACTAACAGACGACCACAACAAAGTCAACTAAAACCTAAAATTAATAAACAGTCCTACTACAGGCTCTACAGGCCATATAGGCTACTAGGCCCTTCTCCCCGCGGTATAGTACTATGATTTCTTTTCGAAAGTGTTTATTTGTTTAAATCTTTGATATAATGAATTCCCGCAGATGTTTACTATAATTTAAAAAATATATCAAAGCTTATTTCAATTGCTTTTAAATTAATACGTTCTAAAACGTAGTTTGTGCACCTATATCAAACCGAAGTAAAAGATACGTTAACCAAGAAGTTCAAAATTGACTTAGTGCCAAACTGGTAAGGTGAAACCCTAATTCATAAATTTGACTTGGCAAAGTTCCCGTCTGCGGCCAGCCCGGGTGCAGGAGCAATGCCCCACGAATTACTCAACTTTGGCACTCACCTCAGCGGATATCCTCTTGATGTAACCGCAGTGTAGCCTTGCCGGGGTTAATTGTTAACTCCAATGTTTATATTTATTGTGTATAGTTTGTTTAAATTAAAAAAATAATTCTCACATATCAATATTCGTTTAAAGTCCGTAGCTATGTCTTTACAAAAATAGAAAATTCTGGTACTAGTTACATTGCTCTTTCCACATTTGTACCGACTTCAAAAAACGGAGAAGGTTCTCAATTCGACTGTATTTTACCTCAGAACTTTTTTCTAGGTGAACCGATTTTTCGATTTTTTTTTGTTTGTACTTCTCATGTGTTCCCATATTATGATCTAACTACATAGTAGTTTTTAAGTTATCCTTAATAATGCATATTTAATTGAATTTAACTATATTGATAATGATTTTATTTATATTGAAGTCGGTTGTACAACGTTTTTCTTTGTGTCACAAAAACAGTGTGTTGACCGGATGATTTCTGCATTTGGTGATGAAGCCCCATCCAAAACCACAATTTATCGCTGGTTTGCTGAATTTCAACGTGGACGTGTCAAGCTCAGTGATGATCCCCGTCACGGTCGTCCAAAAACTGCAGTCACCCAAGAAAATGTTGATGCTGTGCGTAAGCTGATTGAGGAAGATCGACATGTGACATACCGCGAAATTCAGGCATCTTTAGACATTGGCATGAGTCAAATGCGAATAATCTTGCATGAACAATTAGGTGTAAAAAAGTTGTATTCCCGATGGATACCGCATTCGCTCTGTGAAGAGCAAAAAGCGGCTCGCGTTACTTAGTGCGTCAGAACTCTCGAAAGATTCCACGCAGGATCCTCAAATGCTGTATACAACATCATATCAGGTGACGAATCCTGGATATACGCGCACGAACCCGAAACAAAAATCCAGTCACGGGTTTGGGTGTTCGAAAATGAGTTAAAGCCAACAAAAATTGTCTCCAAAACTGGCCATGTTACGACTATTCCTCTTGAGGGACAAAGAACGGTTAATGCAGAATGGTATGCTAGCATTTGTTTGCCACAGGTCGTTTCTGAACTTCGTAAAGAGAACTGCAACCGCCGCATCATCCTCAATCACGACAATACGAGTTCTCACACCGCACACAAAACAAAAGAGTTTTTAGAGCAAGAAAACATAGAATTATTAGACCATCCGCCGTACAGCCCCGACCTAAGCCCTGATGATTTCTATAATGACCCCAACATCCGAATGAAGTGGTTGCTTCAATGATTGGTTCCATCGTATGGAAAAATGTGTCAAATTTCGCGGAGAATACTTCGAAAAGCAATAAATACATTTTTAAATAGTATTGTTGTGTCACTTCCTTGATTCCCGAAATTTTCAGTGCCGCCCTCAAACTCCCACTTAACATTGTCCTTAATATGTGTTTTGTCCATAAAATAATTAGGTACATAAGCCTAAAAATCATCAATTTTTTTTCTAAACCGGAACTCAACAAGGGGAAACCATAAACGATTCCTATGCTTCTAATGTGGATGTACGTATATCTATTTTTATGCGAGATTAATAAATGTTATAAGCTTATAAGGTACTAATAACTACTAAGTAATGACAATGTAAATTTAATTTGGCTTCATAACATTGTTTAAACTAGCCCACGGAAGCCTCGTAGAGCATTAAGTTTAGTGTTCCTCGGTAAAGTGTAACCTGAAGTGGCTTACGTCTAAGTAGCTTCCTAGTGTAAATAAGGCGTACCTACTAAAGTTACTTGAGATAATATCTAGTAATATTTACCTTTAAAATTAATTTTGCAGATTACACGACCGATATAACATATTACTCGTGAGTTGTCACAAACACAAGAATAGTAGTTAGTGTTATAATCTTTAATGAAAATAGATTAGAATTAATAAAATAGATTATTCTATATAAAAAAAGATTTGTGAAGTAAATACTTTTTTAGAATCGTTGTTATTTGTGACTCGATGATAAGAAAAGGCGAAACTAAAAAGAGACAAACATATACATTTATGGGCTTTGGTTTAGGAGAAAATGAGATAGAATACAGTATACAGTGTTTCCCATTATCTCGGTCTTCTTTTCTGCAGGTTTCACTTCTACCGCGTGTGAACCGCGTGTTTTAGTGGTAGTATTAAAATGAATGATGCGATAAAATAAATTGTACAAATTTTGTACAAGCTGGTAACCAGGTTGCAGAAACCAGGAACATATTCATGTAAGGAAGTACCGGACACTTCCTTTCTTTTGATCTATGTAATTAATTAACTTTTAAATAATTGATGGTATCCAAACATTTCTTATGATATATTCAGTATCAAACCAATAAAGATAAACCGAAATAGTAAAACATTATTTCATATTCAAAATTTTCTATATACATAGGTCTTGCCAAACCTTGCCAAACTTTGCGTCATAAGGGGGACAATTGCCATATTTGTCAAGCTTGGCGGCCCGTTGTCAACCGCAGATTTGTTTCATTCATTTATTAATTTACTCTCAACTGCATTACCCTGATTAAAAAAAGACTTAAAAAGCGAATTTTATGCCTTTAGGTAATTTCTATATGGTGCAGTTTTTTTACATAATATGTTATAATGTCCGTTTTGCAATTACGCGACAATTCAACTTTAAATGATTATTGAAAATTCACGATATAATTATACTATTTTATATAATGGCTAAAAGCCACAAGCACAATGTTAGCCATTTTATTTAATTCGTAAATTTAATGTTATTAGAAAAGTTTAAAAGTTGTGTAATTACAAATTTTCCTTCAAACTCCGACTCCGACAGACTGTTTGGGTAAACTTTTGAGACTAAGTTTTTCATTTGTTACTTTAATTGTTATTACAGCATCTTCCTTGTTCTTCCACGATTAAATATACATTTTAATCCCTTACGGTTTGTATTTCTTGAAACTTGACGTTGTAATGCTTTCAAACGCGATTTTCTTAACACTTATAGATAATTTATTTTTTTAATTTACATGTTAAGTTGCCAAATTAATTAAGGGCATGTTTAGAATTAAGTCTAGGGTTAAGTTAATTAAAACGGTTAAAGTGTGTTTGTCCCTTGTAAAGGTCACAGTCACGAAAGTTTCGTTAGTTTAGCTTCTGTTACTTATCTAAGCGAAATGCAAATCAACTATTGCAAAAAACATAATACGTTAGTTAACATAATATTGTCACAATATAATTACGATATTAACACAATATTTTATGCAACATGATTAGCAAAATATGCCAACAAATTTTGAATTTACATTATTTCATATGTTTTGGGAGTGGGTAGTTTGTTGTAAATTTCATAGTTCGCGAGCAACCACCGTTTGTTTCCCGCCGGCACCGATAAGATTTGTGATTGCAATTTTAAGTCATTGAGTTTAATATATAAATCAATGTTTTAAGTGCTAATTTACCACGTGCTCGGCGGTAAAGGAAAACATTGTGATGAAACTTGACTGTGTGAAATCAAAAAATATTTTGAAGTCCGCCAATGTACTGGTGCAGTGCCATGGACTCTTCCTTACCCTAAAAATCTGTGCCCAGGAGTACGTGTACGTGTTTAGGCTGTAACTGTAAGCGTTGCGTTAGGTAAGGTTAGCGTACCAGTATGTTAAATTAGGCCTTTTAATATTAGTCGACAATAAGACGGCTTATCACTTTCGTCACCGCGTACATCTCTTGATTTGTAGACATTGCATTATGCGGCATGTTGTTTTTTTTATTCCTACCTGATGATAATTGTTGATGAAGTCATAGATGATAAATCACACTATCTAAGCGTCACAACGTGGCGCCCAGGCCTGGCGTGTAATCAGAGACCAGGTCCAGATAATTATACTCCTTTGCTGTAAGCATTAGGAAAAATTACGTTTTTTTAAGTGAAAACGTCTTTAGCGGCGTTGTACACTTTTTGTACTGGGTAAAACATGTTAAACTCGCGTCAGGACACGTGACCCTGATCGAAAATTCGTAAGACGGATGGAGAGAGAGAGACAGCCGGCGCGGCGTAGAGGAGGAAGTATCCCCCTCTCCTTCTACGGCGCGGCGAAAATGTATGCCTGCGCCTGCTGTTTTGTTTAGGCGACGCAGTGCAAATGCGCGAATGTTCGTGTGTGATAATTAAAGCAATTCGTGCAAAATTATTCCCTAATCATTCCAAAATATCAAAAATGCACAACGTTAATATTCAAGTTTTCACTTCTACCGGCACTCCCGGAGTGCAACCCGTCGTTTTTTCTTCATTTGTATTGGATATACAGTACCAGTAACTTATTTGTTGCAGTAGTAGTGTAGTGCAAATGAGTTTTTGTTTTTAGTCTTATTTGCGGTAACAAGAAAGAAAAAGAGTTTTCGATTGCATCATTACAATAATACTTTCTATTACTGCAAGAATACCATGAACATTACTTCTTACCATGTAGACTTAAACACAAGACTAAATTTACTGCTGCTTGGTGACAGGAGTAAGTAAAACGATGGTACCGACTGTGCCTAAAAGTAGTTCAATCATCTAGTTAATGCAATTATGTGTGCAATAAATTTTAGAGGAATATATGCGCAAACAAGGAAAGATCTCAGTTTCAACATTTAAATGTACTAATACGTGTTTCCTTCAACAACACAATAGTTTATAAATAGATCTGGTATACATTGTCATAGACTTGGTGGAGGATATTTTAAATAGGATCAGTAGGTAGATGTTTCGCCATTAAAATGTTCAGAAAGTGTTGGATTTTTCATAATATTTACAACAGCAAAGTTTTTCAGTTAGTGAGTTTCTCTGAAAATCCGTTGACTATTCAGTTTGAGAACTTTCATATTGGAACGGGGACACACATTGAGCGCGCTATGTCGTCAATAAGGGCTTAGTGAGAGTGCCTGATAGAGTTCTTATGTTTTTTTTACCCGACTGCCTCAAAAGGAAGGTAATGGTTTTCATGTGTGTGTGTACTTATGTATGTGCATTTTTTGGTATGCTATATCATAGAATACTATAATACATACATAATATAGTATTCTATGCGCTATATACCCTTTTTACATATGTAATGATCGATCAATTTTAGTTACATTGATTCGTTATGGTTTTGGAAGTGACATAGTATGTTATAATCTCTATATATAAAAGTTTATTGCTATCCGTTAGTGTCGTTAAAACTCGAAAATCGCTCGACCGAGTTTGAAGATATCTCTGATATTGTTCTTCTGATTTAGATTTAAAAAAACCATAAAATCTGGATGTAATGTGGAGCGGGGCTGTCGATGTCGTCGAGTGAATACATTTTAATTTTACACTAGAATGTCTGGAGTTAATTTTGAGTGTAACTCATCGCGGCAGCTACCAAAAAGGACAGAAAAATGTTTCCCCGAACAGCTATAAACATGTAATTTAAAATGTAAATTTAAATTTTTGCGCTCTTCATTTATTAATCTTAATTAATTGGGCTTCGACTTAGTTTATAATACCGCATGAAGTCCTTGATAATGTAACGTTCAATTAATTATTCACGGAAGGATCAAAGTACTTCATTGGAACCGTAGCGAGGAAATATTTGCTACGTTTTGAATTCAATTACAGATTGATATTTTGTTTAATATTTACATTATATAGGATTTTTTACAAAGAACTTTATTTAGCTTAGGACTATATTTCAAAAATAACTAGTACCTAATACTACAGCATATTATCTGTTACAATGCAACAATTTGTTACAATATTAGCGATCCGCCTCGGTTTCGCCCGGGTAATTTCTGGACTTCGACAGCAGCGCCATCTACCGGTTCTAAATGTGAATATAAACCATCTTAGAGACTCATTAAAACATACATAAAAATTTCATCAAAATTGGTTGGATTTGGAACACAATCGTCATCCTCATTATCATTCACTAGACCGCAGTTGAACATATGCCTCCCCCAAGGAATCCCACAAAACAATCCTGAACCAACTGCATCCATCTACTGGTGGGCAGCCGCCCGACAATGCGCTTACCGGTACGAGGCCGCTGGTCGAAAACCTATCGTCCACTTCGGCTGTCGGTTCTTCGAGCTATATTGCCAGCCCATTGCCACTTCAGCTTACTGTGGTTATACTGCGGATATCCTCATTATGAATTCTATAGCGCTTTCAGCTATGTTTGGAATAAAAAAGACAAATTACTCAAGGCTAATTTTTAATCAACATGTAAAAGTTCTTTATATAACAAAATAAACATATAGAAATTAAAAATTAGATAATAGCAAAAACGTTCACTTTTTGTTTTATACTTATTCAGGTTATAATTTATTTTATGGATGACTTTATCTGACGATTGAAAAACTTTATAGAGTATTTTGTTTTGTATTCAACAACAATAAATAAATAAAAGATTTTTGTTTAATGTCTATAGAAAATATAAAAAATAAAATAAAAGTAGGTATAGGTACCTATTAGGTATAGGCACCTAATAGGTACTTTTATTTTATTTTTTATTTTTATTTTAAAAACTTTATTGCGTCCCCTTAGAAAAAAGGATACAAAGAGCGGACTTAATGCCTAAGGGCATTCTCTAACAGTCAACCCATGCGATTCCGGAGACCTTTACTTCACCTTAGGTACCGTTAATTTTATTATAACTTTCTGTTATGTGTTCTCGGTTGAAATTAAAATTTCCTGGAGCTTTGCTTTTTATTAAAACCAAAAATTATGTACTTTATATTCTTTTAGACAAACAGTGAAAAACGAGCACACAGTCCACCTGATGGTAAGTCGACGCTGTGGCCCACAGACCCTCTACATCTATCCTTGATTAAGAATCAAATCTGTTGCGTTGTTATCTTTAAGGACTAAGATGGTAAGCTTCGTTGCCAGTTAAAAGGAATTCCGGTTCTCTGTACTCACCATACGAAACAGCAAGGTACCTCGGTCGAGACTACCAATTCATGCTTCAACCATTATATAGCTGCAACATGGCTTTACCACTTATAAAAGTCAATCATTATCAGCAGAAATAATTCAGGTTATGTCAGCTTTATGTTCAATATCCCAGAAACGCTATAGATAACTTACATATTTAGTAGTTTGACTGTTACATTATTTTTTAACATCAATGTTCTAAGAATATTATCGTTCGTGTCTTGTAAAGAAAAACTGAAAAGTGTCGTCACTTTAGTCGAATATTTGCCGATGATTCATAAAATAATCCATCTTTATTTATTTCAAAACATCTAATTTAAATTAATCCTCAATTTTGTTTCTTCTCCTCACAGTTTCCTTTTTTCAATTTTTCTTCGTAACAAAATGTAAGTGATTTAGAGTTGAGGGCCAGCGCTCTGTCGGTCACAGTAGTCTTTACCGTTTGTAGGAAACAGCATCAAAAACGTTTTCGATTTTTATTGTGTTTGATGTCGCTCCCGGCACACGATCTCTATTGTTGTTTTATCCGCCATTGCAAAGAACAGATAAATAAAGAGTAGGATTAGAAATAGAAGAAAATACGAATTGATGGAGTCCGTGGGATTTGTTATTAGTTAAGGAGTTGTAAAGTAAGTAAAGTTACAGCCTATATACGTCCCACTGCTGAGCACAGGCCTCCCGCTCATTTCTGAGAGGGTTTTAGGGCAAGGAATTTTCCGCCGCACTGCGTGCGTGTTGGCGAACTTCACATGTCTTCGAAATATTTTTTTAGAGCCGTGGTAGCTCAGATGGTTAGCGCTCGCTGTAAATTTCACAGTACGCGAGCAAACCTGGTTCGATCCCCGCCGGCACCAATGAAATTGTTAATTGCAATTTTAAGTGCTGATTTACCACGTGCTCGGCGGTGAAGGAAAACATCGTGAGGAAACCTGCATGTCAGAGAAATACAGGAGTTGACCACTTCGGAATTACATATTTGCTGTTATCGTCGGTTTTGTTATCATGGTCTTGTACTTGAAACTGTATGTCTGTAGTCTAAGTATTTGTGTGTGATTTTAGAGTATATTTGACAAGTTATTCTTCATCCAATCGTTTTAAGATATCACAAAAATCATTTGTAGGAAGCCACAAAAATTAGTTATTCTCTAGTTTAAATCTCACAATGCCCCCTTGAAGAGATGGGGATGGGGTTCAATCCATACGGAGTTTATTCTTTAATAAGGTAGCACAATGGATCTATTTTCACAACACAAAGGCACTTATTAGATCCGTGCCTTCTTGTGTTCAATTCTACGTTATTTGTAGAAGGCTGCGTATATTGTTGACGTGGAATCGAGACCATTAGAAAATTTCGAATATATTCAAAATCTAAATTATTTTGGAACACATTATTTGTATTTAACCCTCGAACACGATATTATAATAATTTAATTAAGTCAAAATAAAGGAAATATTCAATTATTTTCCTGTTAACATCTTCCCGATGGCAACTCAAAACAATTAAATAAACTGCAGTTGCCAACCCGCCTGCCAAGCTTGGCAACTTTGACAAAATCCCTCCTACGAGGCAAGTTATGGGGAAGCTCTATGTTCAACAGTAGACTTTTATACGCCGTACGGAATAGATGGAAAGGAAATATAATGAAATAAAGGAAATGTAACCAATTATTGTCAATTTGGGTAACTGCATTTTACTGTAACTTTAAATAAATATTATTTTTAAGAGTTACCAGTACAGCTTATCAAAAGTTTACTGATTAAGACAGGCCTGTTCATTTATGACCGCATGGTTTGGATGACCATATGGTTGCCAAACCTGGGCACTTACTAAATCTCACAACAGAAAAATTGCAGTGTGCCAAAATGCTATGGAAAGGAGTATGATGGGGAAAAAACTGACAGATAAAATAAGAACTACAACCATAAAGAATACACCGGAACAAGGGACATTACAGTAACCGTAAGAAAACTGAAATGGCAATAGACAGGGCATACAATTAGGGGCAAAGAAAAATTATCAAAAACAATAATGTTCTGGTTTACAAGAAATAGGAGAGGGAAACGAGGCAGACCATCCATAAGATGGATCGATGAAATAAAGGCTGTTGCAGGTGGCACATGGAGAAGAGTGGCTGGTGATAGAGAAAAACCGGCCAAGAGCGTGTCGGGCCACGCTCAGTGTAGGGTTCCGTAGTTTCCCGTCCGTCACAATAAGTGTTCCCAGTGTAAGTGTTGTGAGTTTAAAGGTGGGTATCCATTATGTTCGCGCTCCAGCAGCGCTCCGCGCTCCTGCAGCTGCTCCCGGTAGAGGGTACTGTTGTTTTCATCGAAGTTCAAAATGATTTTCCTAGAAAGTCTTTATAAACTTCTACATTTCAGATTTTTTTCATATTTTATAAACTTATGGTTCAAAAGTTAGAGGGGGGGGGGACACATTGTTTTTTACTTTTGGAGCGATTATTTCCGAAATTATTGACATTATCAAAAAATGATTTTAGTAAACCCCTATTCATTTTTAAATACCTTTCCAATAATATATCACACGTTAGGGTTGAAATTAAAAAAAAATCACTTCCCACTTTACATATAGGGGGGCTACCCTAATGAAACATTTTTTTCCAATTTTTATTTTACCACTTTGTCGGCGTGATTTATACACATATTGGTACCAAATTTCAGCTTTCTAGTGCTAACGGTCACAGAGATTAAGCGAGGACGGACAGACGGACAGACAGACATGGCAAAACTATAAGGGTTCCTAGTTCACTACGGAACCCAAAAAATGGTCACAGTTGGAGGAGGCCTTTGTCAAAAGAGGCACACAGACAGGGATGTTGAGGCAAAATAAGTATTAAAAAAATATGGAAGAATGTATCAACTAATATTGTCTGAATAAAAGGCTTTTTATTATTATTATTAGTTTGGATGATATTTGCCACACTTGGCGGGCCGGTTGACAGCTGCCGTTCTTTTTCTGTTGTTACTAAGCAAGACTCTGCTCCCCGTGTTCTGATTTGTTTCCCTCTATCACCGCTTACGACACCCACGGGATGAAATGGGTTAGTGGATTTCTTTACACCGCCACTGCACGGCTGTTACGGTTTCAATTTTGAGAGTAAAATATTTTAAATTAAATTCAAGTTTTAGAGCCGTGGTAGCTCAGTAGAGCCGTGGTAGCTCAGTGGTTAACGCTCGCTGTAAATATAACAGAACGCGAGTAACCCGGGTTCGATCCCCGCCGGCACCAATGAAATTGTTAATTGCAATTTTAAGTGCTGAATTACCACGTGCTCGGCGGTGAAGGAAAACATCGTGAGGAAACCTGCATGTCTGAGGAATAAGAGAAAAAAAATATTTCGAAGACATGTGAAGTTCGTCAACACGCATTTGGGCAGCGCGGCGGACACTTCCTTGCCCTAAACCCTCTCAGAAATGAGGGGAGGCCTGAGCCCAGCAGTGGGACGTATATAGGCTGTAACTTTACTTTAACTAACTCAAGTTTTAAGAGTATATGGAGCGACACGTTAATTAAACAATAAAAGTCTAAATTTAAAAAGAACGCTTTTTTAAGTACGTTAATAATGTTGATTTTAATTGGCCAAGTTCCATTTGTCAGCGACAATGTGGGCACACTTCAGTACAATGCTTATAAGCAAGGTATTGCTGCGGGCGATTGTTTGATAAGTTTATCTTGCATCGATCGCCACCATTGTGCTGTCTGCATTAATATTTTTGTTTGAATACCATTGGATTATAGCCAAGGAAATTAAATTGTAGTATGCTTTCGAATGATATTCGTTGAACAATGTAGTTGCGTTTGATTTCCAGACACTTTAAATAAGTAAATAAATAGTTTGTTGTACCTACGATGCTGTGTCTTTGTGGTCGAAGTACTTGATATTCTGTCTGGGCCTCGAGTCCCAGTCTGAGCTTATATTTTGGCATATATACTTTTATTGTTTTACATGCAGGATACGTTTGCGATGCATTTCGATGCGTTTGACATGCGTTTCAAATGCACATCTACAAACATACATATACAGTAAAAATTATATTTGTAGGCTTTACAAATGATTGGTCGATACGGGATTCAAACCCGTTTTCCGCAGCGCCGCAGTCAAATTTAAAGCCGTTATGAATTAAAATGCAGATGTGTTGTCACCCCTAAGGACTTAAATGAAATGCCAATTAATAAATAAAAAGTTAAAATATCTTTGGTTCTCATCGCCGCCTTTACGACGTAGCAGCGTTATGCAGCTATTTTATGCTAGATGTTAGTATTCTGCACGATTCTATGTTTCTACATAACGTTCGTTATATGCATTAAAATGGCACCCAGCTATTTTGTAGAGCTCGAACGTATTTTCTAAATAATAATTTTCAAATCTTATAGATAAAAATATTATTTTTCTGCTGGTAAATAAATAAAAATTGTATTGCTCTTGTTTGCAGAATTTGCGTAATAAATACTCAATCTTATAATACATATTTGAGTATTTCCATAAAATTCCAAGCGTTTTCCCAGTAAAATATATTCAGGTAAAACAATTTCTGGACTGCCAACGGTAAGAGCGTTTTTAATTAACTCTGTTTTATCTACAGTTTCTTATTGAGAGCACCACCCAATTATATCTTAAGAAGGCTGTTCAATAGATAGAAGACTCTTAGTACTTCTTAAGTCTTTGATAATTTTCAGATTTAAGTGACGACGTGGAATTATATTTATACAAACAATTTTAATATCTTGAATTTGAATTTGTCGATTTAATCCTGGTAGCTCATGGACCGCTGACACGAATGAATTTGTTAGTAGCAATTTTCATTGCCGTGAGCTCACATGGCTAGCACTCGCTGTAAATTTGATAGTATGCGAGAAATTCCAGGTTCGATCCCCGTTGGTACCAATGAAATTGTTAATTGCCATTTTAAGCGCTGAATTACCCACGTGCTTGGCGGTGAAGGAAAACAACGTGAAGAAAATGGCATGTCTGAGAAATAAGAAAAAAAATATTTCTATTATATTAAAGATGTTTGAAGATATTGGACCTGCGCGGCGGACACTTAATTGCCCTAAAACTCTCAGAAATGAGAGGAAGCCTGTACCCAGCTGTGGGACGTATATAGGCTGTAACTTTGATTTTAATTTTCATTGCTGATTTGTCACGTGCTTGTCGGGGAAAAACTACCGTGGGGAAACGGAATGAAACAGTTAGGGGCAATTTTAATTTATCACGTTCTTGGTGATGAAAGAAATGTCGTGGAAAAGCCTTCATGTTTGACAAATCATCGAGCGTCGATAACACGTGAAATCCATTGACACGTACTGGAAGCACTGCATCGAATTTAATGCTCCATATACACATTGAGAAATAAATCCGATTCATGAGAGTATTGGGACGTGTGTAAGCTGTAAGTGTATTGTTAAATTATAAGGTTATTTAATATATGTAGTCAATCGAATATTAATATTTTACCGATTTAAAGCCTTTCCCTGGGTGAACCGATTTGAGTGATTCTTTTTTTATCTGAAAGCTGGTACTTCTCGTGTCCTCCATATAAATCCAAAAGTCCATCCCATATAAATTTGATCCAGATCTGATTTCGTAGTTTTTGAGTTATTCTCAATAATGCGTATTTAATTGACTGTGGTTCTCATTTTAATTATATTGAGGTTGATGGTACAAAAATTTTTAATTTTACCCCTAGGTTGTAATCAAGGCATTCCATCTTAGTCCTCAGGAGTGAACGTATCTGCATTTTGATTTTGAATTAATTAAATTGTAATGTTTGCGCCACGTAGTAATAATGGCGCATAAATTCGCTCGAATAAAAATAATCTTTATCCTCATAGGTAGTATGGGTGTTACGTTTATAAGATTTTGTGTCCTCTGCGGTTACAGCCTATTAAAATCTACTGACTGGACATGGGCTTTTCCCATAGGCTGCCTCATAACAACTTTGGCAAATACCCCCTGTATTTGCCAAAGTTGCCACGCATGGTAAACAGTTCGGCATCCGCAGTTTTTTTATTTTTAGTCGTTATTGGGAAGACGCTGCTGCTTATCTCCCTATTTTTTCCCTCTGCCGCCTCTTACGACACCCACGGGATGATATGGGATAGTAGATATTCTTACATACAAAAATCGTTGGTCTTCAGGTCAAGAAACTTTGTTACGAGATATTGATTAGTGCTTGCAAGTACCAGTGAGTGGTCTTCCATTTTCATTGTGTTTATCTCATGAAGTATTCAAATAGCTTAAATTTATTTCTATTTTTGCTTTTAATGATTTAGTCTGTGCGAAGTAACCAAACTATAGCCCATATATTTTAGAAGAAAATAAATAAAAATGCGAAAAGCACTCGAACGGCAAGTGTGAAAGATTACCCAACCATATTTCACGTGGGCGGCGTCTGGACCTGACACCGCAACCGAACCGTAGATAAAAGAAAGCCTAAAACTCTCGGGCTCTGGAGTTTTGTAATAGTACCCTCGTTTTAATTAATAGTCGAAAAAACGCAATGTTACTAGAACGCAAAAGTTTGTTATTGCTAACGGCATTGGTGGCAAACTAACACAATCATTGTGTGATTGAAACTACTTTTACGAATTTAATTTATATGATTTTTAATTCTCGATGTTTCGGATGCTTTCCAGCACCCATGGTCACGTAGACAGAGAAACCTATAGACTAATGATCGACGTGGCCTCGAGTGAGAAAGGACGATAACGAATTTTTAGGTTATACAATAAACTTTATGACTTTTAAACACATTTAGATAAAAATTTTAATTGTTCTAAGAACTGAACTGAACAAGATTCACCAATCTTAAGCTCACAAAACACTTTTTTCTCTCTTAAACCAACTTGTAAAGTCCTTAAATCGCTACGCTGTTAAAGTTGTTTAGCAAACTGTAGAGTTTGCTAAACAAAAAAACCGGCACGGAGAAAGGGACAAACAATCACACCGCTCTATCTCATTTCTATGCAAGACGTATGCATAATTATCTATCTTTTTCGTGTGCGAATGCGAAAGAAGGCGTCAATTTGTCTATAGGTTTCTCTGTCTACGCATGGTCACGAGGTACCGAGGTGACTGTCGTCCCGATGTTAGTGTTAACCCGGAGTACCTTCTGCTTTTAAAATATTATTTATGGTCTGATCTACACAAAATGAACTTACAAGCTGTATGCCGCATAGGAAGTCCGCACAAACTGCAGACTTCCTATGATCATATCCTAGACGGCCCCAACTATTACATGAGAATAAACATCACTACAAATCCTCGCGAAAGAACATTGATTCCTACCAAAGAAGATACGTGAGGCTATTGAAATTAAAAAAACATCCTAATTTCAATGGAGAAGGAGGCTGGGTACCACCACCTGCTTGGGACACTGTTATTAATAAAAGTAAAACTAAACCCAAGCATATCACTGCAAGACTTCACGACAAAGGAAGTTCATTTTGCTTAGATCGGGCCATAAATAATAATTAAAAAGCTGAAGGTACCTCGGGTCAACACTGACATCGGGACGTCAGTCACCTCAGTTCCCCGTGACTATGGGTGCTGGAAAGCACCCGGAACATTGGGAATTAAAATCATATGAATTAAACGCGATAAAATACGTAAAAGTAGTTTTAATTAATGTGTAGTGTTCGCGTAAATATAAGAAATCATGAAAAGCTATCTGCTCATAATTCGCTTCAGTCTACCTTCGACTAAGAATCAAAATGCAGATGCTTTGTCACCGATTTTCGTCACTTGCCGAGAGACAGCTCTGCTTAATCTTCGCGTTGTACGGTTGTTAGTATTTCGTGCTCAAAATATCCAAATATAACAAAGTTATATCAATTACTTTGGTAACTATCTACATAGCTTATCTACCTGTCTGTCGCAAAAGCTTTTCACAGAGACTTAAACATACATGAGCTACCCAAATACGAAGGTTTTAAACGTTTGAATTTGGGACTGATAGTTTTTGTTGTGTTTTGGTTTTTGGAAGTAGGTAATATTTTTTTATGATAATTCATACAAGGTTTCGAATAAAAGGTCTTTAAGGCTCTGTTTTCAAACATCTCGTATAAATATGATTCATGATGAATGAAATGTTAAGTTTTTAATTAAAATTTTTACAAAAATATTCTTATATTATAAGATATACAATTTTTTAATAGAATAAGAGTGACAAACGACCACATAATCCACCTGATGGTAAGTGGATGCTGTGAGCCAAAAATGCAGATGAGTTGTCCCCCTGAGGACTAGGATGGAATGCTTTGTATCCAGTAATTTACGCTGCTTGTAGCTGCTGTGTTTCGTAGCTATGGACTTACAACAAAAAAGAATGGGCCAACAGTGTTAATTGCTTAGCATGTCGTAAAATATGACTAAAAAGATATTAGTATATAGGAAATATAAATTTTATTTATTTATATTTCCTACTATTATCTACCATTACAGGGAAAACTTAAATCGGTAAATGTAGCATCTCAATTCAAAAAGTAAAAGTAAAAGATTACTAATTACAACACATAATATTTAATTTAAAGAACAACACATTATAATCAATTGTATAATACAATTTAAGAATAACATATTGTAAATAATGTCACTTTTGCGAACTCACTCCGTGAACACGAAAATTAGTCCAACTTCTCAGCTACCAAATTTAGTACATTATATAGTCCTATCCTGCCGCGTGGCATCGCGAGCAAACTCGGCCATCGCGCCGTCGCCGCTGTACACTATCAGGCACGCGTAAGCCCATCCACTGCAGCACACCCGGGTCGCAAACCATGGAACACCTTTAAAATGTAGGTTACCAGTTACCCTTCTAGTTTCCAGCTTGTTGTATCCAACAATGCCTAAAACAAACAAGGTTGGATACATCAAGGGGTAGGTGGGATAAACCCCATAGAGCCTATGATATATGAATCGCGTCAATTTATTCTGAATGCGCTCCAGCATAAGACTGTATTTATGTTCATGTGGAGCCCATATATTGCCGAGCTACACTCGAACTGAGATTTCTTTAATGTTGCTAAATTTTACTGCTCTGCGAATGATAAACTCTAGTTGTTTATAAGGTTTCTTACATATATTCATGATGTGCTCCCGGAATGTCAATTTGACATCCATCTGGACCCTAAGATCCCGGACTGATTCCTCCCTCTTCATAGACATCTACGTTTTGATTCTTAATTGAAGATAATTTTAGATGTCTATGGGCCACAGTGTCCACTTACCATCAGGTGGACTGTTGCTCCTTTGTCTTCTTATTCTGTAAAAAAAATGTAGGTGATAGCGTATCACCTAAATTTTTTCGTGCCTTCTTTTACTTTTCCTTCACAATTTTCTATCTGTACGCATAATTTTTGGCTGAACGTGGTCCGAGTAGCTTGCTGCTCTTTGGACTCTGCCTACCCTCTGAGGATTACATGCATGAAACTATATATGAATGTTCGATAATTAAGAATGAATATTATATAAACGACAGTTCTCGCTTTTTTATTATAACTGCCCCTGATTTTAATCAATGGCCCTGAAATAAAGTTTTAAAGTTATCGGAGTATCGCAAAATCTTTAACGAGCTCCTTTGTAAAAGTTGAAGGTGAAGACCAAGACTCCGTGTACTCAAAACGAGGAAACATCAGTCTTATTCCTGTTGTATATGGTGTATAAAAACTGAAAAACGTACCGACGACCACACAGTATGCGGTGCAATTCCAAGACTATACAATTAATGATTAATTAATTAAAGTTAATGACTGCTTATTATAGCAAGTATGGACTTTCTGTTTTAATCAGTAAGCATTTCTACATTATTTCAGAGCTATGCGTCATTTTAAACAAGTTAATTAATTAATTTAATTAATTATCGTTCGTTCATGTCTGTTATTTAAGTGCTGTGTCTTTATAGTAAATTTCTATAATTAATATTTATTACAACGATTGTCAAATAGGTTTGTGAAAAGTGGGTTTCATTTAAAAAGGTAGATTTCTTATTATTTTCTAATATGTACACTCAAATGAAATAATGCTAGTAATGATACGAATCATATTAAAATTTTAAACACGACTTTAATTGCGAAATTTCACAATAATTCTACTTTTCCCGTAATTATATACATATAATTCGTCACAGTTTCTAAGGAAGTTCATAGCATATGAATTGTTTTTGTACAAGACAGTTAGTATTATTTGCTCCGATCGTTTCTTGATTAGTCGCAGTAGCGATGCAACATCCGCCTAGTCGAGGATATCGTATTCACCTCCAACATTATTCTATTCAACGCGTCATGCGACACTTTTTATAATAATAATAATATTCCACAACTATCACACAACGCCATCTAGTCCCAAGCTAAGCACAGCTTGTGTTATGGGTACTAGACAACTGATGAAACATACTTATATATTTCTAAATACATAAATATTATAGATAAATTACACCCAGACACAGAACAAATGATCGTGCTCATCACACAAACATTTGTCCTGGGTGGGAATCGAACCCACGACCTCCGGCATAGCAGTCAGGGTCACTAACCATTAGACCAACGGGCCAGTCAAGTTTTGTAAGTTTATATTTTAAATAACAACATCGTCATCAGATCACTTGAAGACAAGTCTGTTGTTGGCTTCTTTAACGTAATGATCATCTATATATACTATTAAAATGGACAACCTACAAAAACACAAGAAAATGTACTTGAAAATTTTAAGTCGTGTAATAAATGATGTTGCGGGGTTAATGCATCATATCGCTCCAAGTCGCTGTCGAGTCGCATGAAATAATGAAGACAGTCTCTGTTGCTTACTATGTTATGCCGAGCATAAGCTATATTGATGTCTTACAGTCAAAACGTTACGTTATATTGCATTAAGAAGTGATAACATTTCTTATTTAAATTTTTTATAGTAGTAATTGTGACAAAAGTGCACGTAGTTCACCTGATATTGGATGTTGTGGCTTAAAATGCAGATGCACTGAAATGGGTTTCCGGCTCTCGTCACCAATCATACAAAACAGCATTATGCTGGTATTCTGTGTAAGCGGGATCCCGTCCCGGTAGAGCCGACGCTGCGGTCATAAACTCATAACTCTATCACGAATAAAAAATAATAAATTTTTCAACATCCAAATCTATGTAAATACGTAATATATATTATTCCCTATCCAGATACCGTATAGTGCTTGTTGTAAGAATATCCACTACCTCGTAATATCATCCCGTGGGAGTCGTGAGAGGCGACAGAGGGAAACAAATCAAGAGATGGGCAGCTGCGTCTTCCTGATAAAGACTAAAAATTTATTTCTAAACTTTGATTACCAACTCGCTTACCAAGCGTGGCAACTATGGCAAATATTCCCCCATGAGGCAATCCATGGGGGGGGCTATGTTCAGCCGTGGACTTTGATAGGCTTTTTTTATAGGATAGGGTGACAAACGAGCACACAGTCCACCTGATGGTAAGTGGTTGCTGTGGCCCATAGACATCTACATCTATCTTCGATTACGAATCAAAATGCAGATGCGTTGTCACCCGTGAGGACTAACCGGTTCTCTACACTCACCATACGAAATACAGCAGCATTAAGCTACTATTTCACGCTGGTATTCTGTGAGAGCGTGGTCCTTCCCCGGTCGAACCGACCCATTCGTGCTACAACTATACTACTAATATAACTGCAGCATGGCTCTACCACGTACCTCTGTAACGATAACGGTAATATATATATATATATATATATATATATATATATATATATATATATATATATATATATATATATATATGTTAAATCATTTTATCTTATTTCGTTTAGCCACGCTGAGGTATCATTAAAGCTTTCTTGAAAATTTGCAACAATTAACAGTTGTGAAGTTCTCCTTGGAGTTTGGTTTAATGACGCTCTTTAAATGCGAACTTAGTTCAAGAAGGCCTTAGCTGTGAATTAGGCTCGCCTAAGTTTTAGTGAGGTGGGAGTTTCTTGAAAACTTAGTTTCACGCTAAATAGCGGCAAGCTTATATGACTCTGAAGGACTGTAATTCTTCGGTTATGTATTATTCAGTGTACAGCTTGACTGTTCAAATTCAAGTATTCATTCATTACATGTCAAATTCAAGTATACAATTCTACTGCAGAACATAGGCCTCCCGCCATGTATAATATATTATATTGTTTCATAGTTAAAATATTTTTCTTAGTTTCCACGCTTTAATAATAATAATACTGCCCGCATTGTCCGGCGGTTTCTTTCCCTTTCCCCCTAACTCTCGGCCGTTTGGTCTCCTGCCGAGGACTTCCATCTGGTTGGGCTTTTATTTATTTATGTATTTTTTATGTATTTATTTTATTTTATTGTTATTTATGTATATTTATCATTTTCGTTCGCAATTATATGTTTATGGAACCCAGCCAGATGAGAAAACTATATAGATACCCCAAATAATAATAACAGGTTATTAAGACCAACAACTATCGGAGATACATGTTAAGTACATAATAGCACCGGCGACATCTATCGAGCTTGTCGCCGTCCCTGTGAGTCGAGGGCGACGATTGTTGCAGGAAGCTGGAGTACGTAGCGTTTGCAGAAGGGTTGTCAACCGTAGTTTTTTTTTAATTTTTAGCTGGTAAGCGGTAATGTCTCAAAAGCCCATTCACTCTTGCCTTGAAGACACCTCAATTATTTTTCAAATATTAAAAAAAAATATATTTTTCTAAAAGTAAAGCAAAACTTTCTATGTTAAAATTTACTTCAAAAACAATCCATTATCCATGGAGGTTTTTGGATGCAAAAGACGTTAAGGAAGCTAAATTTAAAGGCAATGTAAATATTGGTAGGTGACATTTGTGTAAATACAGCAAATGTGTTTTCGTGTGCAGAGCCGTAGGACAGTGTAAACGTTGCTCTCGACGTAAGCAAAGAGAATATTGCTTAGACATGTTTGGAATAATATGTTTATCAATATTCACTCGGAAAAATTTGAGTGCAGAAAGATAAGCGGCTTCTGGCTTAAATAACGATATTTACTCGTAGGACTTAAGTTTTCACATTGAATTAGGTTTGAATGTTTTAATATAACCTTTACATATAATATATTATAAATGTTGTACCACAACCAGCAGATTTGAGAAATAAAAAAAATGTTTTGAGAACTTTTGAAGTCCGTTTGCCTTATTTGAAACTGTTGCAAAACCAACGAATTGTTTTTATCTGTGTGTCATATTGTCTATTGTTGATGTCTCCTTACTTTAAAAATAATACTCTATGATTTAAGTTTTCACATTGAATTAGGTTTGAATGTTTTAATATAACCTTTACAAATAATATATTATAAATGTTGTACCACAACCAGCAGATTTGAGAAATAAAAAAAATATTTTGAGAACTTTTGAAGTCCTTTGCCTTGTTTGAAACTGTTGCAAAACCAACAAATTGTTTTTATCTGTGTGTCATATTGTCTATTGTTGATGTCTCCTTACTTTAAAAATAGTACTCTATGTAAGTACGTTTTCTAATGGATGTTGTTACAGTAATTAGTGCGCAGCAAAATAAAAGTAAGTCAATAAAATTGTAGTTGATTGTTTCCTAAATTCTAACAGAAACATTTGCCCCTTTAACTTAAGAGTTATAATATTACGTGCTAGGCTGACGAGGACATTACCCACCCAACAAGTGTGGCAATTGTGGCAATATCCCCACTATGATGCGATATATGTAGGAGGCCTATGTTCAGCAATAGGCTTTTATAAATAAATAAATAGAAATCGCCTTTATGCACAAAAAGTCTATTTTAAACGTAAGAACATTTGTTCACTTAACCTTAAAAATACCATTTGATATAGTCTTCTTAAAAATGATAAATTAAGTAATGATAAATATTATAATCGTTTTATTTTACGGATATATTAGTTCATTTACATATTTTACTATAGAATACTTTAATACAAACAATATTATACCTTGCAATTATGAACGCGATCTCTGTTTACGAAATATTAGTTATATGTTATCTTAATTATTCGGTCATTCGTGATTTTCCGATTCGTAATACGAGTTATGCCTGCCAACATTAAATCGGTTACGATTGTGTGTACAAACGCTCTTTTCTAGTAAATTTTTTAACGCAATAGAATCAAGTGGCAAATAAGTACTGTCTGAAACATTATAAAGCATAGAAATGGTCTGGAATATCTGGATAAAAGCTACGCACTAACCAGTAGTTACTTAACGCTGATGCTTTCACTTACCTAACGTCGGCCAGCGAGATTATGAAAGGCTAAGAACAAGTAACAAAGCTAATGCATTCATTTCATCTTAGCCTTCAGAATCATATACTTTACATTGTATGTTCACCAGGTTTTTTTTGTAAAACTTAGGAACCCTGATATTCCAATCACCATTATCTACCGCCTATCAAAAGTCAACTGGTGAACATAGGCCGCCATATGGATTTCCTCATAGGGAACATAATATAGTCCATAGTTGCCACTCTTGGTGTTAGGGTTTTCAACTGCAGTTAATGTATTTTTATTCAGCTGTTTTTAGGAAGATTCTGCTGCCCTTCTCCTGGTTTAGTTTCCTCCTGACGCCTTTTACGACACCCACGGGATCGTATGGTGTAGTTATTATATATTCTATAATATATACCGTCACCATATGTTAAAAACCCGATATAATTATCAAAAAAAAAAGAATTCCTGTTAAACAAGAGATTATTCAAATTGCATTTTATATTTTAGTGTAAGTTTCCGTTAACCGCGTTACTCCGTTACTACTACGTTTAAGGAGCCCGCCAAATTGTAACCACAAATTCCTGGCTGATAACGAAGTCAATCACGAGGGTGTCCCGGAAATTAGTGACTAGTAGCGACGGGAACGCGGCTACTTAATCGCCGCCAATGTGGTTTTCAGTTTAACACGATGTGGAAACATTGATCCATTGCAGTGGATGTTCTACGATACTAAGTTCGTTTAAAAGAATTTTTAGTTTTCAGCACTTTTATCTTTTACTAGCGATCTGCCCTGGCTTCGCATGAGTGATTTCTGGATCTCAACATCCGCGCAACCTACAAGTCCAATTGAGTGAAACAACGTGAAACGTAATTTTTATATATATAATATGTATATATATATGTGTTAAATTTAGTTATATTAATAACAATAGGAAACCAATGATATCTTTAGTACTCGCCCTAATAAACGCTTAGTTATGGAAATAATAATAGGTTATTCCAATATCATTTCACATCATTTATTTTTATTCGACTGCCCCAGAAAGATGGTATTATTTTTCAAGTGTACTCGTATGTATATAATTATGCACGTTTGTTTGTACTTACTTACTTATCGTCACGCACAATCCCTAACGGGGTAGCCAGAGAGAACAGATCGCCAAGTGTCACGATCCTTACATACCTCTTTCACTTCTTTCAGGTTCATTAACTTCTTCATACATGCACGTCTAGGTATCCGAGTACTCTTGACCCTCCCCTCTTCGAGCAATTTGCTCACATGGTCTTCGAAAGTTAGTCTCGGTCTACCTCGACACCTTTTAATATTTACTTTCGCTCTATATATTTTCTTCACCATTCGGTCTTCACTCATTCGTTCAACGTGCCCGAACCATTGGAGTACGCCCCTATCAATTTTTGTGATAAGGTCATCTTTCAATCCTGCCATATTGCGAATCTCTTCGTTTCGCTTTCGGTCGGCTATGGTAACACCACACATTTTACGAAGAGATCGCATCTCCACTGCATTCAACTTGATTTTATGCTTCTTCTGGCATACCCAGGTTTCGCTGCCATATAACAAAGTCGGTACCAACACTGCGTTATGTATTGCAAGGCGTGCACTCTTCACCACGCCTTGCCTTTTTACTAATGCATTGAGGGCACCATTGACTTTGTTTCCGGCAGCGACACGCCTATCCACATCTAAATCACATCTTCCATCCCGGCTGAAAGCACTCCCCAAGTATACAATTTCATTTACCTGTTCTAGACATTCCTGATTTACCCATATTTCACATTTCGTTCTCTCTTCGTCCTTTTCAAATACCAGAACCTTAGTTTTATTAGCATTCAAACGGAGACCTTTAATTTCACATTCCTCTTTCATACACGTGACTAATGCCTGCAGTTCTGCTTCTGATGGTGCAATAAGCACTGCATCATCAGCATACAGCAGACAATTAACTTTTATGTCACCCAATTTCACACCCAAACAGCTGTCTTTCAGCTTCTGTAAACAGCTGTCGAGATACAGTATGAACAGCCAGGAAGACATGACATAACCCTGTTTTACGCCCGCTTGGACGCTAAACATGGGTGACAGGTCATGCCCTACCCGCACACAGGCTTTACAGTCATAGTAGAGTGACTGCACAGCCCTTAACAATCGACCATCCACACCATATCCCGGCAACAGTTCCCACATTTTCTTCCTTATAACCTTATCAAATGCTTTCTCCAGATCCACAAAAGCACAGAAAATCCTCTGGTTAACACTCAGAAGCTTCTCCGTGATGATGCGGAGAGAAAATATTTGATCCGTGCATCCTCTTCCAGGTCTAAATCCGCATTGTGCCTCCCATAAGAATCTTTCCGATTTCTCTTGCATCCTGCGTGTCAAAACCTTCGAATAAACTTTACTTGCTAAACTGGTCAAGCTGATCGCCCGATAGCACCCGCAGTCAAAATGTGAACCTTTACCTTTATATAAAGGCACAATGACCGCGGATCGCCAATCATCCGGGACATCTCCCGTCCGCCAGCACAAATTGCACTGCAGATGAAAGCTGTCCCAGACGCGAGGCCCACCGTACTTGACCATTTCAGCAGTAACTCTGTCTAGTCCCGCAGCCTTACCACATTTCAAACTTCGAATCGCACGTTCAATCTATTTCATGCTGATGACCTCAGTGTCATCGAGGTCCGTGTCTGGCGTGCCAGTCACGGCGTCACCCCCGGATCCTTCACTAAGATCATGACACGCATACATTTCTCTATAAAATTCACTCCATCGCTGCATGACGTCCGATTTTTCTGAGAGGACGTCATTGGTTCTCGAAAGCACTTTGTTCATTCTTAAAGCTGTCGCACCACTCCGGGACCTTCCAACCTCTTTCCAGAAGAGTTTGGAGTTTTCCCTAAAGTTGTGCGACAACCTCTCGTCCGCTTCTATTCTACACCTTTCACGTACTTCCTCAATCAATGTTTTCGCATGAACTTTCTGCAGCTTATATCTTTCTTTCATCTTCTCTCTCATATGCTCATCGTTACTAGAGGCCAAGTAGTCTAACCATGCTTTTTTCTTCTTTTTTACAGCTTCTTTCACTTCATCATTCCACCATGCATCTTTTCTTTTACTACTACCTCTTTTTGTCGTACCACATACTTCTTACGCTGCACTTACCATTCCATCCCTAAGGTTCTGCCATGTTCTCTCCACATATTCTTTCCTGCCATCGATGGTGTCAAGCTTTTCGGCTACCCTCGTGTGATATTTGTCCCTAGTATCCGCTTCCTGAAGCTTCCAGCTTCGGATGCGACAGACCGACTGTGGTTCTGTTACTGCCGTCCGGTGGCGCCAACCCGCGAACAAACCCCTAAATCTGGTAATTACTAGATAATGATCCGTTCCCAGGTCAGCACCCCTGAACACTCGTGTATCCATCACCTGTTTTCGCAGTCGGCCATCCACTAGGAACAAATCAATCATACTTCTCTCATTCTTTCTTTCTCTAGTGTACATATGGATCTTCCTTTGATTAAACATAGTGTTTGTCACAAGAAGACCCTTTTCCTTGCATACAGCCAGTATAAACTTGCCAGCATCATTAACCCTTTTATCGCCAAACTTTCCAAGCACCGACTCGTATCCTGGTCGAGCGATACCTACCCATCCATTCAAATCACCACATACAACAGTTCTTTCGTTTCCTTTAACCAAATCTAGAACTACTCTTACATTCTCCCAAAACTCCTCCAGCTCAGCCCTGGACGACGAAGCTACCGGCGCATAAACAGCCAAAAGGAATAACTTCGTCAGTCCCATTTTGAAGCGAACCCAGAGAAGTCTTAAGTTCACAACCTTGTATTCAGTCATAAGATCGACCAACCGGGACGACAACAGCACTCCCACTCCTTGGCAGGCGTTCTCGCTTTCCGGGACTCCGGACCATATATATATTTTTTTTTTATATAGAAGAGGGGGCAAACGAGCATGCGGCTCACCTGATGTTAAGTGACTACCGCCGCCCATGATCAACCGCAACACCAGGAGAATTGCGGGTGCGTTGCCGGCCCTTTAGAAAGGAGTAAGCTCTTTTCTTGAAGGTCCCCAGGTCGTATCGGTCCGGAAAAATCGCCGATGATAAACTATTCCACAGAGAGGTTGTACGTGGAAGAAAACTCCTTGTGAAACGTACAGTGGTGGACCGCCAAGCATCCAGATGGTGTGGATGGTATCGGGACGTTTGCCGTGTCGTGCGTTCACGAAATTTGGCGGCTACGATTAATCCGAACAATTCCTCAGAGCACTCCCCGTGATAGATGCGATAAAATACGCAAAGAGATGCAACATCTCTTCGCAACGCCAGTGAATCGAGCCGATCGGAAAGCACTCGGTCGTCGACGATTCGAGCCACTCTGCGCTGGATGCGGTCAAGTGGAAGGAGCTGGTACTGGGGAGCCCCAGCCCAGAGATGGGAACAGTATTCCATGTGCGGCCGAACCTGCGCCTTGTAAAGTTGCAGGCGGTGTGCCGGCATGAAATACTGTCCCGCTCTGCTGAGCACGCCAAGCTTTTTAGAGGCCAATTTGGCCTTCCCTTCCAAGTGACCACGAAACTGCACGTCACTCGATATGTCGACGCCGAGGATTCCGATACTGGCTGAGGCAACAAGGGGAGTGCCTTGAAACTGAGGGGATACGACAAAGGGGTTCTTTTTAGCGGTTAACGCGCAAACTTGTGTCTTCTGGGGGTTAAACTGGACTAGATTTAGTCGTCCCCAATCCGAGACTCTGTTCAGCAAAGACTCGACTTCAGACACAAGTTTGTCCCGGCACTCGGAGACGTTTTCCCGAGAAATATTGGCTCGGCCGGTGTAAAGAGCATCACCAGTGCTGTCATCTGCATAGCAATGAATGTTACGGGTATGCAACATATCATTGACATGCAGAAGAAACAGCGTTGGCGATAGCACGCAGCCCTGTGGAACACCAGCATTAATAGGCTTGCAATCGGAGCTTGCACCGTCTACAACGACCTTGATGCTCCGATCTGCAAGAAAGCTGGTGATCCAATTGCACAATTTCTCGGGAAGCCCATAGGAAGGGAGCTTCGAAAGAAGCGCTTTGTGCCAAACCCGATCGAAGGCCTTCGCAATGTCCAAACTAACGGCCAATGCCTCCCCCTTGAACTCTACTGCCTCCGCCCATCTGTGAGTGAGGTAGACCAGAAGATCACCAGCTGACCGACCACGGCGAAAACCGTATTGGCGGTCACTAATCAGCTGGTGATCCTCAAGGTACCTCATGAGCTGGCAGTTTACAATGGACTCCATTGTTTTGGAGAACAAGGAGGTGATGGCGATTGGCCGGTAGTTGGACGGGTCTGAGCGGTCGCCTTTTTTAGGGATCGGGTGGACGAAAGCCGTCTTCCACGATTTTGGGACTACGCCTAGGGAGTAGGAGTACCGGAAAAGACGCGTTAAAACCGGTGCCAACTCTGGAGCACACGTCCTCAGCACAATTGGGGGGATTCCGTCAGGCCCACTCGACTTGTGGATGTCCAGGGAGAGGAGTGCTTTGCGAACCGAGCGCTGTGTGAACTGCACTTCCGGCATGGAGCACTCACACCGCGGGATGGTCGGCGGCGTACTCCCCCCGTCATCGAGAGTCGAGTTAGACGCAAAGAAGGAGCCTAGAAGATCGGCTTTCTCCCTTGCAGTATGGGCCAGTGAGTCGTCCTCCCTGTGCAGAGATGGAAGAGATGGCTGACAGAAATTCCCCTGGACAGCCTTGGCGAGAGACCAGAATGCACGGGTTCCAGAAGGAAGGCGAACTAGTTTCTCGCCAATTCTGCCTATGTGCTCTGACTTTGCCTTGGCAATGACTCTTTTGAAGGACCTAGAGGCGGAATTATACTTCTTTTTTAGAGCGCTGGTGTTTACATCCCGGGACGCTGATGCATCAACCCAGGCTTGGTAGCACTCCTGCTTATAGCATGATGCTATTTTACAGGAGCGACCAAACCATGGCTGAGATTTGCCTCCAATGGGCACCACAGAGGAAGGAATAAAAAGTTCCATACCCTGAAGTACCAAGCTATATATATAGCTAACGTCCCGCCAGGGAGCTCTTCAATACCACTGCCTTTCCGTTTGGTCTCCGACATACACACGACATCTAATTCTCTTTCTTATCTCTCATGCCCCCTCTAGCATTCCACGTGCCAACTCTGCACTCCGTCCTCCACCTTCCACCGTGTCGGGCTGTGCGTGACGGGTGGCGGTCCCCATCGCCGCTTTGCGCGCTGCATTCCACACCAACGGGGACGAACTGGTGTGCGTCGCCTTGGGGGGACGCCCTAACCCTCGTTTGCATGGGTGCGCAGCTGTGTAGAATTGCAGCCCTGAAAAGGGCTGGCAGGGGTCGCGACGAGTACGCTTCTACAATGACCCCCACATGACGTTTGTTTGTATGTTTGAGTTTATGTATGTATGTTTAATGCACACATATTTTTAATTTATTTTTTAAACTATTGGGTTAGTTAATGATGCCAGAATGTTTAATGTGAAAGATACTTAAACAGCTAGTAACTTCTTGAGGATTTCGCTGCTCTGGGGCGACTTATAACTTTTTGTAAGTAGCATTAAGACCAATAACTCTTGATGAATTTTAAATCCTGCAGAATTACGCTTACTTCATTTCACTTATTTTTTAACTTTAAGTTTCGTGTGCTTATCAGTACCCATGGTCATGTGTACACGATAAACCCGTAAGATCAGTTTTATTCAACATCTACAGCATATTCAAAGTATTCAAATCTGCGTATTCAAGCTTCTTCACATGTTATTGGACTGAAAACGATACAGTGTCAACATTTCGTAACGAACGCATAACTCGCGCTCGATTTTTCGACTTTATTAGGAAAACAATAGGAGTTTGTTTGAGTAAATACACAGCGTATTCCGGAAGCCGTATTGAAAAGATTTATAAACCTTGGCTAAAACTTTATAAATTCCTGGACATTGTTTGCGAACTGACATCGGAAACGTTCTCGTTAAGAGACGCTGCCAGTTGGAGCCTGCTTTTTGCCATGCGTACTATGTTTAAGGAAAGAGGATTAGGCGTTTTATCTACTTCGCTGAAGAGAGTTGGTGGGTGTTAGAACCCACCTGTTTGACAGCCAAAGCAATTTAATACTATTTTGTAACTGCAATTTCCTATATATAAGAACAAATTATTTTCATTTATTATAACGCGTATTTTATTTTCTGTTCTAATTATTATTTTTAAATATTGACTTTAAATGAATTTAAACACGTACTTCTCCAAATATTATACTATATTTTCCTCTCGATTAATCAAAAGTAACATAAGTATTAAACATGCTATTTTTATGTCGTAATACATACCTCTCTTTATAGCTAAAAAAGCTACCGACTTTGCACTCAAGCCCTAACATGAACCTTCTTGACCTGTGAGACGTCAACTAGTGTGAGAGGATAATATGTAATGCTGCCTTTTGTTAAAAAATACCTCCTGGAATACGTCGTTTTCTTTTACATTTTTAATTACAAAACCAGTTTGAAGTTTTTAAATAACTGTTATGCACAATATGTGTTTATATATGTTATTTACGCGATAGAGCCATGGTGCAGCTATTATGGTTGTAGCACAAATGGGTCAGATCGACCAGGGAAGCACCACGCTCTCAAAGAATGCGAACGTAAAATAGCAGCTTAATGCTTCTGTGTTTCGTATGGTGACTGTAGAGAATCAGAGACCCTTTTTACTGTAAGCTGGGACTTATATTGCATGCTATCTTAGTCCTTAGGGGTGACAACTTATTGACGACCACGAACACAGCATCTAATTACCATCAGGTCGACTGTGTTCTCGTTTGTCACCCTTATTTCAAAAATAGGAAGTTTCAGTTTTTTTTATATCAAAATTACACAATATTTGGCGTATGGTGGTGGCGTAAGAGAATCCACCAACTAATATCATTCCATGGGTATCGTTAGGGCGACAGAGAGAAACTGCAAATGGAGATGGGCAGTAGCATCTTCCTGGTACCTCATTAATAACCATAAAATACCTGTGGTTAGCAACCCGTCCTCCAAGCTTGCCAACTATTGCGACTAACCCCTTATGATGGAGGGCAGTCTATGGCGGAAGCCTTTGATCACCTGTAATAAATGAATGAATGAAAAAAATGTTAGCTGTTACTTTACAATTTCAAAAGTTGTCACATGTGACCTGGTGGTGCCTGTGGGGGGGTGGTCAGCTTGAGTTTTATATGCACTTATGAGCTCCTAAAATTGTTATACTTAGTTTTTATCAAAAAATTAACGTGTTTCAGTTATTAGTAAATATTTAATTTTTTGTAATATGTGCCTCGTATTGTATTTGAGCATTAAAGGAGATATCTGTGATGTTTTTTTGCCGTCCTTTTTTATTTTATTTTTTATCGAAAAACAAACATATTTCGTTTTATTTCATATTTACATATAATAACGTTGTAATTGCTTGAAATGTAAGTTAAGGAAAAAGTAGCGTAAGGTTAGACGATAACGTGATGTAGTAGTGGTTACCGTTGCTAGTATTCTTTTATTAAAAAAAAAGTTTTATCTCTACGTAGATGTAATTTAAATCCGTATAACTGTCTGTGTTTTTTTTTTAATTTTTTGACTGAAAGTAAGAAAATCGATAGGTAATGCTATTTCGTCGTCCGGGTGTCATAAAAATTGACAGATAGTAGTGCCATAAGAATCTCATGGAGGGCACGGTCAAATGAATTAACTTATGTAAGCTAGGCTTGATGATCACATGGCCTAGTGGTCGGTTAACCGGGCTAAGAGTTCATTATACTACTTCCAATCTCAATCAGTTTGTGAAAAAACGTGATTTTGAATCCAGCAAGAAGCTCAATAAGTGTCTAAGGAACGGCAATAAAACTAATTCAGTTATTATTTTTAACATGATTCGGGCGATATTGACATATTATTATTTAAAAAAGCTACTTACTAATTACCGTATTTTAAGAATCTTAATAGCCTGTATGTTAAAACACTATCGGAAACCTATTTCAATAGCAACGAGGCATTACATCGTAGTCCTCAGGGGTGACAACGCATTTGCATTTAGATTCCTAATCGAGGATAAATGTAGATGTCTATGGGCCACAGCATCCATTTACCAATTAAGTGGAATGTGTGCTCGTTTGTCACCATTATACAATTTTAAAAAAATAAACAGGTATTTCCGTAATAAGGTCACAAACTTGGTAAACCTGAGATTTCAACTATCTGATATATCATGTGCTAAATTGTTTCTCAAATCTTATTATAAATCTAGAATTTTCTAAAGATGGCTCGAACCACAGCTGGGAAAACCAAGATTTCAATATTTTATGAAAACATCGTATATAATATTGAAACATCGCCAGGCCCCGACACCCGGCGTCTGCACTACGTTGCCGTAGTTTGCACACAAAGATCGCGCTGAGAATTTCCGAAATCCGCTGAATGAGTTGCAAGTCGTTCATATTTTATCGCACGAATAGAACCGACCACCTCCGACTTAGCTCGACCCCGCTTGCCCGTTCTCCGGGAGGATACGAGAAAGCCTTTCTTTGTTCAGTCCTTTATACTTTGCTACTTTATACGTTACAAGATTGAGCTTTACTTGCAACGGTTAATTTTCTACGAAGTAATGCACGGAGCTGTAATGACACGAGAAAGTTGTGGCATAAAGTTGCATGCATTCCTCATAAATGTTTTGAATAATATAGGAGATGGTATTATTTAAATTAAATGATAAAATAATCATAAATGAAATTATAATCTAAAAGCTTTTATACCTAATAGCAAAGAAACACTAAATCGAAACTAATTATAAAGTATACTATAGCTTGATTAATTATCGTAAAATCTTATCTTAATATATACATATATATATATATATATATATATATATATATATATATATATATATATATATATATATATATATATTACGTGTCACGTTGTTTGTCTGCGATGGACTCCTAAACTACATAACCGATTTTAATCAAATTTGCACACCGTGTGCAGTTTGGTCCAACTTGAGAGATAGGATAGTTTTTTGCCCACAATTTTTTTTCGAGTTTAAGAATTTATAATAGGACATGACCAATTATAGTCGAAAAAGGCAGAACAACGTCTGCCTGGCAAGCTAGTAATACTATATAATCGTAAAGTGGTGTTTAACGTAAAGTTCTGTCATAATTCAATGTGTCTAGAGTGGTAAATATCTAAGATTGGTCATTATGTATCAACATAGTGAAATTTATTATTTAAAATGTTTTTTGAAATACATATAACGAGGGCGACAAACAAGCAGACAGTTACCCGAGGCGATGCTAAGTGGATGCTGTGGTCAATAGATTTCTACATTTATCCTCTATTAAGAATCAAAATGCAGACGCGTTGTTACTCGTGAGGACTTAGATGGAATGCCTCGTTTCCATAAAAAAGGATCTCCAGTGCTCTACACTTACCATACGAAACAGTAGCATTAAGCTGCTATTTAACGGTATTCTGTGAGAATGTGGTTCTTCTCCGGTCGAGCCGACCCATTCGTGCTACAAATGATATAGCTGCAGTGTTGCTCTACCGAGTATTATAAATTTTTTTATTATTTAAAAATAAAAAATAACCCAAAAAAGAATGAATCCGTTTTTCTACCGTTTATTTTGTTTAAAGTATATTTTAAAAATGGACATGATTATAAACACTTGTTTCATTGCATGAAAAATTAACTTTTCAAGAATGAATTTAAAAAAATATTTTTATCGTTTGACTCTCAAAAGGCTCTTGTAACGAGAGTTGAGTTGCCAATTTAGCCCTGGGTGCCGCACCGGCACTATATAGTGAAGTGTTTGCTGTGATGTGAAGTTACTTTTTTCAGTTAAATCAACGTTTCATTACGATGTAGAAAAAGTTATCACCTGAGTCTCAAACTGGGACAGCGTTACTGTTAAAACTGCCACTAAAGTATCCTCAGCTCCCTGTAATGTATAAAACGTTTTAGTGCGAATTGGAAAGTGTATTTTATTTTTATAAAACAGCTGCTTCTATTACATCTACGGATGAGACCTATGTTCAGCGTTGGACTTTTATGGGTCGAAATGGAAAACAGCTGCGTTACATTTCGTTTTATGAACTTCTAAATGTTTAAAAGTATTTACAGTCATAATGATTTCTTATGTTTTATTACTTACGTCCTCCCCGTCTACCGTGAGAGCCGTGATAGCTCAGATGGTTAACGCTCGCTGTAAATATAACAGAACGCGAGTAACCCGGGTTCGATCCCCGCCGGCACCAATGAAATTGTTAATTGCAATTTTAAGTGCTGATTTACTATGTGCTCGGCGGTGAAGGAAAACATCGTGAGGAAACCTGCATGTCTGAGGTATAAGAAAAAAAATATTTCGAAGGCATGTGAAGTTCGCCAACACGCATTGGGGCAGCGTGGCGGACACTTCCTTGCCCTAAAACCCTCTCAGAAATGAGGGTAGGCCTGTGCCCAGCAGTGGGACGTATATAGGCTGTAACTTTACTTTACTTTTAACTTTATTACTTACGTCAATATGATTTATTATATTATAATATATATATTTTGGTATAGAACCAAAGAGTACACAATTACTACGTAATACTACCAAAGAGTATATAATATTGACTATGGGTGCTGCAAAACACCCGAAGTCCCGTATTAAATTTAGAACAAGTTAATATTAAAACAGAATTAGAGAAGAATTACGTTTTCGTTTCTTTATTAATGTAATTTCAAATTTCATTTCAATATTTAAAGCTGGGCAGTAAGACTAAATTTTAGTTTATTTTACATATGCAGTGTTAGCTTAAGTCTTGTTTACATCTTAAAACTTAGCAATTTTATAAAGAAACGTGAACGAGGTGAATTATTAGATTTCAATAGTATCCTCGGTTAGATAGCTGGAGCTCTAGGTGGCCGGTGCCTGGGTCGGGCACGCGGTCGCTTGAACCTCGAAGAGCTGTTCAGCAGTAACGTTACTCGATTGCCTTTTAGCTGGTTTAAAATTTAATATAATTTTGTTTTTACAGTATTGCGAAGCCTTTGATAAAATATACACTATTGTCTGTTTGAAAGTTGTTTGGTGCTCATATTATAGATACCCAGCAAGAATATTTTCTGTTCAAACGTGATCCTTCGTCAGTAGACCAACTCATTCATTCCTGATGCAGCCTTAATAAAGCTAGGAAATGTATATATATATATATATATATATATATATATATATATATATATATATATATATATATATATATATATATATCGCTTGTTTGCGAGAAGCTTGACATAATTCAAAAAGTGCAAGTTTTGGGTATGATGATTTAAAAGTTTATAAAATAAATAAATGTATATTACAGTATGTACTGAAACATTGACTATGTTAAATCTTCTTCTGATTTATCAGTATCAATGTAAAACTAAAATACAGGACTAAAATGCAAGAACTTTTGTTATAATTTCAAGTTTTCAACAATAGGGGTGTACCACACCCCTGAGGCCTTTATTAGTCAGTTAGTTAGTTCAGTGACCACTTCTGATTTGCTTTTTAACCTGCCTTTCAATGAGGGAATGCGCAGAGTCACCCTCGTTTTGGGTGTGTCCCTTAATTAAATATTTGTGAGTAATTGTTTTTATGTTTGGGTAATATTGCAGAGCAAACATGTACATAGATAACATAATTTTATTTTTTTGCTGGCCCACACAGTTATCGGTATAAAATATTACATCCACTGTGACGTTGTTTTGGGCCAGATTTTGTAAATATTTAAATAGGCAGGTGCCTAGATTATTAACGCCCCTGTTGGCTGTAGCTTCATCCCAAACATAACATTCTACATCTTTAGAATGAAGATCGTATATAGTGAAGTTAAAGACATTTAACTTGCTTACATAATAAAATAATGAGATATCCCCTTTGGGGCATTGGAACACAGCTTGCATGTCATAAACACCGACAACTGCATCTTTATTTTCCTTATCCTTGACTTTTTCTGCTCGGCATAGGTCTTTCTCTTTTAAATGCTTATCATATTCTTGCTTCTTCTTTTCTTTTTCTTCGCCTTCACAGTTCTCATAAGCAACGCAACAATCACAACAATCTTTTTTGGTTGGAATAGTGAAATATTATATTCTTCTGTAAAAATTCTGTAGAACACAGTATAATTCCCATATGGAATGTTTTTAGACTTACAGATTTCTATGTAATCTTTATGAATATCGACAATTGATCTACCACCATCTATATATTCTTTGGAAGAGGTGGCTCTACAATAATGGGAATCCCTTCTTGGAATAGAATCAATGTGTTCCTTTATTGCTTTATGAATAGTATCATCAACTTTTGCGTGATTTTTGTGTTTCCCTCTATTATCGTCTGCTAAAAGATTCCCTGCAACTTTATTTTTTTTTATCCAAGACTGTTCGGATAGGTCGATCTGTGATTACAAGCGTATTTTTAAAAAACAATTTGCACACTCTTATTTTTTCTTCATGCAAATTAAAATAAAATGCACTATTGTACCGGCGCTTTTCTTTGGTGCCACCTTCACGTACATAGCGATACTTAGGTTTTATATCCTCTATACAATTAGAAATATAATTCCACTGTTTCAAAATACTGCCTAGCGACCAATAATCATCGAATATAGACATTCTTTCAGCTTCAGTAAACTTCGTGCTGCACTTCAATTTGCATTTTTCGAAACAGACATTTTTAATTTTACGCGCTGGTACAATTTTTTTTGAAGTACTCACATAGGATTTTCCTTCATTTCTTAGTTTTTTCATAACATTCTTTTGCCAGTTATTTTCATCTCTTTTACGTTTTCTTCTCTTCCTTATTGCATTTTCTGTATTTTCTTGATCTGGAACATGATTAGCATCACTGCTTATGACTAAATCTGATTGTACCGTAGTAGTCAAACATTATTGGAGACACGGGGGCTTGACTGTCAGGTGGTTGGTAGGGAGGATCCTTGACGGAATCATCACTATCTGTAAAAGAAAAGAAATGTTAACGGTCTAATAGTAATATTATTTAACTACTACCAACTTATCTCTGCTAAGCACGCCTTGAATAAATAGAAACATATTTGAAAATATAAACTCGTAAATTGGTATAAATCTGAAAAATTACCTTCAATGAATGAAGTAGATGACGAAGAACGTGTACTGCTATTGGAAGAGCTCGAGGAAGAGGAGCTGTTGGAGCGACTGCGTTGAGTATTTCCACTGCTATGTACCTTTGAAGAAACATTGCCCTCAATTTCGTTGGTATCATCGTTTTCTAAAAATCAAGTAAACAAGTAAATTAAAACAAACAAAGTGAATTAGGAAAAATAGGTTATAAATTAGTAACTATAATTAACCTTTTTCATCTGACACTGTTTTCGGAGGTCCATCTACACGGTGATTAATTAAAGCCAATATTCTTTTCCCTCTGCTATTTCTTAAACTGGAATCCATGACAATCAAAGAAGTACCTTAAACATAAAATTGTTATTATCAATAATGACTTAATATAAAATAGTGCAAATAACATCAAGAAATATTCTGTGACTTTAACAACAATAACAATGTAACTTACAATATGACATTATTGAAATAGTCTATTGATTTATTTTTGCTATCAAAAATGTACAATAACGAATTATGACTTTCGATATCCGTTTGTGTTTCCAGAAAGAACGACTTAACGGAAAATATGACGGTGGTTTTTTAAACGTATTTCAAATAAAAGGTCGTCATAAGTATAGTAATGACATCTTTCTATTAAAGGGTTACGTGATATTATTGACTTACCTTGCAAAAAGAACGTCGTAACACAAAATTTGTCGTCGTCGCTGAAATCAAGCACGTGCACAATCTAAAACGTTTCCACGCTAACTGAGATGCTACGGTCTCGAAACAAAGCAGCAGTAAGGCCCGCCGCTGATTGCAATTTTTTGTCACCGTGACTTATTGTTACTGTCACCTGCTGTCACCCACGATGCGCTCACTGAATCTGTTCTTGGGTAACAGATCGCGTTCATTTTTGTAATGGACTTCAACGAGGTTGCCGTGATTTGTGCTCTTGAAATACGTAGAAGAAAAATGAAACGGAAAAAACGCTACTGGGTGCATCCTATATACACGGAAAGATTATTTAAAGGAAAATTCTACACTATAAATTCAAATTTTTTGCATATAATGCAGGCCTCTTCTCTACCTCCTCTATTAATAATTCATTGTCAATGTCTTCCTCTTGCAAAGAAGACGACATCTTTAAAAACAAAACACAGCTACAAATATCATACGTCTACTCCGAACGCGCGGCGCCGGCCAAGTGACAAAAAGTCACCAGTGAGCGGACTCCCATAGTAATGCACAGGGCGAGTAACAGTCACGTCACTCCGGTGTTGCCTGCCGCTGCAACTATTTGTCACCGTATTATCAAGTCACCATAATGAGCGCACTCAACGTAGTTTTCATTGATATCATTGACAATTGACTAAGTGACAAAAAGTCACGGTGACAAAAAATTGCAATCAGCGGCGGGCCTAAGATTGCGACGGAACATAAAGACACAACCTCTCTAGCTCTCTCATTTTTGTACTTAGCGTAATGTCGTTTTTGCAGCAAATAGAACAAAATTTTCTGCGTTCACCTGTATACTTAACTCAAAACTGCTGATTTTTGAATTATGTCGAGCTTCTCGCAAACAAGCGATATATATATATATATATATA
Organism: Parnassius smintheus behrii; assembly: GCA_036936625.1. Classification (NCBI taxonomy): domain Eukaryota; kingdom Metazoa; phylum Arthropoda; class Insecta; order Lepidoptera; family Papilionidae; genus Parnassius; species Parnassius smintheus. Next base: position 23,964,800 of record JAUPFT010000028.1, read on the forward strand.
TATATATATATATATATATATATACATTTCCTAGCTTTATTAAGGCAATTGGAAATATATATATATATATATATATATATATATATATATATATATATATATATATATATATATATATATACATTTCCAATTGTCTCTAACGTACCCGACACATGGTCCGTGATAGAGCCACGTTGCAGCTATATTATGGTTGGTGCACGAATGATTCAGCTTGACTGGGGAAGGATAGTTCTGATGTCTCACGTCACACTGTTTTTTTGTTTATTTATGTTGGTGTTTTTGACTTCTTGTTTTAGTTTAAGTAGCTGGGGGGCCGGGCCGACCTTTGCTCGGAGCTAGAAATTATTTTCTCCGGTATGGATGAAAGCTGTCTAGATTAACTTGAAAAGTGAAACTTTACTTAAAAATTTCATCCAAATCGTTAGAAAACTTTTTCAGTAACTAATTACATATAAACATATGTTTTAAAATATTGTTTACCCACAAATGTCTATCAAATATGTATAAATATTAATCAAACATGGTTTTTTACATATTATTTTGATATTCAAATATTCAAAATAAAGCAAACCTCTGAAATAGCAAAGGCAATATATTCTCGTTTTACAAACAATAAACATTGATAATACGTGTTCAAAATTATTTGGAATAACCAAAAGTGCACGCCGCACACGCTTATTAACTTATTATGTTAGAAATTAACATTAAAAGAGAAAAAATAGTGACGAGAAATTTTGCAATAACAAGAGAAAAAACAGAGAATCTGATCGAAATCCATTAATAACTTTTGAACGGTGTTGAGTTCAATAACAAAACTCAATAGGAAAGAAGGATACCAAAAATCTTTAAGTATCGTTTTAAGTATGTATAATATGTAGAAATCGTGATGCAGAAACTTCTTACGGGCATTATTCACTCTTCTGTATACCTACGTACTTTACCTGAAGCCAGTTTCAAACAATGCTGAGTCGCAACTTTTTCAATATTTTCAGATTACTTATTACATATTTTCTGTAGAGCTCACCTAAAATGTTTTTGTGGATTCTTGTAAAGCAGTATATTGTGATCGCGTGTTGTCAATTTCTTAAGGTAAGGTTCGGTCATAGTGCGTCTAAGAATTAAACCCTGACTTCAGAAGCTATTATTTTTAGCTTAGCAATAGGTTTTTTCCACTTTTGAGCAGACTAAGACAATATCACATGCACGAAATATTTCCATTCCTCAGTTATGCTTACAATGTTTCCCTTCACCGCTGCGCACGTTGAATATTATGTAAGATTTATTGATTTAACGTTTTTATCATTAGCAAATATTTGCTTGGGTGCCACGCCATCGCGCACAGACTGCGTAATTGCTTATAATTAGATCCAGTTAACGAAACATTGCAACTGTGGTCTTTTCGTGTCTCATTCTCGTTTCACTATTGACGTAGCCCGAAATATGTATTGTTATGCGTCAATTATTTTTCCATAAGGGACCGTCTAGTGCAGAAACGATCCAGAGGCTCTTTTTTCAATTTATTTTCAGGAATGAAAATTTACATTCAATCAATCCATCCATCCACCCATACAGCCTATAAAAGTCCACTGCTGAACATAGGACTCTCCCATGGATTGTCTTATACGGTGAATCCTGCCATAGTTGCCACGTTTGGCGGGCGCATTGGCAACCGCAAGTTTTATTTTAGTTTTTATCAGGAAGACGCTGCTGCCCATTTCCTGTTTAAGTTTCTCTCTGCTGCCTCTTACGACACCCACGGGACGATATGGGATAGTGGATCCTTACACCGCCACTACACTGGATTATAGGATAGGTGACGTGGTAGGCTGACAAACGAGCACACAGTCCATCTGATGGTAAGTGGTCGCTGCAGCCCGTAGATATCTACATCTACCCTCGATTACAAATCAAAATGCAGATGCGTTGTCCAAAAAAAAAAAAGATAAAAGATACGAGGCGACTAAAGAAAACACCGAAGAAATCTTTTGGCTTCTGATAGATGACGGTATAAAATCCCGTTTACGATAGATATAAAATACAAACATGATCTACCACGCGTACGTTATGAGGCCATGTCTAGCACTTTATACGTGGTAAAGCCATGCTGCAGTTATATTAGTAGTATAGTTGTAACACGAATGGGTCGGCTCGACCGGGGAAGTACCACGCTCTCACAGAATACCAGCGTGAAATAGTAGCTTAATGCTGCTGTGTTTCGTATGGTGAGTGTAGAGAACCGGAGACCCTTTTTACTGGAAACGAGGCATTCCATCTTAGTCCTCACGGGTTGACAACGCATCTGCATTTTGATTTGTAATCGAGGATAGATGTAGATGTCTATGGGCCGCATCAACCACTTACCATCAGGTGGACTGTGTGCTCGTTTGTCACCCTATATCCTATCCTATAAAGCACTGGGCTCCTACAGAATGATAAAAATATATTTTTCAATATTCATCATTACAGCCTATCAAAGTAAGTACACACACACACTATCAAGTATGTGTGTGTGTGTGTATAAGGATATAGGAAGCAGCATCCTCCTCATAAAAACTTACACTTGCTAAAACACGACGGTTGCCAAATGGCTGGCGTAGCAAAAAACTTTGGCGAAGCGACATGTTTTTGTGCATTTCTTTGGAAGAGACAGTGGTGGACTTTTGAAGAGTTGTAGTGATGATGAAGATGAAGGTCCATTGCCGAACAGAAAGCTTGCCAGACGAATTGGCAAATGCAATTTTTTATTTATAGTTATTATTGGGATACCGCTGCTGGCCATATTCTGCTTTGTTACCAATCGAACGTCTCAAACGACACCCATGGGACTTATTGGGGTATTGAATATTCTCACACCGTCACTACGCGTTTAATATAAATATAATTGTTCCATTTTTTTTTCTTAAAGCTTTTCCGAACGCAGTGTGTTATCCGGCTGTGTTTTTGAACGACGAAGCCCTTTACACATAAAATATCGTAAAAGGAAATTCCGAGAGCAAGCATAAAAGCTTTTATCCGCACTTCTTCCTTTACAAGTACGAGTATGTGGGGTTCACGTTTGACATTTTCTCAGTGTTTTGTTCGCCGTTAACCCGTTATCCAGTTACGGGGTGTCGCGGTTTTGCTTAATGATGTTCTTTTCTTAACAGTAAATCTAGCGGATTTTTTTCCTTTCAGGAGCAAAACAAATTTAAATTGTGCTAAGTCAAAGGTTCCGATAAATATTTTAATGTTGTTTTCCTAAGAAATGAAATGGAGGTATTATAATTTATATATTATTGGGAATGGCATTATTAAATATTCGATATCTACAGGCATTAGATATCTACACCTTACCTCGATTAGGAATCTTAATGCAGATGCGTTGTCACCTCTGAGAACTAAAATGGAATGCCTCGTCGCTTGTAAAAAGGTCTCCGGTTCTCTATACTCACCATACGAAATACGGCTGCATTAAGGTGCTATTTGACGCTGGTATTCTTTGAGAGCATGGTTTTGCCCCGATCGTTCCGATCCACTAGTGCTCAACAAAATATAAGATATGAGAAACAGTTTTTGAATGTTTCAGAAATGAACACGTTACATAAAATATGAAAGTTTCAAGCGATACTACTCCCTATTTCAAATATTTCCGCGTGGACGCAATGTCTGGAATTTATAGATGAAATAAAGTTGTTCGCATCACTCGCTAGAGGATTCTTACTTGGATAGTGACCTAGATATTGTCACTGCACTCGAAAAAATTTATTCCGCAAGATGCGGTAGTAAAATTCGTTTGGAAAATATTACTTATTTAAACATTTTATATTAAGATAATCAAAAAGACATATATACATATTTTTTTCTTTATGTTTTTAACATAACGATTTTCATACGTATACATGCATAAATTTCACAAGGAAAAACAACCACCAGCCAATTATATGTAAATTGAACATATACTTGTTTCGTGTGGGATAGTTATATATCCTACTAATTGAAAGTTACTTTTTCATTTACCACTAGTTCGCAAAAAAAAACCTCTGTCCTGGGAAGAACCAGCAAGAAACCCAGCGGGTATTTTTTAAATATATTTATTTATATCTATGTCACATGGACGTTGTCACTTTTAAGGACTAACATGGAATGCCACGTTATCCCTAAAAAAGGTTTTTTTAAAATGAATGAATAAGGGTAACAAATGAGTACACAGTTCACCTTATGGTAATTGGATGCTGTGCCCCATTGACATCAATCAAAAATCAAAATGCAGATGCATTGTCACCCCTGAGAACTAAGATGGAATGCCTCGGTTTCAGTAAAACGGGGCTGCGGTTCCCTACACTCACAATACTAAACACAACAGCATAAAGCGGTTATTAATATATATAATAGCCTAGCAAGCGTTACGATTAAATCACTTCACTGAAAAGGCAAATCCGTACAACGTCAGAGGTCCATGTCCAGTAGTGGACTTTAAAGACTGAATAACTCCTATGGCCGTGATTATCCTAATCCGACAGATTTATATTCAATATTGGAATTAAATCGAAAAATTGTCCCAGTACTATTCTTTATTTGTTTGTAAGTGGATGCTGTGGCCCATAGACATCTACATTTATCATCCAGAATCAAAAAGCAGATGTTGTCACCCCTGAATATTACGATGGGATGCCCGTTTCCAGTAAAAAGGGTCTCCGGTTCTCTACAATTACCATACAAAACAGCAGCATTAAGCTGCTATTTTACGAGCAGATCCATTCTTGTTACAACCATATTATATTTGTTGCGTAGCACGTAAACAGTTATTTGTAATTATATTCAATTTTTTCTACATTTACAAAGTAATTAACATATTCATGTATGTCTTTTTCAGGTAAGAGTCCGGTAGTTACCTGCATGGCATGATCAGTAGACGTGTTACTTTTGCACTGCCACGGTAAGAGAATTCTATCTTAATGAGGAACGACTGATGGGTGGCGGATGCAGTTGTGTTGTAAAAATTAATCTTATATTCAAGCTTTTGTTTATCGTCCAGTGTATGTAACAACAGTGTAAACTACAGGTGACTGCACTCACACTGTTATCATTCGTGTGTGTCTGAGCCATGTTACTTAAAAACATAATCCGTAGCACATACCTTCTGTGTACTAAATATCGGGAATTTGTCAATAAAACAAAAAATACAAATTATTCATCTAAATTTATTTTATCGCCTTCAAAGTAGGCCCCATCGCTTGCAATACAACATCTCCAACGCTTCACCCAGTCTTCCATACATTTTTCATAGGCTATTTGCTGTATGGCCTTTAGCTCATTCAGCGAATTTTTTGTTATGGCTTCTATCGACTCAAAACGTTCTCCTCGAAGTGGTAATTTTAACTTGGGAAATAAAAAAAAGTCAGACGGAGCCATATCAGGTGAATACGGTGCTTGGTCGAGAACTTTTGTTGAATTTTTCGCTAAAAACTCTTTCACTATAATGGCTGTGTGTGATGGTGCATTATCATGGTGCAGCATCCATGAGTTGTGTTGCCACAAATCTGGACGTTTTCGGCGGATACTCTCACGCAAACGCTTCATGACGCCTAAATAATATTCTTTATTCACTGTTTCTCCCTTTGGAAGGAATTCGGAGTGAAGCACACCACGGTAGGCAAAAAAAACTGTCAGAATCACCTTGATTTTGGAGCGACTTTGCCGCGGTTTTTTGGGTTTCGGCTCGTTTTCGAGACGCCATTCTGAAGACTGTTGGCTTGTTTGCATGTCGTACTTATAAACCCATGTCTCGTCGCCAGTTATTATACGTTTCATAAAGGTCGGATCCGTAGAAGCTTGGGAAACCATGTCTTCAGCGACATGCTTTCGCTGCGCTCTTTGAACAAAATTGAGCTCTTTTGGAACTAGTCGAGCGGCGACGCGTTTCATGCCTAAAATGTCAATGAGAATGTTGTGGACGGACTTAAAAGATATGTTCACCTCACTAGCCAACTCTCTCAGACTCATACGTCGATTTTCGAGCACTAGCTTCTTGATTTTGTCGATGTTTTCTTTGGTCGTAGCGGTTGAAGGTCTACCAGAACGAGGCAAGTCTACTACTACTTCTCAGCCTTCTTTAAAAGCCTTATACCATTCATAAGCCCTTGTTTTCGATATACACGATTCGCCGTAGGTATTTCGCAACATTTTTAGTGATTCACCACATGAAATATCATTCGAAACACAAAATTTAAGGCACACTCTTTGTTCAACAATATTTTTCATTGTAAAAATCGCCGAGAACTCAAAACTATGACCAACAAAAAGTGTAGTTTAAAACAAATTAAATGACAGATCCCGCTCAAACTTTGCGCGCTAAATCGGTACAGTGATACCAACATGCAGTAAAAAAATTAGAACGACCTCTTTTACGCGGGTCTTTTTATTGACATATTCCCGATACATTTTACACAGAGTAGTATTACGGCTTGTCTTCGTAATATTTTATTTTTTAGACGGAAGCAATATAAGCGGGCTTGGTTTATAATAATTACAAATTTTCCTTTTTTATAAGTCCGTAATAGACCATTACTTAATAGTGAAACCTCACATATTATAGTTACAGGCTAAGAGGCATTTTGCTATTTACTGTATTTTCTTATATTATTTCGCCAAGTAGAGGTGATGGTAAAATAAAATAATCCATTGAACTACATCATTCTGTATTAGTCGCAAGAGGCAACAGAATCCTATCCTATACCTTTAAACGAGCAATTGTTGTATATATATATATATATATATATATATATATAATCGGGATCTCGGAAACGGCTCCAACGATTTTCGTAAAATTTAGTGTCCAGGGAGTTTCGGGGGCAATAAATCGATCTAGCTGGGATATATTTTTAGAAAATGTCCTTTTGTCCGTGTTTTCAGGCAATAAAAAAACTGCTACAATATAAGAAGGTAAATTTTGACAGGTTACCAACGATCGTAATAGCTCAGATGGGGTGTTGTTCGGGCGTGATATCGGTGTTCCGTGGTTCGCGTCCCGTCTTGAGTCCGACTTTTTTTCCCTTTTTTTTTCAAGTTCCCTTCTTTTGTGAGAAAATCTATTATTTCGAGCCCTTTTTTTTAGTATTTTTTAAATATATATATATATAATAATTTTTAATATACTTATTTAATAATTTTAATTAAACTAATTGCACTCATGATTTTTTATTCAAATAACCAGTTCAGTTTTTGCTATTATGTTGCTAAGATCAAAAAATATTATTCGTATTTCGTCAGTATGTAATTTGTATCTAAATATAATTTAAGAAGAATGTAAGAAGCATTTTGTGCCAAACCCAATCAAAGGCCTTCGCTATGTCTGAACTAGCGGCTTAAGCCTCCCCCTTGGACTCTACTGCCTCCGCCTATCTATGAATTAGGTAACCCGGAAGATCACCAACTGAGCGCCCCCGACGTAAACAGTACTGACGGTCACTAATCAGCTGGTGATACTCAAGGTATGAGCTGGCAGTTAATAAATGTTTCTATTCTCTTGGAGAACGAGGAGATGATAGCGATAGGCTTGTGAGCGGTCGCCTTTTTTAGGGATCGAGTGCACCAAAGGAGCCTTCCATGAGTTCGGGACTACATATAGGGAGTAGGAGTACCGTAAAAGACGCGTTAAAACCGTTGCCAACTCTGGAGCACACGTTTTCAGCATAATAGGTAGGACATCAGGCCCACTCGACTTGTTGACGTCCAGGGAGGGGAGTATAAACAGCCCATTCTGCATGAAGCTGTCACACCGGTGGATGGCCGGCAGTGTCTCCCCCCGTCATCGAGATTCTAGTTGGACGCAAAGAGTGAGCCTAGGAGATTTTGATTGATTTTGCGGCATGGGCCATTTAGTGGTCCTTTCTGTACAGAGATTACAGAGATGGCTGACAGAAGTTCCCTTGGACAGTCTTGGTGAGAGCCCAGAATGCATGTGTTTTCGAAGGAAGTCGAACTAGTTTCTCGCCAATTCTGCCGATATGTTCAGACTTTACCTTGACAATGACGTTTTTAAGGACCTAGATGCGGAATTGTACTTCTTTTTAAAAGCGCTGATGTTTGCATCCGGAGACGTTGATGCGTCATCCCAGGTCCGGTAGTACTCCTGCTTATGGCGTTAAGCAATTTTACAGGAGTGACTAAACCATGGCTAAGTTCTGCCACCGATAGGCACCACAGATGATTGAATAAATAATTCCATCCCCTGAAGTACCCCCCCCCCCCAGGCTAGGATGTAAAAAAAGACCGCATCGTGTCCCAATCGGCCGACCTGTAGTGCCAAACACGGCGGCAACCTGCAGAACGCCATCGTGGTGGAAGCGTGAGTGGCATCGTACTTCGAATCGGACAATGGTCCGAAGAGCCAAAATGGGCATCAACGGAGACCTGATATTGAGAGGTTAGCAGAAGTAGTCGGGGAAGGTACATGATCCTCCACATCTGGTATCCGTGTAGGCGAGGTAACCAGTCGTGTCAGATCATATGCCAAGGCAAAGTCATAAACAGATCTACCCGCATGATCGGTTTAACGAGAACCAAGCTATTCAGCGTGGTGGGCGTTAAAATCACCGAGCATCACGATATCTGCGGATGGGACCTGTAGTAGCACGTAGTCTGCAGCAATGGGCGTGGTCGATGAGCCGGTCTGTGTCGGCATTACCGCTATGGGACGTATAAAGGCACCTGTAGAAGCGGTGAAGGTTGTCGCTGTCTACGCGCAGCCATTCGGAGCGAAATTTTATACATAGTTGCCACGCTTGGCAGGCAGTTTGGCAACCGCAAGTTTTTAGTTGTTATTAAGAAGACGCTGCTGCCTATTTCCAGGTGTGTTCCCCTACAACCTGACGAAAACATCCATAGGATAATATGGGTTAGTGGATATTCTTACATCGCCACTACTGTACTGTATTTAAGATTTACAAGTCTTTCTAATGTCAACTGTAATGATACTTACAAAGATTTAAATATTTAGATGCGCCCTTACTGTAGTTTGACCACACCGAAATGTGTCCATTCTCAAATGAGTGAGCTCACTTATTCGCAATCAGTGCTCATTTGTGCGACAAAGAAAGTAGTATACACAATTTCTGTAGGATAATAAGAGATGACACTATTGCGTTAGTGTGCGTGCGTCAGCGTCTTACAAACGAACACATCCAAAAATAATGCCATAGTTTTCAAGATGAAGGTGCATCTAACTATTTAAATCTTTGGATACTTACGCATATTATTAACCTTACCGTTACGGAAAAACCTATCAAACTCCTACGTCCAAGCTCCGCCATAGATTGCCAAATATAACCTTGATTAAACCTTATAGGTCGCTAAATAATATCACATCTACCAACAGTAGATGTTAGTGTAAGGAACGTCCTGAAACAATAAAGCACAAACCGGGACCGGCCATAAATCCAGCTGTTACATTCCTTATCACCATAATGTAGAGACAGTCGCAGAAATCCGGCGCATTTTCTCTTCGTAGTAACATTTAACATTATCGATTGGTACGGATGTTAGAGCCAATATTTTTACAAGGTTGATTTTTAGCTTAAACTAAAACACTTGCCGACAACCAATAGAGCTGAAAATTAGCATACTTATATGACTTCCATGACAATACAATAATATGGTACCATGAGCTGATCTGATAATGAACCCGAATACTGGCTCTAGCAGCGCCTATAAAGCATCTTTCCAAATAATTCTAATGTTTAATAATTGTTTTACCTTATTTCTAGTTATTTTCGAAAAGAACCAAATAAGAAATAAATTTACGAAAATTAAACAATACTTTCTTTGAATTGTAAATATTTTTTCTTTGCCTGTTCTTAAATATTTTCTACCGTAAAAAGTTGTGAGATCCAAGTAATACCAAGTCGGTTAATTTATTCAGTCCTTACTTAAGGGTCCTTCTGTTTTAAGTTATTATGTAATTAGCTAGGCTAGGTTAGGTACAACATTTTATAGTGACCATACCAATGTTAAAAATCTTTTATCAGTCCGTTCAGAAGTCCGATAGGGGTCGAAAATGGTCTGAATTGCTTCGAGAAAAGTATGGTACGGCCGTGCCGCTTTGTTGCTCGACTTGGCGAGGGCACTGCCGTGCCCCCAGATTTATGTCAGTGTTTGAATTTACTAGGTATTATAACACCTATTTTGCTTGGGAGTCTGTCTAAATAGGTCCTAAATAGCCACTGTACTCCTATTCCGGTCTCGAGAGTTACCACCCGATCCACTTTTTTATATTAAACAAAAATTAATACAAAAATAAAAATTACATTATTTTTCGACCAATTCACAGAATGAAGTGCAAAATAAAACCTAGGGACGGCTATATGTCTGCATGAGGGGCGATATCGATTCGATGCATTTGCACTGTTTCCCCAGCAAGGGGGACACTGCGGCCCCTCTCACGCAGTCCGCTTGCAATTCTGCGTGCTATTGCAGCAGACAGGGGAACTTAGTCTAGATATCTGTATTGAATACTGATTTTAGGTTCCGTCAATGTAGATAGATATAAAATTTGAAATAAAGGACATTGAGATTTCTTTCGTGATGCCATTGAATCGTTTTTTTACGATTACTTGTTAGTTTCAGTTAAAATTTAGGTAATTTGTTATTTTACCGTGTAATGACGGTAGAAAAGAATCGTCCCATTCGCCTTGTATTGAAGAGAAAGATCAATATGGAAATTGTCGAAAAGATCTCATGGCTTCCGAAAGATATAACTATCTCGTTAACTACGTAAAATACCTGCTACGACATGAAATACCTATGCAACGAGAAACGAGTTCTAGATATAGTAATCGGCTTCCACGTGTGTCGACTTCAGCTGTGGACTTTTTTAATAATTGTAAGAATATAATATGTTGACGCTTCTATATTTCCTTTTAATTGTACTGTCATTGCGATAAAATTTATTGTATATTAAAAATAAACTATTTTTTTATTTATGAGTCAGTGCTTAACTACTATCTAATTATAATCGGCTACATCACCAATAGCATTAAAGACATCATCCACATTGTAATCGGATGGAAAGGGATGCTGGTAAACTATTCCACTCTTTTACTCCACGCATTATAAACGACGAAAAAAACCGCTAGGTTCGAATGCATAGTGTGTCGAGATTATAGGGACTGGACGGGCGTCTGGTTGTTCGATGGTGGAAAGAAAAGGGGGAGGAATTAAATCTAATTAAACACCAAAAGGCTGTCTATTTTGGGCATATGCTCGAGAGTGATAAGATTGTCTTCGACCAGATTAGGGTCGCCAAACTCTTAGTCAATCACGAGCACGAACGTTGGGTCATTTTTTAGAATTAGGAACGAAACATTTCTAGTTCAAAAATGGCCCGCATCGCATATTCAGATCCGGTAGATGTAACTTGCCCATTGCGCTGTGAACGAGTTTAATTCAAATGTCGTTAACATCTTAATACTTTGTATTGCATCTTTTTACATTAAACGACCCTAGCAACGGTTGATGAGCACAATTTCGTCATATAACAAACGTCGTAAGCGACATGTATTATGTGTGCTAATTGAAACCAAAGCTCACTTAATTCCCTTAAAGTAATACTTCCATGTATTATTTGCGTTTACTGTCCTTTGCACGCTTTTCTATTGGTTCCATAGTTGCTATGTGGCAAGGTGCATAATATTATACTGCATATGTAATATTTGTGCCTTGAAAGTGTAACTTGATTTGTATAAAGTATGTGCCCATGCATAGACTTCTCATTTTTGAGATGTTTTTTTGGTTGAGCAGATAAGAGTTTACTGCGCTGCCCCATGGCATGTTGCCAGAGCCCACATATCTACGTAATATTTATCATTTAATGTTATTAGTATAGTAATTACTTTCTACTAGTAAAATATTTGTATTTTCTATCGTTAGTTTTCTCTGGTCAATTACCAATCTAGTGTTGATCACCAAGACTTATTAGCAACGACACCAATATTTTTTTAATAATCTTTTTCGATTTTAAAGTTAAAAGTAAAGTTACAGCCTATATACGTTCCACTGCTGGGCACAGGCTTCAAGCAGTGTGTCTCGCATTGTTTGTGGTTTATATAATATTATAGTATATATATTGCCCCTGAGCTACCACGACTCTCTTTTCGATTTTATCCACAACTTTTTAAGTGAATTCAAAGGATATGTATATTTTATTCAAGTATATTATATTCAAGTTTAAAAAAAATTAATATAAGAAACAGCAACATTGATAATATTTTTTCTGTTGTCATTTAAAAATATATTACGGAATACTATAATGCTTTTAATGGCTGCCAATTTAAACAGACAAAGGCAGTACAATAATCCAATCAGGTTAACAGATGATAAATCATCGGTAAATTGGCAGATTATGTAAGCGAGTGTGAGTTTAATTGTGCAGTTAAAAGAATACGAAGGAAATAAACTTGTTTCTTACAAAACACCTTAAAACCAATAACATAAATAATGACAGTATCATAAATTTTTATGTTATAAGGGCTTTTCTTGCGTAGTCTTAAAACAGACTGTCAATTACCAAATGCTTAGTGATGTAAAGTACCATTGCGTCGATATTTTTTGGCTTTAATGAAATAATTTACACGATCGATTGCACTGTGGTAATAAATATGATGTTTTTAAGTAATATCGATACTATAATTAAAATTACTGTTTGTGTTTAAAACAAAACACTTTTATTATGTAATAATGAACGTAAAATATTATTCAACCAACTCTTCCTACTATAACACTTTATTACATTTCTGTTCTTACTTTATCTGTGGAACATTTTAAAACCTACTTTCAACATAATTACTACGCTGAAGGGAGACTTTTTATGACAACATTAAAACCAGTATACGAAAGCAGTTTTATCTCCACGGGAGCAGAAGTGTCGGTATTATATTGCGTCGTGCATATTACATTGTCAATTAAGCAAACTTTCAGCAATTCAGGTACAATTAAAAATTTTGTTTTATTTAATCATTACATATATTGATTATGCACTATATTGTAATGAGGATCAGTAGGAAATTATAAAAACGTAAAAATATATACATGAAAGATTTAAAGAGTAACTTCAACTGAATTCCACGTTTCATTCCTTACGCGGTAACTAAGTTCATAAGTATATATTATATTCTTTTAATATTAACTTTTCTTTAATTTTATTGTTTACAATCTCACAGTTTACTTACCCAATGATAAGTGAGCTACTGCAGCACATGATATACTCCCAGTAACTTTAGTCACTGAGGGCCACCGGTACGTTGTCTCCTCTGAGTACTTAGATGGAATATCTATCAGCGTATTGTTATACTATTTATTTCTTCCACTGCCTCTTCAGAACACAGCATTAATAATTGCAACTATTTCACTTTTGTTTGGCTCTTTTGACTAACTCAGACGGACTCCTAAGGTAGAAAAAATGACTATCCTGCTATACGTAGTACGTCAAATAATTGATGGCGGGAAATCTTTTCGAATGTGTTGGATTGGTAATTACAAATTTAAACATATATACGGAATGTTATCATTGCAAGGGTAATGGTTTTTTATCGTTGAGGTGTTAAGTATGTCGCCAGCTGTATATGGTAAGCATAGGCAATCTTTTAAGAATAATGAGCTAGTCGATATATTCTTAGAAGACAATATATGTATGTCCAGTGTCGGTTTTAAAAGAGCTAATTATACATTTTATTTCAATGCGCTGCTGGTAAAGAATTTATTTATTGCTTTATTGTTCATATAATTAATGTCAATAACGTAATTTATCGATAAAATTTACCGTTACACTTGTCTGCACTATACATCGTAAGGTTGTGTAATGAGTTCAGTGCGCGATACGCTATCCGGGGACGGCATCCGCTCGCCCACGCGCCTCAAATTATAATGATTAACTCGGCAAGTCTGCTCTCACTGATACAATGCCATTGAATGTGATAATTACGAGTTGATGGCAGCTAGCTGCGCCCGAAGTTCTAGTATTTAAAAGTTGATTAGATATTATTGATTTAGATAGTATTGATGCCTATTTAAAAATTTTGTGCTTGTTTTAATTATTCGCACCGAGGATTATATACAAATTATTGTTTTAAAGTCTACTGTTGGATTTAAGCCTTTTCAAGGTTTAAGTCAAGTATATTAATTCCCTAAAATACTTCCTATTCAGCACGCTGGACAGGCGAGTTGGCGTAGTCCGTCATTCGGCTGACCTTCCATCCACACTGACTTTGACTATTGGAGAATTATTTCCATATTCTATTACATTTAAAAAACAGTTGCCCCTCAGTAAGATTTCCAGGTAAATTATTTGTTCTTTGCGAGGTTTAAAAGGACTAGACACTACGCTATCGAGCCGTCAATAGAATTATTAATCTGTTAGTATACGCAAAACTTTAGTGATACATACCGTACGTGATTATGAAATTTGCGTGAAATTGCTTACCCTACAAATCGCGTTGAAGCGACGGACAGCCTAACAGCAATCGACCTGAATTTATAAAGTAAAATCCGCGGTTTATAAGTTCATCTATACATGTAATGAAATTGAAGTGTTTGTCTGTATAAAAAGCGGTTATTCGTATTTTTATTTTACAGACCGATGGACAGAATTTTATAAATGTTACAGATTATATTGTCATCATCACAGTTCATTATTCGTGCACTGCTTAACTTAGACCATCCACACCATCTGGATGCTTGGCGGTCCACCACAGTACGTTTCAAAAGGAGTTTTCTTCCGCGTACAACCTCTCTGTGGAATAGTTTACCACCGGCGGTTTTTTCCGGACCGATACGACCTGGGGACCTTCAAGAAAAGAGCTTACTCCTTTCTAAAGGGCCGGCAACGCACCTGCAATTCCCCTGGTGTTCCGGTTGATCATGGGCGGCGGTAGTCACTTAACATCAGTTTGATCAACGTTTGCCCCGCTTCTTTAAAAAAAAACCTCAACAAAGGCCTGCCGTAAAAACTGTTCTCAGCCACTTGCATCGTCTACTTATCGACTTTCTGCTCGTAGAAGGCTACCACTCTAGAACATTACTTCCATATCACCACATCAGATTCGTTTTATACGTGGTAGAGCCATAGTAGCCTTACTAGCTGTATTATATTATAGTTGTAGCGTAAAGGGGTCGACTCTTCCAGGGAAGGACCACGCTTTTACAAATTACCAACGTAAAATAGCAGTTTAATGCTGCTGTGTTTTGTATGTTGAGTGTAAAGATCCGAAGATCCGTTTTACTGGAAATGAGGCATTTCATCTTAGTCTTGAAGGGCGGCACCGCATCTGCAATTTGATACTTAATCGAGGATAGATGTAAATATCTATGTTGGAGTGTGTACTCGTTTGCCAATCTTGTTCTATTAAAAAAAGTCTCTAGTACTCGGGTTCTACTAAAGATATCTTCTTTACGGATTATATAACGCAGAGAAACTTCGCGCTGATCGAATTTAATACAACTTTACGAATTCTGTTTTAGAAACTGAAATTTCAATTTATTGATGGATTGGCTAGAGCATCTAATTTGGTGTCTCGTAAACTTTATTAGCTAACATAAACGTCTTTCTAAGAACCGAAGCAATTACTGTAAAGATGTTAAACGTAATCACTCGGGCCACTCGGTCTAATGCTAACTGCGCTCGCTATTGCGCATAAGCGGGAGTCATTATTTGTAGTAGAATTTATGCTGCTGTGGTCTCAAACACAGTTACATATGCACAGTTCAGTTTTGTATATACTCATACTATTTGAAGCGAGTTTTTAGCTATTTTTTATTATTGAAAGATATTTAGGAGAATCGTTAATGTGTATAAAAAAAAGTAACAAAGTAAAGTATACAGAGTCCCACCAATGGGCACAGGTTTCCTCTAATTTCGTGAGAGTTTTAGGGCAAAGAAATGTCCGCCGCATTGCCCCAGTGCTTGTTAGCAAACTTTCAATGTTTTCGAAAGAATTTTTCGTAGAGGTGCAGGTTTCGTTGACGTTTTTCTTTACCTTTTAATTTTATTGGTACCGATGGGATCTTGATATTTAGTCCCTGATCTAAAATTGCTTGGAGCTGGTATCTTCGACTTATTGCATCTAGCATTTCTTGGGGAGACCTATGTTCAGTAGTGGACTTGTGAAATGCTTGATTGATGATAATGATGATTTATCGACTGTTTTTGCCATTTACAATCAAATCAGTAGACTTGTTCTAATATTTTAGTCATATAAAAAGTCAGTTGAATACTTTGTTTGATAGATACATACATAAAGTCTCACGCCAGTTAGGGGCCCAGAGAGGTAGGCAAAGCATAAGGACTTCCATTTAGAACGATCCTGACACCTTTCTCGCCTCCTTCACATCCATTTATCTACGCATACATGCTCGTTGGTTGAGAGTACTCTCAATTTGGCCCATTTTCAATATATTTTTAATAGACTATTAAATTATTTACAACCTAGGAAATACTCCTCAATGCAGTGTGGATAGCACTGCAGCGTGGCGCTTCCGCGGCCGTAAAATTGCGTTTCACAACTCGCAGGCGTCGGGCCAATTACTCGCTCTGAACTTCGTACATGCTTCTATGAAACGCTTTGAAAATTCGGCCGTAGCTTAGTGCAGTTGGCGGCGTTTGTTTTACCCGTGTTTTGTTATTTAAAATAAAAAAAAAAATTAGATCTGTTAGCAAGGAATACTAACTTATATTAACGTGGAACGCGATTTCGTATATACATACTTGTATCTCCACTTTTTTTAGTATATTTTGCGTAGTGAGGAAAAGCCTGAGGTTAAATAGATTTAGTGTCTGTGCCTATTTTGCGTCATGCCTTTTTCTCTGCGAATTCGCAAATTTTTCTTGAAATATGTGTAACTATGAAATTTGCGTTTTCTTCAATGATTGACAAATTATGATTATGTAATACTATTAGATTAGGTTGTAAATATTCTTTTCTCTCTTGGTTCATCAGATCAACAAAAACAAAAATAGTGTATGATATTGCTTGAATTTGACGACAAAAATTCACTTGCGTTTAGTCTAGTGAAAGTACTTGCGCTTGATCATACAACGTTATAAAAAACGTGAACTGTTTTATCAATCGTTATTTGTCCCCAAGTGGCTGTATTAAATAAATTGAGATATTATTATTTTGCCGAGAATTAAATCAGGATCACAAGCCACTCGATGGGTGCGGTAAAGTTACAATATTTACACTAAAGTTTTTAAAGTTTGAGGTACCTATTATATAGGACCCGGATTCAGCTGCATTATGGCTGCAGCACACCATTATATCAGCGTGAAATAGCAGAAAAATGCTCTTGGCATTCATTTTTAATCCTCAGGGCTGACAACATATCGAAACTGAATTTTTAGTTTTAATTGACTTACAATCAGGTGGACTCTAGTTAACAAAACTCGTTAGTCGGTTTGTCACCGTCGTAAGAAATAATTGGAGCTAAAACTTTAAAAAAATATTATTTCGTACTTATTCTAGAGGAAGATAAGAGAGAATATGCATCGTGCTGATTGATAAACGAGGCTCTAATGTATGACTGATTGCATAGAATGTGTACATAAACGCCGGATCAAAATTTTGCACACTGTTGGTAAGTTACCTTAATTTATGAAGTACCTAATTCAAAGTGAGGGAATCGGCTCCGCGCTAAGTACCCTGCTCGGCGATAGCAACTAATGCTTGCCAAATAGCGCACACTTGGAAAGGCCTATCCGGACCGCAATGGCCTTAAAATACTCTCTGTATGTGACTTATAATACTAGTATTATTATAACAGTATTATGCGTTTTAGCAGGAGTTTTCATCCTGCAACTTCTCTGTGGTCTGGAAGAGTTTAAGAAAAGAGCTTACTCCTTTATAAAAGGCGGGCAAACCACCCGTGATTCCCCTGGTGTTGCGGTTGTTCATGGGCGGCGGTAGTCACTCACCAACAGTTGAGCCGCATACTCGCTTGCCTTTCTTCTATGTAAAAAAAGTTGGTTGTTGTGAATGACCATTTACTATCATATTGTAGACTGGTGTCCGCACTCTTATTATCACCCAAAAGTTTTGACAAACTACAAAAATCAACTCTTATAAGTTTACAATAGTTTGTTCTTTTGGAATAGAATTTCTTAAATTTTGAAGTGAAAAATTCAGTCGAAAATAAACGTCATCATTTGTAAAGCTACTGAGCTCTAAATCAATATAAATCTGCTTTGTTTCGTATTACAGTGCATCCGTCTTCCTTTTCGACGTCGCTACAGTCTACTTGACAAAGTAGTGTACCTATATTTTTGTTTGTTTCTCTTTATTACAACATATTACTCCTGTTAAATTCAAAACAATTTTTAAAGAAATATTTTATTTATTTATTTTATATTCTTTATTGCACACCATATAAAAATTACTAATTATATATACAAAAGAAGTATGCAATGGGCGGTCTTATTGCTGATAGCAATTTCTTCCAGACAACCGGTCTAGAATATCCAGATATAAGATTCTAAAAAAATTTTTAAAGATATACTTCTTATATCCAGATATAAAAGCGCTTCCACACGGTCGGGACCAACCACCAACTGTCGTGAACTTGGTCGGGTCAACCGATTTTTGTATTCGTTCTACGCGGTTGGGTGGTTGATTCAACTTATCAGTTGTCTCTGGTACTTAAAGAGTAAAGACGTAAGGTCTTTACTCTTTAAATACCAGAGTTTATACCAGAGTTACTTTTAAAAATGGCTCCTTGATTTTCTAAACAACAAAAAATCGGTTTAGCTTTAACGTTTCTATGCTTGAGTGAAAATGAAAAAAAAAGAAAAAAAAGAAAATGGATGAAAATGGATGAAATTGTGGCTGAAAGAGCGCATTACTTTAAACAAACAAGACATGGTACATGATTAAAACTACTTTTACGGATTTTATCGCGTTTATTTTTACTTTTTATTTTTAATTCCCGACGTTTCGGGCGCTTTCCAGCACCCATGGTCACGGGGGACTGAGATGACTGACGTCCCGATGTCATTGCTAAACCCGGAGTACCTTCAGACAATGGACTTCAAGACATGGTACTTTAAGACACGGTAAATCACAGTACAGTGACAAGAATTCGGTCAGGACCTCACGTTCTTTGCTTCCATTCGTATCCATAGTGCCGTCAAACATTCGCCTGCGACGACTGCTAAGCGCGCACTGAGGCGCTCTCGTCGGCCGACAGCTTTCCACACGGTTGGCATCAACCACGGACCGGACGTGTCGTGAGCGATACGCTCACGACCAAGGCCGTCGGACATCAACCAAAATATTGGTCAGACAACCGATGTTCTACACTGTCCATTTTTACATCAACTCGACCAAGTCACAACGGTTGGTGGTTGGTCCCGACCGTATAGAAGGCCTTTTAGAAGTATATCTTTAAAAATTGTAATATACTTGTCTAACAGGACAAGAATACATATTTTAGATTGAGGTATATATTGTGCTATTCTTAAAAGTCATATTAAAATGTTCATTATCTTTCATTGTTTAATAATTGGTCCAAATTGAAAGCTCATCGAATATTCGCGGCGAGGCCAGTTCTTTGGACGGATGGAGCTGACAATAGGATTCAAGTGGTAATGAATTATATATAATGTAGGCATAAATACGAGTACTAACATAGCTATTAAGTTTTGTTACTAATATACTTGCACTTAATAAAGGTTTTATTATAATTATACACAGGAATAAATATTCATTTTTCGTTTGAGATTATATAGGATACTTAATTGCTGTTGTTGCTAGTTGGTAGAACTGCACCTAGTCCGTCTGGGTCGGTTATCACTCTATGGCTATGACCTATATCTGACGCTAAATAGCTGTTGCGTGACTGTGTTATGTTTTGAAAGGTATACCCACGCTGGGTATTTACAGGCTGTGGAGCATTTCATCTTAGCCTTCAGAGGTCACAACGCATCTGTTGTATGAAGTTGGTTGCAGGTGTCCACGATTCAGTGCAAGGTGACGTGACAATGCAATAGCCCAGGGACTATGAAATTATTTTATTCTTTTGATTATTTGAAGTCGGCCTATACTTTTTGATAAGAGTCAATTTTTATTTCTTCTACTTCTACTAAATTCAGAAGCACAGAAATTTTACGCCGTGCGTTGAGAAATGCGTAAAATCGCAGTCGATATGCCGCAACCGCGAGGTTATAGGTTATAGCGACCATTGGATTCTTCATTTGCCATTACGTTTACGAGTTATCTTGCTCGTTATATGTCGCTTAGCGTCTCTAAAGCGTTCGCAGGAACATCAAGATGGACGATAATGCGCCGCTGCCTTGTTTATAGCTGTAACTTCTGCTGCGAGTGCTGTATAGGAGAGAAACTTCTCGAACAGTTTCCGCAAAGAAATTATCCAAGCATTTATCTTTTGCAATGTTTACCTATGACATCATTAAGCGAAATGAAATTTTATTATCAAACACGTTGGTTCTCAGCGCGTTGCTGCCGCAGACGAAATGATGGTGGAAATGTCGTTTTTAATTTGGAATAGTTTTATTGTTTAATTAGAAATGATAATACATTCATTGAAATTGAAAAAAATATCCTTTTTATGTAACCAAACTAGAAATGAGTCTAAATATTTTTTACTTTAAAAGATTTCTAACGCAATTTTTTTGTTTTACGCATTAAAGGTTCATGATAATACAGTAACGTCCTTTTAACGAATTTCGGTCCCGGCTCCCGGCGGCCAGCCTCAACGGAGGCTAGCCATCTGCGCATATAGATTATAGTGCCCGAGTGTATGCGCAAGCACAGGTGCACTCTCTATTCCCTCACTGTCATAGTACGATGAGACGGTAATCTGACACGACCGAAGAGAGATGAGGCGCACTTTACGTGCTATCCGAGGCACTGCCGATGCGAATTTCTTAACAGATAATTCAGTAACTAATGTGGACCCGATCCGTGATTCGAACCCTAAACCTCATGCTAAAAATCACGTTTATGACTACTAGACCAATAAGACAGGCAGGCAGGACTATTATAACCGAATATAGCACCATACAATAACATACAAAAAAAAACAAAAATCTTAAACAGTGAACAATAAAATGAATTTACGGGAAAAAATGTGCCATTTTTCTTTGATATTAAAGAAATCGTGACGCCCACACGATGCCAACATGTCAACAATTGGAGCACGTCATGAGCTTGTTTTCAAAGAAACCTGTGTTACGGCATCGGAGACAATGGGCGGCGTGGGCCGTCGTCGCCCAGAACAAATATTTATCTTTTGCCATAATACTATGGTGATGGGACGGACGAAGCGTAGCGAAATATAATATGCTTTTTAGATGTGAAGAAAAGGAAGGAAGAGTAGTAGAAACACCACACCTGTAGTTGTTATTCGGTATATAGAACTAGGACAACATATCCGCGTGAGTAGTTTAACTTTATACGTGGTAGAAGCCATGCTGCTGGCTGCAGTTATATTATAGTTGTTGTACGAATGGGTCGGTTCGATCAAAGAAGGACGACGCTCTCACAACATATCAGTGTAAAATAGCAAATTTAAATATTGCTGTTTGTATAGTGAATGTAGAGAACCGGCGACCCTTTTCACTAGATACGAGGTATTTAGCTTAAGCCCATTATTGACAGGAAAACTGTTATATCCGTCTATTTTGCATGTTGTCACTCAATTATTAGCTATGCGATTACAATATGGGGAAATGCTTCACAAATTGAAAGAGTACTGATTTCTCAAAAAAGGTCGATTAGAATCATACGTGTATTGCAAAGATCGACATCAGCTTGAGTCTTATTTCCAAAAAGTGAAAATCGTGACTGTCGTGTCGTTGTCTATTTATAGTTCACTTCTGGAAGTGCAGCAGTAAATAAGTGAACTACAAATGAAGATGCACGTACACAACTACAATTCAAGAAATCGCGAAAGATTAGTTGTTTCAAGAACCAGATTAGTCAAAGCGTTCAAGCAAGGTTTTGCAATAAACTAAATTTCCTCTAGAAATAGTAAGACTTCCACTTAACGCGTTTCGACAAGTGATAAAAACATTCTTTTTGAATCACGCTTTTTGTAATATAGAAGAATATATGAAATGTTCAGTTTCTGACTTGCTTGACATATAAAATAATACAATGTAAATGAGATGTAATTTAATTTGTAATTTTAATAATCTAACGAAATTTTACATAATTGTAATTGTAATCTTGATGTACCAATGTTGGTACGTAATGTAATGTAATGGCAAATAAATAAATAAATATTCCATATTAGTCCTCGGAGGTGACAACGCATTTGCACATTGATTCTTAATTGAGGATAAATATGGAAGCTATCGGCAACGCTTCCACTTACTATCGGATTTGACTATGTACTGGTAAGTCACTCTTAATCTATAAAAATAAAATCGACCAAGTACTTAACTGAATAACTCGCCTGAAATGTGTTCAGGAAATTGCTGTAAATTTACTCGTCCGAAATACCTTCGAAACATAAAATAAAAGTGTTCAAAAAGTCCGTATTACCAGAGATGACTCACGAAACAGAAACATGGTATTCCACTGCTAGCAAGCCGAAAGCTAAGTTGTACAACCAGTGCGTGTTGCCAGTGATGACCTACGGGACCGAAACGTTGTCCTTGTGTGAAAATGGCTTAACAAGATCCTTCGTTATGCCGAAAATATTGCAGCATTAATTTTGAAATAAATATATGGTAAAGTTGAGGATTAATGTTAAGGACTATGTTAGACGAAAACACGATTTCGTAAAATTTTCTCGATGAAAAAAAACCCAAAATTACCTCCAAAATAAACAATAAACCGCTGTTATTCATAAAATACTTTAAATAAGATCATGAAACTTTGCATACTAACTGAACTAACTATAAAGCAGTGCTTATGTTGTTTACTATTTATTATTTTTATTATTTTTAAAATACCACTATTTTCACTGTAAAAAGAAATTACCTAAACTATCGGCATCTTGAAGCTTGATTCCTGCCGTCCGGTCAGTTCACAGAGTACTTTTTATGGGTCAGTTTCGCTTCGGCCTTTGAAGGGGGAAGTTGTGTCGCTTACGATCAGAATACACGTTACGCAACGGGACGACGTAAAATTAAAATGGGAAATAACCGTAATAAAAATAAGAAGCGACTGGCTTGGCGTAAAGAAACAGGCATAAATATGATAAACCTAATAAAATAAGTATCTAACGACTTATCTACTTACAGTATTAGTGATTACAAACATGTCGGTACATAGCATACGACACGCGGGGAAGTGGGGACCTAATTAGAATTTGAGCTGACTTACTATATCCTCTTAACTGCTGGCCGTATGAGGACGCTCAAAGTCGCTCAGCGAGCTATGGAGAGGGCTATGCTCGGAGTTTCTCTGCGTGATAAACTTAGAAATGAGGATATCCGCAGTAGAACCAGAGTGAACGACATAGTCCAACGGGTTAGTAAGCTGAAGTGGCATTGGGCCGGCCGTATAGCTCGAAGAACCGAGGTCCGTTGGGGAAAAAAGGTTCTCGAGTGGCAGCCTCATACCGGTAGGCGAAGTGTAGGGCGACCCCCCACTAGATGGAGTGACGACCTGGTAAGACATGCAGGAAGTCGATGGATGCAGGTGGCTCAGGACCTTGCTTTGTGGCATACTTTGGGGGAGGACTATGTTCAGCAGAGGACTTGTGAAGGGCTGTAATGATGAAAGCT
Organism: Parnassius smintheus behrii; assembly: GCA_036936625.1. Classification (NCBI taxonomy): domain Eukaryota; kingdom Metazoa; phylum Arthropoda; class Insecta; order Lepidoptera; family Papilionidae; genus Parnassius; species Parnassius smintheus. Next base: position 23,988,516 of record JAUPFT010000028.1, read on the forward strand.
CTAGAAGATGATAGCAACCCAGACGGAGTTTTAAGTTCTATGCATACTGCATAGTTCACCACCTAGGTTATAACAAAACATGTACGTTGAATATAGTCATTAAGAATCAGTATCACAGTGGCGTAGGTGTTGATGAAGTGTTTGTATGTACATTTAAATATTTTTGATCTTGATGTTTGGCAAATATATTTAATTGCTTTACAGTAGTATTTTTTCTAAAACGAACTTACGGTGGGGTAAGTGGCTACTGCAGTCCGTGGACATTATTAGCCACTTCAGACAAAGAAGGCTACAGTTTCCTTGTTAACCTCTCAGGACCCAGATGGAATGTCTAACAGCTTGGCTTACTTTTTAATTATACTGGCTATATACCCTTCAGACTGGAACACAGCAGTGTAAGCGCTGCTATTTGATGGCAGAAATAGGTAAGAGTGAGACGCGGGAGAGTGGGGATTATTCCGTTTGTCCACCCTAAAGAATCCACCCTAATGTGAGTACTCGGAAACGCGTATCCGTCTATCCCCGCTGGATGGGGAAAATAATCGGAATTGGTATATATTATTTTCTTCCGACTTTCTCCCTGGGCTGTGTACAATCATTTATAGAAACATGATAAAAATTGGCTCAAGATACTTAGTCGACCAAATATATACATCTTGTTTGAAAGGTCAACGTTGAAATAAAAGGAGTACCTTACGGGATTGTAGATTCATTGCAATTCTTGTAATAAAATAATTTACAATAATGTTAAAGACTAATTTCCAATTGTAACGTTTTATATAATAAACCAAATAGGCCGAGAGTGTTACCAACCTAGATGAACATCTAGGCAGAAAAGGCAGAAAATCCAACTACTTTTAAGTAAATGCCTTCTTTGTAGTATTTAATTTCAGAGCAGACTTCTTTGTAGTATTTAATTTAATATATTATGTTTTTTAAACATTGTATTGTATACCTTTAGTTGTGTAATAACGTTAAGCTTTTAGGAAGTGCCGTGAGCACTACTAAGCTTTCGGCGTTTACATATTATTAAATATGCCCTTAATTTATATTACTGTCTTAGAATTAAGCATAAGTATTAGTTAGTGTAGGGCGACCCTCACTAAATGGAGTGACGACCTGGTAAGACATGCATGAAGTCGATGGATGCAGGTGGCTCAGGACCGGCAGGTATTCCATGGGGGAGGCCTATGTTCAGCAGTAGACTTGTGAAGGGCTGTTGATGATGTTGATGATGATTAGTGTAACATATGTAGGTGAACCAAATAATAAGTAAAATAAAGATAAATGATTATTCAAATCAGTTTTATAAAAATTGCAAAATGAATCTTGTTTCACGATCACGAAGCGGTTATTATTATCTCCTGTTAACGTCCCCGTGTTTATCGTGAAGTGTCTCTTTATTGAAGTGCCAGTTCATTCGCTGAAGTGTTTAAAACTGCTTCAACTCGTGCTTGAAAAACATGGAGTGTAGAGACCCGCTTTGTTTTAAGAGAATTGTGTGTTTATAAAATATATCAAATTACAAAATGTGACGTAACGAAAATATATTTTTATAGAAATCAAAGAAATAAGAAATAGATTATAGAAATAAGAAAAATATTAGAGTTTAAGAAAACTTAAACAACATGCTGAGATTATTAAATGTGATGACCCTACAGAGAATACTAGGTCATAGTCGTTGGTTCTAAATAGATGTATATATTTTAGATTATTCCGATGTCCCGGATTAGATGAAAATTGAATTTTAAATGACCAACCATTACATGACCATCACGACAAACCGTTATATGCGTACATACACACATACATACGTATACATGTACATAATATATATGTATGATACAGGTGAAGCTAACAAATAATTAATAAAGGCGTGTTAAAATTTGTACAAATGTGCATAATGATTAGAGATGGGTCAAATATTCGTTTTATATTCGGTATTCGGCGTATTCGGCAGCTTTACCGAATATTCGTATTCATCCGAATATTCGACTAAATCACCGAACATTCGTTTTCATAATGACCAATGTACTGAAATGTACGAATTGAGTAATGTAATGTCTTTTACTGTTGAAAGTGTATTTTGTTTATGGGTTAAATTTACTTACTCTAGAGTGCCTCAAATGCATAAATCTATACATTTATGCTTTTGAGGCACTGTAGATTTATTTTCCATAATAACAAATAAAAGATTTTTGGAATCAAACAAAGAATCATTACATTACATTAACACATTTCAAATTACTTTGGTCGTCAGTTTCTTTAAAATAAGTCTAAATAGTAAATCTTCTGCCGCTCATTTTTATTATATAATTATCAATTTTCACTAAGAATAACACAACACAATACTTTTTTATCACAAGGATAGTCAAAACATAAGCATGTGCCGGCAATTTGCTCGGTACTAGATAAAGTACTCTGTGGTACTAGATGATGCACACAGAGTACTTTTTTGTATATAGGAAATGATGCAATAACTGTCAGGTGTGGCGGGGAGCGAGAGGCAGGGTCCGGCGCTAATCCCGCGCGCTTTTACGGTAACAAGTTTTGTCATAAATTTGTTAGGACCCGAGGTTATCCTGCCGAATAGTGTTCGGCCGAATAGTCGTTTCAGTAAAAATTTTACCGAACATTCGGCCGAATATTCGTATTCGGTGAAATCCATATTCGGCCCATCCCTAATAATTTTTTTTGCGGGTAGTCGCAAAGTAAACACGCAAACTCAGTGTGCTAATTATATTTATTATTGTTAAATTATTTAAAGTATTCGTTCTTTCTAAATAAATGTGTTAAAACACTGCTAAAGTCTACCAACACGTGCTGTTCTTAACAACTTCTATCTTTTTATTGTTAAAGCACAGTTTTGCATAACGGTCTAATATGGACCCACAGCTTGTAAATAATCTTGATGAAATGGAAAAATTATTTGCGTCTCGCATGCGTGAGTATGAAGATAAGCTTTTAAAAGCCACAGCTGTTACCTCGCCAGTTCACCCAGACATTTCTTCACTGTCCAAGGACTTCAACGATTTCAAATCTTTGTTTGTCAATCGCTATCGCTGATCAGAAAACAATTGGACTTAGTTACATACAATATTGACAAACATGAAACAGCAATGAGAACAAAAATACTGCTTATCCATGGTTTTTCTGAAAGACAGAATGAGAAGTTGCATGAATTGGTATATAAGCTGTTTTCCGACCAAATGAAGGTGACCGATTTGAAAGTCGAGGATATACAAGTATATGATCGTCTTGGATCTTCTCAAGCCTCAACACGTCCAGTGCTTGTTAAATTTGGTAGTCTGGAGATTCGTCGTCTTGTCTGGGATAACAAAACTTCACTAAAAGGTTCCGGTATCACGATATCTGAGTTTTTGACTAAGACAAGGCACAAAGTATTTATAACAGCTCGTAAACATTTCGGGATTAAAAACTGCTGGTCCGTAGAAGGCAAAATAGTTATTATTCTGCCGGACAAATCACGTCAGAGGATTGAGTCTATGGCAGAACTAAAACCTCTTATTTGCCGATATCCCGACAAGTGTAGTTCGGTCAATGACCCTGGGCAGTCTAAGGAACCCACTTCTCCAAAGGAAGTTGCGTCCAGATTGACTACTAATGCTCCACGGAAGGCTCGTCGCCGCAACTAATCCCTAGTTTCGTTGTTTTCTTTCAGAAAATATAGGTACATATCATAATCATTTTTTTTTGTTAGCCGCTTTACAACCACTTTGTAATACTGTTTTATAATTACTTTATATTTCTGTAATAATGATACATTTTTCAAGCTGGTACTTTCATAATAAGATAAGCATTTAATTACACACAGTAGTTATCAAAATGTCTATTTTATCATTTAAATTTGCGTAAGCATCATACTAGTCTGTGATTCACATTGAATTGACGCTCGTGAGTTTTGAGATGACTATAATGCATTTTTTTTTATTTACTTTTTCTCTTAGTTGTGACACACGGCCCTTTGGCCGCTGTGCTACTGTCAAGTTGTAGTTTAGGAAAATGTATTATTTATTCTGCTTTGCAGTAATATGTAATAGTGTTTTTCAATATTTTTATTAATCTCTTAAGGAAGTTTAATATGTATATAATTATAAGATAGGTTCATATCATAACATTTTAAACTCCTTTTTTTAAATCGAATCTTATGTATAAATTATACTCATAAGATTTTTTTTTCTTCTGTATTTCATGACTGTTCTGTGATTGGTGATTTTAGATGTTTTTTAATTTTTTTTTCTGTTCCGTTTGTATTAGATTATACCTAAGTTTTGTTTTATTTTAAATTAAGTAATTGCTAAATTGATATTTATAAATATATACATATATATTGTATTTACATTTCATATTTATACATATTTTTTAAACTTTACTATTATATTTACCTTTTATATTATATTATTTTATATTACTATACATTATTATATTACCTTAATTTATTTGCTAAATGGATAATCTTGATGTTTTTGATGACAGTTTCTTCTCATGCTCTTCATCTTCAAGTAGTTTTACAAGTGCGGATAGTGAGTTACCTTTAACTTTGTATGACCAGATTTCATCCCTTTTTTTTTTTTTTTGCGGATGGAAAATCATCTAATGACCCCTTTCGCTCTGGGTGTCATTAGATGTCATTTCTCAAGCCATCACTCCCCTCTACACTGTTTGCCTTACCTGGTTTTGTCCTTATTCGTAATGATCGTATAGGAAAAGGTTGTGGTGGGATAGCTATATACCTGCGTTCGAATATATTTTATAAGACCATATGTGCCTCTCCTTCTATTTACTCTTAATCTGCTGAATATCTCTTTATAGAAGTAACTCTCAATCATGTAAAAATGTTGCTGGCGGTATTTTACAGTCCTAACATGCACATAGATTACTTTGACACGCTTGAAAAAATCCTTGCTGATTTTAGTACTACTTACGATCATATTATTCTTATGGGAGATTTCAACACCTGCCTTATTAAAAATGATTCTCGCTCCCAAAAACTTTTGACTTTGGTATCTTCCTTCAATCTTCTCACTCTCCCCCTTCAGGCAACTCACTACTCCCCTAACTGTAACCCTTCTTTGCTTGATATTGTGATCGTTTCTTCTCCTGATAGTGTCATGTCTCATGGACAAATAACTGCCTCTTTTTCATATCATGATTTAATCTACCTCTCTTATCGTCTCTGTCCACCTAAAAAGAAATCCCAATCCTTGTTCCTTCGTAATTACAAGGGAATAGATCTGGAGTCATTGCAGTGTGATATAAGTAATGTTGATTGGACATCTATTGTTGACAATACTAATATTTATGTGAAGGTTTGTAACTTTAATGATATAATTTTGAAGGTATACAATAACCATGCCCCGCTCAAACGCGTAAAAATAAAGCGTAATCCTGCACCATGGATTACACAAGATATAAGAGAACTTATGGGCCAGAGGGACAAAGCTAAGCAAAGGTTTAAACGACTCCCATCTGAAAATAACTTAAATCGTTTTAAATTTTTACGCAACCGCTGCAGTCGCTTGTGTCGGTATGCTAAAAGACGCTACTTTTACAACTCTCTCCATAGTAAAAATTCTACTGAGATGTGGAAGTTACTTCGTTCTGTTGGTGTGGGCAGGTCTCCGATCCTAGAATACAATAACGTTAAAGTAAAGGATCTAAACAATCACTTTGCTACTCCTCCTATGTCTTTAGATCCTTACATCAAATCCAACACACTACTCGCATTGGCGGGTATACCGAAACCGCACGTTTGCCCTTTTCATCTTTCCCTTGTGACGGAGGAAGATGTCAAAAAATCCATGCTAGCCATCTCTTCAAATGCTGTTGGTATTGATGGTTTATGCGCGAAGATGATTTTGCTAGTTCTACCTTTACTTCTATCAATTCTTACTCACATATTTAATTTTTCTATATCGTCATCATCTTTTCCTTCAGTTTGGAAACAAGCATATATAATTCCTCTGCCTAAGGTTTCTAATCCTTCTTCTTTGTCCCACTTTCGTCCCATATCTATTTTACCCTTTCTTTCTAAAGTTCTGGAACACATCATCCATTGTCAACTCTCTCTCTTCTTATCGTCTAACTCCTTGCTCTCCACTTATCAGTTGACACAGCACTGTCACTGCTTTACTTAAAGTAACCGATGATATCCGTTGGGCCATGAACAATAAATCTCTTACACTTTTAGTTTTGCTTGACTTTAGTAGTGCTTTTACCTCAGTGAACTTTGATATTCTTCTCCGGATCCTGGAATCTATAAACATTTCCCCATGTGCCGTCGCATGGTTTGATTCATATCTTCGTGGTCGATCACATTGTGTCCGTGTTAATGACACTCTTTCCGATTGGTCTGGTATCACTACGGGTGTACCTCAGGGTGGCGTTCTTTCCCCCCTTTTATTTTCCATATTTATTAACTCTATTACGAGTGTTATTACATCTAATTACCATCTCTACGCGGATGACTTACAGCTTTATCGTCATTTTCCGGTGGGTGATACAAAAAATGCAATTGCAGCTATGAATGCGAATCTGAGCCGCATCTGTGAATGGTCTCCATCCTTCGGACTATTAGTTAATCCCACGAAATCTCAGGCCATCATAATAGGCAGTAGGCATTTGCGTAATAGATTAGAATTTACATCACTACCTTTTGTTTGTTTTAATGGCGTTCCTATACCCTTTGCCAATACTGTCAAAAACTTAGGCGTCATATTTGATCACCATTTAACACGGACCACGCATATCGCTGAAGTTAGTCGCAAGGTTTACTTTACTTTGCATTCGCTTAAATGTCTACAAAATTTCTTACCCCTTAAAGCTAAAATATCACTCGTGCTTACTCTTATCCTACCTCTCCTTGATTATGCGGATGCCTGTTATTTGGATGCTACAGAGGAGCTTCTTAATAAACTTGAGCGCTTGCAAAATCAGTGTATACGTTTTATATTTGGGCTCAAGAAATTTGACCGTATATCTATCTCAGTTTCGTAAGCAACTCAAGTGTATCCCAATTCGACTTCGAAGGAACACTCGATTGTTATGTCTCCTCTATAACATTTTGCACAACCCTTCCTCTCCCACATACCTCAGAAGCCGATTTTCCTTCGCCCATCCTCCGGACAAACCATGCAGATCCCTTGTTAAAAATCTTCTTGACTTTCCCGTCTATAATTCCGGTTTTTACTCCCACTCCTTTTCAGTTCACGCGGTAAGATTATGGAACTCACTACCGTCAATTACAAGAAATTCCGAAACTTTGTTGGTATTCATGAAACGTCTTAGAGATAACTACTTTGCATCCTGTTAATTTATATTTATATATATATATATATATATATATAAATATATATATATATATATATATATATATATATATATATATATATATATATACAATATAAGCCGACACCGGAGGATAGACCTGCCCCGGACTAATAGGGGAAAAAAAGAAAAAAAAAAAGATACCCAAATGCTCAAAGATATCCTGATTATCGAGTGTTATGCATGTTTTCGGAGGTTCGTATGCCATCCAATAGGAGAAGCGCTGGAAGACCTAGATTGGATTGTGATAAAGAAGTTCTCAATGAGATAGAAAATGATTCGACTACTTCGGTACGTGCCATAGAATAAGCTACAGGAATCCCGAAAAGTCCAAATAATGCCAGGCCAGTTAAGTTTGCAGGTCAATTCCAGTCCAAAAAGCCAAGCCAAAAGTACGTACGAGAGCCACGTAAGATGAATTGGGAACGGTGCGCAGTAAACAAAGGAGCAGAGCGTACTGAACTGACTTGCTGAGAATAATAACAGCTTCTCTACCCGCCCTGCTGTTGTCTCTTTTTAACGTAAATATCTCTATCTATCTATCTCTCTCTCTAACATCTAAGGTATGTATGCCCCATTAAAATTCCTAGAAATTGTAATAAGAACCCATTTTGGGCATGTAGTAAAAGTAATTACTGACAATTATAATTTAAGGAATTTGGCCCCTGTTAAGAAATAATAGACCCATATTTTTTTATAACTTGTTTTCCTAGAGTATTATACCATTTTGGAATGTTGGTTAGTTGCGTCAATTTTTAAAAAAACTTGCCATACTAGTGTTCATACTTTTTTTTACACCACGATAAGTTAAATTTGGTTAAAAGTAAAAGTCTACAAAAAATTTAGGGAATAAAAAAAGTTTCATTAATTTTCGTTATAAAACAAGAGTTATTCTGGATTTTTTAAGAAGTGCGGTAGATAGCAGTGCTATTCAGGTTGCTTATAAAAAAAAGAAACAAATATTAAAAAAATTGTGGTCATGGTAGTGAAAAATATCATAAACGGTCTCAATTTCTGAAGAATTTCATTTTTTTATATAACTTAAAATATAATTGGGATATATTTTTTTTCTTTTTTTCCCCTATTAGTCCGGGGCAGGTCTATCCTCCGGTGTCGGCTTATCGTTGAATTTTGGGACACGTTGTATATATATATATATATATATATATATATATATATATATATATATATATATATATATATATATATATTATTCTATTATATTAGTTTTAGTTTATATATATCATATGTAACTATCGTATTTATTATTATTATTATTATTTATTTTATTTTTATTTATTGTTTTATTTTATATAATTTGCGTAACATTGTGTATATTATTTATTTTTAGTAGTACTAATGTACGCACTAAGTTTGCAATTTCAATGTAATTTCCTTTATGGGTCCTGTATGGCTACTGGAAGATATTTCAGCTAATTTGGAATAAGTAGAACCTTTGTACGTAATTACTATAAATCTGCTTCTGTATCTTAATGTGTGTACATAAAATAAATTAAAAAAAATGATACCCGGTCGCTTCGCTAGGCGTACGATAATAGACGATAGTAAAGTAGATAGACATATAAAATATCAAGAAAAAGATTTTTAAAGGGACTATCGTAAAATCCTTCTTAATGAGCGTCTTCATTGCAAAATGAGTAACTATACTAAATATCAAGTCAATCGGCTGTATAGTTTTAGAGATATCGAGATGAGTCAGTCAGACAGTTTCGCGCCCTCCGCCTTCTCGCCAAAATTATTATTACATTAATTATAGCAATTAAAAAAAAAGAGAATTTTGATTATTGCATTTGCTTTCATCGTACCATTTACATTAATAAAATTTGAATTTTTATAATAAAATAACATTTTATTATTGTAAATTGAAAAAAAATCTTCAATTAGTAAAAGAATCTGTACAATTTTTTGTAGATGGTATTAAATTAATGTTTAATTCTCGCAATAAAATGTAACAAAAACACTTAGGTATGAATTTCGCACGAAGGTATTTCAAAACAGATGCTAACAATGCCCCCAAGGCGCTTATGGAGTTTTTAATAAAATTGCCCGTTTGGCATTGTGCCAGTTTATCCTCCCTTCAAGAATAATATCTTCACGATCAAAGGCATACGCGGCAACCGTGTCGTATTAAAACGTTGAACGCGAAATAATTGTCAGTAGGAATGGGAAACTTTCGAGTTTAAGTGTTTCACTTTGTGTGTATTCAGCGGTATCTGAATAGGGTCTCCATATATTTAATATGATACGGATAGCTTAAAATTCAAGGATTTATTAACAAGTTGTCCAACATAACTCACTTACAAAGTTACAATGTTCTACATATACAATGTTAACAACTTATAATTACTTTGTTATAATAACGTCTTCTGGTTTTTTTTCGTAAAAGTCTACTGATGAACATGGGCCTTTCCCGTTATAAGCAGGATTTGCCTTCATCGTCCGCTTGGCAAGCGGACTTACATCTGGATATTATTGCGAGAGGATTATACCGCTATCTGTTGGAAGCCACAAGATCATTCTGATATACATGATATACATATGGAAGTCGCCTCTTACTACACCCACGGGGTGATAGGAGGCGATATAATGAAGGCGGAAAATTAAGAGTACCCTTAACCGACAAACGTATTTAAGTTAGGATATATGGATAGGTAAGAAGTGAGAGAGGTGCTTCAGGGTCGTGCCAAATGGAAGTCCGTAGCCTCTGTCTACGTCTCTGCATGACAGGCGTGGAAGTTTATTTATGTATGTCTCTGTTACATTTTACTGTATTACTGTAAATAATCTCTTTTGCCGATCCAATTTCTAACTAAGCTAGAAAAGCTCTAGCGAAAAGTTCTTCGCGACAGTAGTTGAATGGCTAATTTAAACCTACCGCTCTGATATGATCTGTATCCTGCATGTCATACCGATGGATGCAGTTGGCTCAGGTCCTTGTTTTTGTGAAGGATCTTCATGATGATGATGACGGCTAAATTAAATTAACATGACAGGAAACAATAGTTAAAGTCTTAGAGCAATATCCTACAACAATTTACTGGAAATCCTACAAGCGTATGTAATACTGGACACAAGGGAGGGAGGCAAGTGGCGGCCGTAATAATGATGTTTTATTACGGTCCGGACCACAAATAGTGCAGCAGGGAATCTACGACGGGCCGTGCGTCATCATTTGGTTCCCAAAGATAAATTACTGTTATGACTGGGTTAGCAAGGTGAAAAATTCATTGGGATTTTTAGGTGTATTTGTCATTTTCAGGTGTTTTACGCATAAGTAGCAGCAGCTATTTCCAAGTATTTACAGAAGTTTCCCCGTTGGTAATTTCGCGAAATTTGATGTTAAGTTGTTAAGTATCACTTTTTTAATAGTATAAAAGTGACAAGTGAGCACACAGTCCACTTGATGGTAAGTGTATGGTAAGTCCATAGACATCTACATCTTCCCTCGTTTCCAGTAAAAAGGGTTTCCGATTCTCTACCCTCGCCGTACGAAACAGCAATTTTAAGCTGCTATTTTACGCTGATATTCTGCGAGAGCGTAGTCTTTCCCCAGCATATCTACCACGTATGATGTTAGTAATCATATATTTTTTGCTAATTTTCTTTCTACGATTATGATTCCAGATATTGAGGGATACGAAATCTATGACGAGCGCTTGGCCTAATAATTATTACACTTGACTTCTCGTTGCAAGTCCAGGATTTGAATCCAAGTAGGAACCTACATTTGTGTAAGACGTAGCTTATACGATCAGTCTGCCGTCATCAGTTCAGTCTGTGACGTTGATCACAAACAGATCGATGTCAGACTGATAGAGCGACGCGAGACATTACACGGTCAATCAATACTGACGAAACAGACATCAGTCTGAGCGAAAACATCTTTGTTGTAACATACGTTACGGATATTATAAACAAAGAAGCTTGTATTACCTACTAAATGTCTTAAATATTAAGAAACGCATAAAAAGAAAACGGTTGTGTAAACAGCGTTTAAAAGAAATAAGCTTCACCATTTTAGGCTATTTCACCACTTACCATCAGGTGGGATTGTATTATGATTGCTTATATTTACGCGAACACTACACACAAAATAAAAATATTTATACGGATTTTATCGCGTTTAATTAACTTTTTTTAATTCCCTACGTTTCGGGTGCTTTACAGCACCCCTGGTCATGGGAGGGACTGAGATGTTTGACGTCCCAAGGTCATAGGTAGCCTTCACCTTCAGTTTTCTAATATTCGTGTCTGCAGTCTGTGAACATCGTCAAGATCGTCCCCACCATTACATCAGATTTGATAAACCACAAATCCTCGCAAAAAAAACACCGATTTAAAAATCGGTTAAAAATCGGTTGGTAAACCAAGGATAATACGCGCGTGGCTAATAAAATTAAAAAAAAACATCTTAATTTTAGTAGCAGATGGATGGCGCTGCCATCTGCTTGGGATCATATAATTAAAAAAATAAAATCCAAACCCAACCATACTATTGCAAAACTTCAAGATACTGTAAGCTCGTTCTGCGTAGATCGGGCCAAAATTAATATTAAAAAGGCTAGTGAAAATACAGTTACATATTATATACATATATACATGTATACATTTATATATATATATATATATATATATATATATATATATATATATATGTTACCGGAAATGTATGAAATCTAGGAATTGTATACAAATCCTAGGAAATTTATATAATTCCGAAGTTATTTAGGAAATGTATAAAAATAATGATTTCTGTAATAAATCACGTTGTTAAAATGAGAATAATAATTTTTATTAAAGCACTCGTTGAGACAACAGCGTTCAGGTAACAGTCATTTCGTAAAATATAATAATCTTCATATTATCTTACTAATTAAAACTTCGAAAATCAAGTATCTAGGAACTTTTAAAATGTATTTATCACAAAATCGACTTATGTTATTCTCATAAAGTCAAACTTTCGTTGGGTAAGTAATTAGTCTGTTATTTGAGTAATTATAAATGTCACAATATTAAAGTAAGACTTTATATTATATAAAGAGTCAGTCCATATGGCTATTTATTTTTGCAGGGTAAGCCGGAATGGCACTTGGAAGTACACAATAATTTAATTTTATAGCACAGACATCTTGCTGTAGTACAGTTTTTCTTGCAATGGCACTTTTTAAATCCCTGGCCGGTTCCAGTGAATTGTAGGTTAGCAACTGACCGTAGTGCTATCTCCGTACTCGGTACATCCTCTGCATCAAGAAGAGCTCTTGGACACACATTAATCTGAGATCGAGAATATAATTGTTTTAAGATTCCGTTCTTGGTACCAATTTGATAAAGCTCATCATCGGTTTTAGCCAAAACTACACCTATAATATTTCGGGCATCACCACGTCCTCTGTCAACCTCTGGAACTGCAATTCGTACAGAAGTGCCAATAAGTACAGGAGCAAACTTCTTTTCACTCGATTTCAGCATTTTTTCAGCCTGATGTTGTAGGTTTTTCTCAGCACTTTGACGATTATCTTGTACTTTATATTTTTTTGAACATAATAGACACAAAACTTTAGATCCAAATCCTTCATCAGATGATTCTTCAGCAACAGCGCAAATAGCGTGGATTGCACATCCACATTCTCTACATGTATGAGCCTCTGTAGTTTCTTGTGAACAGACGCTGCGTTGGAGGGTGCAAGCTGGAGGTTGCGTATTTGTTTCGCGTTGATCTGAATCGTTGTTAGAAACTTGACTTGCCTCCGTGTTCACCTTAGAGAATTCACATGCAGTGACTTCGGGATCTTCTTCTTTTTTGGTAAGGTCCTGTATAATTTTCTCCAAATCTTCTTCAGTTTCTACATTTTGCGTGAAATCATTGGGTAACTGCAAACCAACTTTTACTTTACACCCAAAAAGTGCCTCATAAGGAGATTGCTTAATACCAGCGTGAAAAGCTCTGTTTTTCATGAGTTGCACAAATCTCAAACCCTCACTTCAATGTGAATTATTATTGTCTTGCATCCACGTGGTCAATATATTTTCAATATCCTGATTTGCTCCACACACACTCCCCTGACTTTGCGAATGCCTGGGTTTACCATGAATAATTTTTAAAGTAGGCCAATATGTTTTTAAATTCTCAATAATTCGGTTGGAAAATTCTCTGCCGTTATCAGACTGAAGTATTGCAGGAGCACCAAGTAGAGTAAATATGTCCAATAAAGTGTGAGCCACTTCCTCAGCTCGTTTTGTTTTAAGTGGTTTTAAAACAACAAATTTTGTTAAATTATCTTGATACACCATTATAAATTTGTTATCACCGTCGGGCCGGGACTGAAAATCTATCAGATCCACTTGGCATCTAGAGTTAAACTCTAACGATATAATAGGCTTTACAACAATGCCTTTTTGATGTTTTTTTGCTTTTGTTGACAGGGTTCACAAAGTTCAAGATAAGTTTCTATATCCTTACGTGTTATGTTTTTGTAGTGACTCCCTACCTCTTTCATCATACGATCTCTTCCGCCGTCACCAATTTGAATATGTGCCTCGTGCAATATGTCGAATAACTCGCTATCACATGCGTAGTAAATAATAGTGATTGTAGTGTCTTTAACAGGAAAAATAAGCTTACTTTTCTGGTCAATGGTAAGCACATCGTATCGCCGCAATAACCAATAATCACGAGAAGTCTTTCTGGCTGTTATTTTTGCCGTGGAAACTTCTTCAATTAACTCTTTATAACGTTCATCTTCAATATAAGCAGTGTTCTTAGCGTTTGTTAACGTTCTTAATGACGCTAAAGTACTATAAAATCGCTCTTTCATAAGCGCGATGCGTGATTCGCCGTCACCAATTGTGATTCGGTAGCCATTTTGAACAACAGCGACGTACGTACACACTGACAGTTAACGCGGCACTAGCGAGATCGCCTGATCAGACAAAACAATACCCTCCCCTCTCCCCGCTATCCCCGCATACCCATTGATGTCTCAAATATTTACATTTCCGACTGCTATTTAGACAATGTATAGATTTCCTAGGAAATGTGTCTAATATAATTTATTTTACACATTTCCGTGCGATTTTAATATATATATATATATATATATATATATATATATATATATATATATATATATATATATATATATATATATATGACCGTGATCTGGATAGCGATCAGCATTAGGGTATCTCTCGCGATACCATCTAGCGGCTTCAATGGCATTACATTGGCATTCGCCATAAGTGAGATGCATGTTGGCACATTCCTGTGTGGTGTACACAGCCATGGTATGGTACAAATACACAATAACACGTTAGTCCTGGGAAAAGCAAAGGTCGTCGTAAAGAGATCACAAATGTCCAAATCCAAATCACACGCAAACAAGTCCAGTAAACGAAGCCAAAGTAGTAAGAACACAAGATATCACCAGCGAATACGAAAAGATGCGTAGTAAACGAAGTAGTGTTGCGTACTGAAGTGAATAGACGTGGGCGTTATTTCACGTCGCTAGATACAGTAACTGGCTACGCGGCATGTAACCGAATCACTAGTTTCGAGTCATATTACAACTAGCGATTTTTGTAAATGCGTTACTTATTACTGTTAACCGTGATTATTGCGAGAGTCGACTGTCGGCCGGTCAAACGCAAAGCGCACATGTAGCATACAGCAATAAACAAAACAGCGTTTGTAACAGTATTATTGTACTTTTAATTTTCGTACGTAAGACTATATACATAAACAATAAAATAGAGTAATCTCTGTTTGTAAATAATTTCAACGGTCGATTCCGGGAAGCGGGAGTCACATTGAACTTAAGTAAAATAATTTTTAAAACATTTTTGACGGAGTCATGAACTCGTTTATTCATAAAATCAAAATAAAACCAAAAATATATATAAAAAATTAAATGTTTATAATATTATAAAACTTAAAAACTGTGGGTAAATAGCCAAACAAACAAACAAATTAATTGTACAGTGTAAATAAAAGTGCAAAAACAAATGATAGTGAAAACGTTGAAAAAGTGTAAATAAACTGTAAATATCAATAATAATTGTATAAACAATCAAATTGACTTGCCTGCATTAATAATTTTATGAAAATTTTAGTGTTATAGTAAACGCAAATCAATCATAAATACATTTAATGCAGTCAGTCCTAAACCTGAATAGAGTATGAAGGGAAGTTAATTTATTGATTTAACTGTATAGCTACAAACACTTAGATTGTGATTAAATTTATTTTCGTTTCGTGTGTAACTGTATAGTTGGTGGTGATATTTTATCCAAACAATCACAGTAGCCGAATAAAAATAGCCAGTTACAAAAATCACTAGTTTTGAAACAGGTGACGCCAACCAAGTCACTGGTTCCGTTACGTTTCTTGAAAATGTCGTAACGACCCACGTCTAGTACTGAATACTGATTTCACAGAGTACTTGACTGATTTGTAGTGCGTGTACCAATACCAATAAGAGGCTTTACTACCTGTCTTGCTCACACTTAGCATGGCTTTCTGTCTTGTTCACTCATTTGCGTCTGTGTCTCATTAACGTCACTATCTGTCTCGCTCACACTTTATGGAATGTCTCTCTCTATCTCATTTAAACCACGCTGTGGTCATTAGGAACTTTTGGTTGCACTAGAATCGTTTTAATGTAAGTTCCAAAAAATTGTTAAAAACTGACTTTGTTTAACAAAAATTTTTTTATGGCTGATCTAAGAAATAATGGAGTAAGTGTTATAACACGTTAGAATCCTTATTAAATGCGCTAACTTTTAAAGCTACTTGCCAAACTGGCGTAGTATAATTTTTTTTTTCATTCAAAAAACTAATTCTTTCAGAATTAATTTTTTGAATGAAATTTCTAATTCTGAAAACTTGGTTCCGTATAAAATTACATTTTCTTTCAAGTTGGAGTGATCGTTACAGGGTTTAGGATTACAGGTTACAGAAGCACTATTCAGGATGACGTAAGAGAAAAAAAATTGGTAAAAAGTAGATATTTGTAGCAACAGGAATGAAAAAACTGTCTTATGGTGTACATTTTATCGAAAAAAATTACTATAATTTCTGAAATACATGACTTAGATTTTTTATATTTTTCTGGTAACTATTATGGCCTTGTCTATCAGAAAGTTTCGGCTTGACGTCGCCTTCTGGGTGTCCCTGTCCCTGTGTATTAATTGAGTAAAATAATACTAATTTTTTCACTGTAACTATTAACATTGACATTGCGGGTGGCGAGGACTCATCGCGTGTGGCGACAGCGTCGACTGTCTAAGTGTTGACTAATGAGAGACTGATAAATGCATTCAAACTGCCATCAGTCTACAATACTCCAGTTTGGTCTATCAGTCCGTCAATTAGAAGATCAGCTTGGCCTCAGTCTGGTCAGACTCATGGCTGCATACAGGTTACAATATATACATACTCTATGCGTTTTTTAAACAATAGTACAGTGACAACCGAGCATACTCACCCGATGGTAAAGCATCATCAAAGCACCGCTAAATGATATATATATATATATATATATATATATATATATATATATATATATATATATATATATATATAATGATCCCCAATAGATATCCTCATAGGGGGAGTATTGACCATAGTTGGCACGCTTGTCAGGCGGGTATGCGACCGTATTTTATTATTATTATTATTGAGTTGTTTTCGGGAAGATACTGCTGCCCATCTCCTGGTCGACACTTAATTGCATCTGATTTACCACGTGCTGTCTATTATGTAAATGTAATAAAGCTAGCAAACCGTATGTATTCGGTACTTGACGTGGTAGAGCAACGATGCAGCTATATTATTGTGGTTGTAGCATGAATGGGTCGCCTCGACGGGTGAAGGACCGCGCTCTCACAGAATATCAGCGTAAATTAACAGAATACTGCTGTGTTTCGTATGGAGTGTAGAGAACCGGAGACCTATTTTACTGGAATCGAGGCATTCCATCTTAGTCCTCAGGGGTGACAACGCATTCTGCATTTTGATTCTTACTCGAGGTTAAATGTAGATATCTATGGGCCACAGCATCGACTTACCATCAGGTGGCTTGTGTGCCTCGTTTAACACTTGCTATGCAACCGAAGTTTGTTATTATTATTGAAGTTTGTTGTTATTATTATTTTCTTGAAGATGCCGCTGCCCCTCTCCCGTTTCAGCTTCCCTCTGTTGTCCCTTTCGACGCCCATGGGATAGTGGATTTCCTTAAGCCGTCTCTACATGTCAAATAATTTTATAATAAAGTACAGCATGTATACGCCCCAGTGCTAACCACGGGTTTCCCTATTTCCTGAGTGAGCTTTAAACCAAAGAATAATCCGCCGCACTACACATTGAGTGTTGGCGGATTTCACATATCATCGGAGTATTTTTTTAATTCTTAGACGTAGTTGTAAACATACGAAGAAGTTAAAGTCCTCAAAGGTAAGCAATTCATTGCGAGTGCAGAACTAAGCGGGACCTGAATATTCTGACCTGTGCAAAAGAGTGAAATGGTGATATAATTTTGCTGTGTTTCGATACTAGAAACGAGGCATTCCATCTTAGACATATTGATTCATAATCGAGGGCAGATGTAGATGTTCACTTACCATCACGTGGACTGTGTGCTTATTAGTCTTCTTTATTAAAACAAAAACAAAATGAGGATGCAGTTTACTCTTATTTTATATTTAAAAAAAAAACAAGGAAACTATTTTATCAATAACAGTAGTTGTTTTATTTTCCAACAACTTAATTAAAGTAGCCTTTAAATTAAGTTGTTTCAAAATGATCATAAAATTTAACATGAAGGTTATTGCTTTATATGGAAAACTAGAGGTGTTATAAATTTATCATTTAATGCAAATTTCGCTTACAAATTGAAAAACATTTTGTATAACTGTAAATTTTATTGACATATGCTTTTAAACAAGCAAAGTAAGACAAAGTTGCTATCGCTTTTTTGACTATATACGGCTTCATTCGGGTATACGAGTCCAAGTTTAATGTTGAAAATATATTTGTAACTAAAACTTTCGTAACTTGCAAGAAGTTCTAAATTTAATTTACCCTTAGTTTGTTCCGTGCCTTATCTTCCCCTTTTTATCTTATTTCAAAATAAACAGATATGTAGTTTTCTTATGATTTCTTTGAATGGATTTTCTTTAATTGACTTTCATGTCTATGTATTAAGCAAAAATATAATTTTGTAAAAGGTAATTTAATGAGATTAATGCCTCAAAAGAAAAAGGTAAGAATTATAGGAACCATACAAAACAGCAGCTTAATGCTACCTATGGTTAATGTAGAGAACCAGAGACCCTCTACTGCATACGACATATTCTATCTTAGTGCTCGCACGTATCTGCATTTTAATTCTTAATCCAAGATAGATGTAAATTTCTACGGGCCTCATCATCCACTTACCATTAAGTGGGCCGTGTGCTTACTTGTCACCTATATTCTATAAAAATACCACTTTGTTGTCCGTCTGCCCGTCGGTCCATCCGTCCGTCACGTCTGTAAAGACCCTAAGAAAAATACGACTATTTATGGAACACATTTAGATAGTGGATACTTCCCGTTGACCTAGAATCATGAAATTTGATAAGATGCAAGGTATCACATTTCAAGTAAAGGAAAAACGTTAACCTGTAGTTATGTCACTTAAAAATATTTTTTGCCATTACCACCTTGCATTCGCAGTTGCAGCATAGATAGCGATGTAGACCGATTTATGGAAGAACATTTTTTCCACTGCAAAGTTAAGTTTGTGCAGGTTCTTTATTCGACCCGTATAGGTTTTATGTAAGTATTTTAATTTTTTACCGATTTCTCGGAAGTGTCGATTTAAATGACTATTTTTTAGAATCACGAAAAATAAAAAATACCACTTTGTTGTCCGACTGCCCGTCGGTCCATCCGTCCGTCACGTCTGTAAAGACCCTAAGAAAAATACGACTATTTATGGAACACATTTAGATAGTGGATACTTCCCGTTGACCTAGAATCATGAAATTTGATAAGATGCAAGGTATCACAACTCAAGTAAAGGAAAAACGAAAACCGTTAACCCGTAGTTACATCACATAAAAATTTTTTGCCATTACCACCTGGCATTCGAAGTTGCAGCATAGATCGCGATGGAGACCGATATATGGAAGAACATTTTCTTCACTGCAAAGTTAAGTTTGTACAGATTCTTTATTCGACCCGTATAGGTTTTATGTATATTAATTTTTTACCGATTTCTCGGAAGCGGCTGAATCGATTTAAATTATTATTTTTTAATCCATAGGGTATATTTTAGGGGGGATTCTATATCAATTTGAAGAAAAAATTCGATCCCTAAGGTTAGAAAATAAAGTGTAAGGATAACTACTTGGACGCCATTGTAGCTGTTGCACACTGCGGTAGTAATATTCCTTTGACTACATAAAAGGGTAATTGATTAAACTTAATACAAAGTATACTTCAAAACTTAAAAAAAATTCACTTAAAAACTTCTGAAGTCGGGGCTGTTATTATGGGGATATATGTATATGGATAATATATATTTTTAGTTGAGAAATCGGTTTGTTAAAAGTTACAGCCTATATACGTCCCACTCCTGGGCACGGGCCTCCTCTCATTTCTGAGAGGGTTATAGGGCAAGGAAATGTCCGCCGCGCTGCCCCAATGCGTGTTGGCGAACTTCACATGTCTTGGAAATATGTTTTTTTTTTCTTATTTCTCAGACATGCAGGTTTCCTCAAGATGTTTTCCTTCACCGCGTACTTCACGTGGTAAATCATCACTTAAAATTTCCATTAACAATTTCATTGGTGTCGGTAGGGATTGAACCCGGTTTACTCGCGTATTGTGAAATTTACAGCGAGCGCTAACCATCTGAATAAAGGTGTGATTATTGTTAGAGCAATTTTCTGTGTTTACCTCAACTATGATTTATGAAACATATTCACCTACTATCTAATGAATTCATTCGCGTTTCGGTGTCGAAAACAGGCAAAAATTGTCGCAATTCTCGATTACTGTCGTGGATGAACTATCTACATACATACATACATACATACATACATACATACATATACAGTTGTCTGGATTTTAATATTTATCACCCATGATAATTTAATTTATAATTGACTACATTCTTCAATTAACGCATCGTGAATATCCCGCGCTCTGCGCTCGTAATTTACCATATGCTCACATTTAATCGATTTGAAATATTTCTTTAGCAGTTCTTAATGACTGGTAAGTGGTATGGTTGAAATATTATTGAATTGCATATTTTATCAATTACACAGTACACTTTTAACAAATAGTTTGTACAAAGCTTGGTCGTATAGGCACTATAAGTGAAACTATTACATGTGTCAATCCAATTCACAGAAAATATCAAATACCATTTTCACCTATATTTAAAAATAGTTGTCTGGTTTTGCAGACATAACGACCATAAAAGGTTTTGTATATTCGATCTAAGGGATCAGAAAAATCTAATGACCCTTAATAATAAAATAGTATCGAAGGTCTATCAATCGTAAATCCTTGATAGTGAATGGCAAAAAACCGCGAATGTGAAAGAGGCTGTTCATGAGCTATTTGCAAATAATGTGGTACACCGTGTTTTCACCGTTTCGTCTATCAAAAGTCCTCTGTTGAACTTAAGACGACACATCGAAAAGGCTATCGCCGTACTGATCCGAGTGAATACATATTTTCTATAAAGACTTGAAAAAACGCCGTCATAAGATCTAAAATTGCGTAGCGCCCGCGACGATTAAAAGCGCTTAGAAATTGTCAGAATCTTAAAATGTTTTTTAAAAAGTTGACGATTTAAGTAATCCAAATAATGAACAAGTAAATTATGAATATTGATATTATGAATATATTTGAGTGATTCCCAAGTAGACTAAGTAATTTCGTTGTAATTTCAACTATAGTGATTTTTAGAGGTATTTTCGCAAATAATTATGATCGAGTCACAATTATACAATCGTGTTTTTGAACAAGCAAATTCAAGATAAAGGCATGAATTTACCTATGTCAAAATTCTACTTTCGTTAGTAGTGTCATAGTCCTATACTATTCGATGAAAGGAGGTGCATTTTTTCCCGGTGTCGCCTTAAGCCTTTCCTTATAAAGGCTCATTAACCCTTCAAGCGCCATAAAAATCCCATGCAGTCGCATGCGCCTGGCAAATCCCTAGCCGTCGCATCCACCCACGGCACTTAAAAACATTAAAACTTATATTTAGAGACTACTTTTCTATGAAGAAGTTTAGCGTTATAAAATCTATACAAAATTCTCTATCGTGTGGTCCAAACAAAAGTCAGGTTTTACTTCATTACAAAAAGATTTTATTGTATTTTGATAACAAAAAAACATACAAAGCGAATGTCGGCAGCGTGAAAATCACAATTATTTCATATTATATTACTCGAAATTATTTACGTAAAAAGAAAAATTATATTCACACAAAAACTTTCATTGCAATTTTATAACAAAACGCTATACTAAAACACTAATAAAACACTAGAAAAATCCAAAAATCAACACAATAACATTCACGCGAAAATGGCGTACGAAATGAACGTAGATTATAAATAAATATTCATAAGATAAGAGTTTTTTTATTACACTAGAGGATAGAGTATTTCATATTGATTATATAATGTCAAACTTCCTCATAGAAAAGTAGTCTATATATATATATATATATATATATATATATATATATATATATATATATATATATATATATATTAAGTTTTTATGGGTTAAAGTGCTGTGGGTGGGTGCGACCTCATGAGACCACTAGGGATTTGCTGGAATATGGCCGCGGTCTCATGAGACCGCTAGGGGTTGAGAGGTTAAGATGATATTTAACAACAACGTCATTACATAGTAACGCGTACTGTCTAATCCTACTAACTCCTACTATTTTACAACTTACAACGTGGTAGAGCCGTGGAGCAGCAATATTATAGTGTTTGCACAAATGAGTCGGTTCTCACAGAATGCCAGCGTAAAATAGCAGGTACTGTATTTTGTATGGTAAGTGTATAGAATTGGAGACCCTTTTTACTGGAAACGAGGCATTCCATTTTGATCCTCAGGAGTGACGACGCATCTGCATTTTGATTCTTAATCGAGTATGAATGTAGATGTCTATCGGCTTTAGCATCCACTTACGAGGTGAACTGTGTGCTCATTTGTCTCATCATTCACATCATCACTGATTTTATTAAAAAATCCATATAATTATACGAATTTATGTTCTGTTAAGAGGATATAGTAGGTCAGCTCAAATTCTAATTTCGTCCCCACTTACCCGCGCGTCGTATGCTATGTACCGACATGTTTGTAATCACTAATACTGTAAGTAGAAAGGTCGTTAGACACTTATTTCATTAGGTTTATCATATTTATGCCTGTTTCTTAACGCCAAGCCAGTCGCTTCTTATTTTTATCACCGTTATTTCCCATTTTAATTTTACGTCGTACTGTTGCGTAATGACTATTTTGATCGTAAGCGACACAACCTCCCCGTTCAAAGGCCGAGGCGAAGTGACCGTGCTGCAGGAATCACGCTTCAAAAGGCCGATAGTTTAGGTAATTTCTTTTTACAGTGAAAATAATGGTATTATAAAAATAAGTAAATAACATAAGCACTGCTTTATAGTTAGTTCAGTTAGTATGCAAAGCTTCATGATCTTATTTAAAGTATTTTATGAATAACAGCGGTTTATTGTTTATTTTGGAGGTAACTTTGGATTTTTTTTCTATCGAGAAAATTTTACGAAATCGTGTTTTCGTCTCACATAATCCTTAACATTAATCCTCAACTTTACCATATATTTATTTCAAAATTAATGCTGCAATATTTTCGGCATAACGAAGGATCTTGCTAAGCCATTTGAGATTATATTTCCCCTTAAGGAACTACTTTTACTGTTATAACAAAATTACTAATGTACAGTTTTTGCTAGTAAGCCGTTGCAGACTGACAATAACTTGGTGGGGAAACTCCTTTTCTGCATAAGAGTCTGTTTTGCCAGTGTCATAACTATTTCTGCCGTCAAGCAGCAGTGCGTTCACAGCTGTGTTCAAGCCAGTATAATCACATCTTTTAGAGTGAAGTTGGTTTCTGGTTTTTAAGATTTGCAGTAGCTATTTACCATCAGGATATAATATCGCTGTAACCTTTGGACAACTTGGCTAGATGAGGTTATACGCACACAATATATTTGTTTTATCGAGTTGATCGTCATTGCTATGCTAGAACCCAGTGGTGGAGGTGTTCAAAGGTGGTGCTCAAGTTCAGCTATTTACAAATTCCGTGTGTATGCACAAAATGATTCATATTCACAATATGTGTGGGTTTAGAGTTGAGAAAGAAAACCACAAATTGTAAACCCGACAGTAATGCAATGGCAATATAGGCGATTTATTAACAAATTTTATTTTTCCACTGGAAAATTCCGGATTGAATTCGGAGTGAAACTAATCCCGCCACCACAACTAAAACATCTTTTGCCGGGCAAACTAATCTAGGCATATGTTTTGTGTTTGATGAAGGTTTAAGGGTGTATTTCAGTGGCTCCCTGGATGGTTTAAATTCACGATTGGGTCCCGTAGGTGGCGCTGTTGGTGAGATCCAGAATTCACCCGAGCAAAGCCGGAGCGGATTGCTAGTATTATAAATAAGACACTAAATTGACTGCCAGCTGAGGCTTGAGTACAAGCGATAGTACGAAAAGTGATGCTTTGAATTAAATAACTTGATTTAAATTTGTATTTAAACATCTTTGTCCACTGTAGCCCTTACTCAGGCAACAAGAGTAAGACGGACCTTGTACCATGCATCCATTATGTTAGTACATCAGCTAAAAATAACACAGATACTAGTAAAGTGAACTGTGCTGGCTCTTCGTGTATTTATAACGTTAATTATGTATTAATATTTCACTGTATAATTAATCACCGTAGCCGATAAGCGGGTTTACGTATAAGGAATTGATTCGTGCAAACCGCGCAATGGTCGCCTTGTAATGACTTGTTCTTCCTTAAACACATCATCAACGTAATGGATTGCAGTTGGAAAAATATGCGGGGTGTTAATCATTAATATTTAACCGTCTCAGTTCAGCGTCGTTTATAATGTTACACGGTGTAATTATTTCCTGCACTTCGATAGCGTGATTGATTAAACAATTGATGGGCGTTTTGTCATATTTTAAAGTACACAATTGACTTAAGCGAACATAATGTTGCATTTACATTTAAATTGAGAAATTCCATTTTATCGGAAAACGGAGGATTTTTTAAGCTTGTTGCTGCTGTGTTAACGTTTCTGCTTCATTTTTTGTACATAAAATAGTTATACTGTAACGATATCAATAATCGTTAACTCACCTGTGTCATGACTATCAAGGACAACCTCTATGTGAAGAGAGAGGTCCATATACAGTAGTCGACTATTGCGGGCTCATGAAGAAAAGAGACAAACTAAAATAAACCCAATTCATTATTAAAGTGCTTTATTTTGGTCACTGATTTATATAACATGTTTGCTGATTTTACTTACCTATTCTTCTTTAATCAAATAGCATAATTTACAGGTGGTCCGCCATACTAATAATGTCGAAATTATCGTAATGGCGAAATTAGTTGC
This sequence comes from Parnassius smintheus behrii, assembly GCA_036936625.1. Taxonomy (NCBI): domain Eukaryota; kingdom Metazoa; phylum Arthropoda; class Insecta; order Lepidoptera; family Papilionidae; genus Parnassius; species Parnassius smintheus. Next base: position 24,013,571 of record JAUPFT010000028.1, read on the forward strand.
TACTCAAACTTCTGATCTTTATTCCACTCAAAGGAGTAAAAACTTTTAGGGAAAATAAAACCCTATTGCAAAAACAAAATATTCCCATAATAGCTTCTGAAGTCTTTATTTCTTTACTAGCACTTTTTTTATTTAATTTTTATTTTTAATTATTGTGTCAGTGTTTGACAAAAATCTATCTGGTATTTACATTAGCAGAAATACGAAATTCAGTAGTTAATTTGCTTTTTCATCGTATAGTACATTAGATATTATGTAATATCTTTATAACTACTATTAATCAAGCGTTTTCGAAACTTAAAGTCTATAAACACTATCAGTTATTCCCCATCCAATCAGATGGCTTTTGCTATGCAAATCCTTCGCTTTAATAGACTTCGTTTGAACAGGCATCATCGAAGTCTCGTTCCATTAAGGACCGGAGATACCGTCGCGTTTCTATTTCAGAGTGACATTCCGCCTCGTGTCTACTTATGCGTTTCTCTGCGTGATATTTCCCTGGAAATGAGGGTGTATTGGAACCGACAACTTCCATTTTGTTTATTTTATTGTGGAAGTTTTATATTGAAGCAATATTTTTGTGTTACTTTTATCTGTCTTAAATGGCTTTTCAGTGCTCTGGGGCAAAATTCCCCGTCTGCCTGTGACTGGAGTCTCGGAAACACTTAATCGTGCGTGTGAATACTATTTCAGAAAAAATGTTTCAAGCCTGAAAAAGGTTACGAATTTTTCACATAAACTAAATTATGATTTTTTTTAAATTAGGTAACTTAAACTTCAATGGATGGGCCCATATAAATTAATAAATCCACCTCTAAGGGTGGAGAAACAGGGTTGAAGAATTTAATGTAGTTAACCGACATTCTAGTACTTGCCTTCTTGATCTTATGATATGCCTTAGAGTTAGGGTCAAATAATATAAGTTTAATAAAAAAAACTGACTTCATTGAACTTAAAAGAATAAATTATTTTTCACATACTTGATTCTGAAGCCGGCACTTTAATTACTATAATAAATCGTTTATACAGTATGTCCTAGCACCGCCGTGCCGTCAGAAGCTATTATGTGGTAATTAGTATTTTTTTAAGTGCTTTGAAGCTATATTTGCTATAATTAAATGTATAATGTTTTATGCAATAATTAAAACATTTTAGTTGTCACGGCCTATATATGTACATCCGACAGCTAGCCGGTGGTCTCCTGTTATTTCTGAGAGGGTTTTAGGCGAAGTAAACGTCACGCTTGCTCCATTGCGTGTTGGAGTCTTCACGTCTTCGAAATATTTTTTTTTAATTTCTCAGACGCATTTTTACTCACGATATTTTCTTTTACTGTCGAGTACGCAGTAAATCAGCACTTAAAATTGCAGTTAACAGTTCACTTGGTGCCGGCGGGGATCGAAACCGGGCTTGTAGCGTAATGTGACTTTACAGCGAGCGCTAACCATCTGAGCTACCACGGCTCCTTTTCTTTCAATAAACCTCTAGAATTCTACCAGCGCGATCAGTTATTTTGGACAATCTCATAATAATTTAGAAGTGAGTGTGGATGGTGTGGAATACACGAAGTGCAAGTTATTATGGAAATATATATTTTTTATTTTGTAATTTATCAACTTATTTGGGTGTCTTAAGTAACAACAGAGAGAATCTGAAACAGAGTGTGAGGAAAATCGTAAAAAAAAGCTGTTGACAAAATGTAGGGGGGCTCTATGGGGTAGATTTTAGACTTGTTTTGTGTAGTGGACTTTTGATAGGTTGTAGTAATTGAACTAAATGTATTCTAAGTAGAGATGCCGTGAATACTTGCTATTATTCGGTATTCGGCATTACTCGGCATTTATTTGTTACTCGTCGAATAGCGAGTAAATAGTCTTCATTATTCGACATTCGGCGAATAGTTATCTAAATAAAATAAGCTTATATTAAACGGACAGAAAAACTATAGATAGACAAAATAATTACTTGTATTTATCTTTTAAACAAAACACACTTAGTATTAATATATAATCATCATTAAAAATACAAAAGTTAACAAAAAATCTGTCATGTTGAAGTTAATAAGGCTTTTCAATTAATATTCAAAGTCTAAAAGAGGCAGATTGTGTTCAGCAAAACTAATTTTTCTGCACGACTGGGATCGAGTCGGTTTTTTCGTAAACTTTTTTCGTAAACCAAACCTGCCTCAGAAAATAGTCTTTCTGAATAAACAGAGCTTGCTGGTGTCGCTTAGTATAGTTTAGCAAGCTTTCTTAAAATTGGGAATCGATTCTTATTGGTACTCAAGGATCATCATACATATGGGTTTATACTTCTGTCAGCCTTTGCTAACCCGATGTAGTTGGCAATTTCATCAGCAATGGCATTATTGGGTTACTCTTCATTAGGCTGCACTGTTCTCGTAGATTTAGATTCTACGAAACATGGCCAAAATAGTTCATGAGTTTCTGAAAAGACATCCCCCTTTTCAGTGCCTAAACGAGATCTTTTGGACGCCATTTATTACACAAACAAGGTTATTCCCCGTAAAATATGTTACGTTCAACAGGGTTGCCATGATAATAGTCATAACACAACAAATGATAGATAAGTTCAAGAGACTACTACAAGTGTAATATTACTATTTGATAACAAATAAATTATTTTGTATATTGCTTTTTTATGTCGAATAATAATAGCGAGTATTCGACTATTCGTTATAAGGATTGGCGAGTAATCGGTATTCGACTATTCGCCATAACAACTATTCGCGGCACCTCTGGTCCTAAGTGACACAAGGTATGACTCGCAGCCGCAGGCCTGAGTCAGATGAAGCTGTAAGAGCCGCATAGGCTGACAGCACAAACATCTCGAAAATAGACAAGCTATAAAAACTATTACAGTTGGAGACGCCAGCAACTTAAGGTATCTTCGATAAAGATTTAGTGGACTGTAATTTTGGTGCATACGGCAAAGGGGAAAATAAATAGGTGGGATAGCACGCACTGACCTGATGAGGGCTGCCGCGCCTTCCTCCTGGAGTGTCTGCTATATAGCGAGCTCGCCACGTGGTTCGGCGCACACGCACTCTCGGAACAGTCTCGTGAAGTCCCACACTCTCCACCTTTGCCCTTACGGGGGCGTCTCACACTTTTATGAGTTACAAAGACACAATGTCTGATGCGGTGAATATTAAACATAAACAGGAGAACTCAATGTTCATCCTGCGCGGTTTGCGGTTAATATATATAAGACGCGACGGGTGGCCGTGCGTTGCGGATGGCGTAATATCACTTAGTATAATGACGCGCGCCGAGATCCTCTTTTCCACCTCGGCGGCAGCGCGTGCGGTAGGAAAGGGAAGGAAGGAAGGAAACAAAAAATATGCACTAGTCATGTTGATAAAGTAGATATAACTTAGGACGAACTCAATGCGATATGTAATGTAATGTTGATAAAGTAGATTGTTAACTGGCGTTACCATTTCCTCCCGCCCTTAAAGGGTCACCTTTAAAAGACAACCGTAATATAAAAGTAAAAGGAAAACAAATAAATAAGCGGTATATAAAGTGAGAGGATGCGCTCAATGCGCATGTCTCATCTACTAACCTTACTTGGTAAGCGAGAAAATGTATACATAAATATAATATTGCGGTTTAATACTTTTTTAATATATATAAATATAAACTTAATTCCTAATTTAGATAAATAATTATAATCAAAATAATCGTGATTTATTGTCTTGCGAGAGGGCAAATACGAGCAACAGGACGGAGATATGTTCCCTTAGTAGTTCTCACGGTCACTACTCGAACTACGCCATCCTTCGAAGGATGAACAGACTCGACAATCGCTAATGGCCAAGCAAGGGGCGGTTCATTATCATTTATCACAATTACAACCATGCCTGGTACGATAGCCGTAGACGGGGTGTTCCACTTCTGACGAACTTGTAATCCGTGAAGGTATTCCGTCCTCCACCGGTCCCAAAACGACTGAACTAATTTATCCAGTAAAGAATGCCTGTATAACAGACTGGTAGAGTCAAATTTGACTTTGGGTGCGGGTAATGACAATAAAGGTGCGGTATTCAAAAAATGACTCGGAGTAAGAGCTGAAGGCTCTGCAGGATCAGAACTCAATACTGTCAAGGGCCGCGAGTTTAGCAAGCACTCAATTTGCGCAAGAACAGTATTAAGCTCTTCGTATGAAAGTAACTGATGTCCGATAACTCGGAACAGATGCGTTTTTACGACTTTGATCATACTCTCCCAGGCGCCTCCAAAATGAGGAGAGTTGGGACAGATGAACTTCCATGTTATACGATTCTCAGCACACTCTTGCTCAAGCTTTGGGCGGTATTCAACGTTTAGAAATTTATAGAGATCGCGAAGATACGAAGCGGCACCTTTAAAATTCGTTCCATTATCCGAATATAAAAACTGAATCGGCCCTCGTCTAGAGAGGAAACGTTTAAGCGCAGCGAGGAAACTAGAACTACTAAGATCTGTAGCGATTTCTATATGTACAGCTCGAGTCGTGAGGCATGTGAAAACACATAAGTACGCCTTCTCGCTGCGTACACCACGACGACGTACAGGAGTGTATGCGATAGGACCGGCATAATCGCAGCCCGTGTGTGTAAATGCCTTAATAGCTTGTCTTACACGACTATGGGGAAGATCAGCCATCAAAGGGTAAGTTGGACGGGGTCTAAGCCGGAAACATATATTACATTTGTAGACTCTGCTTCTCACAGTGCGGCGTGCGGAAAGTATCCAAAATTTTTGACGGAGCAATGACAATAACAATTCAGGCCCAGCGTGTAAATTTTTAATATGATAATAGTCAATGATCATGTTCACTACATGATCACTGCGCGGGAGTATAATTGGATGTTTTTGCGTGTAATCTAATGCGGAGTTCGAAAGACGACCACCAATGCGGATTAAACCATTCTCAATAAAAGAGGCCTTAAACGATTGAAAGCGGGCGAGCAAGGTTTGTTACCTTCAATATTTAAATATTCCACTGCAAAATGCTGTTTTTGCAGGGCGTGGAGGATTATAACCTCAGAGAAACTGAGATCATCAGCAGTCACTACAGTAGTGTTGCGGCGGGGCAATAATTTAGCAAACTTACACACGTACGCAATTATACGTAGAAGTTTACTCCAAGAAGAGATGCGGAGTGCGAGCTCATAAATCGCAGAATTACAGACGGATGTGCACACAGTGTGCGACAAAATCTTCTTCTCAGGCATATTTGCAATAACCTCATTGTCTAAAGTATGAAGAGGCCATTGAGATGGATCTAACGAAGTCCACTGAGGCCCATGGAGCCACAGGGGGTTTGAAACTAATTTACTTGGCGTAACGCCACGTGAAAGTATGTCAGCGGGATTCTCAGTACCTGCGACATGATAAAAGTTATCAGCGCGAATATTGTCGGTAATCTGAACAACGCGGTTTGCAACAAAGGTCTGCCACTTGTGTGGCGAACTCTTTATCCAGTACAGAGCTACTTTTGAATCTACAAAGGCATAGACTGATATTGCAAGGTCAAGAGAATAATTGTCGAGTACTCTGCGAAGCAATTTTGAGAGTAAAACCGCTCCACAAAGCTCAAGGCGTGCAATAGATAGTGGTTTCGTCGGTGCGACTTTAGTCTTTGCACAAATCAACTGGACGGTGTTACCATTGACGCTCTTTACATGTATGTAGACTACGGCACCGTATGCGTGCTCGCTGGCGTCGGAAAACCCCAGGAGTGACGCAGTACAGTTTTTGGATACACCAACATGTCGCGGGATACGTAAATCATTAAGAGCTGGTAATTCAGCACAGAATTGCCTCCACATCTTAATAATTGGCGGTGGTGGTATGTCGTCCCAATCTAAATTAAGTTGCCAAAGCTGCTTTATTAACAATTTGGCGTACGCGACTGTGGGAGCAACGAAACCCATTATGTCCCACAGGCGAGCGACAGTAGATAAGATGGCGCGCTTAGTGCACGTCACATCAGCGGGAACAGATATTTTAAAATAAAAGGCGTCACTATCGGTAGACCAATGCAAGCCTAGTATTTTATGTGGCATTGATTTATCGAACTCTACTTCTCCTGTAATTTTATGGGAAGTAGGGAGGTCATCTAAAACAGATCGACGGTTGCTATGCCATTTTATCAGGTCCCATTGGGCACCCTTGAATAAGTCTATCAGCTGCCGAGAGGTCTCACTGGCCTCGGATTCACTGGGCATAGAGAACGCGATGTCGTCCATATATAGCGAAGTAAATGCGATACGACTCGCAAGCGGATACTTTGCGCCGTCGTCATCAATGAGCTGTCTTACCGTGCGCAATGCATGGTATGGACTCGAAGTTAAACCGAAGCACACGCGATTGAAGTGGTATAACACAAGTGGGTCTTGTGGACGGAAGCGGTATAGGAAGCATTGGTAACGACGATCAGAATCGCGAACAACTATTTGCATAAATTGTTGGCGACAGTCGGCTGTCATAGCGATTGGATGTAAGCGGAAAGTTAAAATTATATTGAACAAGTCGCCTTGCAAATTTGGTCCTGAATGCAGAATATCATTTAATGATCGCCCAGTGCTAGTCTTACTGCTAGCATCCAGGACGATGCGCAGACGCGTTGACTTCTTATCTTCGCGTAAGACTCCATGATGCGGTATGACATATATTGGAGCGGGTTCATGAGAGTCATACGGCGGTGCGGGGGATATATAATTTTTAGCTAAGTATTCCTTTATGACGTCATCATATGCTAACCTTAATGTAGGCGAGGCTTGAAGTTTCCTCTCCAAGCACATGAATCGTCGTCGAGAGGTTTCATAAGAATCTCCGAGAGAGTAAACGTCATCTTTAAATGGCAGGCCAACAATATATCTACCAGTGAAAGGATCGCGGGATGTCGTAGATTTATAAAACTCTTCACATTCAATGTCTGAAGGACACTGAATGGGCGGTGCGGAGGGTGGCTGTTCAAGCTCCCAAAATCGTTGCACTAATTTGTCAACGATAGGAGACTCTAGAACTGAGCAGCACGTTAAAGAATGATTTACCTGAAGTGTCGGCACTGAGCCCATAATAACGTAACCAAATACCGTACTCAAAGCTGAGGGCCCGGACAAGTCGTTAGACGAATAAATTACGTCTGGACATAGTAAGTGCGGGAAAAGGGATGCGCCTATCAAAACATCAATTTTATTAGGCATGCTATAACATTCATCAGCGAGTCTTATGCCATGGAAGTGTGATAAGACAGATGTGTCTACCACAGCAGTGGGCAAAAGGTCGGTGATTTGATCAACAACTAGCGTTGAAATATTGAAGTTAATATTCGAGTCGAATCGTGAGAAAATTTTAATATCAATCAATTTCGATTTTACAATTTTTTCAACTCCACCGAATCCCTTTACTACAGTACATTCGGTATCGTGTTGTTGAACGCCTAAACGATGACAGCACTCTTTAGTCATAAAATGGCTTTGAGCCGCGGAGTCTAATAATATACGAATAATTTGTTTCTCTCCCTTAGCATCGGAAGCAAATACTTGAGCGGTTGATAATAAAACAGTTCTCTGCGAACGACTTGCGCGCGCGGGAGGCGGTGAACGTTGAGAAACATTCTTGAACGAAGTACACAGCGCGACGTCTGAACGCGCACCTGCGGTGAGGGGTGGCGAGTGTGCGGGCGCGGGGGTTGTAGGCTTCAGTGTAACTGGCTGAAGCGGTGGAGAACGCGCCAGCGCAGGGGAAGCATTATCGCTTCTGCGGTGGAAGTGCAACAATGTGTGATGTTTAAATTTACAAACTCGACAACTATAATTTGAAGAGCAACTAGACACTCGACTTAAACTGAGACAATTCACACATGCATTGTTACTCTTTACGCATTTAAATCGTTCCTGCGGCGTCATTTTATTAAAGTCTGCACACTTAAATAGGTGTTGATGCACAATATTATCGCACAGACACTTTGAGCAACTAGTCGTCGTGCTTACGTACGCCTGATACTTCGGCGACGAAGTATTATTACAGCGACGATTATTACCGTTACCTCGTCGATTGTTTGGTGCGCTATTAGAATTTGTACTAGAATCGGTGCGTTGCAAAACTTTGGAGCGGGTCTTAATTAAATTTACTAAATCATCAAAGGTAGGTACCATCGAGTTATGACTATATTCGAAAGAGCGAATGGTATCCGGGTCCAGCTTCTTAAGCGCGATATGAAGAACAATTAAGTCCGCGAGATTATCTAACTTTAAGTTTTGTAAAGCGCGCACTGCACTTATAAAGTTATCAGTAAATAAATCAAAATTATTTGCGGTGGCCGATTGCAATGGCTTAAATTCGAACATCTGATTAATATATGTAGATGCTAGCATACGCCGGTCTTCATATTTGTCGACGAGTGCTTGCAATAAAATTTTATAATTTTCAGCGCAAGGAGTTATACCTGAGCATACAGATAGGGCTTTGCCCGTTAGTTTACCTAGCAAATAGTATAACTTTTCAGCGTCGGTAAGCGATGTGTTGTCATGGACGGTTGATTTAAAGCTAGCATAAAATAAAGGCCATGAGCGAATGTCACCCGAAAATGGCATAAGTTCGATAGGCGGAAGTGTGAATCTGGCTTTAGATGGTGTACTAGTACTTTGTAAATTAGATTGCGAATATTGTAAATAAAGCCTATTTATTCTACCGCAAAGAGACTCAAACGCAATGAGGCTGTTATAATCAGGTTTAGCAATAGGGTTTATTTTTAATAAATGTGAATTATAATTATCTAAGACCTGTTTAAACTCAATACGTAAAGCATTAATATTAGAACTTCCATCAAGAAAACGCTCCATCGTTGAAGTGTTTGTGAGGATGTCCGAGGACATATCATATAATTTTTGCACTATTTCAAATAAAGCATCTCGTTTAGCTAACAATAAAACCAACTCAGCATCAGGTGTGCCCTCATTATCCGAGGAATCGCTATTATTCGATGCTATTTGTTTTTTAGGCGGCATTACAACTTAAGTTATGCGGCAAAAATAATATAATTATAAGCGGGTAGTCTGTAAGCGACCTCGCTACGCGGTTGAATTATTAAATATTAGTTTTGTTAACGATGAACTTTAATTGTCAACTTTTATAATAATTATGAAGTTATTTATAACGAATATAATGCTTAAATATATGTGCAAATAATAAATGTAATTTAACAGTATAATCTATAGATGTAGTTAAAAGTTGATGACGTGATGTGAACATACAACAAATAATTTATATAGATAATTATATGCTTATTCATTCTATGAATATAGTTTTAAAATTACTATGAATGTCACCTATTAGGACCTATTCTAGTGTTCTAATAAGGGCGGGGTTAATCCGAAGTCGGATTAAAATATAAATAATTAATTATATAAACGCTTATTACGATAACGATCTAATAAGGGCGGAAAGTCAAGGTCAATCCAGCGAGAAGTGACCATTAAAAATGGAGACGCCAGCAACTTAAGGTATCTTCGATAAAGATTTAGTGGACTGTAATTTTGGTGCATACGGCAAAGGGGAAAATAAATAGGTGGGATAGCACGCACTGACCTGATGAGGGCTGCCGCGCCTTCCTCCTGGAGTGTCTGCTATATAGCGAGCTCGCCACGTGGTTCGGCGCACACGCACTCTCGGAACAGTCTCGTGAAGTCCCACACTCTCCACCTTTGCCCTTACGGGGGCGTCTCACACTTTTATGAGTTACAAAGACACAATGTCTGATGCGGTGAATATTAAACATAAACAGGAGAACTCAATGTTCATCCTGCGCGGTTTGCGGTTAATATATATAAGACGCGACGGGTGGCCGTGCGTTGCGGATGGCGTAATATCACTTAGTATAATGACGCGCGCCGAGATCCTCTTTTCCACCTCGGCGGCAGCGCGTGCGGTAGGAAAGGGAAGGAAGGAAGGAAACAAAAAATATGCACTAGTCATGTTGATAAAGTAGATATAACTTAGGACGAACTCAATGCGATATGTAATGTAATGTTGATAAAGTAGATTGTTAACTGGCGTTACCAACAGTTATTACGCTTATTAATAATAAATTAGAAGACTTCGCTGAAGCTCGATACTCACGACTTTATTACCACGTTTTTATTAACCAGCTTTCGTGTACATCTGTTCGAGTTGAATTTAATAATTCATTTTAAAGTAACTTCCCGATGAGCTAGAGAAAAGAAAAAAAGAGGCTGTTGAAATTTGAAATTGAACATAGCTCAGGAATTGAATGACATTATAAGAACATGAATGAAAACGTTGTACATATTTTTTTTTAATTTGTGATAAGTTACGCTGTTCGTATCCGTAACTATAACCTACTGTAACGTAACTATAACATCTTATCATTGTTGAAACAGCTAGTAAAGTTTACTTTAGTTATTTCCATAGCATTATATCGTATGGTATTTTGCTATGGGTACACGCGACTGACACTGAAATTATATTTATTTTACAGAAGAGGGCCATTAGAGCATTATATAACTTTAAACCAAAAGAGTCACTGAGACAAAAATTTAAGGAAATTAATATATTAACTCTGGCCTCTCAATACATTTTTGAAAATGTAATGTACGTACACAAGAGTAAACGTAGTTTTCCAAAAATAGTAAAAGTAGTGATATTCATTTTGTAAATACTAGGAACAGACACAAGCTAGTAGTATCAGTTACTCGACTCCACCAAGTCAGTAATTCATTCTTGGGGCGATGTATACGCTTTTACAACAAATCCCAGAAAATATACAAAATTTCTCATACGCAAAGTTCAAAAAGTTTATTAAACTAAGATTGTATAAAAAGGGTTATTATAATATTGAGGAATTTATGGATGATAATAACCCCTGGGAAGGGTGATCGCTACCAAGCTATTTCTAATGTGTCTTGTGTTGTTAATTGTAAACATGATTGTAAGCTATTATTTGAAAAAAAAAAAGTCCCGCTGGGTTTCTTGCAGGTTCTTCCCAGGACAGAGATTTTTTTTGCGAACCAGTGATAAATGAAAAATTGACTTTCAATAAGTATTATTTATAATCTACATTGAATAAAAAAGTTTCTGTTTCTGTTACTCTCGCCATAAAATTTCTCACTAATATTGCTTAATCAAAACTTAAACAAAATAAAACTCGTAACGCGCTACGTAAAAATTTTAGTAAGGGATACAACTAAGGACCCCCCGCAGTGACGGTGTTGTCTACAATAACATCAAGCGCACAAGTTTCTAATAATAACAATAACAACTTAACTCAATGGTTAAACTGTGATAATCGAATATGGTACTTATTGTAGAATAGCGAACCAGCTAATATTTATATAAATAAAATTTTGAATGTGTATGTTGTTTGTTGGCAATCTACTCAGCTAATATTGTTAGTATTAGCGGTCTCTGATCATTAGAGCAATTAGTTAAAGCATTGTGTAATTTAAAAAGATAATTACAGAAAATAAATGGGGGTTTTTAAGTAGAGCTAGAGGTGACGGTGGTTTGAATAAATCCATAGACGTAAATCAGTATTGAAAAATTATTCTAAAATTAAACAATTATATTCGGTATACATTATGTTAGCCCATAGCAGTTAAGATAATTAGACTGAGCTACCTGAAATTTCATACAAAAAAATTCATACAAACTAATACCAATACATAGATGTATTGGTATTAGTTTGTATAAATTCTCCTGAATTACTCTGCTCCAATCTTGTTTTACTTCTCACATCTCACATCTCCAGTGAATATCGATTTTGTATATTATCTATCTGTCTGATTTCGTCCTCGTCGACATCATCCGAATGTTTTAGAGGCTACCGACTACAGCAATATTGTAACGGCAAATGTATACACTCATTCGTCCTAGGGTACTAGTGCCTGATGTGAAAAGCTCATTAGAATATATAGGTAATAAATAGTTTGTGTTTGTTATTAGGAGAAATGGTATTGGGCTTAGTGGTGGCTGTCATATTATACACACCATTTTCTTTTTATCAAAGCTTGTACCCAATATCTTCTTGTAGGTGTCTTAAGAGGCGAAAGAGAGAAATTTAAACAGGTAAAGGACAGCAGCATGGCAACAATCATCAATCAACCAACAACCTTCCTGATAACTAAAATAATAAAAAAATTACTGCGAAAAAGTAAAATACCTTAAGTTGCCAACCACAGAGTGGCAACTAAGGTAAGAGCCCGCTATGAGAGAGAAAGCCCGCTGTGAGCGAGCTATGAGGGAGGCTTATTCATTAGGTATGTTCAGCAGCTGAGTTCTAATATCTGTAATGACAGGTATAGAGTCTAGACTGTCGTCAGGGCTTACATAAAATATCCAGCCTGAAAAACAACAACTTGTACACATCTTGCTGGTATTCTAATCCAAGATATGCAACGCATTGGTTAACTACTTTAACAAACTGTGAGATTAGATATACATCCTATATCGAAACCTTAAATCACACTATGTAAGCAGAATTTTGTAATTACGCAATCTATTTCGAAATTCTGCTATCTTAGTAAGAAATTAAAGCAACACCAAAGTAAATAAAAAAGAATCTTTGAAGGTAGATTTACGTTTGATTTGATTGTGTTATAATACACAACAATCAAGTCAAATGTAGGAGATGATATTATTTTCATCAAACACCCCCGAATTTCTCAATTGAAGAGTTAACATAAGCTACTATTAGCTTTGTTTCTACTTTATATCACACTATAATAATATATTCTTAAGTAATATAAGTAATATATTGAACTTTATTTTCTCTGCAAACAAAATTATCGTTTCATCGGCCTTTACAAAATTGTGTGTTGACATTTGAAACGAAGTCATGTCACGACCCGTATTCACGATCTCGATGTCTACTAAAACAAATAGTTCATACACGATCAGTAGCGACTAGCGAACGTTGTAGATGTTTACATGACTCATGATCGTAATTCAGTTACTGTCAGTGCGTATGTGCAACGACCTCACTCTCAGTGATTGTTGTAAGTACAAGCATTTCCTTGTACACAAACATTTCGCATAAAAAGTAGAATGTATTCCAATATACAACATGATAAAACAGTCGGCACTAGATTTTTATTCAAAGCAATAAGTTAATTTGCACTCCGATTAACTTACGAGATATGCACGTCTATCCGTCATTTTTACGTAATTCATAAGCTACTTAAGAATAAATAAAGTATTTTTGTTTCGAGTTTTCGTTGTCTTTTTAATACTCATAAATAAAATCCTGATAGTAATAAATATACATTTGTCCAATAGTAGTATAGTAGTATAGTAATCTTATAGTAATAGAGCCGTGGTAGCTCAGATGGTTAGCGCTCGCTGTATATTTCACAGTACGCGAGCAAACCGGGTTCGATCCCCGTCAGCACCAACGAAATTGTTAATTGCAATTTTAAGTGCTGATTTACCACGTGCTAGCCGGTGAAGGAAAAACATCGTGAGGAAACCTGCATGTCTGGGAAATAAGAAAAAAAATATTTCGAAGACATGTGCAGTTCGCCAACACGCATTAGGGCATCGCTGCGGACAATTCCTTGCTCTAAAATCTTCTCAGAAAGGAGCGTGTGCCTGTGCCCAGGAGTGGTACGTATATAGCACCGTCTATATGTCTTTATTATACCGTGTATATGGGCTGTAGCTTTAACTTTAACGAAATTTTGATTGGTGATTCTAATGGTAACATTAAAATCACTTACACACATGTATCCTGAGTATCATTTACTAATTCTTTGTATTTTAATGTACAATACTTAGGGGTTTCACTAGCCGATGAAAGGTCTAACAATGCCTTCTTTTCCTTTAATCTGTGAAATTGCGTCTGGCGTATTAAGAGTATTTATTTATTAATGAATATTATGTCATTTACAATATCCTACTTATATCCTTTCTTCGATACCCGCGTGAAATATGTGCGATTTAAAACTATTTTGGAAGTGCAAATTGCGTCCATTTGAAACTTAAAATGCCTAAGTATTAAACGCAAAAGCTCCATTAGTCCACTATATGTACGAATATAACTACTTACATTTACATTAATACTGATAATAATGCCTGATTTAAATAAAGAAAAGAACAAAAATTTTTTTGTAAAGAAAAGATAATAACAACCTTAAGTCTTCTCTGATTGAATTTCTGCAATCAGTCACTTTTGCGTTACGCGCATATTTACTCTGACACTGGTTTACCCAGGTTTACCAGTTACCAGTCGTCTGCTGTGTGGTAAAATTTCTTCATAATGTTCTTATGTCCTAAACTTCAACGCAAAAAAGAAAGGATGTAAAAACATAAAGCTGGCAAAACTTTGCCCAAATATTTGTTTTAATTTATTGTCTATCTAATTATCTTATGCGCGTGCCTAATTCACGAAAACCAAAGGTTGGACCAAGTACCCTAAGGAGACCCTTGTCCGGAAGAAGATATTTGATGAATCTGATATTAAAATATTCACAGCATTCACAAGGTCCATACTTACCTATATTCATTTTATTAGTCTAAGCATATTGATTGCTTAATATTAAAAGATAACTTATATTTATGGTATTTCACTCATAACTTGATTCTAATAATTTTATTGTATCCTATATGGATACATTAAACGCATAATTTGTAACCTCAACGATAATTCATCTCAAAGTGTTATAACGTCCTCATAAAACGCCTGTAATTAACACAAATCTATAAATAAATTTGAAACTATGTTACGTCGCGCGTTTGGTGCTACAGAGTCCATATAGGCTCAGCAGATATTTCTAAAGGAATTTTCGTCGGATACTAGTTTTATAATTGGTCCTTGACGTGACAGAATCTTTGCGAAACAAACGCCTACATCATAACACTGATGATCAAAGTTTGTTCGTCTGTCTTGCTTCTACAACAGTTGCAATGGTGAACGTGAATGGGATAGAAAATGAAGGTGAATTGTACACGGTGTGTTCCGACTCCAGCCAGTCTCAGGCCGCTGCGCGCGCGGCGCGGTTCATGCGTTATTCCGTGCGTTTGATAATTCACGATTTGGCGCGACCGTGTCGAAATTCGAAATTCGAGAACGAAGTTTATCGATATTCTTTGACAACTGTGTAACCTGTGTATGTCTTTTAATTTTTGGTGTTTTTCTGTTATCTACCTAATTTTGAATGACCAGTATTGGGACCGTAATGGCGGACGTCCACTTCCCTAAAAAGAAAAAAAAAAACATATAAAATGTTTTTCGATGTTTATTTAAAAACTTAAATTCGGTGTATTTGAAAAAGGAAATATTTAAAATTTTGAAAAAGTTGATATGTTTTTTGTGATCCTTGTCTAAATGTATGTTCATTAATAATGAATGTTAATGATTGTATTTATATTATTATCTATATAATAATGTCAACAATCATATAAGGAAGAACCTTCCTGTAGAACATATTACCATAACAAAACAATTAAATTCAATGACTAAGAAAGTTTAGTCGTAAAAACTATGAGACATGTATTTTGGTGGCATTTAATTTAACAAGTTTACTTTAGTTACAAATAAGGTCCGCTTGTTCACGTTTTAATTATTGTCGAAACTAATCGATCAGCAATTCGTATTTTATATTGATGTTTTTTTTATATTTTGATATGCTTACTATTATTCTTATATACACTGCACACACACTACAGTGTTAATATTTTATAAGTAGGTTGGTTCTTTTGTTTAAAAAAAATTCAAAACATTAAAATTTTGTAACATTGTTTTCTAGTGACAGGAGTTTTCAAAGTTTGTTAACTTGTCCTCATTTCAACGAACTCGAAAAACTAAGTTCGTTGCTTGTCCTACATTATAAGTAAATTACATTTGAAAGTGAACCATGGGTTCTATTTTCTACATATAAGGTTTTTAAAATAGACAAACCGGATAAACGGTTTAAATACAACTATTTACAACACCAGCACTTTATTATCGTTGATTGAGTTATTTCAATTGGAAAAAAATGAACAGATGCCTGTGCTTTAGTATTTACTAATTTATGCGAGCAATGGGTCAATTGGTAATGGTACGTTAGATATCTTAAAACTATACAAAATCTTTTTTTACATCAAACTATCAATTCACTAGAAGTAAAATCGCTGATTTCCACTTCGTATTGTATTGCTCATCCCAAATGATTTATTGTTTCTCCCCAGAATCGGCACAAGCACGTCTGAAGCCACTTCTATTTCCTTCAACATACAGTCATCTCGGCCCCTCGCTCGGATCTTTGTTTATACGAATGTCAGTCGGAAATAGGCCCAACTAGTATCGCAATCTAACTGATCGTATGTGGGACATAGTGATAGATACGGATATTAAAGCATCGAGAATGCGCAATGCTTTTATATTTTACGATATTTGTATGCACATCACTATTTTAATATCATCTATAATATTATAGACCAAAAATTATTGTCACCTAATGAAACTTCATCTTCATTTTTTGTAATTTGGATTGACACAACATTTAACTTCTTTCACTAATAGATGAACACTGGTTGTTAGTGTGCGTACACTAATACTTCTTTTAGTTCAAACTAGCAATACGGGGCGTATCGTATCGTTTTCGCGTGGCTGATTTCTGGAATTCGACAACAGTGCCAGCTACTGGATCCAAATGTGTTAATTTGTATAGTTACATCAATAGATGGCGTCAGTAGTCTTTTATAAAGTGATGTGGTTTTACACTAATTCCAGTAATGTTAATGTCTAGACTACAAAGCCGATCGTTACGATAAATCCGCATTATTTCATAAAAAAATTTGATTCGTCGTTACGTCTTACCTCCTAACCTACATAAGTTGATTACTATATTTTTTTAGGTACAGGTTTATTGTGTTATATTTTCAAACCTTTACCAATTTATTATTGTGTAGTCCGGGATTCAGTATGAAACTACACTTTAAATTAATCCCGGGTCCATTCAATCACAAAAAAAAACAATAACGAACTCCCAAACAAATTTTTGACTTTTTTTCTTGCGTCTACAAATGCAAAATAAGTAAACAGGATTTTTTTTCTTCGGTCATACTACTACAGAAAGTCAGGAATTAAAGATATTCCAGTTTAAACAAAATACACATCAGACTAGGCTGTATGGTATAAAACGCCTTAATTGGCAAATCGTTACAACAACAACTAGTCAATATAATTATTATATATGTTTATACAGGGCAATTAATAGCATAGAGGGAATCATTAAAGAACTCATTAGTATATATAGAAGAGTTTTCTGAATAAAATACACGTCAAACTCGGCTATATGGTATAAGACCTTTGCCTGTCTTTAACTGACGAATCGTAACAACTAGTCAATTAGGTTTTAAATTGTGTATGATGACTTTTTCCAGACTTCGATAGGCCATAAGCTTGATTAGATAATACGTAGTAAATTATTTATTGATATCTGTAATGGTGACATAAGTAGACGCTTAATAATTCCATCAACAATTTGCCACATCAACTAGTCAATTTAATTTTAAATTAAGTAAGATGATTTTTTTCCGACTCTGATCTATCGAAATCGGTTATGTGGGGATAGACAGGGACGGTTTTGAGGGTTATCATGGTGGTTTCGGATATGGAAAGCAAAACAGTGAAGGTGAAACAATTTCGGAATTCGCAGCTTCTCAAAATCTTGCAGTAGTAAATACGTTCTTTCAATAGAAGGACGAACATCTAATAACCTATAAGAGTGGAAAATCGAAGACGCAGACAGACTATATCCTAATAGATATACAATACTTGAAACAAATTAAGGACTGCAAGGTTATTCCTGGGGAATCCCTCACCTCCCAACATAGGCTTCTACTAACAGCCCTGAAACTTAAAACAGCCATTAAGATAAAAAGAGTTAAAGTGGAGAGAATTAAATGGCATGAACTAAAAACGGATAAAGGGAGTAACCTAGGAATCAAGTATGTTTTGGATTATATGAGCAAAAACCCTTTCGAGATCAGACTCCTACAGAAACACTATGTATCACTACATCAAAACGTGAGCTAGGGATAAGCAAAGGACCACTGCACAATGCAAAAGATACAAAATGGTGGAACGACTACACCAAACACAGTGTTGCTGAAAAGAAACGTTTGTTTAAATTTGGCAAGAAACATGCTCCGACGAAGATAAAGAAATATACAAAGAGGCAAAGAAGACTGCAAGAAGAACAATAGCTATTGAAAAGGAAAAAGCTGATCTAAATCTTTACAATCGCTTATAACTAGCCACCGATAATGACATATATAAAATAGCTAAATATAGATACAATGATTGTAAAGACTTTAAAAGTACAAAATATATTAAAAATAAAGAAGGCACACTACTTACAAACGATAAGGATATATGTAAAAGATGGTTTGAGTATTACCAGGAGCTGCTCAATGAAAAATTCCCTAGACAATCAGAAACAGAATTACCTCCGACGCAAGGTCCTGTATATAGAATAATTGTTACAGAAGTTGGTAGCGCCATATCTAAAATGAAGAACCATAAAAGTGTAGGCCCAGATAACATTCCTGTTGAGCTCTGGAAATTTCTAAAAGGGGTAGGAGAGGCATGGCTCTGTGAGCTATTTAATAACATCATGAAAAGCGAAAAAATGCCAGATGCCTGGGGAAAGAGTGGTCTGGTACTGGTCCCATTCTACAAGAACAAAGGAGATGTACGGGAATGCGCAAATTATCGAGGTATAAAACTCACGTCACACACACTCAAAATCTGGGAACGAGTTCTAAGTGAACGCCTTCAAAACCTCATTAATTTAACAGAAAATCAGTTCGGTTTTACTTCTGAGGGGGAACAACAGACGCGATCCACGCAATCAGACTGGTCATGGAAAAAGCTCGCGAAAACAAACAAAATCTCTGGATGGTATTCATAGATCTCGAGAAGGCTTTCGATCGTGTGCCGAGAAACATAATATGGCAAGCTCTGAGAGCTCAAAATGTCCCTGAGCACTATATAAAACTGATTATGGACATGTATCATAATGTGCAAACCTGTGTCAGAAGTCCAGCCGGCTTGTCGGAGAGCTTCGATATCAAAGTAGAAGTTCATCAAGGAAGCGCACTAAGTCCCTTGCTATTGAACACCATGAACTACCTAACCCAGAAAATCCAGAAACCCACACCATGGAACCTTTTATATGCGGATGATGTTGCGCTCATCTCAGGCAGTGTAATCGAGATACAAGAAAACTTGGAGCAATATAGGAAATCTCTAGAGTTAAACGGATTACGCATAAGCAGAACCAAGACAGAGTGCATGGTATGCAACTTCAACCCCGACGAAATTATACCATCAAGCGCGGAAGTCAAATTGGATGGCGTAGCCTTACCTAGAGTAAATAAATTTAAATACCTCGGATCAATAATCGCGGAAGATGGATCGATAACAGCAGACATAACGCACAGAACGATGTCTGGGTGGAATAAGTGGCGTACATTAACGGGAGTCCTCTGCGATCCAAAAATGCCGATAAGAACCAAAGGCAAGGTCTATAAAACAGCTGTGAGGCCTGTTTTACTCTATGGTAGCGAAACGTGGGCTTCGACGAAAATCCATGAGCGAAAACTTCATGCCACTGAAATGCGCACGTTACGTTGGGCGGGTGGAGTCACTCTCAAAGACAAAGTGCGTAACGAACACGTAAGGGGGAGTTTCAAAGTAACGCCTATCACTGATAGGATTACAGAGTCCAGGCTAAGGTGGTACGGACATGTTGTGCGTAGACCCGATGACCACATCGTGAAAAAGTGCCTTTCCATGGCTACAAAAAGGAGAGGGAGAGGTAGACTGCAAACTATCTGGTTGACAAATGTCCGGAAGGATATGCTAAAGCTCGGCCTTACAGAAGATGATGCTTACCAGCGAATTGAATGGCGCCGAAGGATTAAGAAAGCCGACCCCGCGTAACGGGAAGAGGCGAGGGCAAAGAAGAAGAGAAGATAGGCCATAAGCCTGATTAAATAACACAAAGTAAATTATTTTATTGATATCTGTAATGGTGATTTTAAGTAGACGCTTAATAATTTCATGACATATTATTTCGCCGTTGTCCTTTTCATTAAAATCTGTTGGATGGTTTCTAAGTCTATAACGGATAACGGACAAAGGTAGAAACATTTTTTGTGTATTCTGTAGAATAGATTTAAATTAAATATTTGTCAATTTACAAAAATTCCTGTGAATTAAAATTTACGAAAAGTAAAAAAAAATATATTTTGAAGGCATGTTAAGTACGCCAACACGCATTGAACACTTTCTTGCCCTAAAGCCTTTCCAGATATGAGAAAGACGCCTGTGCCCAGGAGTGGGACATATATTATGGGCTGTAACTTTAACTTTATTGATTAAATTTGTTTTGTTTAAATATTACGTATATTATAGATTTATGTTGCTGGTTAAAATAAAGTAACTTTATGAACATGTCCTAACAGACTTTCTCTCTGCATTAATACACTCTACATTAGAGCAGAAAAGAATCCATTGTGATGTTGCGCTGCCCCGGTGTTTTGGTAAACTACACATTTCATTCGTTTTTTTATTAAAAATCCGAACGTTAATATTAAATCGATCGAACTCTGTTTACGTACTATGTCAAAGGGGTCACTTATCTCCTGATCTAACATTATATTTCTGTGACTTTTGAGTATTATGACTACTTCGATTATGTAGATAGAATCGCTGGAGGACCTAAGCACTATGCTCAATGACCTCAATGGTGTCTCCCAACCTTAAGATGGACAAAACAAAGATCATTTTTAATGTCCATGTCACACCTATGCCGCTAGTTGTTGGGAGCACTATGCTCGACGTTGTTGACGAGTACGTTTACCTAGGACAAATAGTCCGACTAGGTAAGTCCAACTTCGACCGAGAGGTCAATCGACGGCTTCAACTCGGCTGGGCAGCGTTCGGGAAATTACGGCACATCTTCTCGTCAGGTATACCTCAAACTCTGAAAACTAAATTGTACAACCAGTGCGTGTTGCCACTTGCACGTGATGACTTACGGATCTGAGACGTGGTCCTTCACTGCTGGCCGTATGAGGTCGCTCAAGGTCGCTCAGCGAGCTATGGAGAGGGCTATGCTCGGGGTTTCTCTGCGTGAAAAGCTCAGGAATAAGTATATCCGCAGTAGAACCAGAGTGACCGACATAGCCCAACGGATTAGTAAGCTGAAGTGGCAATGGGCGGACATATAGCTCGAAGAACCGATAACCGATGGGGAAGAAGGGTTCTCGAGTGGCAGCCTCGTACCGGTAGGCGTAGTGTAGAGCGACCCCCCACTAGATGGAGTGACGACCTGGTAAGACACGCAGGAAGTCGATGGATGCAGGTGGCTCAGGACCGTGCTTTGTGGCATTACTAGGGGAGGCCTATGTTCAGCAGTGGACATGTGAATGACTGTAATGATGATGATGGGGTGTACTTTACCCAGCCTTTTCGCCTGCTGTGATATTTACGGTAAACGTTTATTTAATCCTTGAGATATCACGGCTAGTGAAAAATTCACCATAATAAATTAATAATATAATTTTGTTCGCGTTTGGCTACATGTAACTAAGGACCGTATATGAAAAGGAGTGGCCCCTAAATCAAAAAATCCTCTGTAAACCTTGTTAGGTGGATGCCCTATACGAGGCCCGACTAACCAATTGGCTGCACGTTGCGTCCCTGTCACTCGGGTTTATTTAGAAACAATACAAACGAATACATTAGTAGTCTCCGCTGCGGTTGCGACACTGTTTAACTGATCCACTAAATTGATTAGGTGTTAAACTTTAAAAATAAGATACATTTTACCTAAAGTCGATATGCACTATTTTTAAAGTATTTTAAATTATATAAAAGGCTATATACTCTATACAAACATATATCTCCTGGGCAACTTCTTTCGTAATATTTACGCACTTTCCCCAAAATAAACCAAGAAAAGTTAATTAAAATTTTATGACTAATAATATAATATAGATGGGGTTGCCAAACCTTCTATTCGAATAATAAAGTATTTTAAGATCAAAAGCTAAAATAAACATTTTTTTTAAATAAACAGTTTTTTCATGCCATAAAAACATATTTTTGGAGATTCTCGCAGAATTAATAGTATAAAAATGATAATAAATTAAAAATTTATTATTATGTTTATACTATTTGTAAGAGTATTTTTAACTATTTGTAAGAGCCGTAGTAGTTCAGATGGTTAACGCTCGCTGTAAATATAACAGAACGCGAGTAACCCGGGTTCGATCCCCACCGGCACCAATGAAATTGTTAATTGCAATTTTAAGTGCTGATTTACCATGTGCTAGGCGGAAACCAGCGGACTGTGGCGGACTCGGCGGAAAAACTAGAGGAATAAGCAAAAAAATATTTCGAAGACATGTGAAGTTCGCCAACACGCATTGGCACAGCGCGGCGAATACTTCCTTGCCCTAAAACCCTCTCAGAAATGAGGGGAGGCCTGTGCCCAGCAGTGGGACGTATGTTGGCTGTAACTTTACTTTTTACTTTTGCTATTTTTAAGCCTAACAATTTAAGTCGAATTTAAAATAAATGAGAAGCTCATTTTTATTAAATTAATAGAATCTCTATTTCCGTTTTTATGGCCTGGGATAAAAACAGTGTTCTATTTATAATAAGGAAATAAAGTATGATACTGTTTTTAACAGTATGGTTGGCAACCCTAAATATAGAAGAGTGCTCGATCTCATTTTAGCCTCGTGGTTAACGGAACTTACAGAAAGTCTTCTTCCTTAATAATTAAGCGCTTAGCCTGTATGATGCTCATGCTCCTGTCCACAAAGGCAGGTTAGAATATGGTTGCACTAACAAAGTATCACCCGTCGAAGTGTGAAAATTCCATATAACCGTTATTATTGTCAATTATTGTCTATAATTATTGTAACGGTATCTGAAATGCGCCTAATAAACTGACAAAAAGTTGTTTCGTATCCGAAACAGGACTATTAGTGGATCGTCACTGTTATTTCTTTTTTTTATTCCTTATGTATGCATATATATGCATCTATTTGTAATTATTTACATTTTAAAGTTGAGTAAATTTATTATTTTATAGCTAAGTAATCTAGTTTGTACAGCATCTCCATTATCAGCCAACGTTAAATCTAATATGCTTAGAGGTTAGACATCACAGAGTCTAGTTCGCTACTTGTGCAGCTGATTAGCTTAATAAATATGAGTAGTTAACTCTTAAGGCTGCATTTGATAGAACTATTGGGAAAAAGTAACACGAGGTCAACAATTGTTATTTTTTTATAATTGAACTTTATACGTAGTAGGTAGAGCAACGCTGCAGCTATATTATAGTTGTAGCACAAGTGGTTCGTCTTGACCGGGGAAGAACCACGCTCTCACAGAATACTAGCGTAAAATAGCAGCTTAATACTGTTGTGTTTCGTATGGTGAGTGTAGAGATCCGGAGGCTCTTTTTTACTGAAAACGAGGCAGTTTTGATTCTTAATTGAGGATATGTGTAGATGTCTATGGGCCACAGCATCGTCTCACTATCGGATCGACTGTGATCGTTTGTTACCCTTATTCTATAAAAACAAAATTGAATTCATCAGTTAAACTAGTTCAAAAGTTTATAGGCATGGTCTGCCTGTCGAGTCTGAACTTAACCACTCAAGCGACGACATATTGTTGAAACAACTTTTCAGACCTATGGTCTTGCCTAAGAGTAGGTCAGGCCAATGACAATATTTTTTTTAAATAAAAGTAAATACAACTTAGAGTCGGTTTGCTGATTAATTATACTATGTTCTTATATAATAATATTTTTATCAACAATTACAATACATATCGAGTTATTTGTATCGAAGTACAGAAACGACGATTCCAAGGCGTTGTCGATAAATAAAATGTTTCGAGAAATTATCAATTAGCGTGTAGTGGCGGTGCATTAATATCAATATCATCCCGTGGGAGTCGCAAGAGGCGACTATACTTGGAGAAAAGTGTTATTTTTAAATAACCATGACCGCCGTTCTGGTTACAAGAAAGTCACAGTGAAAAATCATCGTGACTTTGTTACGTTAGATAACTACTTGAAACATCAGAACGTGGTTTTATGTTTACATTTTAGATTTAGTATGAGGTTTTGTTTCAGTAGTCGATTTTTTATTACCTTCCTTACCTAAGCTTCGTAGCTATGTTATAAATACCATTCTAATTATTATTATTAAAATATAAAAAAAATCACTTAACATAGCCGATCAGTCGGCCTCTACTAAATAAAATAAAATTCAATCATAGGTACTAATTTTACCAACGCCATTGTCATTAAAACTATGTTCGCCATAATATTCAAAATACGTCTAAATTATAACATAAAACATAAATTTCACAAATTGGACTTAGTATAAGTACTAATGATTTGTTTTTAGGATTTGTGGTAGTAACTCACACTCAATGTTTATTTTTCCGTTATTCTGACCATTTTATTTTCATACGTGAACGATATAGTACTATTTGAAATGCTAATTTAATAAATTGAATAAACATTGTTACGAGACGAAGTATACCTAAGCAAATAACTTTTAAAACAGTGTAATTAATTACGTTTAAATAAAAAACTAACAGCAAACTTTCTTTTTGTGGCCTCTTATACTATTATGGGTACTATATGTACATCGATGTATTAAAAACACTCTATGTAAGGTATAGATTCGTGGAATCGATACGATGTTTTGTTAATGCATTAACATCGATAAAACAACGAGGTTTTTTATTGGATACAACGAAGATGCGAACCTGCTAGGATACCATTGCTTTCGCACGAGTGCCACTTTGCGAGCACTCATCGAACCGAAAAGACAGCGTCCGCATCGCCATCTATGGAAAACGAATTGAATCCTCCTCGACAATTATGGAAATCGAATTTTATCATCCGACGATAAATGACTTGTGCAAAAGAAGTTACATGTAAATATTCACGTTATTTTTTTTAAACTAATGGGGATCATTAAACAATATTTTGACATTACGTTGAAATATCTTATACGTAACTGAACTGAAACTGAAACTCTTATACGTAACTGAAAACTGCGATCCAGCAACCAAAATCATACATTGAAATATAATGACCCTTTTTAAGGGGCAGTGAATTAAGGTAGATTTTTGTGATTGATTAATAACCACTGTATCATAAATTCGTACGTATGTTTTATTCATCTAAAACATACCTTATAAATTATGTCATGATCGCACGCACGTGTACATCTATAAATATATATATATATATATATATATATACGCGCGCTCTATACATTGCTTATTTATACTCTAAGTTCTAAACACTCTTATTTATGGTTCTGAGGGGTCACTTCTTAATAATATTACTATACTCTTTGGTGGGTTTTACAAATTCGGAAAAAAAGGTCCCATCGGCGCAGCTGCCGCTTGACAGAATAAAATATACTAATTTAAAAAACTTGTCGATTAAGATCTTCGTAAATCAAGATGCATGGCTAGGAGCGAGCCTAGTCGGTAGCGTGCCACACTGCCCTGGGACCGGGCGACCCCAGAATTAGGCTAGCCTTACCCTGGCATGCGGAGCTCTGCTGGGGGGGACAAACCTTTCCTTCGCTATTCGTGGGAACGCAATGGATAATCAAAAAATTAACCAAAATGGCGGCGATGTGGTTCGCCACCCATCACGTCTCGTTTCTCGCGGGGGCGAAAAGCGGCCCACGGATAGCCGCTTCGCTACGTTGAATGTAAGCGGAGGGATGGATGGAAAGGTAGATGGAGTGTGTCAGATGATGGATGAACGTTGCATTGATATTCTGTGCGTGAACGAAACCAGGAGGAAAGAATGTGACACCACGGTTCATGGCCCCTACACGGCATACTGGTCGGGAGTCCCCCAAACCAGCCGAGGCTGTCAGGGAGTTGGTGTGATTCGATTCGAATCATCTCGAATGGTTGAATGTGTGATGGAGCATGAATGTGTAAGCCCAAGACTCCTCTGGATTAGGTTAAAAGTCGGACTCCCCCGCTTGTTTATCCTTGGGGTCTATGCACCGACGGATCTGCGTGGAGGTGGGTCACTAAAATCACAACAAGAGAGAGAGGAATTTTGGGATAGCATGAGAGAGGTCTTGAATAAATGCGGAGAAAATGAACGGATCGTGATGTTAGGGGACTTTAATGGATGGGTTGGAGTAAAGCGTGATGGGTATGAAGGAGTTCTGGACTTATGTTTGGGGACGAGAGAGTGAATGACAATGGGAGAAGCCTGGTTGAAGTATGCTTGGAATAGAATCTGTGCGTGGCCAACACAATGTTTGACTACAAAAAGATCCATTTGTATACAAGAGATGAGGGTGAGTCTAGAAGTATGATTGATTTTGTAATTGTGGATGAAAGACTGAAGAAGAAAGTGCTAGACACTCGGGCATACTGCGGTGTAGGCCTCGACACAGCCCGAATGCGTGGCCTCTTTAAACGGTGGCGACACCGAGGGGCCGAGCCTACGAGTGTTTTGAACAGAGTAAAAGTGGAAAATCTACAAGAAAAAGAAAAGAAAGACGAGTATGTAGAGAAACTGAAAGAAAGTTTTAAAGGGATAGAAGAGACAGGAATGATTGAAGATTTCTGGGAGACATTTAAGAAAGGGGTTGTAAATGTTGCGATTGAGGTATGCGGGGTAGCTAAAAGAAGAAAAGGGAGAAAGAATGATAACGTGTGGATGGATAAAGATGTACAAAGGGTTGTGCAAGAAAAGAAGAAAGCGTGGTTGGATTGGTTAGCAACAAAAGCTAACCAAAAGTTCAAAAGGCAACGGATGACGAGATAAAGGAAGCAAGAACGAAGTATAAAAGATGAAAACAGCAGCGAAAGAAACTGTGTCTAGAAAGAAAGAAGAACGAAAAGATGATTTCGATAGGAGGCTCACTGAAGATTTCCAGTCAAACATTAAGTTTTTCTGGAAAACCATCAAAACAGTCAGAGGAAAAACTTCTACCTCGGAGCTGAGTACAATCAGGAGTCAAGATGGGAGCATTATAAAAGGAGAAGAATGTGTGTTAAAGAGATGGAAAGAGTATTTTGAAAGTTTGTTTGAAAGAGAGAAAGTGCAGGTACAGCATCTGCCACCTTCCACGGAAACGAATATAAATGTTGATGAAAATGAGATAAGCATGGATGAAATAGTGAAAGCGTTGAAAGGTATGAGATTAGGTAAGGCTGCAGGGTATGACAGGATTACCGTCGAGATGCTGAGGGCTGGACAGGGCCTGGTGGCTAGTCAGCTGTACCGCCTTTTCAATCTGTGCTGGCGAAATGGGCAAGTGCCGGGAGACTGGTGCAAAGCCGTAATCGTGCCATTGTATAAGGGAAAAGGGTCACGGCAGGACTGCATAAATTACCGTGGTATAAGCCTTCTAATGCCCCGGCTACACGCTCCTTCTTGCCTGCACAGTCCAGGCCTGTGCAGTCATGACTGTACAACGACTCGTGCAGGTAAGTTTGTGTACTGGACTGTGCAAACTGGACTGTGCAAACCTCAAAGTGTTTTGAGAGCTAGTCACGTCACCATGTGTTTATAAGAGCTTTTTTTAAACTGAGCCTTATATTATTGTTTAATTGTCAAAAAGCAACAAATAAGAAAGTTAGTTTTTCAATTAATAAATGATAAGCTTCATTTTTTTTGTTCCTGTCGGAATATTCCTTACTTTTAATTTTCCACGACGCCGGCAACGATTTGTACAATTCTACGAATTCAGTTAAAAATCCTTGGAATAATTGCGTACATTTCTCATTTTAAAGATTTTATAACAACATGTGTCGTCAACAAGAATTTAGACGGACTGAAGCGCGGCTTGAGTAACCGGCCACACGCTCAAGTAAGCTCGCAGGCAAAACCGTGCAAACCAAGCCCGCGCAGTCCAATCTTCAGCACGTCAACGATTACGCAGGTCGCCTGCGCGAGCCACCGTCTTACCGTCCACACGCACGTGCTTACCTGTGCAAACCGGCATGCTCACAGGTAAGACGGAGCGTGTAGCCGGGGCATTAGCGTCGTCGGTAAATTGTATGCGAAAGTGTTGATTGAAAGGGCTGTGAATGAAACAGATGAAAAAATATGGGATGTACAAGCGGGATTTAGAAAGGGAATGGGATGTACAGATCAGGTCTTTTCTTTGCGGTGCATAGCCGAAAAGTGTTTGGCTAAAAACAAGAAAGTCTACTGCGCCTTCGTAGATCTAGAAAAGGCCTATGATAGAGTGGTGAGGAATGAATTGTGGTCGGCACTGTCCGTGTACGGTGTGAGCAGTGTCCTCATACGAGCACTGCAATCTCTTTATAGGGATTCTAGTGCTTGTGTAAGGATAAACGGGGCATACACTGAATGGTTTAATATCGAAAAAGGTGTTAGACAGGGATGTGTAGCGTCACCGTGGCTGTTTAATCTGTTCATGGACAATTGTTTGACAGATTTAAAAAAGAATGAAAGTGGGTTGAGAATGAATGAGTTACTCGTCAAATGTCTTCTCTATGCTGATGACCAAGTATTACTTGCGTCTTCGGCCGAGGAGTTGCAGGAGATGGTAACTGCTATGAGTGGAGCTTTTGTTAGAAAGGGAATGAAGATGAATGTAAAGAAAACGAAAGTGATGGTGTTTGAAAAAGATGAGGCAGTGACAGACTGCAATATCGTGATTGAAGATGAACAAATTGAACAGGTGAAAGAGTTTGTGTATCTGGGGTCAAAGTTTACAAGAGATGGAAAGTGTGAGAGTGATATCGAAAGAAGAGTGAATGCAGGAAACCTGGTCAATGGAGCTTTGCACTCCTTTATGAGCAGTTGGAAGGTGTCTAACAAGGCTCGTTTAGCTGTGCATGAGGGGGTGTTGGTTCCGACACTCATGTACGGAAGTGAAAGTTGGGTATGGCAGAAGAAACATGAAAGTAGAATAAATGCAGTTGAGATGAGAGCATTAAGAAGTATGATAGGAGTTAAACTGAGTGACAGGATAAAAAATAGTGAGATAAGGAAACGTTGTGGTCTGAAAGAAGATGTAGTGACAAAAATTGAGAAAGGTATGCTGAGATGGTTTGGCCACATCGAGAGAATGAATGAAGAACGATTGACGAAAAAAGTGTATAAGGCGAGTGTGAATGGAAGTGCTGGAAGGGGTAGACCTAGGCGGACTTTTCTAGACCAAATTAGGGACGTCTTGAAAAAAGGCCAGGTTAAGAGTACCCCAAACCGTAGAGCATGTATGAAGGGAATAATGAAAGTGGACGAAGCGAAACAAGTATGTAAGGATCGTAGCAAGTGGAAAGAAGTGGTCTCTGCCTACCCCTACGGGAAAGAGGCGTGATTATATGTATGTATGTATGTAAATCAACAAAATTAATCTCTATATGAGTATATTCTTTGCGATTACTATATAATGAAATTAAGATAAGATATTATTAGGTTTGACAATGCAGGTGTAATTAAGAGCTAATAATCTTCCGGTCCACAGGTGCCGCTATTTGGAACTAAGGTGAAGTTATCAGTCATTCATCATCATCGAAAAGTAGCGTTTTAAATAAAAGTTTTTCGGTTTATATTAGAGATGGGCCGAATATAGATTACACCGAATACGAAATTCGGCCGAAAGTTCGGTAAAACTTTTACCGAACCAAATATTCGGCCGAACATTATTCGGCAGGATAACCTCGGTACCTAACCAATTTATGTCGAAACTTGTTACCGTAAAGCGCTCGGGATTATCGCCGGACCCTGCCCCTAGCTTATCATCTATAGTAACCACTGAGAAAATTGCTGGCACATGCTTACGTTTTGACTATTATTGTGAGAAAATAAGTATTTCGCTGTGCTATTCTTAGTGAAAATTGATAATTATATGATATAAATGAGTGGCAGGAGATCTACTATTTGGACTTATCGACTCGTCGCGAAACTGACGACCAAAATAAAGTGAAATGATGCGGATGGAGTGGATGCGGTAACATGTAATGTTGAACATATGTCTCGGGTTGCTATTGT
This sequence comes from Parnassius smintheus behrii, assembly GCA_036936625.1. Lineage (NCBI taxonomy): Eukaryota > Metazoa > Arthropoda > Insecta > Lepidoptera > Papilionidae > Parnassius > Parnassius smintheus. The sequence continues at coordinate 24,043,650 of JAUPFT010000028.1, forward strand.
GTATAAGTGTTTTTATACGAAATTTAAATTATTTTTATATCCTCGGTTCCAGTTATGCAATGAAATTAACATTCGTAAACGTAAATAGCACTACAAAGATAAGGCAGTTGTGGTCCAAAAGTAAATATAAAAAGAATATTAAAAACCTACCAATTGTGTATATAATTGTATTATTAATCCAAATAAGTATATATTATACGTGCCCGTGTGTGTATGTGTATGTGTGTTATCCGTATGTATATATGTATGTATGTGTATATATCTATGTATATGTATATATATTATATGTGTGTGTATCTATATAATGTACTTAAGGTAGCCACTGAAAATCAGGGCTAGGATGACACATCTTAGCGTTTCCTGAGTGGCAGTCCTATTTGGACCATTTCCCATTTTTAAAAAAAGTTTTTTTTAATTTAACCGTTCACTTTTTTTTAAGTTTGTGTAAGTAAGTGTATAATTAAGTCTAATTATAAGAATACTTAAACATAATGTATGTTTTAAGTATTTATTGCTAATTTTTCAAGAAATGGCCAAATAAATATCTCTTTCTTTCTTTCAAATGAAAAATTATGAAAAAGAACTGCGGTTTGCGAACCCGCCTGCCAAGCGTGGCAAGTGCCAACTACAGTGGTGGCCTTTGTTCAACAGTGGAGTGTTATACGCTGTAATGGATGAATGGTTTGAGTATATTTGAAAATGAATTCAGAATTTGATAACAAATAAAAAAAATGTAATATTTATTTCCCAAAAAGAAAATGGTTGTGACGAATGTATTTGGAAATATTTTGCATATCATGTTAGCCACAGTGTCTGCTAGTTATTTCACTGTCATTGTTTATTGCGTTTTCGCATACATTCAAAACGTCGGTTGTGACTTGTGACCAACCACAGTTTCTGAATTACGCGGGTGACTAGACAGGAAATTCCAATTTATTTTTTGTGTTGACTTTCCAGTTTGCAAAACGGATTCTACATAACGTGACATGTATGTATTTAAATATTCATGATGTTTTTGCTTTATTATTAGAAATAATAAATAAAACAAATTATTATGTATGCATAATTTAAATATTTTTAGAAAACCTTAATCTAAGGTTAGGTGTAACGTTAATAGAAATGTATTTTGATTAATTGTTATAATCTATAATTTCTTTCATTTTGATCTGACAAAAAACATTTCATCGATCAAGCCGTTTTATTTACATTTCTCGGGCAACACATAGCGTTACTCTAAATCTTTCGATCTCTGTATATTTCATCAGACTATATTATTCCTCTTTATAAACGATATTTCTCTTTATTGTTAGATCGTTTATGTTTAATTTTCCCCCTTATTGTTAGTATTATTATTTCTACTAGACTATATTTTCATTCGGCACAATAGAACTAAAACATAATACCTAACTCAAAAATTCAACAATTCATTGTGAACTGGTTCACAAATAAATTAAAATAAACAAGCCAATTGGTAAAAACAACAATTAAAAAACACGACTGCGTAAATAGTCTACTAAAAGGAGAAAAATTCACTATATCCTTTGTTACTTTCACGACTAAGACGAAACTAACTACACCCAATATGTCTATTATAAGTAGTGTATCTCAATCTGTATCCCCACAATAATTATCATGGGATATAATACTGGAAATAGCTGAAATTAATGATAAGAGGGAAGATGATGATATAAAGTAGTAACATCTATCGAATATCGCTAACCTTTACTTATTGAAGTTCTTAATTCTTCTACATCTTAATTGTACTTTTTTTTCTAGCAAAATATCAAAACTGTGTCTCCATATCTTTGTGGAGATTCTAAATTATCACTTAACTAATTACTTAAAACTCCCGACTTGTTAAAATTTTCATAAATTAAGTTTGTTATCTACTTGCATATGACATTCTGCGCGCCTAGATAACGGGTTTTGGTTTATACCAGATTATCGAATTGATTTCAATACTTGAGTGAAAGTACTAAATCAATGTAACTGCAAATAAACCATCAATATACATTCGCAAATGTAGCTTAAATAATAACACCTCGTAAAACTGTACAATCCAAAGATCATCCGAGTTCGAGGTATCTATTTTTAACTGATGCGAAATGTGAAATTTTCATAGTAATGACTAGCGGCTTGTTAAGAGGATATAGTAAGTCAGCTCAAATTCTAATTTCGCCCCCACTTCCCCGCGCGTCGTATGCTATGTACCGATATGTTTGTAATCACTCATACTGTAAGTAGAAAGGTCGTTAGACACTTATTTCATTAGGTTTATCATATTTATGCCTGTTTCTTAACGCCAAGCCAGCCGCTTCTTATTTTTATCACGGTTATTTCCCATTTTAATTTTATGTCGTACTGTTGCGTAATGTATATTCTGATCGTAAGCGACACAACTTCTCCCTTCAAAAGCCTAAGCGATACTAACGGGGCGACAGAATTCAAGCTCAAGACGCCGATAGTTTAGGTAATTTCTTTTTACAGTGAAAATAATGGTATTTTAAAAAAAGTAAATAACATAAACACTGCTTTATAGTTAGTTCAGTTAGTATGCAAAGTTTCATGATCTTATTTAAAGTATTTTATGAATAACAGCGGTTTATTGTTTATTTTGGAGGTAACTTTGGATTTTTTTTCTATCGAGAAAATTTTACGAAGTCGTGTTTTCGTCTAACATAATCACTAACATTAATCCTCAACTTTACCATATATTTATTTCAAAATTAATGCTGCAATATTTTCGGCATAACGAAGGATCTTGCTAAGCCATTTGACATTATATTTCCCCTTAAGGGCTAGAACAGATAAGTTCACGTAGACGTTTAAATCATAGTGTTTCACCCGTCAGATGTGTTAGTGATATCATTACCAATATTTCTGATCTAACTTTCTGTAAGTTTCACACTTTTTAATTTAAGAATATGACATAATATAATTTTTTTCTTTGAAAATAGCAAGCATACCGCAATTTTGTTAAATTATATAACTTTTTGCATGTCATTTACTTCTGATTTCTTTGATTCATCCATAACAGTCTTATCATAAGTCCCCCTGCTGAACGAAAGTCTCCCTCATAAATATTGTCATAGGGCAGGGATGGCGAACCAATGAGTAGTTACGATGTACCAGTTCTGGCTCACTTGTAGAGAGTTGTACAAGTACGACGTTCGTCGATTCACGATCCTAAAAAAAAAAAAAAAAAAAAAAAAATCCATTTTTGCGTAGGATGTACGGTTCCGGAGATGTGCAGATCAATTAACTCTTATCTAATTGATATCCGCTTCGAGCCTCAACCGTCATTAGCGCTCCATTGTCCTTATCTACTTATCTATTGTTGATTGACTACCGTCATTATCTATTATTCGTCGGCGTGTGGGTCGGCTTATGCTATTGTATTATACTCCTTTGTTCCTATCTACACTAATCTGACTCATTAATAAAACACATTACCCAATTTTGTTAAAAGTTTTATTTATAAAATACAAAATCTTATTACTTATTATCTATAAAATAGGAGCGAAACATCTCATCCACTAAAATATCGTTGTACAATGTGTTCCCTGTAAATATACTCGTAAAACTATGCATTGAACATCCCTGAAACTTATATAGCAAATACATTAAGCAATATTCGCCACAAACTGAAGTCCACTCATTCTGAATCCTATCAACATTCCAGTTCCATCTTTTACAATTTCTTTTAAAAAACTCTAGATGATATCGTACAGGTGCCCGTCCGAATGAATCAAAATATTGACCGACGTCATTCGTATCGATATATAAAGCTACCCAATGTGACCCTGGTTTATCATCTGTATCCAAATTGCATATTATATACGTTGGTACGTGGGTGTACATGGGTAGTTTATTGGCAGCATAAACATTATTTTCTAGAGTGGGGTGAATCTTTTTCAGATGTTGTTGTACATCTAGTGTATCCATAATATTACTGCTATTAGTAGATTATTACAGTACCAATCTACTCAATGACTAATATAGGAGTGATCAATTATAGTGATTTCTAAATATTAAATTACATCCTTTGTGTTATACAAATCGTATTTGAGTCACCAATACACTGAACAAGACACGACAGGAAGGACGTAGGAATGTAGAGATAAGCAACAGAATATAAGGTAAGCTTGTTGACGCATAAAGATACTATCAATTCTACTGCAGAAATTCTTTAGATTAGAATTATTACTCACTGGTACTATATAAGACCAAGCAACTGCAGTCATGGAGTTAGTGTATGGTCGTTTGACCGCAGTGGATCTATCAATACTACGTTTGTGTTACTTCAACGCATCAAAGGCCATGGATGTAAGTGTTTATTCTATTGACAAACTTACTTTTCTTTCTGTTATTTTCTTACGTGTGTATGATTTAGTGTTAACAAATTATATTTAAATATTATGTGTGTGTATATGGTTAAGCCGTGGTAGCTCAGATGGTTAGCGCAAAATGTAAAATTCACAGTACGCGACCCGGGTTCGATCCCCGCCGGCACCAATTAAATTGTTAATTACAATTTTAAGTGCTGATTTACCACGTGCTCAGCGTAGCCCTAAAACCCTCTCAGAAATGAGAGGAGGCCTATGTTCAGCAGTGGACTTTAATAGGTTGTAACTTTAGCTTTTTTAACTTTTATGATTAAGTGTTAACAAATTGATATTAACATGATAACTGTGTTGTTGCAGAAATCATTGAGCTTCGATGAAAATACCTATAAACAGTATTACTACTCGCCACTCTCCCCTCAAGAAGAGGGTGATGACATCGTCATTAATAATAACACATGCGATGGTGGAAAAAGAAAATCGCAATCGATTGATCATTTTTTTGAAGCTGAATCAAAAATAAAAAAGAGGAAGCTGTTATCATCAACCGTAGCACGAGCCGCTAGAGATGGTGTATCATACATTTCTACTAATTCTGACGACGGAGACCAAGCGACGCATCTCATCAAAATTGAAATGTACGATATGAAGAAGCTATCCAAGATTCCAACTACTGATCATTGGAAACATGCTTCCACGAGGATTAAATATTACGTAAAGACTAATAAGGATAGCATCTACGACAACACAAACGCCCTCGTATACAATATTACAAAGACAATAGCAGAAAGTGAAAAAGTTAAAAAATACTTTTTTAACAATGACAGTCATTAGCTGATCATTAGTGAATGTGATTCTGTTTACTTAAATTACAGGAAGACAAGAGCTGAAGAAAGAGATGAGTGTGGCATACGTGTACAGAACACATCATTGAAGAACAAAACTACAACACTGAGTGGAGATGAAAACGAGAAGAATATGCAGTACTCAAGAGCTGAATATCCATTCTTCAGTTCAAAATCTAGCCGGTTGCTCAGTTTCGAAAACTGGCCTCTCGTTATGCGACAGAAACCTGAAGATCTTGCAGAAGCCGGTTTCTTTTATACTGGCCATGCAGACAGGACCAAGTGTTTCCATTGTGGTGGTGGCTTAAAAGATTGGGAAGATGATGATGATCCTTGGCAGCAGCATGTTCAGTGGTTTAGTCAGTGTGCTTATGTAAAATTTAAACTCGAACAGAGTTTTGTATTACATTAAATAGAATATTTATAAAGAAATAAAAAAATAATATATGGCATACAATTTGTTTTATTTAATTTTATAATGTTTCACATAGTTACATACACACAAAATGCATTACACATAACTCATAAAATCTAACACACAACACATATTATAACCTTAACTACTATAGTCTACAGTAACATTTCTGTTTTTATCTATCTCAATAATATTATCAAACTCAGCATAAACTATACAGTTAATTGTTTGTATTAGTGAGGATTCAAATCGTACTTCTAATCTTACACTACCATGCTTTATGAGATTCCAATGAGCTGATGAGTTGGCTGATAAATCAGGAGTTAAGTCAAATGCTAATAGACAGTAACCTTTGGCATACTGTTCACAAGAGATTCCATTTCCTTCATTAAGAAAGTGAATACCAGTTCCCGAGAATAGAGTATGATATGCTGATGTAAATATGCTATTATTAAAAGATGGTTGCAAAGCTTTTGAAGGTATTTGTTGACCATCAATATATAAGCTGAAAGAATTAATACCATAGTTTTCAAAGTTAAATGGATTTTTAGTAAGGGAACCATTAAATGCAGAATTGTTCACAAATCCAATTATACATCTTTTGGGTACCTGCCCTAAAAATATATTATCAAGAGTTTTTCCTTGAACACCCGATGGAATTGTTAAAACTTTTACTTCAGCTCGAGTAATAGGATATTTAGCAGTGGTAGAAGCTAAAACTTTTTGATGTGCGAGTAATACACTTGGATTAATTCGTGCTCGTCGAACAATAAGAGTTGCATCCGTAATGCAAACTTTAAACTTTACATCGTTTGACCCAGCAATTAAATTAAAGCTCTCTCTAGATCGAACCAATTTAACACTCATTTCAACACCATTAATTAAAAATTTATCTTGGTTGAAAATGTTACCGTGAAGATAACCAATCATTTCTATTTCCTTACTTTCACTAATCGATTCCTGTCTTTTAACAAATCCTATGTTTTTACAATCCGTAGAATCCATTTTTCCTGCTGTATCATCATACCAAAGACTACAAGTAAGATGAGATTGTTTAGCAGCAGGAGCATAGTTTAAAAGGGTTTCCATGTATGCTCGATATGCATAGGTATTATTAGGTGGTGATACAAGTTTTTGGTTTAAATAAACATCAAGTTGACTAAAAAGTGAATGCAGCCAATTATTTACAGGTGCTACTATTGTAGTAGATATCAAGTTAGTTGAATCTTGATTTAATACTTTTGCCTTTATGTAGAGTAATGTATGAGACAAATCTATGTAGTCATCGCCTGTCCCAGGAACTTGAAACTCGATAGGTCCATCATCACCAAGAGATGAAATTGGTTTATAATGAATCCACAATCCATTTTCAATGCTAGTTTGTGTAGACGGTAGTGCAAACAAATCCAATTCTGACTTAACGCACTCGCAAGAATGATTATGAAGGAAAGACATATTTAATTTGAAAATATATCTTTGTTATTTTTTGGTTTTAGACCAAGTTTTTTCGCAGCTTTCACTTTAGCAGTTAATGGTGGAATGAACGAGGTCAATCGTTTTCTTTTAGTTTTATACCCAGATCCTGTCATGTTAAATTGATCAATTTTCTCATCAGCCTTTCGTTTTAAATTCGTACTAACTTGCTTTAGACGATCTTTTATTGAGGCTTCCATAGGACGCGCTTGAACCATATCCGATAAAAGTCCTACTCCAGCGCTTAATGCCTCCTTACCAATCACTCGAGCACCACTTGAAAGTAAAGGTAAAACTGATCTAAATAACCCCCCTAAGAAGCTCCCAATACCATGACCGCGTTGGTATGGTGCACCCTTATAAATTACTCCAACTCCTGACCCAGCTTGATGTGTATAATAATTTTCATATGGACATTTATGATGATCACGAAGGGAATTCATTATTATAATTTTCGGAAATGTAGTTTAATACACACGGTTCCAAACTGGAATGGTATTTTTTGTCCTGTGCTCGATCTTATAACTATTTCCAGCGTATCGAACTCTCTTCGCATAACAGGTAAGTAGTGAGGTTGAGAGAAAACGTGCATTTTATTTGCACCATAAATGTATTTTGTAGGATCTAATGAAATGACTCTTAGTAAAGGAGTCATAACATCACCCACAATCTGAGGATCGATAATGTCACAATATAGAAAGAGTTGAGATGGTAACCCTAAGTGTAAATTAGCAGGACACTTTCCAAAATTTCTCTCTAGGAGATTTTTATTTGGTTCATAACCTAGTTGTAAACTTAATTTGGGTGATAATGTTACGGATGTTATATTTTTATCCAAAACAGAAATAGACACAAATTTTGTTATTTCATCATAGCGAAATTTCAAGTTCTCTCCGATACCATTTAACACTCTTAAAATATGCTCAACGTTATCATAGTTGGTAGCTGGAATAGGTTTTTTGTAGTACACTGTGGATGGTTTATCTTCATTAGGCATTAACATAGATTTTGTAATGTATATAACATTTTCATGATCTTGAACAGTAAACATGGTACATGGATATTGAAACTCGACAACTCCAACCGACCATTCACCTTCTAATTTAATAGCTTTCGGTAATTTCGTTGAAAAATTTGTGGTCTTGTTATCAGGAAAATATTCCATTGAACTATTGCTGAGCAAAGTTAAATAAAAACTTTCTTTATTCATATTTCTTTTAAACTAGAAGCTAAAATCCAACTGTTAAATTTATCTGGATAACCTTTCCACTTCACTAATACTTCTTTTCTGTTACCTGAGTAACGAGTGTCAATTATTTTATCTATTTTATATTGTGAGGTGGGGTTGTAAGTGATTTTCTGTAATTCTCTTTCATAAAAAGTACCAACTATTGGTTCATTTTGTAAATCTGTTATTGTATAAACAACCCATGGAGATCTATCAATTATTGAAGATATAATAAATATTTCATCACTCCAATTTGATTCATATCCTTTTTGGAAAGCATGTTTATATTTAGTTATTCGAACATAATCACCCACATTGAAATTTGGTTTAGGATTTTCTAAAGAAAGTTTGTTTGACCGTCTATCATAAAGATTAGTCCAAACTGTCATAATATTGTTGGAATTTACATCACATGGGCACATCTTAATACTAGAGTGAAAGCTGTGATTGTAAGAGTATATTAAATCTTGTAAAACATCTATATATCTATAAGTATTATTATGAGTGAAATAACGCCACATTTTCATTTTTAGTGTTTCTTGAAATCGTTCAACAATACTGGCCTTAATGTCAGGATTGTTAGTGGTATAGTAATTAATCTTTTTGGATTTAAAGTATTTTTGTACATCTTTTGAAACAAATTCTGTACCTTTATCAGATTGTATGTGAGTAGGTGTTAAATTACTTTCAGTAAATATACTTTCAAAACATTCTTTAGTTGTTTCTGAGTTTTTCTTTTTCATTGGTCTTGCAAAAGCATATTTACTAAATACATCAATAACACAAAGTATATACTTGAAACCATCATTATATTGAGAATAAGTTCGCATATCACTTAAATCAGCTTGCCACAGTTCATTAATATTTGATAGAATGTACCTATTACGCGGGAATTTTTTTCGAATGGGTTTATGTAATGTGTATGTTTCTTGTGATTTTAACCATTCCTTTACTTGCTTTTTATTCATTTTAGACTTCATGGCTTTTGATAATTTATCAATACTACCAAAACCAGCGGGATTAGATGGATCATAATAAATCCTGTTAATTTCTTCTAGTACGGGGTCCATTTTTCCCACTCAAGCCTTTTACGTATTTTAGTTGTAGACTTTTTATCTCTACTGCTCGGTGTAGAAAACTCTTGAAATTCAATCTCAGAGGGTTTGTTCAGATCTTTTGCTTGAAGTTGGTTAATAAACTCACATCTCTTTGGATTTCCAATATAAGTAAGTGGTACTTTAATATCTTTTAATGCTTCAGCAAATCTATCCCAACCTACTGGATCACTTCTTTTTAAGGGTCTTAGTGAATCATTTATTAAATCAACAATATTACTTCCAGGAATTTTTTCATTATCAATTGTGACTGTACCTTCATTATCCCAATGTATTTTACCTCTACTTGTTTCAACTAAGTTTAATAATAACTGTCCTTTTTTATTATAAGTTTTTGGTATTAAAGTGAGTATTTGAGCTGGTGTGTAAAGTGGATTTTCAACATTTTCTTTACTTTTGATGGATCGATTCTCCTCCAACAAAGATTCAGCATCAACTGAAGTTTTTAGATCTCTATCTTTATTTTTAAAACCAATTTTAGACTCGTTTGAATCTTCATTAGATGTATCAGAATAAATTGGTAATCTGAGTGGTTGACGATCCTCTTCGGTAAAATGAAGGTATCTTTGCAGTGTTTGTAAATATAACATCCATTTCTTTCGGTCTTCCGTCTTACTATTCATAATATTTTGCATTTCGATATCTAATCGAGATAAACTACTACTCGTATTAACCTTATTTTCTTGTTTTAATTTTTCAATCAATCCAGGTTCGATAAGTATCATTTTCTTTGCATTTTCCATGTTAACTGGCTAGTCCACTCACTAATCCACTCAATATTGCACCTAATATTATTGGTAAGAAAGCCCCTCCTTTTTGTATAATTATATTTTTTCTTAGTTTATGTTTACACTTACGCACTAGTTGACGGAGTATATTTTTGTGTTTATTCAATTTTTGTTTATCTTGATCTTTAATAGGTACTTTTCCTTGTAAAACGTTATGAATACACTCACAAATACAGTTAATTTCTTCTTCATCACACGTTTTAAGTAATGCTCTTTGATATTTTGGTTTAAGCGTATGCAAAGCGTTTAGCAAATGTTTATGCGTTGTGAGTCGACGATGCATCATTTAGCAATGATTTGAAATGTTTGATTCTTGGTGTATTTAAACTCTTTTGTGGGGACGTAGACTGTGCAGAAACCATTAAATGGGAAGACATTTGTCTTGATACGACAAAAATCATTGGTATTCTGTTTTAAATCTACCATTAAATATCCATGCGCCTCTAGAGTTGCATCCCTGTAGGCATCTTCAATAAATTTTGGGTTATCTGGTGACACTTGTCGTGCTAAATATCTTATTTGAGTTTTATCTCGAGGGTTTTTAAAATATATTATATAACTTGAGTTTAAGGATATGTCTCTTTGCCCTTTACCCTGATGAAATAAATTTTGTGTTAAATAAAATACACTAAGATTCCTGTGATGACTACCTTTTGTAAATATATCCACAATTCTTCCATCGGACTCTCTCATTAGATCATCAATAATAACAAGATGTGGGTTTTCACCGTCAAACATATTAACATTTGGAATTCCTTGATGGTAGTTAACATTTGGTAAATTATATAAAGGTTGCATTTCATCAAAGCACCATGTGATCTGATTAAAATCACAATTACATATTTCTGTAACTGATTTTATGAAATTTGTTACAAAATTTGACTTCCCACATCCACTTGGCCCCGCCACAATAGCAGTAAACGGATGGATAAAGTGAAACATTATACACGTCTAAAGTTCTAAGGGGTGAAATAAAAAATGAAAGTGTTGGTGTTAACAATTAATATATATTGCAAACATTATATAAAACAGAATGATCTGTATATTATTTCTAACACAATTAGTACATCATAATTTTACAATCAACTCAATCTCAAATAAATGCACACACACACACACACACACACGCAAATATAAACAACAATTAACTTAAATTATTTACAATAAAACAACGATTAAATATGTAATAAACTCTACGTCATATTATACTATTATCATTATTTTACAATCAATACAAATTTTATTTACATGCAGACATAAAATTAAAAACTATCAACACTTACATAACGCAGTTTATAATGACCCCAAGCTAATGTTTCAATATTATTATCTAAAATATGCCTCTTTGTGTCATTATATGATAAACCAATCTTATTTAATTTTTGTGTAAAAATTGTGTGTTTAATTGATTTAAATCTAAGCATACTATAATATTGCACTTTTTTATTAAATAGAGAAGACTTATAATTATCCATGGTCATCTTTTTAGTGATACATTTATTTACGCCTTTTGCCTTGGCTATAGTCTTATTCTCTAAGTTAAAAGCGTACATTTTGGATCGTAAACCCACAAATTCTTTCATGATTTTACCATTATTTTCATCTTTAAAAAAACCTAATTTCTTTTTATTTAATTTTGGATATTCAAAAATATTATTTGCATCATAAGCTGAGGTATCAAAGTATGATGAAAGGTCAGGTTTTATATCAGAGTAAAAATCATCTGTAAATATATGATATATTAAACTATCCGTATCTGTATACAATAATTTGATTTTACTAAACTTTTTAACCATATAGTTATAATGAAAATCATACATTAATGTTTTTGAAATATCTAAAATGCAAAACCCTAAATAAATTGGTTTGTTATATATTAACTTTGTTTTTCGCAACTGAACCGCAACTAGGTTTTCCGAAAATACTGAAAGACTATGAAATTGTGGTTTAGCGATTAGATCTTGAGCACCTAAAGCTTTGCCCTGGTTCTCCCAGTGTGTAACTAATTTTATGTTAACCCTTTTTTCAATATTCTCCATAGTCTTTCCGAAGACTGAATTATTCATTAATTTATAAAAATCTTTTTCGAAATCTGATTTTGCTAACGTTCTTAATTTTGTGTTTAGATCTATGTACATCTTCAACCAGCGAGACTGTTTAAATTTTAAAACTCTATGAATTTTAGTTAATTTAACCCCCATTTCTATGCACTGCTTTAAATTTCTGTAATGAATTACATATTTATCTTTATTATTTAAAAGGGATAACTTCGACTTCACCATCACAAAAGTTTAACGCGTGAACAATAAAATGAGCATCATAGTGACTAAGGTTGTGTAAAAATATTGGTATATAACGAGGTTTTCTGAACTTCGAGCTACATGATTCGTGAGCAACACCTATAAAACTACCGGTGTACCAATCAAAATCATAAAAATGTTCTGCTAACTCTGTTTCACAAATATGACAAATGGTTGCATTTGAAATTTGGTTTTTGTCTTCATTTGTTAGCGGAAGTGGAGGATATTTTTGAAGTATATTTATTTCTTTGAGATTGTTAGATAAACTTTCCATAAACACTTGTGCACAGTTGGGTCCGCAATACGTTACATATTTTGATAATTTATCATCATATGAACATTTAATATAATAACCAAAACTATGTACTTCATGTTTCTGAATATTGTGTGTGAAAGGTTTGGAAGGATCGTTAGAACATGATTCTATTGGTTTTAAAAATGCTTCAAAATCAGCATAAACTACGAATGGTATCTTCAACTTTTTTCATAACTATCAAATTTAATTTTATCATTTGAAATAGGTTGACCAAACCAATTCTTTTTTTTTTAAAGTTTCACTGTTTGGTAATTCTGTACAAATGTGGGCACAATCGTATTGTTCATGGTTATTTAAACTTTCCTTAGATGGAAAGTGAAGTAGACATGCTTCGCAAATGTACATGATGTGACCGTCTTTTGAAATTTGTTTACTAACTAACCGCGATAAATTTTTTATGTAACAATAATGATTTTTTGTATCCTTGGAAAAAAATAATAAATTGATATGTCTACCTTTACGACACTTTGTTAAAAATAATGGACCTACTATAGAATTACATCGTTTTTCTTTATTATATTCTAACCCAAAAACATTAATACTAATATTTAATTTCTCTACTTTTGCTATGTCAGAAATTTTAACTGGAAAGGAAATACCGTCAAATTTAAGTTTATTTGCATGTTTAACGTACGATGATACACGATCCGCGTTTTTGTTTACGGGATATAACGCCGAGAGTAACGCCCATTTAAAACAAAAATAATCCTTGCTTTTTACATTTATAACAGCCTTTTTTAATTTTATGTCACGAGGAAGATCTATGTATGAAGTACCGCGTAGGGGGTTAAATTTATTAACATTCATGTCTATAGATTTTATGTTTTTTAGACTCCATCCACTATCTTTTTTTTCAAATGCACTAATTTTAGTAGTAATTGTATCATTTAAAGATGAAAAAAAAAATATTTAAGTCATCTCCTTGACAAATAATATAGTTAAGCGTTTGAAAATCGAACGTATCATGAATATCTTTAGTTTGTTGAACAAAATCAGCATGCAATATGAAGTTTACTTTAAAAATTATGTGTTGATGAATACACTCTTGTATTAAAAATAAAATATCATCTTTAATAGAATTTAAAAATAGTTCAGGAGTTTCAAAATTTACCAATGTCGAACTATCTACTCTACTCTTGATTTTATAAATTAAAATCCTATTTCCAAAAGCAGATTCAATAACACTAACGTTTGATAAAGAATTATGTGAATTTAAAAGATTATTTTTGTGAACATTACTTTTAAAATGATTAGCTAAATACCGTTTCTTGATAAATATATGACACGTTAGACATTCCACTTGATCATCGTTACTGATACTGTTCCCTGCAGAGGTAGGCGCTTCTGCTTCCGTTGTTGGTTTTTTGATGATCTTGGGTTCTTTGCTGCTCGTTCGCTTCGTTCCTCTTCCAAGTTGTAGTGGTTGACTACTAAAATGTTTAAATTTATTAAAAACTGTACAAGACATTGTGTAAATTATGATCGAAATGAATGTTTATTTTACTTACTTAAACTGTGTTTCAACCATCGCACAGTGATTATACAACTCATCATCATACGATGAATCGAACAGTTGATCCTTCTCCATTTCATCACAAACTTTAGACAACTCCTGATTTAATTCGCTGTTGAATAGTTCCGTATTCTCTTCCATGGTTGTGGAGAAGAAAGCACTGGTGCACACTTCACTGAAGTTTGCCATCCTTATAGTAAAGAAGAAAATAGGTAGCAGAGTAAGTAACAGTTCAGTGTTGGTAGACCAACTGATACCCAAATTTCAAATAATGTCCGATATTTAAGTCTAACAAAGGATTAGAAATAGAATATAATGAGTACACGGAAGTAATTTAAGTAAACAGAATCACATTCACTAATGATCAGCTAATGACTGTCATTGTTAAAAAAGTATTTTTTAACTTTTTCACTTTCTGCTATTGTCTTTGTAATATTGTATACGAGGGCGTTTGTGTTGTCGTAGATGCTATCCTTATTAGTCTTTACGTAATATTTAATCCTCGTGGAAGCATGTTTCCAATGATCAGTAGTTGGAATCTTGGATAGCTTCTTCATATCGTACATTTCAATTTTGATGAGATGCGTCGCTTGGTCTCCGTCGTCAGAATTAGTAGAAATGTATGATACACCATCTCTAGCGGCTCGTGCTACGGTTGATGATAACAGCTTCCTCTTTTTTATTTTTGATTCAGCTTCAAAAAAATGATCAATCGATTGCGATTTTCTTTTTCCACCATCGCATGTGTTATTATTAATGACGATGTCATCACTCTCTTCTTGAGGGGAGAGTGGCGAGTAGTAATACTGTTTATAGGTATTTTCATCGAAGCTCAATGATTTCTGCAACAACACAGTTATCATGTTAATATCAATTTGTTAACACTTAATCATAAAAGTTAAAAAAGCTAAAGTTACAACCTATTAAAGTCCACTGCTGAACATAGGCCTCCTCTCATTTCTGAGAGGGTTTTAGGGCTACGCTGAGCACGTGGTAAATCGGCACTTAAAATTGTAATTAACAATTTAATTGGTGCCGGCGGGGATCGAACCCGAGTCGCGTACTGTGAATTTTACATTTTGCGCTAACCATCTGAGCTACCACGGCTTAACCATATACACACACATAATATTTAAATATAATTTGTTAACACTAAATCATACACACGTAAGAAAATAACAGAAAGAAAAGTAAGTTTGTCAATAGAATAAACACTTACATCCATGGCCTTTGATGCGTTGAAGTAACACAAACATAGTATTGATAGATCCACTGCGGTCAAACGACCATACACTAACTCCATGACTGCAGTTGCTTGGTCTTATATAGAACCAGTGAGTAATAATTCTAATCTAAAGAATTTCTGCAGTAGAATTGATAGTATCTTTATGCGTCAACAAGCTTACCTTACATTCTGTTGCTTATCTCTACATTCCTACGTCCTTCCTGTCGTGTCTTGTTCAGTGTATTGGTGACTCAAATACGATTTGTATAACACAAAGGATGCAATTTAATATTTAGAAATCACTATAATTGATCACTCCTATATTAGTCATTGAGTAGATTGGTACTGTAATAATCTACTAATAGCAGTAATATTATGGATACACTAGATGTACAACAACATCTGAAAAAGATTCACCCCACTCTAGAAAATAATGTTTATGCTGCCAATAAACTACCCATGTACACCCACGTACCAACGTATATAATATGCAATTTGGATACAGATGATAAACCAGGGTCACATTGGGTAGCTTTATATATCGATACGAATGACGTCGGTCAATATTTTGATTCATTCGGACGGGCACCTGTACGATATCATCTAGAGTTTTTTAAAAGAAATTGTAAAAGATGGAACTGGAATGTTGATAGGATTCAGAATGAGTGGACTTCAGTTTGTGGCGAATATTGCTTAATGTATTTGCTATATAAGTTTCAGGGATGTTCAATGCATAGTTTTACGAGTATATTTACAGGGAACACAATGTACAACGATATTTTAGTGGATGAGATGTTTCGCTCCTATTTTATAGATAATAAGTAATAAGATTTTGTATTTTATAAATAAAACTTTTAACAAAATTGGGTAATGTGTTTTATTAATGAGTCAGATTAGTGTAGATAGGAACAAAGGAGTATAATACAATAGCATAAGCCGACCCACACGCCGACGAATAATAGATAATGACGGTAGTCAATCAACAATAGATAAGTAGATAAGGACAATGGAGCGCTAATGACGGTTGAGGCTCGAAGCGGATATCAATTAGATAAGAGTTAATTGATCTGCACATCTCCGGAACCGTACATCCTACGCAAAAATGGATTTTTTTTTTTTTTTTTTTTTTTTTTTTAGGATCGTGAATCGACGAACGTCGTACTTGTACAACTCTCTACAAGTGAGCCAGAACTGGTACATCGTAACTACTCCAATGGCACGCGTGCCATCGATGACACGCGGCACATCGGTGGCGTGCACAATATTTTGGGCACGCCACCGATCACAAAGTTCACTTTGAAGTATTTATTATATTACGAACGAACGCGAGTGATCCTAGTTACATCGTGGACTACCATTGCTAACGGCGCATAGTTCACTTCATCATCATCATAATCATTACAGCTCTTTAATTTAAAAATGCATTTGTGTTATATTTAAAATTTTACACCCCCAATATAGGTAAGTTATTTGTCATGTAAACTGCAACAACAGAACTCACTGATGTTATTTTAATATGAATTACGCGTATAACTGAAACATTTATTATTATACATTGCAAAATGTATTTTGCAATGTATAATAATAAATGTCTCAATTCAAAACTCTTCATTTATTGTTTGTAGTAAATAAAGAGTTTTGAGTCGATAGTATTTAGTATCTACCGTTATTTTCCCAATAATCACGAAGTCAAAATTATTTTACGGCACGTCTATTACTAATTAAACATTTCTTTAGAAAAATGGCGCGTTCATAAAGGCTTGCCAGCCCTGTCCTAGGGTATCCCTAACATAGTTTCCAGGTGGAATGCAACCGAAGCTTTTATTATTTTGAGCTCTTATCCAGAAGATACTGCTGCTCATTCGTGTTTTAATTTCTCATCTTACGATAGTGTATGCACGGCTGAGAAGGAAGTCTCCTTCTGATTAGAGATAGTAACAGGTCAAAATGTATTTTTTTTAATCTGTTACACTTCGACAGCTCAGTACACAGAACACCTTCTGTCCCTATGTTTACGAGCGTGCGTACACCCAACTGTGCGCCGACTGTTGTTAAACAAATCGAGTCGTGCCACTTTCAGTCCGCTGACTCACGGCGTCTAGTTGCTTGATCTACGCGGCCGGGTTGTAAGTTATAATTGGGCGCTGAGTTGCTGTAATTACTTTCGTCTACAGGAGTATTATATTTGGATCGCTTTTTGTCTTAGACTTTTTAGTTAAAGAAAGATTGGGCTTGTGCATTGCATCATATTGGAAGAACTCGAATAAGCGCTATAAGAAGTTTTTGTGTTGTGATTAGACGTTATTTTTAGTACGTATTCCAATAATTTATTATTGTAGCGTGTTAGTTAAAATAGGTAACACGTGTACAAAAAATATGCCTATTTAATAATTTCTTATATTTACGTGAACACTATACATTGATTAAAACTACTTTTACGGATTTTATTGCGTTTAATATATATGATTTTTCTAATTCCCGACGTTTCGGGTGCTTTCCAGCATCCATGGCCCCGGGGCCTGACGTCCCGATATCAGTGTTAACCCGGAGTACTTTCAGCTTTTTAATTGTTTATGGTCCGATCTATGCAGAATGAACTTACTGTGTCTTGAAGTCTTGAGTGGTATGCTTCGATTTAGTTTTAATTTTATTAATTACAGGGTCCCAAGCAGGTGTAAGTAGTAGTAGGTAGTATCCAGCCTTATTATCTATTGAAATTAGGATGTTTTTTAATTTCAGTAGCCTCACGTATAATCCTTGGTAGGAGTCGATGTTCTTTCACGGGGATTTTTGGTCTATCAAATCTGATGTAATGGTTGGGGCCGCCTAAGATATAGTCACTAACTCATATATATATATATATATATATATATATATATATATATATATATATATATATCAAACGCGATAAAATCCGTAAAAGTAGTTTTAATAAATATGCCCATTGTTGACCTTTTATAAATTATAACAACTTTTTTTAATATTGATTTTAATGTTATTATCCTCCCGCACGATTATGAACTTAGTTACAATTTTTGAATATGTGGGCACCACTTGGGGGGATAACAACCCAGGACCTAACGCTCGATCGTCGAGCATTCTGTGCGTGTTTATATTACAAACCAATGTTTTTATATTTTTCTTAAAGCTAATTTTATTTATGACTTCTTGTTCATTATACTTCGGCAATATATTCATCATCGTCATCATTACAGCACTTCACAAGCCCGCTGCTGAACATAGGTCTCGCCCAAGGAGTACCATAAAGCACAGTCCTGAAACGAAAACCTAAATAATGTTTCCATGTGCAAAAGACGTGGTTCTTCACTGCTTGCTGTGTGAGGAAGCTCAAGGTCGCTCAGCGAATTATGAAGAGGGTTATGCTCGGAGTTTCTCTGTCTTATAAACTTAGAAATGAGGATATTTGCAGTAGAACCAGAGTGACTGATTAGCCCAGCGGATTGGTAAGCTGAAG
Source organism: Parnassius smintheus behrii (assembly GCA_036936625.1). Classification (NCBI taxonomy): domain Eukaryota; kingdom Metazoa; phylum Arthropoda; class Insecta; order Lepidoptera; family Papilionidae; genus Parnassius; species Parnassius smintheus. The sequence continues at coordinate 24,062,686 of JAUPFT010000028.1, forward strand.
CGGTAATGGGCCGTCCATGTAGTTGGAAGAACCAACAACAGATGAGAAAGAAAGGTTTTTGAGTGGCAGCTTTGTACCGGTAGGAGAAGTGTAGGGCGACCCCACTAGATGGAGTGACGACCTGGTAAGACATGTGGCAAGTAGATGGATGGCAGCAGGTGGCTCAGGACCGGCAACATATTGTAGTGACATTATTCAATATATATCAGTTTTAATTAAAAACCACTTAAGTATATAAAGTTAAAAATTTCACGTAATAAGCGCCCATCGATCACACCCAAGTCTACATTTAAAATATCGTCATGTACATTTATTGTTAAGTACTACAATAAACTTCCACGCCTGTCACTCAGATGATTAGCCAGAGTCTATGGACTTCCATTTGGCACAATCCAGACACACCTTTTTTATATAGGATAGGGTGACAAACGAGCACACAGTCCACCTGATGGTAAGTGGTTGCTGTGGCCCATAGGCATCTACATCTATCCTCGATTACGAATCAAAATGCAGATGCGTTGTCACCGTGAGGATTAAGATGGAATGCCTCGTTTCCAGTAAAAAGGGTCTCCGGTTCTCTACACTCACCATACGAAATACAGCAGCATTAAGCCACTATTTCACGCTGGTATTCTGTGCGAGCGTGGTCCTTCCCCGGTCGAGCCGAACCTTTCGTGCTACAACTATACTACTAATATAACTGCAGCATGGCTCTACCACGTATAAAACACACCTCTTCCGATTATTTTACATACATAATATATATACATATAATGCTCGTCGGTTAAAGATATTAGGCTTGTCATAAATAAGTATATCGCCAATTAGTTCGTTACACTTCCGTCTATTGCGTCCCTCACCGACTCTACCACTCACTTGTGCAGCAAAAGTTTTCATTGACACTATTTCCTCATTCATTCTTTCAACCAATCCAAGCTACCAAAACTTTCCTTTTTAAATCCTTATCTAAAGATCTTTCAAACCGCACTTTTCTCTTGTTAAGGATACATAGGCTTATGACTTTTTTAAGGCAGTGAGTATAACTAAATAGAAGATAATTGAATAGGATACAAATTAGTTTATATTATATTTTTCAAATTTTAGTGAAATGTATTGTGCTATTTTTCTGAATTGTCCTTCTATATTCGTGAATTTTTCATAAATACAATTTTCGCTCGCTATTATTCCATAACTGAATAAAAAAAAACACTATATTATAATGCTTCAGAGCTGGAGAACCTATTATATGCAGATAAAAGTACTTTCATCTTAACTATTCACTCAAATATAATAATTATTATGGTACATTAATTTACAATAAAACATTTCTGTGCCTTCGAAGTTATTTTAAATGGCCTCGATTAACACCCGGAAATTTCTTTGTAAAGAATGGCATAAAAAGCATAATAAAATTTATTTAATTAAAGCGAAAAAAGTTGCCATCATGCGTACAAATCCGCCCACAGAGGTCTCGTCTCGCTTTCATGTCATTTTAATGAGTTTTTAAGTAGAACCTTGTAATATGTGTCGCCGGGTGATTTTAATGATCCGGCACACTGAAAGTTTGTTTATGTCAAAAAATGGGAGATCGTCGTTTTTCATTAAATAACGTTGACGTCTTTTACATTGACCCGAAGCTTAGGCTTTATCGTATTTGCACGAGCCGTGGACTCCGATCTTAAATCCAAGCTATTACAGATCAGTCTATTATCTAAATTTGGTCCAGTTGTTTTACTCACAGAATTCATAAAATATCTTTGACATTCGGAACTTTTTTCGATGTTATTGCATTTAATAATGGAAAGGTGCTATGTCCTTTTCAATTTATACGTGGTAGAGCCATGCTACAGTTATATTAGTAGTATAGTTATAGCACGAATGGGTCGGCTCGACCGGGGAAGGACCACGCTCTCACAGAATACCAGCGTGAAATAGTAGCTTAATGCTGCTGTATTTCGTATGGTGAGTGTAGAGAACCGGAGACCCTTTTTACTGGAAACGAGGCATTCCATCTTAGTCCTCACGGGTGACAACGCATCTGCATTTTGATTCGTAATCGAGGATAGATGTAGATGTCTATGGGCCACAGTAACCACTTACCATCAGGTGGACTGTGTGCTCGTTTGTCACCCTATCCTATAAAAAAAAATTATGTGTGCAGTACTAAATAATTTTCGCGTAAACTTCTTGCTTCCAAATGCTTATGGTGTACTTTGTTAATGTTATTATTACGCTGGTGAATAATAATGCTTATTCCACTTGCTCTATATAACCGATGGTTTGACTGTTAGTGATCGTGTAACTTCCAACAGGCGTTCTAGATAAGCAAGTACCCAATATATATAATATATTTAGGTTTAATGATAATTTTTGTTTTTTTTTTACCATACGTGCCTTTTTTGAATGTATCAAAAAAGGCACGTATGGTAATTCATAATGCTGTGTTAGTCCCTACTTTAATGTATGGTAGTGAAAGCTGGGTGTGGCAGAAGAAGCACGAAAGTAGAATAAATGCTGTAGAAATGCGGTCTTTAAGGAGTATGCTAGGGTTGAATCTGAATGACAGGGTGAGAAATTGCGTGATAAGAGATAAATGTGGAATGCAAGATGATGTTGTGACCAGGATTAAGAAAGGAATGCTTCGGTGGTTTGGTCATGTAGAAAGAATGGATGAGGAAAGAGTGACAAAGCAAATTTATATGGCAGATGTGAACGGCAGAGTCGGGAAGGGACGCCCTAGTGAAAAGTTTATCGAACAAATTGGCGATATTTTGAAAATGGGCTACGTTAAAAGTACCCTTAACCGACGAGCATGTATGCGTAGATATATGGATGTAAAGGAGGCGAAAGACGTATGTCAGGATCGTGTCAAATGGAAGTCCGTAGTCTCTGCCTACCCCTCTGGGTGGCAGGCGTGAGTGTTTATGTTATGTTTTTTTTATGTTTTATGTTTAATACTAAAAAAGAAAATCACAAAATTTGAATCCTGAAATATATTAATTTGTTATAAATTAATTAGTAAATATAAAATATCCAGTTCAAAGTCATTTTAGAAACAAAATATGTAATGAAATAATAATATAATGGTTTATTTTTTCATTTTATTAAGCCCTGTACCAACATCGGTTCTTTTCTGTTTTCATGTGCTTTGGTAAATATTCCTCATACTCGTGACTATTATGTTATACTTGTTACTGATTATTTATCAGTTTCCTTCTTACGGTTCTTATTATTTCATCTTCTCACCTTATTTAGTTGTCTTTTTTTTCTGATCATTAGATAGCAAAGTGTGGCCACTTTATTCCACTTTCATTATATCTATAATAATGTTCTCTCCATTTTCATTTTAAGCACTTTACAATTTCTTGCACATTATAAATATTTGTACTTGTTAGTCTCAAGATGTCCTCATTATAGACCTAGTTATCTTATAACCGCGAAAAGATAGTCATTAACTATTAAATCAATTTCTTAAATTTTTAAAATCTTGGCTTCTTTTGTGTAGCATGAGCCCCTTAGGGCGTTTTGCAATAAAAACAAATCGGCAAGTATTTTTTCTGAGAAGGTTCCGATGCTGCGGTCCGAATTAATCTCATCGGTAATTTTATTGATCAAAGCTAAGCGATAAAGCGTTTCCTTACATTTCAAGCGCCTTTTGTCTAAAGTTTCAAAGGAGACAATCATTTTTGGGCCCACTAGAAATATTAACGTCACTTAATGGTATTTACACCAAAAAAAGACACCAAATTATAATAGTAAATGGTCTATAGATTTTTCGAAAATGTAAACGGAAACAAGAAATCTGAAAAAAAATTAGTTGTTTTGACATTCGTGTTCTGATCATTGGCTAAGGTAATGTAACATTTAAAAAATTATTGTCTTAGAGATGTGCCGTGATAACTCGGAAAAAATCGACTCGAGTTGAAATTCAGGTAACTCGATTTAAACAATTCAAATTAGATGAACGAAGCTGTGTCAATATTTCACAAATTATTTTTATAATTGTTCTTCCATACAACACAATTATTATTACTACGCTTAGTAGGTAGTTATATATTATTTTTGGTATGCGTATCGACATCTTCATAAAATAATATCACTCTAACGTTATGACGTAAGTCTTAATGTTATTAATAATTTGACTATCCAAAGTATATATAATCAATTTATATCATATATAACATAAATTGATACAACAATATATACATATTACCTAATATCAATTTATTTATTACATAATATATCAATAAATTGCTCGAATTAGTAAGTCGATTTCATCACTAAATTGTAGACAAACACTGCATTGGCCGTAAGATAAAGATGCGATTCGAGTAGAGTTTTGCGACTCGAGCCACTCGGGTTAATTTACGAGTATGTATGTATATCATTCTAGTTGTACACTAGTTTTTGAGTAAATCAACTATTTACAGAAAAGTTTATCACTAGAGTTGAGATCAGCGATTACTTTAGTTAAACCATTTTTAAATATGTACCTTTATAAATAAGTAATATGTGGCAACATGAAATTAAAACTATAAATCAATATCATAAATAAAACTAAGTTCAGGTTTGTTTACAACATGCCAGATGCAAGTTTGAATTTGGATGCAACTTGTGATGTCACCCGCAGCGACTTATTATATATACAAGTAAATTAATATCTATATAGCACCCTCTGAATCTATACGATGCGCCGAGTTAACTCGGTAACTCGGTAAAATTTATTTTCTATCGATTATCGAGTTGGACAAATTCACTCGATTCACTCGAGTGAAATAAAACATAGTTGGAGTCGCATCATTATGGTAAGAACAAAATGGAGTTTTTTATTTACAAGCATTGTTAAACTCTTTCCCTATATAAAAAAGTACTCTGTGATTAAACTAATGTTTAAGAAAATATGGATATTATCAATTATCAGAAAGGTTAGCCAAATATTAATTGACACAAGTACGTATGTTTTTCTCTTTTTAGTTTTTGTGGTAAAATTCGCTAATAGAATATAAGAGTTTATTAATTTACACCTATTCTAGGTTGTGAAAATCTATTATTGTTTGTATATTTTACCTCAAACAAATACAAATAATAAACAGGTCTTAGAACCTTATTAGTTTCTTAAAAGTGACAAAGTATTAAGTTTATTTTATTAGTAAAATCTAAATTAAATAATAAATAGAATGCACAAAAGAAGTTATTATAATGTTAAAAGAAAATTAGAATCTTTGGGTCGAGGGACTTAAAAGAGTGTTTTGAAGAGCAATTCATATAACTGCATTTGTGTACAAATAGGTAACCTTATGTATTCAGCAAGTTGCTTAATACTAAATGGCTTTTTTGTTAAGCCAGACACAGATCCTGGATTTATACCAGCCATAGTAGATAGGCAATATAAATGTTACATATATTTATGTGTAAAAAATGTAGTAATTATTTGTACTAAAAGCAAATATAAAGTTTAATAATAATAGTTTCCATAAAAAAGTGTAATGGTTGTTTCTATTATGTTTCGACAGCTGTGTTGTTCACTGTGCAGAAAGGAATATTATTTTGTCATCTAGAATCAGATATACTTAATATAACAATAATATCTTTGTCTACTATGTAAGTACATGAAACCGGTAAAAATAAAATGTGAGACAACTTTTACATGGTTGAATATTACTGATGTTAATCAATAATTACTGCTTCTGTATTTGATCAGCTGGAGCTGATTAATGCTGTATAATTTATAATAATTTCTTTATTATTTAACATATGAAAAGGCAGATATAAGAAAATGCTCACAGAAATATGTAAATACAGTTTATTGACATTGAAGGCATAGTCTATCTCATATCTCTTATTATTAAAAATGTCCTTTTAATTCCTATATAATATAGAAAAAAATAATATATTGATAAGTATTATTATTTAGTTAAGATACCTTTACAATTGTCATTAACTTCTTTTCAGGTGGATCGCTTAGAACAAATCTGTATGCCGTGCAGGCTGAAAACTTGCAGAGACAAAAAGTGTATGGATATTGAAGACAACAGTCTTATATTATAATTGAAAATTCCTTCTGATTGCTTACAATATCATAAATGTACATGTTACCATCAAGTTATTTTCAAAAAACCTTCAGAAATATATCTAACACTAAAATGTTTCTACCTATGTCCGTTATAGACAAAACATCAGAAACCTTCCAACCAATTTAAATGAAAATGTTTGTGTGTGTTTGGATGGATTCCTAGATGGTTTATATTTACATTTGGACTCGGTAGATGGCACTGTTGTCGAGATCCATAAATCACCAGGGCACAGCTGAGGCGCATCGCTAGTAATAAATACATTTAAATTAAGCCTGTGTTTTTTTAATCCTTACACATGCAGTTTAAAACATCTTACTTCCTCACTATTTATCATTGTGTAATAACATAGATAAGGCATGTTAATTCCTAGTCATTTTATTATGATATATAACTACTTACTAATCAACCAAAACATTTTAAAATAATGTCTTGACCCCGCTCCTGTCTATATATGTCAGTCAATCATCAAAGTTCAAAAAATGTATTAAATTAAGTTTGTATAAAAGGGGTTATTATAGTATAAAGGAATTTATGGCTGACAATAACCTGTGGGTAAGGTGATCGCTACCAAGCTATTTCTAATTTGTTCTGTGTTGTTAATTATGACATACATGATTGTAAGCTGGCTTTTTTTAAAAGACCTACTGGGTATTTTGCTGGTTCTCTTCAAGTCAGAGGTTTTTTTCCGAACCAGTGGTAAATTAAAAAAGTGACTTTCAATAAGTATTATTTATAATCTAAATTGAATAAAAGGTTTCTGTTTCTGCACCTACTACTGTTAATAGAATACTTAAATAAATTATGATTTACAATGATAAATAGAATTACCTACATTATATTTTGCTTTTTGTAATACAATCAGTTTAAAATGTATCTTACTGTGTGTTGGTAATATCATAAATATAAATAGACATTATCCCTTAGCCATCTTGGTATTTAGAATTACACTCACAACCAATCAATACATGTCAAAGTTAGAATCCATACGACATTTGTGCATAGACAGGCACAATGTTTTGCCCGAACTAGTGAAAGGTTTTACATCGATTTTAAAATATTTGTAAATGCTGAATATACCTACAGCTTAGTTTTATATGTACTATTATTGAAGACATTATCCCTTAGCCATCTTGGTATTTAGAATTACACTCACAACCAATCAATACATGTCAAAGTTAGAATCCATACGACATTTGTGCATAAACAGGCACTATGTTTTGCCCGAACTAGTGAAAGGTTTTACATCGATTTTAAAATATTTATAAATGCTGAATATACCTACAGCTTAGTTTTATATGTACTATTATTCAATTGTCCACTATTTTAACTTATAATACCGATGAATACTACTAGAAAATCGCTTTCAGTTTGTTTTTAGGTTATTGTTAGATTCATATTTTATTTGTTAATTTCTCAGGACTCCGTTTAGCTGCAGTAAAACTAATAATTTTATTGTAATCTATGGATTATAAGGAATAAATCGACATGCATTTCATTGATAATCTTTAAAATTTGTAGTGGGCCCATTCTCCATAGAAAAATTGATTGTCTCCTTTCTTTTATTGAATTTACAGAAACTGCATAACATATGTTAGACTCTCGACATTGTTTATTTCTTAAATATTTATTTACATGTGCAATTTAGATGGTTATTTTTGTTATGTACGAGAATCTAATCTCATGCATACCAAAAAAACTTCATTTTCTTTAAAATTCAATCAAATTCAAAAAAAAATTCAAAGATCACAAAAATACCTCAGTTTTTGATGAAAGGGCCTAGATACTGCTGTTGGAAACCATATATTAAAATTATGCCTAAACTAATTAATTGTCCAGCCTATATCTTAAACTTACCAAATGTTTACAGTCACCTGCAGTTTAATTTTAATAACCGTGATCAATACTAACAGAGCGAATAATAATTTAATGCGTTTCTAAAATTGATAAACAAAATATATATTTTACACTGAATTCAGGTTAAACGAAGACAAATAACCGGTTTGTTTTGACCATCGTTGTAGTGAGAAATCGGGGTGTTGGAATGGAAACTGCAGACTAAACAGTGTATGTTCGACGATGTGAAGCGAACTGGCAAACTCAGAACTATTTCGGAGTGGAGTCACTGAAACAGATTTAGGTCTTGTATGTTAACAATCATTTCAAGGAAATTTCTAGTACACAATGATTTTCGATTTTATATAATTTTTGTGTCATATAAGTTAGTTGAATTGTCTAAATTAGGACGCTGTTACTTATTTCGCTTCAAATTAGTTTGATGATGCAGCCACTGTTTTGTTTTAAATACGCTTTGAACTGTAATGCTGCGTATAATTATTACATATTTAATTATTATATACCAGCAGGTCACTATTTCTATTTTTTATTTATTTAATAAATGTAAAAAAATGCCTAACACTATGGGGAAAATATATCAGACAATTTATAGCGATACACCTAACATTCATTTGTCAAGAAATTAATATACAAAACCCACTTGCTTGCGATAATTGTTAAGATATACCTGTATCGGGTAATCATGATAATCTTTACGTGGTAAAGCCATGCTGCAGCTTTATAAGTAGTATAGTTGTAGCACGAATGGGTCATCTCGACCATGGGAGGACCACGCTCTCACAGGATATCAACGCACAGTTGCTTAACGCTGTGTGTTTCGTGTGGTGAGTATAGAGAACCAGAGACCCCTCTTACTGGAAAGGAGGCATTCCGTCTTAGTACTAACGGGTGACAACGCATCTGCATTTGGATTGGTAATCGAGGATAGATGTAGATGTATGTGATAAACTTAGAAATTAGCAGTGTGAGCGTGTTTGGGCTACAGCAACCACTTACCAACAGGTGGACTGTGCGCTCGTTACTCACCTTTATCCTATAAAAAAAATTAGATTTATTTTGCGGGTATAATTATTTGTACTGATGAATATAATTTAATACAATACAGATCTTTGAAACCTATGTAGGATGTAACCCTGATACAACACACTTTTGAATTAAAAATAACGATGATTATGGTCGTTCAAAAACGAAAATGCCGACTAAAGTTAATAAAGTCGGCAGGGTACGTACCCAACACCGTAATTACTTTGTATTGATCTTACTGTTATAATGATGGATTTAAAAAAAAAGCTTAAAGTCTTACCTGTAATTACAGGGCTGCTTTATTGTCAAGGTCAACTGGCTACTGCACAGCTTTACGTAGAAGCCAATAACATTATTTTTTTTTTGCAGAAAGTATCAAGTCGTTCAATATTAATTTTTATTTTTATTTATTTTTCCCTAGTTTTATTACGAGGTTATCTGTTCACTTCCTCAACGGAATCAAGAGTCGAATTCTAATCAAGAATGACATGTTTTATTGTTCCGGATTTAATTTAAAATTTACTTTTTGTTTTTGTTTTTTTAAAATAAAATGAAGGTGACAAACGATCACACAGTCTACCCGATGGTAAGTGGACACTGTGGCCCATAGACATCTATATCCATCCTCGATTTAGAATCGAAATACAGCTGCGTTGTCATCCCTAAGGACGATGATGGTATGCCTCGTTTCCAGTAAGAAGAGATTCCGTTTCTCTACATTTGCCATACGAAATACAGCAACATTGAACTGCGATTTTACGCTGGTATTCTGTGAGAGCATGGTCATATCTCACTCGAGCCGAACCATTCGTGTTACATACAACCATTAATAATACAGCTACTACTTTAATATTAATCTTTAGTCCGATCTACGCAGAACGAGCTTACGGTGTCTTGAAGTCGGATTTAATTTTTTATATTATAGGATTCCAAGTAGATTCATGCTTGGTAGGAGTCGGTGTTCTTTTGCGAGGATTTGTAATTTATCAAATCTGATATAATGATTGGGAAGATTTTAAATATGTTGACATATTGCAGTCTACCCTCCTATGTCAACAGCAACGCGATTAAATCCGTAAAATTATTTTTATTTAATATATAGATCGATGCATTTATTCAGTTTTAATAGAAAAAAGAATACTATCAGCTTATTACACTACAATCCTGTAAATCCCTTCCACAAATCTTAAAGTGCTTATGCTAGGAGTAATTCTCATCTGTTATGTAAAAACAGAATCATATCCTTCTAGACTTCTCAGATTTGCAGTCGGTTTCTTTAACCATTGGGTTATTGTCTTTGAAGATTTAACAAATAATGTTAATAAAATAATACTAATCATAAAATTCATACACTATAATTTTTAATACACTCATGATGAATGACCCGCCAAGTTTTTAAAAAAATCTAAAATTATAATGCACAATTTGGGATAAAACGCTTATGTATGTATGTCAATGAGAAACGGCATGTTGTTCTTGCTAGGATGTTATTTAGACTCTTCTAAATGTATTCTACCTCTACACTTAGGGTAGCCAAATGGTCAGGATTTGTCTGAACTCTCCCGACATTTTAAATGTTTTCCGTACTTCCGACAAAACTCATAATCTCCAGACAAACAGCTTCTCGGAAAATTAACGTATGGACTTTAATAAAAGCTGAGTTAGTAATTAGACCGAACTTTGAAGTAAATAGTTTGAATTTGAAATATTTTCTGAAAACTACTAAAGGATCCAAATTGGTGAACTCTAAAGTCCAATATCAAATACACTTGGCAACCTAAAAATTAAGTATACTTAAATTAGTTGCTTTTAAAGTACTTTTTGTAGCCTCTTAATTAAAAAAATAAAGTTTTATTTTTAATATTTTTATTCTCCCGACCGGAATCCCAAAATCTCGACATTTTCAAAATTTGTCCAGATACTTTGGTCTTCCGATCTGGCAAATCTAGCTACACTACACATTACCCATTCCTGCTCCAACCATAATGCGCTAGCACTGGGAGAGTACAACACATTGAATAAAAATACTTTCTAAGGATTTTAATTTAGTTTTATTCAAATAATTAAGTAATAACTAAAATCTAATTAAAATATTTTAACTCAAGGACAAAGAGAAACAGAGCAATGTATTTTTTATAAAACAACTTCTTTAAGATAAAAGGAACGTGACTAGAAGTAATTAAATTTCCTAATGAATAATATAACAATTTGCCTTGCCGTTTTTCCGGTCGCACAGGGTTGCTACACGTTAGTACTTCTACAAAAAATACGTAAAAAAATTGTTTGTTTCTTTAATTATTTTTTGCGAATACTGATCGTATTGTAATGTGTATTACACGTAACCATAACGTAATATGAATATATACAAAGTGAGACCAAATTAGGCATCCGTAGAACGCCTTGCTTTTTGTTTTCAGTTTTTTTTAATATGTTAATTTCATAATAAAGATATATTATAACATATTGAGCACAATTATATATTTTTACACATATATATTATTTGCGTCGTCGCGAATATTTTGCCATAGTGGCCACGCTTGTCAAGCGGTTTAGCAATTACAGTTTTTGAGTGACGACTTGGTACTAATAGGACATCTAGAAAGTCGATGGATACAGGTCGCTCAGGACCGTGCCTTGTGGCCTTCCCTGAGGAAGGCCTATGTGATGAAAAATTAATAAAAAAAATCAAGCAATCTGTCCTTTTTAGGGTTCCGTAGTCAACTAGGAACCCTTATAGTTTCGCCATGTCTGTCTGTCCGTCTGTCCGTCCTCGCTTAATCTCTGTGACCGTTAGCATTAGAAAACTGAAATTTGGTACCAATATGTGTATCAATCACGCCGACAAAGTGGTAAAATAAAAATTGGAAAAAAATGTTTTATTAGGGTAGCCCCCCTATATGTAAAGTGGGAAGTGATTTTTTTTTTAATTTCAACCCTAACGTGTGATATATTGTTGGAAAGGTATTTAAAAATGAATAGGGGTTTACCGGAATCATTTTTTGATAATGTCAATAATTTCGGAAATAATCGCTCCAAAAGTAAAAAACAATGTGTCCCCCCCCCCCCTCTAACTTTTGAACCATAGGTTTAGAAAATATGAAAAAAATCTGAAAGATAGAACTTTATAAGGACTTTCTAGGAAAATCATTTTGAACTTGGATGTAAACAGTTTGTGTACAAAAAAGACAAAAAGTTGTACAAAATAATTTCTGGACTAAGTTTGTTGTATAATCGTATATGCAAGCATTTTTTTAACTTCTTTTACATATTTTATTATCCTGAACGTATCTTTTTTCAAACAAAAAAAGAATTATTAAAATCGCAATCCAAAATTACCACCGAAAACTTCTGTCACTATATATTAATTAGTTACCCAATTCCCCGAGAGATGGCGCTGTAGGTACTTATTACATTGGGTCGGGTATTATCGAATTGTTCGGTTGGTCTGCTGCGGAGCGTGCAATGTTGCACGCTCCATGTTCGCACGTACCCACTACCGGGAGCAGTTGCATGAGCGCGGAGCGCTGCTGGAGCGCGAACATAATGGATACCCACCTTTAAACTCATAAGTGGGAACACTTATTGTGACGGACGGGAAACTACGGAACCCTACACTGAGCGTGGTCCGACACGCTCTTGGCCGGTTTTTTTTACGTTTAAAAAAACATGTGCGTATGCATTTATGTATATATATACATATATATATATATATATATATATATATATATATATATATATATATATATATATATATATATATATATATATAGGATAATAATATGATATAATAACATAATAATAATAGATATTGGATTCTAATTTATTGTGACAAAACACTACTTTTATATGATGTATAATGTTATAAATATATATTTTTCTAATGAAAACTTTATTTTTGTTAATTGTGATTTTTGACTCTTCTGTTTTAAAAGGTTGCCGACCTACTCTAGGTCGAATTAAGCAATCCCTACAAGTGTCTTTACTTTACTTTGTGCCACATGTGCATACCCTTTGGGCAAATACTTTCTTTCCGATATCAATTACAGCTTTAAACAAATAATAGTTAAAATAGGATTGTATAACAGTTAATAGCTATATATATATTATATATATATATATATATATATATATATATATATATATATATATGTATATATATATCCTATACTATTAAACGAGCAATTCTTGTATATATATATATATATATATATCTATATAATCGGGATCTCGGAAACGGCTCCAACGATTTTCATAAAATTTAGTGTCCAGGGAGTTTCGGGGATAATAAATCGATCTAGCTAGGATTTATCTTTAGAAAATGTCTTTTTGTCCGTGATTTTAGGCAATGAAAAACTGCTAAAATATCGTTAGAATAAGAAGGTAAATTTTGACAGACTGTTAGTGATTATAAATAGCTTAATTGGTATAATGGTCGGTCAAAGAATCGTAAAACCCCGGTTCGATCCCAGCCGACCGACCGACTTTTTTTAACTTTTTTTATTTTCCTTTCTTTTTTGAGAAAATCTATTTTTTCGAGCCCTTTTTTTAGTATTTTTTAAAAACACGAAAATTTTAATTAAAATAATTGCACTCATGATTTTTTATTCAAATAACCAGTTCCGTTTTTTCTGTTATGTCGCTAAGATCAAAAAATATTATTTATGTTTCATCAGTATGTAATTTGTATCTAAATATAATTTCCAAAACACACGAATTAAAAAAAATCGAGCGAAAAATACCGAGCAAAGCTCTATCAACCAGGTACTATATATATATATATATATATATATATATATATATATATATATATATATATATGATGTGATGATGATGATGACTCATAAATATTGTCGTTTTTATTCAGCTATATGCCTCTGGCCCGATTTCAACCTTAATTATTTCTTGCTACTGTGAAGAAGTCTTTCTGTTTTCATACTTCCATTACAGACTATCAAAGTCAAAAGAAAAATTCTAACATTAACTCTTACCCTACAGTAAAATTTTAAGTAGTTGTCAACAAGGTCAAACATGCCAATACTAGATGAGAAATATTATTTTTCCTTAATGTCATCTATTAAGTAAAGAGTAAGAGCTAAATAAAACTGATGTCATATTAACAAGCGAAGCAGGACATTTCCGGGACATTTCGCCATTGTTGTAATAAGACCGTCTGATGTCACTCCACACCATGTTTCTATTACTTTATAGCTAATGCCTCATTCAATTAACCAAACGACGCCTGAACCACTGTGTCCACGTTGTGATTAGCGTGTTCCATTTTCTGTGGTCACGCCTTTCCATTAACGAAATTGCTCTAACTTAGTTTCCGCACTTTCGTGTCACGTGACCTTAATGTTTTTGTTTTCTGTACAGGCGTTTAGGGGTTTGTTATATACAGCCTATATTATTAATTTAATAGTTTGAACTACTATGATAGAAAACAACAACTGGTTCAGTGGTGAAACTAAATCTTTGGTGCTGAATATTTCACAACTACCTGGGAAAAGCTTGAATTGTAAGTTCCCACAATTTTCTGCTTTGGCCCTACAAAAGCAGAAAATTGTATAACTTACAGGAAAAGAAGATATTAACAACAAGCCGTAAAATGTCTTTGACGACGTTTGCTATCAAATTAATGTATTTCCTTAATTTTGGGGTAATTAAAGCGCTATTTTTTGTCAATTTTTCAATAATAACGCAATAGAATGATGGCTTCATTGAAAAAGTCGAAAAGTCGTTCAGACGAAAAAGTGTCGATAGATCCGAGAGTTGGGATAATCGCAATGCATGACAAACACTCGCACTGGTTTAAGCGTCCCTAGTGTTTGGTGCTCAAAATATGTGCTGAACGTGCCACATGCCTTACTTGGAGTTCCAAAGCTGTGGACCGCAGGTTCGAATCCTCCACGAAGCGTTTGGCTTACAAAAAAAAAAAATCCCGGTCCATCCAGACGGACGTTTATTCATGTGCCATTTATAATTTATATATTTGAAACAACTCTACGGTACAGGAGGCATTCCTCATGTTTGTAACGTTAGTAAATAACATTTCGTGTCGTGTAAGTCACTGAAATTGCTACTCTCGTTGTGCTACGATTGGTGGGTATTGTTGACCTTCGCAGTACCAGACAAATCGTCTTGCTTTCTTGATGTTGCCACCAGTTCGAGTATTTTATTTTAGGAATGATATAAATGAGATGTGAAAAAAGCATCTATCAGAAGCCATGTAATCTATGTGATATATCTAAGGCACGCCTCACAACGCGCGAGCGTATTGGAGTGCTCTACTGTCGACATGCCGCTATTTGACGATTTTGCAATATACAATTGTTAGTGTGTTTCAATTTAAACACTAAATCAATAAAAAATGGATGTTTTGATAACTAGATATATTGAGATATGAAGTCAGAGTATTTTTTTACTCATTTGTTTAGTTACATTTACAAAAAATGTAGTTAAATAAATAGTACGCCTGTCAGTTAATTTGTGCACTTGTTTGTCTTTACGTTTCAGAAAAATATACGCGACGAAATGAAATAAATCTTTCTGAATAAGTTTCCATTTATCCCCAGGATGATATCCCTATTGCTGTTTGTTATCAGACTCATAGTCGTTTAAAAGATTTTTTTTTTTCACCTAAATGAAATGAAATTTTGAAGAAAAAGTAGAAACACTCATGAGTAGTGCAGTTTTGGATTTTCCAAACTAATTCTCTTTACTAAATTTAATAATTAGTAACTGAAGGCATCTGCTATTATTTTTCACCATACCATGGTCGAAACTGGGAGAGAAAGCCAACTAGAATTATGACCGCCTTTGTTAACTTCATGATTAATATAAACATAATTTTTTCATAAAATCCTTTATATGCCTTTCATAAAATCGTTGATTTTCGCTTTATTAATTGTCTCCACACATTCATTCCTATTGCCATTTATTGAAAAGAGAGAGGGACCAAATTTAAGCGTTATTTTATTATTTACTCATAAACTGTCGTTTACTTTATAGGTACGGCCGAAAGTTATTAAACAATACTATATAATATCCTACATTCGCAGGTCGATAGAATATTTTATTGAAAGGTAAAAATGTTGAGTAATTAAACTTTAACCTTTTATTTTATAACTTAGGGTCATAACTCTTTCCAATACTGAATGGATGGTTTTATGACGACTTGTGCAAAACCAATCATTTAAAGGTTGTAAAGCTTTTATATCCTTACAGTTTGTACAGTATTGATTTCGCCATGTCAGATGAGAGTGATCTTTCAAAATGATTAAACATACCTATTTAATGCTCACGTTTTCTGAAAAAATGTATGTAATGTGATTTCTGAGAGCAATATTTAAATAAAACTTCGTTAGTTTCGAATAAACGTAAAGTTCAGATAAATATTTTGTCGGTTTACGCAGTTTCCGAAATTATAAGGGTAGTGACTGACTGACCATGGGTATCGTAAGAGGCGGCTGGGGTAAACTGGAACAGGAGATGGGCACCAACATTTTCCTGATATCAACCGTAACCGTAAAAAAATATTTTTTATATTGTTACTAGCTTGAGGTTCGTGACAATAAAAATTGCCGATAGAATTACCTAAATTAACACTTTAATTTACTTTACACAAATTAAAGTTAAAACACTAATAATTAAACACACTAATTCACTTAATTCCGCTCCGAAGCTTCGCTTGTGTCGCCGAGTTCAACTCTGTCTCGATCGCATCTTGCAGCGCCTATTTATTTAAATTAGCAAAGAAACATCCCGAATATTCAGGTAAATGCGTGCAAAGGGACGAGTGTGCGAGTATAGACTTTCCAGAAACACCAGTCTCTTCGGATGGCGCTGTCGGTTGAGAGATTTGTTTTGTCATTCTCTGCAAAGCTCCCCTCGCTCTCGTTCCTGACACTAAATGGCGCTAGTTGACTTATTCACACAACACTGCCCCCTCCTAAGACATGCTCGTCCCGAGCATTATCGGTCCCATAATAACGCGCCAAGCGATCCACAAGGACGATCTTAGGAGTCCCTCTTACGCCTTTCTGTATCCGGTAGGTCACATCGTTGATCCTGGTTACAATCCGGTACGGGCCGTCCCATTTAGCTTAAAGCTTAGGAGATTTCCTAGGTCATTAGAGACTGGATTGTGCAACCACACTAATGAACCTTCGTTGAACCCTTTATTGTTCATTTTGCGGTCGTACCGGGTTTTCATTTTCTCAGACATTTGCTGGCCCGATTGTCTGACGTGCTCATAAATGTCATTCATTTTGTTCCGCAAGTCATTTGCATAATCGGTTATACTGCGTGGGGCATCAGGTGGTATCCCGGTGATCAGGTCTGCAGGCAGCCGTAATTCTCTTCCAAATTTTGCGAAAGCTGGTGTCACTGCTGTACTTTCGTGAACAGAACTTCGATATGATAACAAAAACGGTTGTATGTGCTTGTCCCAATCTCGTTGCCGATTGTCTACAACTTTTGCTAGGTACCTCTCCAATGTCTGATTAAATCGTTCCACCATTCCATCAGATTGCGGGTGATAAGAAGTCGTTCTTGTTTTATGAGTACCCATAACTCGGCAAGTTTCCTGGAATATTTGAGACTCAAAATTCCTTCCTTGATCGCTGTGAATCTCTAAAGGTACTCCAAAACGACAGAAGACTTCATGAACTAGTTTATCTGCAACGGTTGAAGCTTCTTGATTTGGAATGGCGAAGACTTCTGGCCACTTAGTGAAGTAATCCATCACAACCATGAAATACTTGTTACCGCTTTCACTCTCCGGAAACGGCCCCGCCACGTCAATGGCTATTCTCTCCCATGGTGCACCAACATTGTACAACTTCAATGCACCTCTACTACGAGTCTGAGGTCCCTTTACAGCCGCACAACTTGTACATTTGCGACACCAGTCCTCGACATCGTTTCGACAGTGGATCCAGAAAAAACGTTCTCGGATCTTCAGTAGAGTTCGTTTAACTCCCAGATGGCCTCCTGAATAATCATTATGGTACAGCTGTAGCACCTCCGGTACTTTAGCTTTAGGGACAACCATTTGCAAATGACAGCTATCTCCCCTAACATTTTCCCATTTACGGCACAGAACTCCATCCTGAAGCAGCAAGCTGTCCCACTGGGCCCAATAGCTTTTAGTGGTCGAACTCATTGCTGAGACGTCGCTCCACTTAGGCTTGGGAGCACTGGCCTTTATCCATTCCAGAATCGGCTTGATGTCCGGATCTTCCTGCTGTGCATGTTGTAAGCTGTCCTTCCATTCGTTGCCGAGGTGGTCCGTCCTGAGCATCCTCATGGATACCTCTTCCTTACTCTCTTGCCTAGTACAATGGTTGCAATCTTCAGGACAAGGTCTTCTTGACAATGCATCTGCGTTGCCGTGAGATTTTCCGCTGCGATGTTCGATCTCAAAGTTGTATTCCTGCTGCTGCTGGGCGGTGCTGTTAGCCGCACTTCCTTTCTGAGACCGTTCACCTTCCCTTCCTAGGGTGTGCTTAGGGCAGCTGGACCGAAGATGGCCCCTTTCCCCACAGCCGTAGCACCTAGGGCTGTATCTTTTATTTTGGTCGCGAACCGTAACTGCTGGAACCTCCCTAGCGGGAGGTGAACGATGATCCTGTCGCCGCCAGGCAGTGCCGTTAGCTGCACTACCCTCTCGAGATCGATCAACTCTCCTTTCTACAGTTCGCTTAGGGCAGCTGGATCGAAGGTGGCCCTTTTCCCCACAGCCATAGCACCTAGGGCTGCATCCTCTGTTGCGGTCGCGAACTGTAGCTGTTGCAACCTCCCTGACGCGATGGGAACGATGATCCTGCCGCACGGCTTCTACCTCCAGTGCATGGGCCAAGGCGTCCTTAAGCGTCTCGTGGTGCCCGAGCCTCACAGCAGCTCTAACTTCCAGGTCACGGATGCCGTCGATGAATGTCTGCACCAGGTTCCCTTCAATGAGCGCAGGTACAGACCGGTATGCTTTTCGCACCAGCTTCTCCACCTCTAGAGCCCACTGCTGCAGGTTTTCGTTTATGCGCTGCACGCGATCTTTAAGCTGCGCACGAAAGACGTGTTCCAGGTGAGCGTCGCCATATCTCGCCTCCAATGCCTCAAGGAGTTGCTCATAAGTCACTTCCTCACCGAGAGCTTCCAGAACTGTTAAGGCCTGGTCGCGCAGGCCTAGTGTGAGAGCAGTCATGGCCTGACTTTTATTCCAGCCGTTCGCCTTCATAACAGCCTCGAACTGGATTTTGTAGGCTGACCAGGAAGAGGTACCGTCGAACGGCGGCACTTTAAATCCACGTAGCGAAGGTGTTGTAACTACTACGGGAGCTGTTGTTCCATCACCCAGTTTGAGGTCGTCCAGCGTTTTCTTCACGTCAGCCACCACGTAATCAACCCGATTGTTCACTTGGTCGATTTGGGTTTTAGCTTCCTTGATTTGTGTTTCAGCTTCCGACAGGCGGTTGTCATGTTGAGCAACCCTATCCTTCACCTCCTTTATCTCTTTCCCAAAGGTAGCATGAAGGTCCTTAATGAGGAGCATCTGCTCTTCCGACCGACGGGCCTGTTCCTCCTGTCGGCGGGCCTGCTCCTCTTGTCCGCCCCGCAGCTGCTCTTCCAATCGGCGGGCCTGTTCCTCCTGTCCGCTCTGCAGCTGCTCTTTCAACTGACGGACCTGTTCCTCCTGTCGGCGAGCCTGCTCCTGCAGCATCACCATCAGAGCACCTAAGTCAGGTGCCGCAGATGTAGGAGCCACCGACGGGCCCGCAGCCGGCGGCTGGCCCTCCGACGTCTGCGGCGTTGCACCACCAAATCTTCGTTGGTCCGTCTCCTGCTGGCGTTGACTTCGGGTACGGACACCCTCCGTTTCCTCCTTAGGTAAAATCGGCATGATTTTATCCCACTTCTGACACCAATTGGTACGAGCTTGAGGTTCGTGACAATAAAAATTGCCGATAGAATTACCTAAATTAACACTTTAATTTACTTTACACAAATTAAAGTTAAAACACTAATAATTAAACACACTAATTCACTTAATTCCGCTCCGAAGCTTCGCTTGTGTCGCCGAGTTCAACTCTGTCTCAATCGCATCTTGCAGCGCCTATTTATTTAAATTAGCAAAGAAACATCCCGAATATTCAGGTAAATGCGCGCAAAGGGACGAGTGTGCGAGTATAGACTTTCCAGAAACACCAGTCTCTTCGGATGGCGCTGTCGGTTGAGAGATTTGTTTTGTCATTCTCTGCAAAGCTCCCCTCGCTCTCGTTCCTGACACTAGATGGCGCTACTTGACTTATTCACACAACAATATCATCAACATAAAATTAATATATAAAAACTTTTTTAAAGATTACCTTTTAAAATTTTAAATAAATGTAACGTAAAATTCTTTAAGAGTCCAAGACATACTAAATTTCTATTAATACATGTACAATAACACTTAAAATAGGCAGTTTGATAGGTGTATGCCTTAATAACGTATTGATTTCCGGTGACGTTAATCGTCTTAATTAGTAAAGTGTTATTGTTATTGTGATTGTTAATTGCGGAAATCTAAATATTGGCGTGCGGTGACATAAGTAAGCGAAGTCTCGATTGCAGGAACTCCCAGCGACTTCTGAATCATCAGGTTCGTCCTTTGGCGCGGCTCCAAGTCTCCGCCGGACTAATAGCCTCCATCCAAAATGGGGTTGCCGCAATATGATATATTATATTGCCTAATACACTTTTATAAATTTTATTTGGAAAGTTCAAATCACCTCTTGCAGCCTTGGCTTTCTTATTTTTTTTTATAGGTAAGGGTTGACAAGCGAGCGCACAGCCCACCTGATGGTAAGTGGTTGATGTGGCCTATAGACATCCTACATCTATCCTCGTTTGCGAATCAAAATGGACATGCGTTGTCAGTCTTGAGGACTATGATGGAATGCCTCTTTTCCAGTAAAAGGGGTCTCCGGTTCTCTACACTCACCATACGAAACACAGCAGCATTAAGCTGCTATTTGACGCTGGTATTCTGTGAGAGCGTGGTCCTTCCCCGGTCGAGCCCACCCATTCGTGCTACAACTATACAATTAATATAGCTGCAGCATGGCTCTACCACGAAAAATTTAAATTTATAATTTGTCATAGGTTACAAGTAACCCGGGTTTGATTCCTGCCGGAATCAATGAAATTGTTAGTTCTAATCTTAAGTGCTTTACCACGTGCTCGACGGTAAAGGATAACATCTTATCGAATACCTCCAATTTAAATTATAACGAACACGGTAACATTTCAACTTTACAAAATTAATTATTAAACTTTTAGGAAAAAGTTAAGTTCTTTGAAAATTATTTCTAAGAATCAAAGCTTTTTTAGTTAGGAAGTTATATTATTATTTTTAGTTTAAGTCGGTTTTTTTGGGGTTTTCATTAAAATTTAATTATTTAATAGAATGTCGTTTAAATAGTTATATTAAAACATCACCCCTATATTCCCAACGTTGAGGGTAGAATTTTTTCAGGAATTTATTTCGTAAAACTCCTGAAGTATAACTAATGTATTTTTATATTTAAAAAAATCCTTTAAATCGTCATCTTTTTCCGTGAAATTACACGCGTCGAATATAGAACCTTCTTGTTTTTTGAACTCAGTTAAAATGTAAGATCAAAACAGTGATACTGTTAAACTTTAATGATTATGTAACAGAATCTTACATAATAAACAATTTTATTGGTACCAGCGGAGATCGAAGCCGGGTAACTCGCGTATATACTTTATATTAACGGTTAGCGCTTAGCCCCTGATCTACTTGGCCTAAAGATTAAATTTATGCATCATGCAGTTTCTTATTTTAAATATTAAATAATTTGTTAGCATAGCAACCCTAAGAAGGCAGTTTCACAAATAAATACCTAATGAATAACTTCGAGGCGATGCAAAGAGGTTGCTTTTAATGATGTCCGACAATATTTATTTTACAATGTTTCTGTTGCGAAGGGGAGTAGTTAGATGTCATTTCATCAAGTTTAGAACTTGTTTATACACTTCTGCTCTTGACTACGACTACATCTGAAATTTTAAAGACAGTATTTAGTATTTATCTTTGTTTATTGATAAATATATAACTTGTCGTACATCGAGGGCCGATCACTCAGTATGCGAACGAACCAGGTTCGATTCTGGTGCCCAAATACTGGAATTGGAGGATGATGGTGTTGGAATTTCTTTCAATTTTAAGCGGCAAATGAAATTAACGTGAGGTTACGTGAGAACATACCTGCTCCATGCCGTCTTATAAAAAGCGAGTGAAAGTCAGTGCCACCAATTTATTAACAAATTAGTAGTTTGTTACATTACCAGAGCCGTGGTAGCTCAGATGGTTAACGCTCGCTGTAAATATAACAGAACGCGAGTAACCCGGGTTCGATCGATGTCACCAATGAAATTGTTGATTGCAATTTTAAGGGCTGATTTACCACGTGCTCGGCGGTGAAGGAAAACATCGTGAGGAAACCTGCATGTCTGAGGAATAAGAAAAAAAAATATTTTCGAAGACATGTGAAGTTCGCCAACACGAATTGGGGCAGCGCGGCGGACACTACCTTGCCCTAAACCCTCTGAGAAATGAGGGGAGGCCTGTGCCCAGCAGTGGGACGTATATAGGCTGTAACTAACTACATTACCAATGAACCTAAAGCCTGTCTAAAGCAGCGGTCCCTAACCTCTTCGGGCAACGACCCGAATATTGGGTGCGGCTGATATTAGAGTGGGTCGCGGAATGGCCTCAATTCAATTAAAAAGTTCGCGCGTTTTGTTATATGGCGTTGTGCTAAATGAATTTGTTTATTTTTCCAATACGGTTATAAACCCCTTTTCTATAATAGCCAGTCCAGCAGTTATATTAACGCCCCACTGTAGGGCATTTAACAATTGTTCTGTTCTAGTTTTATTCAGTTCAATTGTGTTCCATTACTTCTTTTGCTTTAGAGTCGCAATTTACGTTTCACCTGTACCATTAATGTACTCGTAGGATACGCCCAATTCTATGTACTTAGCACGTCACTCTATTTTCTTTCTAATAGAAAAGGCTTCTTGAGAACATTAATTTACATTTGCGTTAAGCTAAGGACGACGGTAATACTTTAAGTACACTGGGTTAAATACACTAGGTTATATAAACTAGATAAATACCGAACGAAATGTATGTTGGTATTATTAAATATCTCTTTCAATTAAAAAAAAAACAATGTCGGACATATTGTGTAATGTATAGTACTGATGATTTATTATTATTCATTCACTCATAAAATGGGTCGGTTTCGGTTTTAACTGAAAATCTAGTTATGGATTATTATGTTTCCCATTTAAAAACATGCTCGAATTGGTAAACGTCTGTTCTTTTTACACGCGTTGAAGTAAAACAGGTTTTAATGTGATAAAGATATTATATTTCTTTTACTTCACATATAAATATATTATTTTTTGTTTTTATTGGATATTAAACAGCATGCGTAATGCATTTCAATCTTATTTGATAACTTCTTGGAAGCACTTTAATTTAAGAGTTCCGCGACGTTGAAATATTACACGCAAAATGTTAATATATTTAAGCCAAGTTATAGTTAATCTAAACAAATTGACGGCCGCCGACTAATTAGAATGACGACCTGGTAAGAGGTGCAGGACGTCGATAGATGCAGGTGGCTCAGGACCGTGCTTTGTGCCGTACCGTGGGGGAGGCCTATGTTCAGCAGTGGACACAGTGCCTCTAGGGCTGTAATGGTGATGAATGAAAAATTATAACATTACTTAATTTAATATAAAAATCTCCGTCCATTCTTCCATCCACCACAGCTTATAAAAGTCCCCTGCTGAACATATGCTCTGTCATAGATTGCCTCATGGGGGAATTTTGCCATAGTTGCCACACTTGGCAAGCGAGTTGGCAACCGCAGTTTTTTATTATTTTGAGTTATTATCCAAAGATACTGCTGTCTATCTCCTGTTTCAGTTTCCCTCCGTCGCCTCTTACGAGACCCACTACAAGGTTATTCGTCTTCTTCGTCAACAGCCCCTAAATTTCAATTGCTAGACATGAGTCCTATTAATTGTCACGCTCAGTATGCGGACTGAAAATCACAGTACGTATTTTACACCTTTGATGCTGCTTAACTTCGCCGAGCTGGATATGTTACGCCTGGCTTAAACAAGATGGTTATACCGCGCACTATCGAGAGATATACGATCTTTTTAGCATATCCGATAGGCGCCTTTAAAGCCTTGAGATGAAATAGGATGAAGAATTATTTTACGCTCGATAATCTACAATATAATTAGGAACTCTACATTATGAATATATAAGTTAAGAAAATGGAAAATGTCTGAACATATTTAAATGTTTTTGTTCTGCTATAAAACGTACAGCCTAAATACGTCGCCTGCTGCGCGCATATCTCCTTTCATTTCTGATTTCTGACAGGATAATGGAACCGTTATCCGCCGCAAGTTGACTGACGGACTTCACATGTCCTCGAAATATTTTATTTCTCAGACATGCAACCTGTATTCTTATTACGTTTTTTTTTAAATATAAAATAAGGGCAACAAACGAGCACACAGTCTTCCTGATAGTGAGTGGGTGCTGGGGCCTATTATACTATTGTCGATTAAGAATTAAAATGTAGTTACGCTGTCAAACCTAAGGAATAAGATAAAATATCTGATTACCAGTAAAGTAAAAGTAAAGTTCCCCAGCTCTCTACTCTCTACACTCACCACACGAAACACAGCAATATTATTCTCATTTTATAATAATTAACACAATAATTTAGTTATTTCAATATATTTATACACTGGCGGTGTAAGAATGTCCACTACCGCTTATGTGTATCTTTTCGTGGGTGTCGTAAAAGGTGACAAAGCAGATGGGCAGCAGCGTCCCTCTAATAACATCTAAAAAATAAAAAAGCTGCGGTCACCAAATATCCCCCCATATGAGGAAATCTATGAATGAATGAATATACTTTATTGTACACCACAAATAAATTTACAAATAACGTAACAAAGAGCAGATTACATGTACAATTTGGCGGCCTTATCGCTACATAGCGATCTCTTTCAGGAAACCAAAATCTATGATAGGTATGATAGGATTATTTTCAAAGGCTGTAACAGTAATGATAACGGCATTGGTATTTACCTGGTAGAGCAAAGCTGCTGCTATATTATGGTTGTACCATTGAGGACGGACCACGCTCTCACAGTGATACCAGTGTAAAATAGCATCTTAATGCTGCTGTGTTTCGTATGATGAGTGTAGGGAACCGGAGACTCTTTTTACTGGAAACGAGGCATTCCATCTTAGTCCTCACGAATGACAAGGCACCTACATTTTGATTCTAAATCGAGCATAAATGTAGATATCTATGGGCCACAGCATCCACTTACCATCAGGTGGACTGTATGCTCGTTTGTCACCTATATTCTATAAAAAATATTTATATCACCACCGGATACGGATAGGATATTATAAATAACTATAAGTACTTCTGGCCAGTGTTGTCCTAAGTAAGTGTCCTAGCCTGCTAGTACGGCAGTATAATCATCGGTTACTCTAACCATTAAGCAACGCTTTCACAGCGTCGGTGTAACTTATCACTAGGACCATCATTATCTTGTTAAAGTCTATAATATACGTAGGCTAAATTGGTTCACCTTGATATAGATGAGTGATCATAGAATTAGATGGAACCCCATCCCATGCGCTGTTACCCCGTCACTGATTTGATCTCAAATTATTAAATGACACAATTTTTTTTTACTTACTCTCATCTGGATATACTTTAACAAATTGTTTATTTGGTATAAAGCCAGTTTTTTAAATAAATTATTACCTATTCTATAACGTCAGTGATAGTGATACGATACGATGTTTGATACGGCTCTTCATGGAATCAAAGACATGCCGATATCTTACCCCAATACATTTATTAGTCGACTTGAACAAGACAACTGTAGCATTCGTATTTTCTTTACGTACAGAAAATAATGTCGAACAAGTTCCGTAAAGTCGTCACCATAATGATTGTAGGTTTATCGAAGGTCGTTTTTGGGTTTTAACATTTGTTACTATTATTAGCATTGTTTTCATATTTTTACATTTACAAATTGCCTTTTTAATCGAATGAGGTTCGTTTTATATAATTATTTGCATCACCATCATTTTGTTAATTTTTGTTGCTTTGAAGTTGAAGTTATTAGACAGTTATCTACGATTAAGTTGTATGTCTCAGACCAGGTTTTCCCAAGACAGAGCCGTATTTTTATTGTATGTATTATAGCTTATACATTATGGAACTTCGTATACAATAATCGATATTCTGGAAACTGCTGACTCCACGTCTTCACGAACCTCGTTCGCTGTATGATTGATGCTCAGTATACGTCAAGTCTCGTGCCCATTCGTCATCTGATCCGACGCGAATCATGAATGGCGACGCATAAATCTGGCCAAGATTTGTTTATTAAATTGCGGACCCGAACGTGATTTACGACGTGTCATAAGCTCTCATTTCGTTCGATGCTTATTGCTTCAACTTTTGTGTTGCTAATGTTTTCGGATTTTAATATCGATTTGCAACTATCCGTTGTTTCTTTCTTCGTTGTCACTTGGTCAGTTTTCCGTCATAAGTTCAATTAGATTTCCAATATTATTCGAAAACAACCCAATGAGTTATTTTCGTTATAAAGACTCTTCTTTAAACCTGATTTTATCAATAAATCACGTTTAGTAATAAGACCGTTGAGTAGATGTAAAGGAAACTTAGCCAGTTCTTTATGAACAAAATGTGAGTTATTTTCTCTTATTATCAGTATGTATAACTATATCCAAGAATATTTAAATCAGATACTCCAGGTTTTATCCGACTGCCCCAGAAGAAGGTTTGTTTCTCGAATATATATATATATATATATATATATATATATATATATATATATATATATATATATATATATATATATATATATACTAGGCGCATACTTAACAATGCATTTTTGGTAGCCCTAAGTGAGATATTGATGCGTTGCTACACGACTATGATTTACTTTTGTATTTGTGTTTATTTTTCTGTTAAAATAGCTTGTAGTGTTATTGACTGTCCTAAGTATAAGTTGATTGTCTTTTATTTGTAAATTACAAGTTTAGCTCTCATTTGGTATAAATATGTTGTATTGGATACTTTCGAGTGTTAAATCGTATTTATCAATGTTGTAAATTCACCTTTGTATCTATTAGTGAGGATCTTTAATTGGCTTACTGTTGTTATTAATACTATCTATACTAATTATGATAGCTGTTGGTCTTCCAAATAAAATAAAATAAAAATAAAATAAAATATATATGTGTTTGTTGATAACTTTTTAATAAACAGACTGTCATTAATTTCTTATATTTACGCGAACACTACACATGATTAAAACTACTTTTACGGATTTTACCGATTTATAGACTGTCATTAAATTCTTCTTAGTTGTGGAAATTATAACTTTTTTCTCATATCAGTAAACTTTATTACGCAGTAGGTTTATTTTAATTACTGCCTTAACCATTGGGCTTGTTATTAATATAATATTGATAGGATACTTGATATTTTAACTTTGTAATATATTTTTTATTATTAATAATAATCTCTAGTAATATTAATTTCTCGCTAATTATTCATTATATACTAGAAATACAGAAATCATGGTCATCATGTAATATCAAGAAGCTTGGTTCGCATATAATATAGGGGGACCATAAACGGCAGCACGTGCCTCCACGGCGCATCCTGGCTGTGAAACGCCGTTTTCCGGCTATTGTGTCGCCAGTCGCGACCGCATCTATTAGTTATAAGGGCCCGGGTACATAAGGGAAAGAAAAACAAACCTTTTTTCACATATTAAACAAATTTAAATATTGGTCGATGGGGTTATAACGAAATAAAAAATGAAACAAAAACATTAGCGCATTTTGCGTCAATAAATTTGGCGGAAAGATGCAATCAGTAGTGTGGATAGAATGAGCTTAATAAGCATTTATATGGAAATAAATTATTATATAACTATCTTTTGCCCGCGACTTCGTCCGCGTAGAACTTAAACAAAAAAAAAAAACAGTATATCTATAACAGCGCTATTTGGGCAAGTAGCTCAAAATAGTTAAAGAAAAACCACTTGAAACGACATTTTTTTAAAATTATAGTTATATCGTAATAGCATGCAATTTATCCCTTGAATAAAAGCACTTTAATAAAATAGAACGCGATAAATGCCGTGACAAATGCTTTTTTCAATGTGTGGTATTCGTGAAATATAGGATTCTTTTTCTGTTTTTTTTTTTATAATTGTTCAAAGTCGTATAAGACCGCTCCTAATTTGCGAAAATCTCCCTTAATAGTGCCCCCTAGCTGGCGGATAAAATATCGCAATATCCGTCATCAAGCCCACGCCTTAAACGGTCCTTTTCAACAACAAAATAATACCTGTTTCATTCAAGGTCTTGTGTAGAATAGAATAGAATCATTTTTATTCAATTTAGATTACATGTAATTCTTATTGAAAATCATTTTTACTTTACCATTGGTAAGGCAAAATCCTCTATCCTGGGAAGACCCAGCGAGAAATCCTTCGGAACTTTTTTTAAAAATAAAATCAATTTACAAGTAGTATGAAGACGTTAGAAACAGCATGGTAGCAATTACCTCATTCCAAGGGGTAATTATCAATCATGTACTCTTTAGTAGTATAATAACAATTTTTGCTTACTAAAAATTTAATTTTTTTGATAGATAAGGCCTGCATATTTAATATTATACCTAATTAGGGTATTTGAACTTTTCAAGAATTTCTTTTAAATGCATACCCTGTACCTTCATAATTTCTAAGAAGTGGCCAAATTGATATCTCCTCCTTTTTTCTTTTTTTATTACAGTAATATTTTATAATTTTTAGGTATGTCTAAAATTTGTCACTGTACCGAATATGGCTGGAGGTTGGTGATTAACACAAAATGTAGGGTATTTATAGATATCCGTCCGATTCGCTGGGCGCACAATAATAGACAATAATAACCTAGGTATAAAATATCAATAGTTTTAGAGATATCGTGATGAGTCAGTCACATGGAATATAAAATTATATAAATTTTATATTCCGTGTGACTGACTATGTGAGGAAATTCGGACTGGAGGACATTATATATATATATATATATATATATATATATATATATATATATATATATATATATATATATATTTCCGTGTGACTGACTATGTGAGGAAATTCGGACTGGAGGACATTATATATATATAAGTAGTATTTATTGATAGATCAATTTCGTAATATGTTAATGTAAAAAAAATGTAAAATTTCGGTGAAATAGGCTTCTATTCCGTTCACCTGTTAGGTAAATCCAATTTTTTCCAGACAGTAAAAAAATCATTGAGTATATAAAGGGACAACCTATAACGTCCCACTACTGAGCGCAGGTCTTCTCTTAATTCTGAGAAGGTTATAAAGCCGATATATCTAATTTGAATATCCAATAAAAGTTATGTGTTACGCCTAAATGTCATATTTGTATACCGATCGCATCTCAGCAATTGTTTTAATTCTGAGAACGTAATCCCTGTTTAAATAATTGAATGTATTGTTAGAGATTCGATATTACTATCGTCAGCTCCATCAAAACAGCATGAATAATTTATCGAGATCGGCATGCTCTGTCATTATTAAAGATGTTTTTCGTCGTTTTTACTTTGAACTCTAAAGCACTTTTTAAGAGCACTCCCGCTTTTTAGGATCCGCTTTCATATTACATTATAATTTCTTTTTTCGTATGTCCTTATATGCCATATTATCATAAATATAAAATTTATGGACCAAAGTAAAAAATTGTACATAATTTATTATTTCAAATTTATTATATTATTCGTGATAGAGCCACGGTGTAGATATTATGGCTGTAGCAAGAATTGATCGGCTCGACAATGAAGCACTAGCTACCTACTCTCTCCTTGTATACCAGCGTGAAATGCAGCTGTTTCTTTTAGAGAGTGTAGAGAACGGGAGGCTCTTACTAAATACAAGGCATTCCGCCTTAGTCCTCAGGGGTGACAATGTATTTTGCATTTTGATTTT
The DNA here is from genome assembly GCA_036936625.1 of Parnassius smintheus behrii. Classification (NCBI taxonomy): domain Eukaryota; kingdom Metazoa; phylum Arthropoda; class Insecta; order Lepidoptera; family Papilionidae; genus Parnassius; species Parnassius smintheus. Next base: position 24,092,814 of record JAUPFT010000028.1, read on the forward strand.
TAATCGAGGACAGATAATAGAAGTGTCTACCACGGCAGCCATTTACCATCGGGTAAACTGTGTGCTCGTTGGTCACCCTTATTATATACTTAAAAAAAAGAATTCTAATCTCCTTGAATCGGTGTATTTGTGATACACTTTACCATATAAATAAAGACAAGCGAAGCGCTTGCGAAAATCGAAAGTAGGTATGAATCGTGAAACCGCAAACTTTTGAAGTAGTCAGTGCCTAGGCTAATATCATCCACCTGGCCAGTCGGCGGCCCTGGCCTTAATATCGCGGTCACTCACACTCATTCATGTTTTGACTACATATGTGCAATTCTATTCTTTAAAAATATTTTCGATAGACAATTTTAAATTAGATAAGGATGGGAAAGGCTGTTATTTATTATGTTAGGTAGTTTTTATTTTCAAGCGACTTAAAAAAGAAGGAGGTTATCAATTCGACTATTTTTTTATATACGTCTTACCTCAGAATATTATTTTCGAGGTGAACCGATTTTGATCAATATTTTTTATTTAAACGTTGGTTCTTCTGATGTGGTCCCATAAAAACTGGATCATTAGTTTTTGAGTCATCCTTAATAATATGCATTCAATTGACTTCGACTAAATTGATGATTTTCAAAAAGAAGCTTAGGAAGATTCCAGAAAAAGCTTATGGGATAAGCGCTTAAAAATAACGTTAGTATAATCACAGCTTTTATATGTCCTACAGCTAGGAAATTAGAAGAGGATTCCCCTGATTTATGATAGCTTTATAGAGCGTAAATAGGATGTTAATATTGTACCTATATAATGTAGCTCAAATGGCATATTACCTATGTATATTCTGTATTGGGTATCTCTATAGGCATAAGCTCAACAAAAGCCGTGAAATCATTTGAATAACACTCAAATACGACCTCTAATAACACAATGTCAATTCTATTGATTTCGCATCGGTTTTGAGAATTCAGACGTGAGTCAGCCCTGATCGGGACTTTGAATACACGTTCCTAAGCAGTTTCCTGTGATTCAATACGTTCCTATGTCCGTTGTTGCTTGATAAGTAGCTCTTTCGTCGCACATTTACTTTTATATGCGTGCGTATCATATCTGTAATCCATCTAATTTTGACAGCGTTAACATGTTACTGGTACGTATCATAAATGTAGCAAAAATGATTTAAAGTAATCATTTCGTTCCTACTCTACGCAGATCACCCAACTCACCACGAAACCCTCGTTGTTAGCAATTTTACAACACCACATCAAAGGAGTGCCCCTAAGTTCATCAACTTGTATGAATCATCCCTTTATACATGATACTGTTCCCGTATTCCGTCTTCGGGCTCACTGAAAAGCAGCTTTGTTGTTTCGGCGACTACCTAAGCTGAGTGAAGTCAGTTTGCCTAACACGCCATGGTACCAACATGAGGAACGTATTTTCTACTGTAATTTATGAACATATTTTTTTTTAAATGTTGTATTCGTAAAATTGTTTTTTTTAATACATTTGTTAATTGATGTGTCTAGAAATGTTAAAATTTAAGTGCTTAATGATGTTTGTCTGCCTTATATCTTTGTGTGTTCCAATAAAGAAGTCCCGTGAGAAATATGTTAACTAAATTTGTAACTGTGAATTTTAACACCAAAAGTCAAACTACGCGAAGACTGGCTCCACTCACTCAGGGACTTCTTTAGTGTTCGTGCTCTTATCGTTTTGACTTCTCTTTAAACTCTAGCCAATCAAAAATAACGTTTTATAATAAGACTTGAAGTTCGTATAACTATCATTAAAAAAAACTTCGTTTTATTATTTCTATACAGATGATAAGCGTTCTTTTTTATCTTTGTCTTGCTTCCATTATTTATTTATTTAAAAAATCCCTGATATTTTTCACGTAATAAAAATTAAAAAAGTAAATCTGCTATAGTTACGTAAATGGCGAACGACGTAGCCGTAAAGAAAATGAAAATAGAACGCCTCACATAAAAAGCAAATTTAAAATGAATAACGCTTCGCAGGGAGAACAGGGAGTGAAATACGCGTCTTTTCTGAATGCCGTCGTCTGGTTTGCTATCCGTACTACATCGCATTTGCATATCAACGACCAGACTGTGTCCTGCGCTACGTAATATATGCGGTTTCCTGACAGTACAGTACCCATTTAGTATGTTGCGATATCCAGATATGTCCTATTCTATTAAGGCAACTGTTATGTAATATTATATATGGCTTTGTGACGATACTAATTGGTGGTCAATGTGAGATATTTATTTATACTGCAAATGAGTAATGAAATTTCGTAAATATAGACTTATAGTGCTTACTTTAACATTAGTTATCCGTCCGATCCGATCCGTTTTATTGCTAACTTAATGGATGACCGAGCTTTGCTCGGTATTTTTTTTTTTTGGAAATCGTGTTTTTTGTAAATTATGTTTAGATACAAATTACATACTGATGAAATATGAATAAAATTTTTCGATCTTCTCGGTCATTATTCTTCGTGTTTTAAAAAAATATAGTAAAAAAGGGCTCAAAAAAATATATTTTCTCACAAAAGAAGGAACTTGAGAAAAGGAAAAAAGACTGGAGAGACACTTGGACTCGAGCCGGCGTTCTACGATTTCAGGACCGCCCGATATCCCATTTGAGCTGTTACAACCTTGTAGGCACCGGCAAAATTTACTATCGTGTTCTAATGATATTGTAGCCGTTTTCATTGCCTAAAACATAGATAAAATGACATTTATTAATAATGAGTCCTAGCTAGATCGATTTATTGCCCTCGAAACCCCCTGCATACTAAATTTCTTGAAAATCGTTGGAGCCGTTTGCGAGATTCCGAATATATATATATATATGAATTGCTCGTTTAAAGATATTGGATAACATATATGTCTTATAGTCTACGCAAAGGTAAGTAGCTCATGCAGTCCATGGAGATCTGGAACCAACTTCAAACAACGTAGACTACAGACTATGCGTTGTCAACTCTTAGGATTAAGATAGAACGCCTCGCAGTCAGTAATTATGTATTTATAAACGCCATTTATATTTAATCATTCCTTAGAAAGTTTCTTAAACAGCTGACACGTATGAGCTAGTGGAATCAGTGAAGAGACGTGCTAACAGGCATAATATTCTATATATGAAAATGTTAAAGAGAGAATTTCATATGTGTTCAAATTCTGGTTTATTATTCTTAGTAGTTCAAAATGTTGTATTTTTAAATAAATGAATTTTAATTTTCAACCATTAAAAAGACATCGGTCATTTTACAGTAGTAATCAATATTAATACACCAAAACTTCTATCCCTCAGGGACGTTGTCACAACGCGTATCAAAAATATCTAGAGTCCTTCCTTACTTATATAACCATACTTTTACTTCTGTCGTAAAGCTTTTTTGCGTTATTTAAGGTGACCCTTGGGATACGGCTTTGAGAATGAAAGAAAGTACCTTCTATATACTACTCAAACAGAACTAAGTTACTACATAAGTTACGTAATACTTGCTTCTATCTTATTCCACGCAAACATTGCATCAAATGTATGTATGATGAATATGTATTTTTTTTCCAATGCCAACCTCGTGTGCACACTATACACCTACATTAAGTATTTAGGGATCCACTGATTAAGATGTACAAGTGACGGAATACTGAAAATTAATCCAAAAATACTGAATCAAAATTTCAAAGGCCGTTGCCATATTATGATCCGTACACCGTACACATTTAAAAATATGTAAAAATGTTTGATAAGCCCACGGGACCGTAATTGGAATCTTCCACTATTACTTATATGTGTAGGGCCTCATATAGAAATAGGATTCGGATCAAGTTGCCTTATAGGGTTGTCATCTATCTTCTGAAATAAATATTAAGGTTCTTTTATAATGGTGACAAACGAGCACACAATGGTAAATGTTGTGGCCTATAGACACGAGTGTGGCTCACACACCCATCCACCCATTACAGCCTATTAAAGTCCGCTGCTGAACATAGTCCTCACCATGGATTGACATTTGCCACGCTTGGCAAGCGGGTTCGCAACCACAGTTCTTTATTTTTTAAGAAGTTGCTAGGTTAGCGGAAATCTAATAAGAAGTTACCAGTTGGCAAAAGAAAGAAATGTGATTGCGTCGGAAACGTGAAGAGTTACAGCTACAATTAAATACATGCCATTGCGTAACTTGGACAATCGGAATCTAATTTCTGAATAATGGGGCTGTTAGTGTGCCGCGCTGTTTCAGTGCGCGTTAGCGGAATTTACATTTTACATGCCCACGAAATAATAATATGTCGGGAATCACTCGTGACGTCAAAAATATGTGATCTCAGCAGTTGACAGTATATCAATGTATTTGAAAGTTATTCATAGATTACCATAATCGAAATTAGGCAAACATTGTCATCGTTTTTACAACTACACAACAAAAGTCGTACAACTAAAGTCGAAATATGATTTTTATACAAATATGCGTGAACACACAGTCCTGATGGTGAGTGTATGCTGTAGTTCATAGCCACCTCCATTAATCCTCGATTAGGAATCAAAATGCAGACATGTTTTCACTTCTTAGGACTAGTAACTAGTTAGTTCACTTCGTAGTAAAAAGGTCTCCAGTTCTCGTCTATAAATATACGAAACAGAGTAGAATTATACTGTTATTTTACTCTTATATTTCGTGAGAGCGTGCTCCATCCCCGATCCGTTTGTACTTCTGCTGGAGCCGTGACACTACCGTGTATAAAATATAAAATTTCGAAATCCTTTATTGTATATATACGGCGACACGTCTATAAAATGAGTAAAAGGCTAAAAAGGTTTTACTCTAGCGAAGCGTCGTTTCGGTGGTAACGTGGCAACCATTGTTGTTCATAGGATTTTTGAAAAAAAACATCATCGGGACGCAAAGATGTATGCGTTTACATATATCATAGGTAACAACTAAGGAAGACGGTATGATAGATACATCCACATTAATAGCTTCATCGATTTCTATACATATATAAATTTTCTAAACTATTTAAATTAGGCATTGTCTTTGTGACAACGAACGAAGTTGAATACTAAAATATTTTTTAACACAACGGCGATATTAAAAATTTTCTTACCTTCTTTTTAACTTTCCGCTAAGAAAATTGAAATTTTTCAAAAATAAGGAGGTTATTGGTTTCACCCCGATTTTCGAAAATTGAGTTTTCATCAGATCTCAATGTTTTGAGATCCCAGGAAGATATTCTGACTAATTTCGCGTGGATGTCCGTACGGATGTATGTGTGTGTGTGTCTTGATCGATTGAGGTGCGGTATTCTGAAGATCGCAATGTGGAATAGATTTGATGATAATATGAATTGATTCAGACGAGTAGATTTTGAGAAATCTCAAAAATAAATATTTTGAAAAACTGTTTTTTGGAATAACTTTTAAACGGCTTCACCGATCGATTTAAAAAAAAACTAATCAGCTCCTAAAAATGACGTCGAATGCCGTTTGGAAAATAAAAATCGGTTAATTCGTTCGTGAGACATCGAAGAAGAAAGAATTTGAAAAAATTTTTTTTTTACAATAACTTTGAGATTTATTGTATTGTTCGGCCCCGGCTTCGCACGGTTGGTATCTGGATTCTACAACAGCGCCACCTACCGGGTCCAACTATGCCTATAACATTCGTGGAAGTGCAATATGTTGACAGTTTTACCGCAATCCGATGAACGGCATGGAAGCGCATAAAATACGAACAAACAAATATTATTTTTATATATTAGATAGATTACAAGAATAGTTATTGCAATTATAATTAGAAACTCATTGTCAATCATGTACTCTTTAGGATTAAATTAAACTTTATCAAAAAAAATAAAAGTTGCAGACTTTTTTATAGCTATAGTTCCTGAGGTCCTGCATTTTTTTGGAACTTTGTTGTAAAAGCGTATACACTGCCCCATGAAGGAATTACTGACTCTTTGAAGTCGAGTAACTGGTATTACTGACTTGCGTTTGTTCCTATTATTTACAAAATGTATTTAATGTAGTAAATGTATTTTTGATAAAACATGCTTTTATTTTTGTGTACACGCATAAAATTTTCGTAAATATACCGAAAGGCTAATTTTCATATATTTATTTATTTTAACATTTCTCTGTAACCACTTTGGACCTATATTAAAAATTGCTCTTATGGCTTTCTTCTGCAAAACAATGATAGTTTCAACGTCGTATTATCCCAAAACAAAATTACATATGAAATTATCAAACAGAACACGAGGATTGTTATTCGTCTTTATTTATTAAGTCTAAAAGCTAAATAAAACCGTTTGGTTGCGTATGCGCAATGTGATATATTATGTATTCCTGCTATCATTTGATTCATCCGTACTATCGTTTAAGTCTTTATCCGGAATTCGTCGTAGGCGTTACGCATTATTGATTACATGGGGGGGGGGGGGATATTACTATGCACTTTCCGTTCATCCTTTGTTTAGTGAATGAATTGCCATCGGATATCGCAGACGTCGCGTTTAAAATAAACTCGCTTACTACTTGTTAATCTACGTGAAGATTTATACGATTCTGATCACGTTTTAAACATAAAACTTAGTCGGTCTCAAACTGGTCGTTCTATTTTACCTTCGATTTTAATTAGTGTCGTGGGAGCGTCGATAAAGTCGATAATAGTAATTCGAAGTTCAAATACGTGTGATTGTTAAAAGTGAATCGTTCACCGAAAATGGTGATGGAGTCGGCTCAGCACAACGGGCGTTTTTGGCCCTTATCGCCCCGTTTGTGGCGTCGGAGTACCGAGTACTCAAAAGTAGTTTTCGAACCTCGACGACCGCCTGCATCGCCGATCGAGATAAGGAAAAATAGAATAGATCTGACACCGGACCTGCTACGGTCTAGAAGTTTCATCAAAGATAAACTGGATCATTTAAACCTCGAAGAGGAGGTGGAGTATGAAGATACTCGAATCGAAGAGAAAAAACGATGGAGTATCGAGACAAAAAAACCTCCAATTAAAGAAACGAAAAAAAATGAAGAAGTGGTAAAACTAAGGGCAAAGAAGCAGAGGCATCCGCGACCAAACAGCCTACAATTGTTACTGTGCCCATCAAGCTCTGGTCATTACAGTAGCAACACTTGGAGATACACCAGAGTACGTTCCAAAAGGTTTGTAGTTTTTATTACTTCTCCTTTATTTATATAAATCCAAATAATGAATTCGTTCTTAACACGAATATCATGTTAAAACGTTAGCTCTAAATCACATTGCTATTCGCTCAGCAACGGTTGTACCACCTCACCTATCTCAGAAGACTATCTATTATAAAGGGAAAGCTGACGAAGTGATTGAACGATAGCGTATCGATTCTGGACTATCATTGTACAGCTATTCGAAGCAACTATACTTTCCCCTTCTCTCGTGAATGTCTACGCCTCACAAAATTCTCGGGCTGAGTGGGTCGCGTGTGTGGGCGGTACGGTCTTGACAACACCCCGGCACCACATATTTGCTCTCGGACCATCGCATCGGCCCTAAATAAAAATTTCGTAACGCCTTGACGTAGTGTCACACTTGTTCATATTCTAACAACTATCAGTAGAAATAGCTACTATGTAGCTGTGACATATTTAAATGAGCGAAAACAAACAAATTCAAAACGATTTGTTGTTCATTCGTTGTCTGTATAAAATTTGTTTGTTTCTTTTTTATTTAAATCTCTTCAATTTTTTTGTGATTTCGGCCAGTTACTTTTCTTTTAAATGTTTCAATACTAAAAGTATCGCGAGAATTTCGAAATACTTTTTAAACGGCTACTTTTGTATTGTTAAAAATTATATTAAGGCCCACTTCTGGGCTCACCACTCTCAACTTTGGGAGAGTTTTAGAACAAGGCGTTGCCTTAATACGCGTTGGCGGACGTTACATGTTTAGAAAAATATATTTTATTATATTTTAGATTTCTCATACATACGGGTTTCCTTACGATATTTTCAAAATTTTGTAAATTAGCATTAAAATTGCAATTATTAACTTCATATAGGTGCCGACGGGGATCGAACCCGGGTTACTCGCGTACTCTGAAATTTACAGCGATCATTTAGAGCCTGGGCCACCCCGCAGACTTTGTATTATTGCTTGAACTTAATTAATAAATTGCATTCTCTAAAGCTCTCGCTTTGTGAAGTCCCAGCTTAGGCACAACATTTTTTGAAGGCTTACTGCAATGATGGGAACTACAGGTTCTTTCAAATATTTTTAACGTTAATATTAATTGCAAATAACAATAGAAACAAGTTTATATAATATTTTAGATTTACTCAGCTGTTTTTCACTTTATCTTATACCTTAATATACGTAACGAAATCAGTCAACGCCAGCAAAGATATTACCTAAAATGTAACGTTCGCGAATTTCATTCGTCAATAACAGGTTTTTGTCCGTTTTCACCTTTAACAGCCTGAAAGTGACGGATATCACTTTACGATACAAATTGCACAAGTCATAAGTGATTATATTTGTCCAATATGGAGAAGTGTAGGTTATTTAGTGCGTATCAATGTAGTAATTTAATTAAAACCTTGTTCATATCAAATACATAATTCTGCTGAAGCTGAAGGTAGACCTCTCCCGTAGATTGGCTCATATTTGGCATGGGGTTGGCAACCGTAGTTTTTTACTGTGTAGTTATGCTGCCCATCTCCTGGTCTGTGTCGATATAACTAACACAATTTTTTCTTACCATGTAGTCTGGTGTTGGAATATCCACTACACCATATCGTACCGTGGGCGTCGTAAGAGGCGACAGTGGGAAACTAAACCAGGAGATGGGCAGCAGCATCTTTTCATCGGCAGCAAACCGCTTGCAAAGTGTGGCAGCTATGGCAAATGTCCGCTTAATGATGTCATCTATGGGGTAATACCACCGTACGATCCAGCCGTACCCACTGCGCTCAACCTGGATAGATAACCGAATATTGTGTAGACGCGACACTGTAATAGCATTAAGACTCAGATCTGGGCACATTCCATGCAATTCATTTTTACACTTGATGCGAAAAACTACCTCACCAAACTGTTCAACTTACAACGTTATCGATGATGCTTATCACATTTTGAAAAATGTGGCCAGAACTCCATAGAAAGAAAAAAAGTGTTTTAAATTTGTCATTGATTGGTAGTATTAATAGTATTTTATTGGATCCGTTATCATGATGCCGAAAAACTTATGTGTTAGTAAATAAGTGATTAAGTAATTAATAAGTTTATTTGTTAGTGTTTATCCTATTTAAGAATTTTGTTGTAACTACCCGGGCGTCATAATCGCTTCAGCGACAAAGCCCTTTTTCTAAGAATTAAAAAAATCTATGGGGTAGGCCAGTGTTCGGCCGTGGACTGGATAGGCTGTAATGCTCATGAAACCAAATTGTTTTACAACGTGACAACGCAGCTTATTAATATATTATGAGTAAATGGGGCTCACTATTTCAGCAAGATAAGAAAACTTTATTGATTGAACGCAATCATCTACTTTCCTATACACTTTAAGAGTTATGAAGTTTAATCGTATATTAACATGGAAATTAGCTCGCTAACTTTAACGCATTTAGTTATTACCTATGTGTTATTTGCTGTTACAGAATAATGTAATTGCATTGCGATTATTGATACAACTTAATCGGGTTACGGTGACTTAATTGCTATGTGAGCAGGAGTGGGTTTATTAATTATTTCATTAATGACGCACTGTAAATGCTCGGCTCAATTGTTTAATTGACTATTACTTAAGTGCGATCTGAGTGATTTTAACAATTAACGATATAATACTAATAAAATAATCAAAAATAAACAAGCTCATGGTTTTCCCTTTGTATGAAGAGGCTAATTCCCAAAAATGGACCATTTACGGGCTAATGCGAAGATCATCAAATTGATAATTTTTAAAAATGGAATTTTAAAGTTGCGATATTTTAAATATTCAATGTTTAAATAGTGTTCAATTTATCCCTACCTTATTTTTGACGTTTTTAACATACCCTCAACACACATGAGTTACGTCACCTTACTAAACTTAAATGATTTTATATAATCTAGCGATTCTCCTCGGCTACGCACGGGTGATTTCTCGATCTCGACAACAGCGACGTCTACCGGATCCAAATGTAAATTTAAACCTTTCAGGAACCCATTCGAACATACACAAAAAAAATCGTCTAACTCGTCAAGCCGTTTTTAAATTTTAGGGAGTCGGAAACGGACAGCATTTGATTTTATTTTTTTACACAACAAAGATAAAATACTATTAAGGAAATACAATCGTCATTCAAGATGACCTCGCTCAAAAAACACATTAAAATCTGATTAAATCTCTGTTACAGTTATTAACAAAGTGCAACGGAAAATAGAAAATCCATTATTCCCACGAGACTAATTTTGATAATAAAATTATTATTATTTCATTGAAAATTCTCATCAAATGTACAATTAGTCGGGATTTAAATACATTTAAATGATTTCGTTTAATGATTTGCAATTTTTCGGTTCGCTACATCCATGTTAACCACGCCGATTACTGAACTCATTACGCATTCAAGCGGACAACGCACTTCCGACACCCCGTCACGTAACTGTCGCTTGTAATCTCATATACCTATCGCAAATATAATTTTTATGACGAACTGCCACGCGGATTCGCAAGGAGCCGTCGCGTCGCCGTTATGATTTACGCTCAGTCTCAGTAATTCACCTCACTTGTGCATTCGTCGCCCGGCGCCACAGAACGACTCCTAATAAGCCGTCAAATGCTGACATCACTTGTGGCGGGGAAAACGTCAGCGAAACTCCTAATATTTTTTTTTAAATGTCTAACGTTCGTAAATTCCTAGCGGACGCCAAAACTAAACTTGGAAAACGGATTTTTCATATAGTATTCTGACTTTACTCAGTTTCATTAAAATTTAAAAATAATCCCATAGTGTAGTACGATGACCGAGAGTAATATTTAATATAACTTTATTAATTCATTTTTGTTTCAAATACAAGAAAAAGGGTAAAATCAGCTACAAAATCCTACAGATCTGGAATCACTTAATATTATATTAATATTACAGAGAGTTAAGAGGGTAGACGGTCTGCACGGGAATTGGAAAATAGGTATTTGAAGAAACTATTGCCGTCCCTCACCTCTGGTCTCCACCCGAAGAGTGCGATAGGGACAACTGCAGCTCAAAAAGATTTTACCTACAAAAACCATGAGCGATCGTCGTTTCGTATTCCCCTGTTTACTCCTCGAAAACTAAGCCAATTAAATTATTTTTGGTATCAAAATTTAAAGGAAGAATAGATCTATGCCTCAATCATTTGCTTTTATCTTAAAAGATTTTCGAATTTCTTTGGTAGTCGTCTGATTACGGAGATAAGAACGGGGCATTTTTTTAGGTTTTTGGAAAGTCATATTTATTTTTGTAATAATTTTTTGAAAAAAGTCAATGACAGGGGCATGCCTTCAATAGATCTAGATTTTTATAAACAAAAACGATTACTCTAGAGGCATTATCTACAAAGAAAATAGGGGAATACATTTGTATGAAAAAAATGCAGCTCGTCTACCCTCTTAAAATTGATTTTAAGTTTATTCGTTGTATGTCAGTAATGAAGATATCCGCAGTAAAACCAGAGTGACCGAGATAGCCCAACGGATTAGTAAGCTGAAGTGGCAATGGGCCGGCCATATAGCTCGAAGAATCGATAACCGATGGGGAAGAAAGGTTCTCGAGTGGCAGCCTCGTACCGGTAGGCGTAGTGTAGGGCGACCCCCCACTAGATGGAGTGACGACCTGGTAAGAGATGCAGGAAGTCGGTGGATGCAAGTGGCTCAGGACCGTGCTTTGTGGTATTACCTGGGGGAGGTCTATGTTCAGTAGTGTTCTTGTGAAGGGCTGTAATAATGATGATGATGATGTCAGTAATCTCTGGAACCACTCCTATCTCCAATTGTGAAAATTCTCCCACTGATAGAAAGCTGCACTATTCCCGATTGTATATAATAAAAGTGTTATTTTACTTTTGCAATATATTATGGACAAAAATTTAAATCATTATGCTGTTACAATATTTTCGAACGCTAACGAAACTGTGCGTTTGATTTAGACTACCTATAGTCTATATTTATACCGACTTCAAAGAGGACCTACTCAATTCGTCTGTATGTTTTTTTATGTGTGTTACCTCAGAACTCTTTTCTGGGTGAACGGATATTGATGATTCTTTTTATCTGAAAGCTGGTCCTTCTCGTGTCCCATATAAATTTAACCAATATTTGTCCAGTAGTTTTTGAGTTATCTTTAATAATGCGTATTTAATTGACCTCGAATACATTGATTCTGTCGTATTGAAGTCGGTTGTACAAATTTTTTAATTTTATCACTCTTGTTATTGTATTAAAATAGAGTTTCGGTGTTAATGTAACCAAAATAATTGAAGCAATCCTAATAAAACTTTTATATTATTTGTTTGTTTCTCTTCTCTTTTTTTACGTTTTTATAACTGTATTTTTAATACTTAATAATACACAAATATATTATAAGTACGTGTCATTGTTTTCTTTATACGATAACGAGTTTGTAAATGTTATGTAATTTATTTGTCTTGTTTTAATTGTAAAGATGTCTTACGCCTGTCATTTCTTGTAAGCATAAAAGTACCTATTGTCGGTGCCGAAAAATTATATGCAACTGAATATTTCGGCAATATTATAAAGGTTTATGTTACCATTTATCCTATACCTTTAAATAAGCAATTCTTGTATATATATAATATATAATCGGAATCTCGGAAACGGCTCCAACGATTTTCATGAAGTTTAGTATGCAGAGGGTTTCGGGGGCAAAAAATCGATCTAGCTAGGACAGATTTTTAGGAAATGTCGTTTTACCTATGTTTTTAGGCAATGAAAATCTGCTACAATATCATTAGAATACGAAAGTAAAATTTGCCGTTGCCTTTAAGGTTATAACAACTGAAATGGGATATCGGGCGGTGCTGAAATCATAAAATGCCGGTTTGAATCCAAATGTCTCCGGTGTGACTCTTTTTTTCTTTTTTTTCATTCTTTTGTGAGAAAATATATTAATTGGAGCCCTTTTTTAGTATATTTTTTTAAACACGAAAAATAATGATCGAGAAGATCGAAAAATTTTATTCATATTTCATCAGTTTGTAATTTGTATCAGTTTGCATTTTGTAAAACAATTTCCAAAAACAAAACCGAGTAAAGCTCGGTCATCCAGGTACTTAGTATATTACCATTGCAACCAGTATATTATACACTTTACAAAACAAATATTTGAAAAATTTAGCGTTATGTAATCTTTGGATAGACTTATGCGCTCAATTAGCCGTGTAGTTGTTCCATATAAAGTCTGTCACCCCAATACATATAAACACTATAATACATATAAACTATCATGCTCATCAACTAAATGGGTTGGCAAAGTTTACGGACTTAAACTTGGCGTGATCCTGATACACCTATCTCGCTACGATATTATGATAAATACCTGTAAAATTTCCGGCAAATAGCCGAATTTACACATCTGCGGTAAAAGTTGTCTGTCAATGATAATTATATCTAAATACGACAAATACCAAATTAACATAGACTTGAGAAAGTGAAGAAAGCAGTGGACCATTGAGGCTGATGCAATTTTCAGACGGATAACAGTGATGATGGCTAGAATTCTTGTTTACATTGTTTAAAATAGGTATTACTCTTATCCAAGTGGCGCATACTTAGCCCGGTCTACGGCTTCCAAATACTGCCAGCTAAAATGTGACATTTCATCATATTATCGTCTATCTTATCGCAACAGAAAATCGTCTTTTCTTATGGTTACGGCTTATTCATTTCTGTAGCAGAATAATTGAAACATCAGATGTCTGCTAAAAGCAGTCGAAATCGATGATCGATCGCGTCGCGCTGAATATTCATGAACGCCTTTGTTGTTATTGTCTATATTCGACGTTGGTTGTAGAGATGTAGAGCCTTGTCTGTCGCTTATGAAGATTTATTTAGTTTTTAATGTTGAAAATTTTGGCCAATAATAAAACTGGCATTTTTCTCATTAATCTAACCCCTGAAAGTAGACATCCGGACGTAGGCCCGACCCGTTGTTAGACCGGTATATTGACGTACGTAGTGTCAGATTTCCGCAAATTTGACACATCTCATCTTCGACGCTCAGGGTATTTTACGACTATCTGTCGGAAGTCGCAAGACCTTTTTTCTTATCGTATTCCCGTCTCTTTCTACACCCGCGGGACGAAATGGGGTGAGAATCCCTTAAGCCGCCTCACGGCAATCTTTACCTTATAAATGAAAAAGAACATATGTAGAAGAATCCACAAAATAGGATAAAATTCGTTAGACTTAGGTCTGCCTTCGTACTATAAATTGGCAGGCAAGTGAATATATAACATTATTTTAGAAAATTAAAGGAAAATATTTTAACATTAAACGAAATAACATTTCGTAATAATATGTCAGACCGAAAATAAACAGCCCGATAACGGGAAGGATCGTTTAACACCGAGGTCTCCAAATTACAGCCCGCGGCCAAAGACCGGCCCCCAAACACCAATAATCCGCCCAGGCTCCACTTTCTTATTTATTAAGAAGATTCGTATATTCGATGAAAACGCATTTAATGAACTAAAAAATGTCGTTTTATATCGTTTCTGTATGTTATTCCATTAATTCAAAGTTATGTATCAAACACATAACTTGTACACATGTTTTTCCTTCGATTGCAAACAAGCATGAACAAGCAACCTATGACATAATCCCTCCGAAGTTTATTCGGAAGGCCTATGTAATGGATTCATGGATGTATCTTAGTACGTACTACACTTTAAAAAGATTATTATGTCTCTTGGCTATTACCTATAATGCTTGGAGACCACTGGTCTGCACTGGAGATGCAGGACATCGCATATTAATATTATGTTTTCTGTGTCAATCATGAACCCTGTGCAAATTATGAACCTTCGTTTGATCCGAATCGCATAAACTTTCAATCATTATTTTTTAAAGATCTGGGAAAAACAATCGACGGAACCTTTTTTAACTTGTGATCTGCGAATATACCTATAATAGTCCTTTTACACGAATTATTTAAATACACGAACTTTATTATTTTACAAAAAATGTGTACGCTTGCAAACATCAAACAAAAAGAAAGCTGCAAACCTCACTTTCAAAATCTCAATATTCTAACATTACCGTGCTTGTATTATATTAGAAATGTGTAAGTTTGTACGAATACACCCATATTTTTACACAAAAGTTATAGACGCGCCCCGGCACAATATACCTCGCTATAAAAATAACTTTTTGCAAACAAAATCTCAATTAATATTACATAGTTCAGTTCATTACCCGATATCAATTAAAATTTATAATAAATGCCAGAATACCTAAAAGCCGAAGCTTAATTAATAAATTCATAAGCTCTTTAAAAAAATGTACTTATTAAAAAAATACTATTTATATATTTAATACATTGAGGAAAAGAATTTTCGAATGTCCGATCCTCTCCTGTTCTTTGCTATGCCTTTCGAGGTGCATGTGATTGTTAGTACTTGCATGTTTTGTTTGTCACTGAGTCTTATGTAACGCAATTCGTAAATAAATAAAATCATGATAGTCACTTCGACTAAAACTGAAGTTTTTCTTATAGGCAAAGGGTGACACGCGAGCACACAGTCACACACAGGTGACAACGCATCTTCATTTTGATTCGTAATCGACAATCAAAACGCAGATGTGTCCGTCCATCTTTATCATATCAATGTGCATCTTTATCATAAGCGCCTCAAGGTTTTTTTTTTGTTATAGAAGAATCGGTAACAAACTAACACGAGTATTAAATTACACAAAAAGCTACTGAGACAGATTATAGGTTTATAATAGACGCCTACATTTTTTTTATAGGATAGGGTGACAAACGAGCACACAGTCCACCTGATGGTAAGTGGTTGCTGAGGCCCATAGACATCTGCATCTATCCTCGATTACAAATCAACATGCAGATGCGTTGTCACCCGTGAGGACTAAGATCGAATGCCTCGTTTGCAGTAAAAAGGATCTCCGGTTCTCTACACTCACCATACCAAACACAGCAGCATTAAGCTACTATTTGACGCTGGTATTCTGTGAGAGCGTGGTTCGGCCGAGCCGACCCATTCGTGCTACAACTATACTACTAATATAACTGCAGCATGGCTCTACTGCATATAACGCAACATTTATCCGCAATTAATAAATGCAGATGCGTTGTCGCCCCTGAGTACTAAGACAGTGTGCCCCATAAAAGGGCCTCCGGCTCTCATCACTTACCATACTAAAATTTGCATAAGCTGACGAGATTATTAACATCTAGTGTAAATAAGACTAGCGAATCCCGTTTGGTGATGTCACTTTTGCAATTGTTATGCAATCCTAATTCTTTGTTTGTTTACGATAGATAAATTCGTCAAATTATTAATAATAATATCGCCCACATGTTGTTGGAACCGTATATATGACATCAATTGTGATGTTAGTGGCGTATAGCCACTGTTACAGGTAACAATTAACCTGTCTCAAAATACGCAGTAATAAAATCTTTCTATTCAAGCAGTATGTATGCACATATCCCTCATCCCTCCGAGATCCCGCATAGATTTCCTGATAGGGTAAATGTTTGCCATAGTTGCCACGCTTGGTAAGCGGGTTGGCAACCTCAGTTTTTTACTGTTAGTCGTTATTAAGAAGACGCTTATGCTCATCTTCCGTTTTGTTTTCCATAATATTACATATTAAAAACTCATTTTAAAAATAATTACATTAAAGCATTCATATATCCAACTTCGACCGAGAGGTCTGTCGACGGATTCAACTCGGCTGGGCAGCGTTCGGGAAATTACGACACATCTTCTCGTCAGGTATACCTCAAAACCTGAAAACTAAGTTGTACAACCAGTGCAGTGCGTGTTGCCAGTGATGACATACGGAACTGAGACGTGGTCCTTCACTGCTGGCCGTATGAGGACGCTCAAAGTCGTTCAGCGAGCTATGGAGAGGGCGATGCTTGGAGTTTCTTTGCGTGATAAACTTAATAATGAGGATATCCGCAGTAGAACCAGAGTGACCGACATAGCCCAACGGATTAGTAAGCTGAAGTGGCAATGGGCCGGCCATATAGCTCGAAGAACCGACAACCGTTGTGGAAAAAAGGTTCTCGAGTGGCAGCCTCGTACCGGTAGACGAAGTGTAGGGCGACCCCCTACTAGATAGAGTGACGACCTGGTAAGACATGAAGGAAGTCGATGGATGCAGGTGGCTCAGGACCGTGCTTCGTGGCATACCTTGGGTGAGGCCTATGTTCAGCAGTGAACTTGTAAAGGGCTGTAATGATGATGATGATGATGATGATGATTCATATATTGTAAAGTAAGTTGATATTTCAGCGTAGTTGGTATTACTGTTGGGTTATTTTTCAAAAAGTAGCCAAATTATTAACTTAAGTTTTATGTTTTTATATATAAATAATGATATATCGTTATTGCAGTTTTTGAAAATAAGGCTTCTACTTTTATTAGAAATTATCCCAAATTAAACGTGATTTATTTGCAACAATGTTAATGCCTACCGATCGACCCTACGAATGCGCGCGTGCGCAGTAAAATCCTTTGAGTATCTCAAATGTAAACTCAGTTAAAATAATTAAAATAATGCATTACCACGTATTAAATTGAATGAATATAAAAATGAATATTGAATTTAAAAGATAAAAAGCACAGAATGTTTGAGATTTTTTTAAAATTAATTTTTCATCACCATTTATTGCCTATATTACTTATACTGAACCATCTCTGCAAATTTGGCCGGTTATTGCAAAATAACCCTGTATAGTTTAAATGTTGTACTTTAATCACGACCCTACGTGCTTTGTGACATTTGTTGTGGGAGGCCAATGTTCAGCGGACTTGTGATGTGGGGTAATTATGATGATTAATTCCTTCATTCATTTATTGCAGCCCTTCACAAGTCCACTACTGAACGCAGACCTCTCCCAAGTAACGCCACAAAGCATAGTTCTGAGCCACCTGCGTCCATCGACTTCCTATATGTCTACACGGGTTGTCATACCATCTACTGGGGGAGGGGGGGGCGTACATTTTGCCTACCGGTACGAGGCTGCCTCTCGAAAACCTTTCTTCCCCATTGTTTGTCGGTTCTTCGAGCCCATTACTACTTCAGCTTACTAATCCGTAATTATGATGATAATGAATTATCATAACCCTTGTTGTGTGGTAGCAGCTTAAAAGAATCGATGAGTACATTTTGTCCCATAAGTGTAGTAGGAAACCTATGAGAAATACTGGAAAAATATTTTATAGCCTTAGATAACCATCTCGTTAATGCCAGAGGTAAAATTCTCAAAACGGCGACAGTAGACTGGTAGAGAATGCCTTGTTGTATTAAGTCCGCCTTGTTGTATTTGGTGAGCAAATAAAACATAAATAAATAAATAAAACGCACATGGCCCTAGTTATTTCTTTGGTACATTACCAATCAGCTCTCAACAAATAGTTAGTTATATACATTATAGAATATCAGCCCTACATAAAGAACGAAAAATGTTGTCTAGCTTATTAATCTACCGAAGGGGTACCACAAGTACGCCATCGGTAGATTAATTGAATTAAGCGAATTCGGTAGAAAAATAATTTACAATAAAATAAATTAATGTTTATTATTATACTAGTAGTACACAGGTGTGTCTACGGTAGTTTTCAACATATTATGTACGTGAGTTCATCGACACTATTGCGCCTTATTTGCTTTGTTACAATCGTTATTATGTATTTATTATAATACCTACGTTTATATAGCGGTGCAAATAGGTGCTAATTCATCGACCTCTGTGGGAAATATAAGTGCAGTCGAGATAGCTGCAACATGTAGCAAGAGTGAGCGTACGCAGTGAGGGAAACTCCAAACTAGACGTAGTGACAGCTTGATAAAACATACTGGTTGCTGGATGCAGAAGGCCCAGGAAATGACGAATGTAGTACTCCATTCCTATATTCTCTTGACTTGTGACAAGCCGTAATGATAAATAAACGAAATCCAAAATATTCATTTCTTTGCGAAAAGTTGTACAAAGAAATGTAAGAAACACCATCTGGATGCTTGGCGGTCCACCACTGTACGTTTTACTAGGAGTTTTCTTCCGCGTACGACATCTCTGTGGATTCGTTTACCACCGGCGTTTCCGGACCGGTACGACTTAGGAATCTTCCGGACTTTTAAAAGCTTACTCTTTTCTAAAAGGCCAGCAACGCACCTACAATTCCCCTGGTATAGTCGTTATTCATGGGCTGCGGGTCACTTAACATCAGGTCAGCCGTATGCTCGTTTGCTCCCTCTCCTATAAAAAAAGTCTTAAAAGGTTATTGAATCCAGATATTGAAAACTTTTTCTTTTTCTTCAAACTATAGTGTTAGCAATTAAATTAAAATAAAACTTAGCTTTATAAGACATTTACTTGATAACGGAGTAACTATTTCTAATATTCCGAATCTGAATACTATATACCTACAAAACAATAACCAAAACTGGAACACACAAAATAACAAAAAGATACTAGTGGTTTATGGAATGGGAAGATTGCTTGAAGTAACACAATGAAAACTTTTCACCTATAAGGTTTTTACCAATTTATATTTGCAAATACTCCAAACAAAACCTGTTGATATATTTATGTAAGTAGATATTTTACGAAAATGCATTACTATGATATGAAATCCTAGTTCAGCAGCGAACTTTGTTAGGCTATAATAATAATGATGATGGTGGATTCATACACTTCATTTTGGTGCCTACACGTGCTAAATTAAAAAAAAAATGTTAAAAATTTTCACATGACCCAATATCAATACGTATTAAACGAAATATTTGCTACCCGCGTGCAAATGGTCATCGACTGAATAATTGCGCATATTATAGCCTCTATGTATTCGTAACGCAATAGAGGCTCTATTGCGTTACGAATACAGGTCACTAACACCACGCCTCTGAGGCAATAAACCCGCTAGCTACTTATGATTCATAAAACATCTAGAGTCTAGACAGTCTGCACATGTCCAAGACCTAGTTAGGATATGACAATAGTGTTCCCACGTGCATTTATAGATTTATCACACTCTTGGCTTTCATCCAGCCTTTGTTGTAAAGTAGGCTTTATAACCAATGTATTAAAATGCATTTATAAAGATATTTTTATAAGGCTATATATAGACATGCGACCGGATAATCGTTTGGTGTGTTGTGTGGTATCTACTTGCTTTCCGCAGCTGCAGCGGATAACAGTGACTTTAATGATGGCATCTATGGATGGATTTTATGTTCCAAAATACGTCCACGTAAGACGTAAGAGTCCACTGTTGTACATAGACCCTTTCCATAGATTGCCTTATAGGAGTGCCATAGTTGCCATGCTTGACAGATGCGTTTATTGTTTAAGTTGTTATCAGGAATATAGGCAGCAGCATCTTATAACAACTCTTAAACAAAATTTTCTTTTTCTTTTTCGCCTCTCACATCACTAACGGAATCCTATACCTACCTTCAAACGAGCAATTCTTGTATTTTGGTACTTGGAGCCGTTTCCGAGATTCCGATTAAAATATATATATATATATATATATGTATATATATATGTATATATATATATATATATGTATATATATATATATGTATATATATATATATATATATATATATATATATATACAGGTTGGCCCAAAAGTCGTGGATCAAACGCAACTAGGGGTTAGATGGGGTCATCAGCTGCAAAAAGTTGTTCTACGGGAGGTCCTTAAAGTCAACCCCTGCAGAGTTATAATTTAATTTGTGTTTTTATGAGAAAATTGACTTTTTTTACCTAATTCTTATTAGAATGCCAAAAAATAAACATCCTCTATCTTTTTTATAATTTTCACTAGATTGGTACTGATGAGTCCTTGCGTTAGACATGCTATTTATGGTTGTTTATTGGGTGTGTTGAAGATAATGTTAAGTTTTACGATTATTATTTTTCTCAAATCATAACTTTTTATTTACTTCGGACCCCACTGTGAAAAAAAAATACTCTACCGAAAAGTGACCCTGTATTACAAGTTTTGGCGCATTTAATAGGGATTCTGAAAAGGTATTACACATGGCCATGAGTGGCTCTAATATCTTTCTAGGACGAAAAAACAAAGCAACGATTGTGAAATAATTGTTTTATTAAGCAAAACATTTTACAATAAATGCTCAAAATTCCAGCCTCTGACCATAATACATAATCTGCACCGTCTAATAAAATTCCTACGTAACCTACGGAATGCACTTCTGTTGTTAGTTACTTGTACTCTAGCAAACTCGAGCTTTTGTCGTAGTTCTTGTTCGCTATTGTTCTCTCCTTGGTAAACTATTTCTTTAAAATAGCCCCAAAGAAAAAAATCTAATGGATTTAAATCGGGCGACCGGGGTGGCCACGCAACATGTCCGCCTCGACCAATCCACCGGTTGGGGTAGCGCTCGTTCAAATGATCTCTGACTGCTCGAGCGTAGTGAGGCGGGGCGCCATCATGTTGCAGCCACATTTCTGCTATTCTTTCTTCTGGAACTTCAGCTTCGTTAAGAATATGGTTTAAATTATTTTGCAAAAAATTTAAATACTGAGCACCATTCAGCCTTGCTGGCATTTCATGCAGCACCAACTGCTGGCCAATTATACCAGCCCACATGTTAATACCAAACAGATTCTGGAATCGATCATTTCTTATGATATGGTGGTTTACTCTGGAGTAAAAATGTAGATTGTGGATATTGAATACTCTCATTCTTCTAAAAGTTGACTCATCCGTCCATAAAACCTTGTTAAAGAACTGCGAATCTTCTCTGTGATATCTTAGCATCTCTCTACAAAACCGCACTCTAGGTTCATAGTCACCGGGCAGCAAAGCTTGCACCCTTTGCACGTGGTAGGCGTGATATTTTTTTCTGTTAATGACACGTTGCACCGTCGATCTTGGAATCCCGATATTACTGGATATTTGGCGTTGACTTATACTAGGATCCAATCTTAATTCTCTCAGCACTTCATCTTCATTTTCAAATTGCATCACTGGTCTGCCTGCTCTCATAGCATGCTGACCGGGTAAGACTCCCTCCATGTACGAATTATGTACGCGCATAAAGACCCTGTAATCCGGAAAACGATCACGGTTAGGGTAGCGTTGACGATATTCCCTGGCAGCAGCCCGGGCATTACCGTCGCAAAAGCCATACAGGTAATGCATTTCTGCATACTCCCGTTGGGTGTATTCTCTCCTCGCAGCAGCCATCTGTCCACTTTTGTAGCCAATCCGTCCGATTCACACAGCACTGGTCACAGGTAGGCAATCTATCACAAGTCCGAAAAACAAAGCGTAGGTCAAAGGAAAGAAACTGGTCACAAGTCGTCGTAAAACCGAGAAAAAGAACACGTGCGTACCCACAGGCAGGAAGCGAGTTACTAAAGAACACTAAACATTCTAAAGAAACATGCTCACGCGTATCCCCCAGCCCCCGCCCCTGCCGGCCCAGCCTTTTGTTTCCTAGAAAAGATATCGCTACCTGAACTGACGGGCCAACCGGGCTTTTACTGACAAAGGATTAAATAGTTAGTGTAAAAGAGAGGCAGAGAGTCTTTGTCATTAATTGTATTAATTCTAGTTTATTTTTAAATAAGCCTAACCGAGTTTTATGGTTGGGTTAACTTTGGCCTTGCCATGAATAATCGTCCTAAAAAGATATCAAAGCCACGCATAACCATGTGTAATACCTTTTCAGAATCCCTATTAAATGCGCCAAAACTTGTAATACAGGGTCACTTTTCGGTAGAGTATTTTTTTTTCACAGTGGGGTCCGAAGTAAATAAAAAGTTATGATTTGAGAAAAATAATAATCGTAAAACTTAACATTATCTTCAACACACCCAATAAACAACCATAAATAGCATGTCTAACGCAAGGACTCATCAGTACCAATCTAGTGAAAATTATAAAAAAGATAGAGGATGTTTATTTTTTGGCATTCTAATAAGAATTAGTTAAAAAAAGTCAATTTTCTCATAAAAACACAAAATAAATTATAACTCTGCAGGGGTTGACTTTAAGGACCTCCCGTAGAGCAACTTTTTGCAGCTGATGACCCCATCTAACCAGGGATTGAATAACCGAAAAAATTATGGTACAGGCAGTAAGCGGTATGACGTCATACCTTTAAATTTCGATACCTTAAAATAAAGGTACCTTTAAATTGCTATACCTTAAAGTAACTGTACCATTACTTTTTGAAGTATCTAAATTATAAAATAAAGGTATAAACAAAGAAATTGTAGGTACGCCGCCGCTTGCGCCGAGGCGTCACGCAACGTGTGGGCGGCATTGGTAAGAGAGTAGGTACTTGATCGAAAATTTACGGATATATATTCGTGCCTCGGCAGCTAAACGAAGTAGCAGATTGTTTTGCCATTTTGCCGCCATTCATGTTTCCGTGTCTACTTTGATTGTCAACTTAATCACAAGTGTGCTTTGTTAAAACTCTACAATTAGATTGATTAAAACTACTTTTACGGATTTTATCGCGTTTTATTTATATTAACGTTAACACCCGACATTTCGGGTGCTTTCCAGCACCCATGGTCACGGGGGACTGAGGTGGGGTGACCATGGGTGCTGGAAAGCATCCGAAACGTCGGGTATTAAAATTAATATAAATAAAACGCGATAAAATCCGTAAAAGTAGCTTTAATCAATTTATAGTGTTCGCGTAAATATAAGAAATCATTTACAATTAGATTGTCATAAAGATGGATAAAAGTGAGTACAAACTCATTAAGCATGTCTTAACGATATTATACAACTTTGTATTTCTTTATACTTTTTTAGAGTGAGGCCGAACGAACGTAATTTTTCGAGTTGTGAGTGATGATATGATTGAATATGATTTATTTCAGAACCAGTCATCGTGTGTCAGAATAAGCACCATCATTCCCCAGATATTTTTGTGGATTCGGAACGACCAAGGTCTTCTTCTGCTCTACACCCTAAAGTAGAAAAACACCCGGAGAAAGAAAAACATCGCCCCGAATGTTTCCACTGCATGGCTATCCAACGAGAAGAAAAGGATCAAAGAAATAACATTTTTAGCTTAGTCCACTGCTGAACATAGGCCTCCCCCAAGGAATGCCACAAAGCACGGTCCTGAGCCATCTGCATCCATCGACGTCCTGCATGTCTTACCAGGTCATCATTGCGTCTAATGGTCCTACACTACGCCTACCGGTACGAGACTGCCACTCGAGAACCTATTTTCCCCATCAGTTATCGGTTCTTCGGGCCATATGGCCGGCCCATTGCCACTTCAGCTTACTAATACGTTGGGCTATGTCGATTACCCTGATTCTACTGCGGATATTCTCATTTCGAAGTTTATCACGCAGAGGAACCCCAAGCAAAGCCCTCTCCATAGCTCGCTGAGTGACCATGATCATCCTCATACGGCCAGCAGTTAAAGGACCGTGTCTCAGATTCGTAAGTCATCACTGTCAACATGCACTGCTTGTACAATCTAGTTTTTAGGTTTTACCTCACGAGAAGATGTGTCGTAATTTCCCGAACGCTGCCCAGTCGTGTTGAATCCGTCGATTGACCTCTCGATTTAAGTTAGGCTTACCTGGTCGGACTATTTGTCCCAGGCAAACGTACTCGTCAACAACTTCGAGCATAGAGCTCCCAACAACTACCAGCGTAGGCGTGATATGGACATTACACATGATCTTTGTTTTGTACATGTTCATCTTAAAACCTATACGTTGGGATACACTATTGAGGTCATTAAGCATATTGCTTAGATCCTCCAGCGATTCCACCATAAAGACTATATCGTCGGCAAATCGAAGGTGAGTAATGCACTCGCCATTGATGTCAATACCTTTCCACTTCAGTAGCTTGACAACATCTTCCAATGCAGCGGTGAAGAGTATGGGTGATATAACGTCAACCTGTCTTACACCTCTCTGCAGTTGAATATGATTCGTAATGAGTCGAAAACAGCACTTAGCATCGTAGCCCTACTGTACAAACACTTCAGCACTTCGATATACCGACAGTCAACTTGGCACCGCTAAAGGGACTGTAGCACCGCCCAAATTTCGACGGAATCAAAGGCTTTCTCATAGTCCACATACGCCAGGTAAAGTGGCAGATTGTACTCTTTGGTTTTCCGTACAATCTGCCGCAGGGTATGTATGTGGTCCATGGTACTGAAGCCCTTTCCGAAACCGGCTTTTTCGGGAGGCTGGAAGTCGTCGAGTCTGCTTGCGAGACGATTCGTAATGACTCCCGAAAACGGCACGTAGACGCGGCTCAGAAGGGAAATATGTCTGTAGCTCTTCAAGAGAGCAGTCGCCTTTCTTGAAAAACAAGACCACTGCACTTCTGCACCAAGCCTCCGGAGTAGTGCCACCATGAAGGACGAAATTCAAGAGATTCCGAAGGACTTTAAGTATCGGTTTCCCGCCCGCTTTCAAAAACTCCGCTGTAATTCCATCTTCACCTTGCCGTTTTTAACGTGATAGAGAGCCTTCTTTCCTTGCTCAGACTGACTTCCGGGATATCATCGGAACAGTGTCGCCTTAGACTT
The DNA here is from genome assembly GCA_036936625.1 of Parnassius smintheus behrii. Taxonomy (NCBI): domain Eukaryota; kingdom Metazoa; phylum Arthropoda; class Insecta; order Lepidoptera; family Papilionidae; genus Parnassius; species Parnassius smintheus. Next base: position 24,118,598 of record JAUPFT010000028.1, read on the forward strand.
GCCCTTGGATCGTTACTCTCACTTGCGTGTGGCTCCAACGATAATGTGTTCAGCTGCTCATAGAAACTCTCAACTTCACTCAAAATCTCAGGTGTCCCGGAAACGATACTGCCACACTCATTCTTCAGCTTTGACAATTGGCTCTCTCTGGCAGACAAGATCTCTGGCAAAGAATTTTGGAGCCCAGGTTCCGTTCGATCGCTTCTTCAATACGAACAGTATTAAATTTGCATAAGTCCAAGCGCATGCGTGTGGAGATCTGTCTGCTCAGTTTCCTTTATGTTATCAAATCTGTTCAAGACTGCAGTTTCATTTTCCGTCTAACTGCCATGAGATTAAGAGTGTGATCGGAGAGTTTTTGTATTCTTCTGCGGAGCGTATTGCAAAACTTAACTCCGACCGCATGGACAGTTTCCATGAGAATATAATTCATATCCTCCACTACATTGCAGTTTTTTTGGGAACTGAAAATGGTTTTGTGACTCGAGCTGAAAGGTTTCGGGACTTTGGATTATAGCACAAGGGGGAGGGAGCGTTGACTTCTTTAGACGAGACCTCTTCAACTTAACTACTTACTTACTTAATTATCGTCACGCACAATCCCTAACGGGGTAGCCAGAGAGAACAGATCGCCAAGTGTCACGATCCTTACATACCTCTTTCGCTTCTTTCAGGTTCATTAACTTCTTCATACATGCACGTCTAGGTATCCGAGTACTCTTGACCCTCCCCTCTTCGAGCAATTTGCTCACATGGTCTTCGAAAGTTAGTCTCGGTCTACCTTGACACCTTTTAATATTTACTTTCGCTCTATATATTTTCTTCACCATTCGGTCTTCACTCATTCGTTCAACGTGCCCAAACCATTGGAGTACGCCCCTATCAATTTTTGTGATAAGGTCATCTTTCAATCCTGCCATATTGCGAATCTCTTCGTGACTTTTGACGTTCTTGGGGGTCATTGTAGAAGCGTGCTCGTCGCGACCTCTGCCAGCCATTTTCAGGGCTGCAATTCTACACAGCTGCGCACCCATGCGAACGAGGGTTAGGGCGTCCCCCCAAGGCGACGCACACCAGCTCGTCCCCGTTGGTGTGGAATGCAGCGCGCAAAGCGGCGATGGGGACCGCCACCCGTCACGCACAGCCCGACACGGCGGAAGGTGGAGGACGGAGTGCAGAGTTGGCACGTGGAATGTTAGAGGAGGCATGAGAGATAAGACGAATGAGTTGATCGAAATAATGAAAGAAAGAGAATTAGATGTCGTGTGTATGTCGGAGACCAAACGGAAAGGCAGTGGTATTGAAGAGCTCCCTGGCGGGACGTTAGCTATATGGTCCGGAGTCCCGGAAAGCGAGAACGCCTGCCAAGGAGTGGGAGTGCTGTTGTCGTCCCGGTTGGTCGATCTTATGACTGAGTACAAGGTTGTGAACTCAAGACTTCTCTGGGTTCGCTTCAAAATGGGACTGACGAAGTTATTCCTTTTGGCTGTTTATGCGCCGGTAGCTTCGTCGTCCAGGGCTGAGCTGCAGGAGTTTTGGGAGAATGTAAGAGAAGTTCTAGATTTGGTTAAGGGAAACGAAAGAACTGTTGTATGTGGTGATTTGAATGGATGGGTAGGTATCGCTCGACCAGGATACGAGTCGGTGCTTGGAAAGTTTGGCGATAAAAGGGTTAATGATGCTGGCAAGCTTATACTGGCTGTATGCAAGGAAAAGGGTCTTCTTGTGACAAACACTATGTTTAATCACAGGAAGATCCATATGTACACTAGAGAAAGAAAGAATGAGAGAAGTATGATTGATTTGTTCCAGGTGGATGACCGACTGCGAAAACAGGTGATGGATACACGAGTGTTCAGGGGTGCTGACCTGGGAACGGATCATTATCTAGTAATTACTAGATTTAGGGGTTTGTTCGCGGGTTGGCGCCACCGGACGGCAGTAACAGAACCACAGTCGGTCTGTCGCATCCGAAGCTGGAAGCTTCAGGAAGCGGATACTAGGGACAAATATCACACGAGGGTAGCCGAAAAGCTTGACACCATCGATGGCAGGAAAGAATGTGTGGAGAGAACATGGCAGAACCTTAGGGATGGAATGGTAAGTGCAGCGGAGGAAGTATGTGGTACGACAAAAAGAGGTAGTAGTAAAAGAAGAGATGCATGGTGGAATGACGAAGTGAAAGAAGCTGTAAAAAAGAAGAAAAAAGCATGGTTAGACTACTTGGCCTCTAGTAACGATGAGCATATGAGAGAGAAGATGAAAGAAAGATGTAAGCTGCAGAAAGTTCATGCGAAAACATTGATTGAGGAAGTACGTGAAAGGTGTAGAATAGAAGCGGACGAGAGGTTGTCGCACAACTTTAGGGAAAACTCCAAACTCTTCTGAAAAGAGGTTGGAAGGTCCCGGAGTGGTGCGACAGCTTTAAGAATGAACAAAGTGCTTTCGAGAACCAATGACGTCCTCTCAGAAAAATCGGACGTCATGCAGCGATGGAGTGAATTTTATAGAGAATTGTATGCGTGTCATGATCTTAGTGAAGGATCCGGGGGTGACGCCGTGACTGGCACGCCAGACACGGACCTCAATGACACTGAGGTCATCGGCATGAAAGAGATTGAACGTGCGATTCGAAGTTTGAAATGTGGTAAGGCTGCGGGACTAGACAGAGTTACTGCTGAAATGGTCAAGTACGGTGGGCCTCGCGTCTGGGACAGCTTTCATCTGCTGTGCAATTTGTGCTGGCGGACGGGAGATGTCCCGGATGATTGGCGATCCGCGGTCATTGTGCCTTTATATAAAGGTAAAGGTTCACATTTTGACTGTGAGTGCTATCGGGCGATCAGCTTGACCAGTTTAGCAAGTAAAGTTTATTCGAAGGTTTTGACACGCAGGATGCAAGAGAAATCGGAAAGATTCTTATGGGAGGCACAATGCGGATTTAGACCTGGAAGAGGATGCACGGATCAAATGTTTTCTCTCCGCATGATCACGGAGAAGCTTCTGAGTGTTAACCAGAGGATTTTTTGTGCTTTTGTGGACCTGGAGAAAGCATTTGATAAGGTTATAAGGAAGAAAATGTGGGAACTGTTGCCGGGATATGGTGTGGATGGTCGATTGTTAAGGGCTGTGCAGTCACTTTACTATGACTGTAAAGCCTGTGTGCGGGTAGGGTATGACCTGTCACCCATGTTTAGTGTCCAAGCGGGCGTAAAACAGGGTTGTGTCATGTCTTCCTGGCTGTTCATACTGTATCTCGACAGCTGTTTACAGAAGCTGAAAGATAGCTGTTTGGGTGTGAAATTGGGTGACATAAAAGTTAATTGTCTGCTGTATGCTGATGATGCAGTGCTTATTGCACCATCAGAAGCAGAACTGCAGGCATTAGTCACGTGTATGAAAGAGGAATGTGAAATTAAAGGTCTCCGTTTGAATGCTAATAAGACTAAGGTTCTGGTATTTGAAAAGGACGAAGGAAGGAGAACGAAATGTGAAATATGGGTAAATCAGGAATGTCTAGAACAGGTAAATGAAATTGTATACTTGGGGAGTGCTTTCAGACGGGATGGAAGATGTGATTTAGATGTGGATAGGCGTGTCGCTGCCGGAAACAAAGTCAATGGTGCCCTGAATGCATTAGTAAAAAGGCAAGGCGTGGTGAAGAGTGCACGCCTTGCAATACATAACGCAGTGTTGGTACCGACTTTGTTATATGGCAGCGAAACCTGGGTATGCCAGAAGAAGCATAAAAGCAAGTTGAATGCAGTGGAGATGCGATCTCTTCGTAAAATGTGTGGCGTTACCATAGCCGACCGAAAGCGAAACGAAGAGATTCAACTTAACGATTATTATTATTATTATTATTATTACTGAACAGTTGCCGTCTCGTCGTCATAATAAAGTAAATCTCATTTTTCATGACCGGGGCTTGACCAGGTTCACTTTCTGTGGAGCCGCTTCTGGAAAAAAGAGTTCATCATAAACAGTCCCTGTTTCTCCATGAAGTCGGCCAGCTGCTGGCCCCTTGTGTTCCGTTGCCCTATCCCAAATTTACCTACCGTCAGCTCACCTTTCTTCCTTTTGCCTAGTTTTGCGTTGAAGTCTCCCATTAACACCATATAGTGGGTTTTATAAGAATGCATGGCTCTAGAAATATCATAGAGAATGTCTAGAAATGTTATACCTAGATGTTGGTACGTAGACCTGTATGAACTTGGATACCGTTTGGTGATTCTGAATATGAGGTACGCAACCTTCGTCGACACGCTACCAATCCTTACAACGTTGTTAACGAGAGACTTGTGGACGATAAATCCAACACCTCCTTGGGACATATGGTCGCCGTCTCGGTGATATCCCGGTGAATCACCGTGTCCTCCCCCTCTCATTGGACCTCGGATGATCCTATAATATTCAAGCGCAACTTGTCTATCTCTTCTTCAAGCTCCAGGATCTTCTAGGTAGTCCTAAGGGTGCGTCCGTTGTTTGTTGCCAAGTCGAATCGTCTTAGGTGGCAACCGACTTTCCACCGGAGATTCTTATCACCCCTATCCCGCCCATGGTCGCCACCTAGACAGGAATAGCGCGGCCGCCGTGGGACTGGGGGCGTTTACTTGTGTCATTGCTCATGGGGGTATTTCCATAGTTGCCACGCTTTACGAGTAGGTTGGCAACTGCAGTTTTTTTGTTATACAATTGATGTTATCAGGAAGATGCTGCTGCCCATCTCCAGCCGCTTTCCCTCTGTCGCCTTTTACGACACCCACGGGGATTCTTAACCGCCACTACACGGCAGTAATTTTTAGCTTACTTGTAAAAAGGGATGCAAAATATAAAAACTTGTATATAATATTAGAATTCCTACATCCCTTGTAGGGGAAGCACTTTAAAGATGTTCCTTTAACTGATTCTGAAGAGCTAGGTTAAGAATTAGTACCCACATGTTAAACATAATAATTCGTTTTTAATTAAATACTTGACTGATAATAAATAACAATACAAATATGATAAAGATGTTTTATTTTCTCCGAACATGAAATACAGTGACAGGAAATCCAAATAGAATGAAAGTTTCATAACGTTAAGCAAGGTCCGAGACACAATACATATAATTAAGCCTAAAATACTCATTTTTTCGGTACCGAAATTATTTCGGTAAAGGTATTAGTAAAATATAGGTATAACGATATCGTAAAAAAATTCAGGTATAATTCTTTTTTTAACGGTACCACAACCGTAATTCTCAACCGTTTTTGTTCTACCTTTAAATCGAAGCTGTATCGTAACTCTATACCGGTACCATACCCTTATACCTTTACCGCTTTCAACCCCTGCATCTAACCCCTAGTTGCGTTTGATCCACGACTTTTGGGCCATCCTGTATATATATACAACGTGTCCCAAAATTCAACGATAAGCTGACACCGGAGGATAGACCTGCCCCGGACTAATCGGGGAAAAAAAGAAAAAAAAATATATCCCAATTATATTTTAAGTTATATAAAAAAAATGAAATTCTTCAGAAATTGAGACCGTTTATGATATTTTTCACTACCATGACCACAATTTTTTTTAATATTTGTTTCTTTTTTTTATAGGCAACCTGAATAGCACTGCTATCTACCACAATTCTTAAAACATCCAGAATAACTCTTGTTTTATCACGAAAATTAATGAAACTTTTTTTATTCCCTAAATTTTTTGAAGACTTTTACTTTTAACCAAATTTAACTTACCGTCGTCTAAAAAAAAAGTATGAACACTAGTATGGCAAGTTTTTTTAAAAATTGACGCAACTAACCAACATTCCAAAATGGTATAATATTCTAGGAAAACAAGTTATAAAAAAATATGGGTCTATTATTTCTTAACAGGGGCCGAATTCCTTAAATTGTAATTGTCAGTAATCACTTTTACTACATGCTTAAAATGGGTTCTTGTTACAATTTCTAGGAATTTTAACGGGGCATGCATACCTTAGATGTTAGAGAAAGATAGATAGATAGAGATATTTACGTTAAAAAGAGACAACAACAGGGCAGGTAGAGAAGCTGTTATTATTCTCAGCAAGTCAGTTCATTACGCTCTGCTCCTTTGTTTACTGTGCACCGTTCCCAATTCAACTTACGTGGCTCTCGTACATACTATTTGACTATACTATAGTCTTTTGGCTTGGCTTTTTGGACTGGAATCTACCTGCAAACTTAAATGGCCTGGCATTATTTGGACTTTTCGGGATTCCTGTAGCTTCTTCTATGGCACGTACCGAAGTTGTCGAATAATTTTCTATCTCATTGAGAACTTCTTCATCACGATCCAATCTAGGTCTTCCAGCGCTTCTCCTATTGGATGGCATACGAACCTCCGAAAACGCTTGATGCATATTAATAAACACTCGATAATCAGGATATCTTTGAGCATTTGGGTATCTTTTTCGATACAGTCTGCTAGCAGCGTTAGCATTACATCGGCATTCTCCATAGATTAAATGCATTTTAGCGTATTCCTGTGGTGTGTACAGTTGCGGCATGTGAAACGCCAAACAGTCCAAAATGCGCCAGAACTCTAAATCACAAAACACAATCGTAGTCCAAGATAATGCCAGGTCAGTTCAGTTTGCAGATCACTTCCAGTCCAAATAATGCCAGGCCAGTTAAGTTTGCAGGTCGATTCCAGTCCAAAAAGCCAAGCTAAAAGTCGATAGTATGTACGAGAGCCACGTAAGATGAATTGGGAACGGTGCGCAGTAAACAAAGGAGTAGAGCGTATTGAACTGACTTGCTGAGAATAATAACAGCTTCTCTACCTGCCCTGTTGTTGTCTCTTTTTAACGTAAATATCTCTATCTATCTATCTAAGGTATGCATGCCCCATTAAAATTCCTAGAAATTGTAACAAGAAGCCATTTTGGGCATGTAGTAAAAGTGATTACTGACAATTACAATTTAAGGAATTCGGCCCCTGTTAAGAATTAATAGACCCATATTTTTTTATAACTTGTTTTCCTAGAGTATTATACCATTTTGGAATGTTGGTTAGTTGCGTCAATTTTTAAAAAAACTTGCCATACTAGTGTTCATACTTTTTTTTTACACCACGATATGTTAAATTTGGTTAAAAGTAAAAGTCTTCAAAAAATTTAGGGAATAAAATAAGTTTCATTAATTTTCGTGATAAAACAAGAGTTATTCTGGATTTTTTAAGAATTGTGGTAGATAGCAGTACTATTCAGGTTGCCTATAAAAAAAAGAAACAAAAATATAAAAAAAATTGTGGTCATGGTAGTGAAAAATATCATAAACGGTCTCAATTTCTGAAGAATTTCATTTTTTTTATATAACTTAAAATATAATTGGGATATATTTTTTTTTCTTTTTTTCCCCGATTAGTCCGGGGTAGGTCTATCCCCCGGTGTCGGCTTATCGTTGAATTTTGGGACACGTTGTATATATCATGAAATTTTGCGTCCAGGGAGTTTCGGGGGCATTAAATCGATCTAGCTAGGATTTATTTTTAGAAAATGTCTTCCTATTCTAATAACCAGTCCAGTTTTTTCTAATATGTCAATAAGATCAAAAAATATCAAAAAACTAAATGTAATTTCGAAAAAAAACCGAGCAAAGCTCGGTCATCCGGGTATTGATATACGAAAGTCTACGTAAGTCGTACCACCGCTACGCAAACCGTGAGTTTGCGCTGACGCGATTTTCACAAACAGCATGTTTTAAACACTGTTTTCTGTCAATGTATCAAAAAGCGTTTACATAGTCAAAGAACATGTTGTAGTGAAATATGTTTTACAGTTTATTGTACATTACATATTTTAACTATATTATATCTTAATGATTTCTTATATTAACGCGAACACTGCACATTGATTAAAACTACTTTTACGGATTTTATTGCGTTTATTTTACTTTTAATTACTTTAATTTTTCATTCCCGACGTTTCGTGCGCTTTCCAGCACCCATGGTCCCCCGTGACCATATTTTATGCGATTTGTTTCAAAACATTACGTGTTGGATGTTTCTCAGTGCAAACGTACTTTAATCTAGTATCTAGATGTTAGTGCTGTTAGTCTATGCGACTCTTACAGCTTCATCTGTCTCAGGGCTCGCGGCCTGCAAGGTGAGGATGATGATGAAATGGTTTATGATTTGATATTGTTACCAATCATCATGTCGCCTTTTTAGGCGTTTTTCTTTGAGCTATCTAACCGCAGTCCGAGGTGGGGAGTGCGGACCCCCGTCTCTGACTGCTCAGCTCGTGTCGGTCGATGGTCTGGGCGGTGAGAACCGTCCAGGAACGCGGGTGTACGGTGTGTACGCGGTGTGAGCTGGAACGCGTCGTGCCCGTCTGCGGGTGCGACGCGTCCCATTCGTTGTCCTAGTAGTGTTTATCCCATTTAGTGTCGTTGTGTGATGTGCCTGCGACGTTTGGGTCGACTGGATCGAGCGGTTACGTACTGTAATACAACCTTACTTCGGGGATGCCTCGGTCCCCATTGTAATACAATTCATACGATATTAATTTTAACAGCACTAAATACTGTAACTATGAATGATGTTATTGAAAAGTTCCTTCATTTAATATTATTCAATTAAAACACTATTTGTTGTCGTTCATTGGTGACTGCTAAAGAGCTCGTCCCGTGGATGTCATCATCATAAGATCGAACTACATAGGTTGTAGATTGCGTTTTAGCATTTCGCATGGGAGCAGTCTACAAAACATCTGGTACAGTAATCACCAATTCTGCCAAGAAAAGCGATTATAACAAACCTTCCTGCAGCAGAAGAAGCCCGTGTCGGGTGTGAACGACGAGTATTTGTTGATGCCTTAATATCTTTACATACATTATCGATTCATAATAAGACTTTTTCAAATGTTTTTTCCGTTCTTTTAACTTAAATAGCATGTTCCGAATTTTAGAATTTGTTTCTTTTATAATACAATTTTATCCAAATAATAGTGATAAACGACCGATCTCTCTTTTTTAAATTCATGGTATGGTATAATTAAATGTATGAAAGATTACTAAAATTCATCGTATGGTATAATTAAAGATATGAAACATGAATGATATGAAAGATTAATATGAAAGATTACTATCAAAACTTTCATTAATTTCCTTATCTATTTCACATGAGAGAACCTAACAATAACTGCTTTGTTCATGCAGTGCAGGCTATCACGCTATAGGACCGTACATATTTTAACAACTAACATAACACCTCGGACGGTTGCCGTAGCCAATGCTCAGTGCATTTGCATGCGCTGAGCGCCCAATCGATGCGTGAGGGGGAGGTTGCAGTGGGGTGGGAATGGGGTTTGAAGCCTAACCGGGCTGACCACCGTCCAGTAATCTACAGCACGGGAATAATTATAAGCCCAAGGCAAGCGCCCGAAAATTAAACGTATAGTATAACTGCGGTCTACTATACTTTGTCTGATTTTTAATCGTGATGATGTTAAAACATGATAATTAATAATGATTCATCATCAATTTATCCTTTACTGAACACTATATAAATAGTTAATTAATTTACAAAATGTTTATTGCTATTTCAACTGTATTTTCTCTCCTAAAACCCTGTCGTAAAGAACTGAAGAAATCAGAATAAAGTAAAAGGAGGAGTACAAAAAAATATAATACCTATATAGCTGACAGAGAGAAAACAAAAGATTTAGTACAAATTAGGTTAAGTGAGTTAGCGTTCAAAGTACGTAATAAATAGTAATATTAATTACTCAGAAAAGAAGGTATCCGCAGTAGAACCAGAGTAACCGACATAGTCCAATGGATTAGTAAACTGAAGTGCCAAAGGGCCAGCCATATAGCTCAAAGAACCGACAACCGATGGGGAAAAGATGTTCTGCAGTGGCAACCTCGTACCTTATAGACGTAGTGTAGGGCGACTCCCCCACTAGATGGAGTGAGTGGTAAGACATTTAGACAGACATTTTTATACGTGGTAGAGCCATGCTACATTTATATTAGTAGTATAGTTGTAAGACGAATGGGTTGGCTCGACCAGGGAAGGACCACGCTCTCACAGAATACCAGCGTAAAATAGTAGCTTAAAGCTGCTGTGTTTCGTATGGTGAGTGTCTCCTCACTCACGGATGACAACGCATCTGCATTTTGATTCGTAATCGAAGATATGTGAGATGTCTATGGGCCACAGCAACCACTTATCATCAGGTGGACTGTGTGCTCGTTTGTCACCCTATTCTATAAAAAAAAATATCTTCCAATCTGTTATATACAATAAATATTTAACAATAATTTGAATAAAGTGGATCCGTTGTAGTGTTATGCTTATACATACTTACATATCATTTTACACTATTTTAAATTTATTTTTCCATTCTGTTTTTGATGTTCTGCATTCGCCTCAAAACTTGATATTTTGCATCACCTTTATTTCCATAGGATCCTGTAATATTTTTAATTCATAAGAACACAATAACAAATCATTTTCACTTCGTATTTTTCACGTTATCAGCACTTTTTAAATCGATGTCAATGGAGTCTACCTTTTTCGGTCTTTTATTTAGTTCTCCGTAACTCTGCAATTTCGGGTTTCGTGCGCACTGTTGCGCTACTTTTTTTTCCTATATAAATAATATCTCATTTTTCACTTAAATCTTGCCGTTTCTGTATTACGAGCCTAAAACCAAAATTTGACATGTTTTGACATCGTTGTTTATCAGGTTGTCATGGCAATTTTTATTCAAATATCGTTACCGGCCTGATGTTTTTACTTCAAAATACTCCTTTCTTCTTGGCCATTTACAAGAATTTGCTTTTAATTTAAATAATTTCAAATTTAATGAGAATAATTTTCCGTTCTTATGCCAGATCCGTCAAAAAAAGGAAAAGATAGCCGAACAATCGGCGAATGGGGGAGTCTGACTTGAGCTTTGATACTTAAAGCATCTCCTAAAGGCCTTTTCTGCACTGCCTCGGGATCCTGCAAGCCTCTGCCCGCTCCTTAAGTCGTCGCCTAGCCACGCCTACGCCTCCGCCTACTAGTGCGCTGTGTTTACTTACTTCAAACGCTGCGTGCCTTCTCCTGACGTTGCGTGGACCTACTTCAGACGCTGCGTGTTTATTCCGGACGCTGTGTGGGTCTACTCCGGAAGTTGTGTTTGCCTACTCCAAGCGCCGCGTGTACCTACTTTAAACGCTGCGTGCCTACTCCAGACGTTTCGTGGACCTACTCCCGACGCTGCGTACCGGCTCAAGACGCTGTGTGGGTCTACTCCAAGCGCTGCGTGTACCTTCTCCAGACGCTGCGTGTGTTTTCTCCAGATTCTACGTGTTCCTAGAGCAGGAGCTGTGCACCTATCATAGGCATAGCCTGTGCATACTTCGTTGCAGTATCTTTTGTTATTTTTTTTTTTTTAATAATATTGTAAATCACCATCTTCATTACAACCCATCATCACCTTCATACCTTTTTTTTATAAAAGATACTGTAAAACTTCAAATTTTTAAATAATTTATTTTATTTTGGTTGTTTTCGTTCTAGTTAAGTTAGGTTCTTAGTTTTTTTTATTGTCGCTTCACGACATTTGGCGCCCGACGTAAAAGTTCTTCTTTTCTTCACCTTAGCTACGCCTTATCCATTTCCTTTTGATTGAATTGCTTTCTCTTTCGTTCTTAACTCTTTATTTACTCATCCTTATCATATCTTCCAAATTCTAAAACAAAACTTCATCTAGTTTTTCAACTTATTTGGATTATATTTAGACCTACATATAACACTTCCCTAACATTCATCACTTTAATATTTTTATTCTAGATAACTTAAAGAGGTACAATCTTCCAAATTCTAAAACAAAACTTCATCTAGTTTTTCAACTTATCTGGATTATATTTAGACCTACATATAACACTTCACTTACATTCATCACTTTAATATTTTTATTCTAGATAACTTAAAGAGGTACAATCTTCCAAATTCTAAAACAAAACTTCTTCTAGTTTTTCAACTTATCTGGATTATATTTAGGCCTACATATAACACTTCACCTACATTCATCACTTTAATATGTTTATTCTCGATAACTTAAAGAGGTACAATCTTCCAAATTCTAAAACAAAACTTCATCTAGTTTTTCAACTTATTTGGATTTTATTTAGACCTACATATAACACTTCACTTACATTCATCACTTTAATATTTTTATTCTAGATAACTTAAAGAGGTACAATCTTCCAAATTCTAAAACAAAACTTCATCTAGTTTTTCAACTTATCTGGATTATATTTAGACCTACATATAACACTCCACATACATTCATCACTTTAATATTCTTATTCTAGATAACTTAGAGGTACAATTTTTTTATTAAATTTTTATTTCTTAAACTTAACTTTGCAATGAAAAGGGTTATTAAGTATGAATTCCTTAACAAGACTGAACTCGAATACGAAGTGAAGATTAAATGTGAGGAACCAGCTAATACTGTTTTGCATGACACTACATTTGTATATATGTTTGTATATTTGTATATAAGTTTGTATATATGTATAAATATCAATTTCAGACACATCTCGTTAGTGATGTTGCTGATCTCTGGCTTTGAGCCCTACCGCTCTGGCCGTTCTTAATCTTTACTTAAGTGATAGCGACTAAAGCTTGCTTAAGATTAATTTCTTTAACTTTATCTTCACTCAGGAGCGGATGACAACTCCTTAAATAAGCCTGAACGTCCTTTCAAAATGTTTTTTTTTCCACGCAGGAGCGGATGACAACTCCTTAAATAAGCCTGAATGTCCTTTCGAAAACACACTTTTAGAGTGGTAGTCATTGAATGTGAACTCCACCCTTACCTGAATGCAGATGATGAATGTAAGAGATAGTATATCTGATTTTGTCTGGTGATGTCTGTTTCTGCAAAGCTGTGTTTTTATGATTTATTTTAGAATGTACATGTCAAAATTTTTGCCGAGTCAAAAATTTTCCAGGGTCGGGGGGAAAATGTAGTGTTATGCTTATACATACTTACATATCATTTTACACTATTTTAAATTTATTTTTCCATTCTGTTTTTGATGTTCTGCATTCGCCTCAAAACTTGATATTTTGCATCACCTTTATTTCCATAGGATCCTGTAATATTTTTAATTCATAAGAACACAATAACAAATCATTTTCACTTCGTATTTTTCACGTTATCAGCACTTTTTAAATCGATGTCAATGGAGTCTACCTTTTTCGGTCTTTTATTTAGTTCTCCGTAACTCTGCAATTTCGGGTTTCGTGCGCACTGTTGCGCTACTTTTTTTTCCTATATAAATAATATCTCATTTTTCACTTAAATCTTGCCGTTTCTGTATTACGAGCCTAAAACCAAAATTTGACATGTTTTGACATCGTTGTTTATCAGGTTGTCATGGCAATTTTTATTCAAATATCGTTACCGGCCTGATGTTTTTACTTCAAAATACTCCTTTCTTCTTGGCCATTTACAAGAATTTGCTTTTAATTTAAATAATTTCAAATTTAATGAGAATAATTTTCCGTTCTTATGCCAGATCCGTCAAAAAAAGGAAAAGATAGCCGAACAATCGGCGAATGGGGGAGTCTGACTTGAGCTTTGATACTTAAAGCATCTCCTAAAGGCCTTTTCTGCACTGCCTCGGGATCCTGCAAGCCTCTGCCCGCTCCTTAAGTCGTCGCCTAGCCACGCCTACGCCTCCGCCTACTAGTGCGCTGTGTTTACTTACTTCAAACGCTGCGTGCCTTCTCCTGACGTTGCGTGGACCTACTTCAGACGCTGCGTGTTTATTCCGGACGCTGTGTGGGTCTACTCCGGAAGTTGTGTTTGCCTACTCCAAGCGCCGCGTGTACCTACTTTAAACGCTGCGTGCCTACTCCAGACGTTTCGTGGACCTACTCCCGACGCTGCGTACCGGCTCAAGACGCTGTGTGGGTCTACTCCAAGCGCTGCGTGTACCTTCTCCAGACGCTGCGTGTGTTTTCTCCAGATTCTACGTGTTCCTAGAGCAGGAGCTGTGCACCTATCATAGGCATAGCCTGTGCATACTTCGTTGCAGTATCTTTTGTTATTTTTTTTTTTTTTAATAATATTGTAAATCACCATCTTCATTACAACCCATCATCACCTTCATACCTTTTTTTTATAAAAGATACTGTAAAACTTCAAATTTTTAAATAATTTATTTTATTTTGGTTGTTTTCGTTCTAGTTAAGTTAGGTTCTTAGTTTTTTTTATTGTCGCTTCACGACACCGTCGTAACAGACGTACAGTTCCTATATGTATTGCACCGGAAGTACAAACTGCAATTATTATAAACCAGTTAGATTATAAAATTACAGTTTGTATATATTATCTATAATACAGATAATGTTACGTATTCGTAAAGTTTATAACTATCGGCGGCGCAGACATAGTGCTTATTATCATGTAATATCACCTAAACACAGATTTCATATCGGTTTACTAGGCCCAACTATTGCCGAAATACTCAAACGCTGCTGAATTTTAAAATTCTGTTAAGTGTCGTACTGTCTCTATCATTTTCAATCAATGTGACCGTGCCACCACCAGACTTAATGAAATCTTAAAATTGAGTAGCCACATGTTCGATAAAATACGAACATATTAGACATGTGTCATTCGTTCAGTTCCAGTGAACCGATCATTCAAATATTGATTCGTCTTATGAACCGAATCGTTCAGGTCGATCATTCAAATGCATCATTTTCGAGTTTCAGTACTCTGTGGTTTGTGAGACCCGCTCGATAGTGTTGGTCGTCGGACATTACTATTATACTCATTGGTCAGAGGCACTGTCAATAGTTTTCTTTCTTTTCTTTTTTTTGAAAAACTTACCTCCACACTAGGATTTTCTCCTGTGTCGTGGGGGCAGTTTACAGACATAAATTTCACAAGGACACACATCCAGATCCGGAACAATTAATTGTTGGCCATACAAATATTTGTTCCGTGCGGGATTTGAACCCGCGGCCCTTAGCGCTGTAACTCATTGCTAAGCCACTGCGTCACGGAACCTTAGGATCGATCGACCTGTTTGATCCGAAACGTTCAAAAAAATGTAATCGCGATCATCAATACTTTGGTGCGACCGGGATCAAAAGAACGAATCATTCACGATTGACACATGTCTAGAACATATATATTACACCTGGTTTAATAATGTGGCAGCTCATGAAACTAATAATAGTACGTTGTGGCAACTTTTTCAGCCTCGTTGCTTTCTAAAGTAATGATGCAACATACCCCAGCTTGGCTATGTTGTACGTCGCATAAATCACATAACCTCATTACGTTAAGCCAGAGAAGAGTGAACATGTAAGATTGCGGGCGCTAGCTATCCAGATGGAGGGAATCCCGGCGCCGCGACGCGGGGAAACTTAATTTTCCAGTGTCTTGCTCTGATAAAACAGCATTACGCTACCCTGTCTGCCGGGTAGCGTGAAGTTTTTACGCAGGGTTGTCAAGTGTGAGTTAAGTTTTCCGGATTTTCCTAAAATTATAAAGTTCTAGAATAAAAGCAATGGCTTACTGATGCGCAGAAGTATTTTTTTAATTATTCGTTATGTCTTTTTTTTCTAAATATTATAATGAAAATCTTATGTTTTAACCCCATAGTATGTCCTAAAAAACTTAACTCTGAAAAGTCGAGGATAAATATTATAAAACGGCATATTAATTAAACGTGAAAAAAAAAACGCATATTTATATTTTCATCGTAATTGCGTTCAGTATTTTTATTAAACTTTTTTTAAGTAATCAAGGGTTAGTCTGTCTCTAAGCTATTTCTAAAAATTATAAAAGCCCTGGCGGTGCAGCTGAACGTATGATCAAATTAAGTATGGAATATATTAATTTTGAACATCTCCAATGCAAGGTCTAAATTTTGAGCTTAGGTACATTAATAAAAAAAAAATTAAATTTGTTGTATCTTAATAGTGATGTTCTGACTTTATACTCACTACATATATCGTTTATTGATTAAAGAAATTTAGTACTTGTTACTACCAGATGACCAACATTTATTGCGTTATATGCGTGGTAGAGTCAAGCTGCAGCTATATTATGGTTGTAGCACGAATGGGTCGGCTCGACCGGGGAAGGATCACGCTTTCACAGAATACCAACGTAAAAAAGCAGCTTAATACTGCTATGTTTCGTATGGTGAGTGTAGATTTCCGGAGACCCTTTTTTACTGGAAACGAAGCATTCTATCTTAGTACTCAGTGTTGACAACGCATATGCGTTTTGATTCTTAATTGAGGATAAATGTATATGTCTATGGGCCACAGCGTCTACTTACCATCTGGTGGACTGTGTGCTGTTTCTCACCCTTATTCTATAAAAAAGGTAACCCCTTTCTTACTTGATTCCAAAGGGGCAAGATATTATTACGGAAGTCCTCGTAATAATATCTTGCCCGTTTGGATTTATTTAGCTTCGTACCGGGAAAAAAACTACAAGCTTTAAATGTAAAATCTTACTTATAGTAGATGTGTTTGGGTACAAAATAGAATAACATACTATAATTTTACTCATCTCACACACACAAATAACAAAACGACACGCGAGTGTATTTTTTATTTCTACGGAAGGTGCAACCTTCAAAGTGGATACAATAACAAAGGATACTAATTTGTTTTGTTATGAATCCACTGAAGTTGTAATTGGCTTTGACATTTAGATTAAAGTAGGAAGGTATTTGTATGAAAATCTGGGTTACCTTCCAATCTGCTTAGTACAAAACAAATGAAGTTACGAAGGCGTTAAAGATTCCAGGGTTTGTTCAAGTTTTAGAATTAACCGAATAATATATAGGAACGGGCTTAAAATTTTCTTACAAATCCTCTTGAGAGATCCTCTATAGAGAAGTCTTCTTAATTCCTTGGTTATAAGAACGTTATAGACAGTGTCAAATATGCCGTACACTGCCACAGACATTTGAAAATGTCTTCTCTTTAAACATTATGAGGAACCAATTTATTTGTTGTAGCGGTTTGTTCGTCGCGAAGGAGAGTTGATTCTCTGAAAATGGGACGTAATTTTTAAGCCATTTCGTACAAAAGACTCATTTACGTAAGAACGTTTTACAATTAAAATACTTTGCTCAAATGAAAACGTTCCGTAATAAATTTACCGCACCTGCGGCACTAGGTGAATAACTATAATGTTGTCTTTTTAGTGCACATGTTGTTAGCTTTTGTGACTATAATGCACTTTACCTGATAATATTCCTGCTCTTCTTATTTAATTCATTTTTGGATTGTCTGGAAAAAATGCTATCCTATACCTTTAAACGAGCAATTGTTGTATATATATATATATATATATATATATATATATATATATATATATATATATATATATATATATATATATATATATATATATATATATATATATATATATATATAATCGGGATCTCGGAAACGGCTCCAACGATTTTCATAAAATTTAGTGTCCAGGGAGTTTCGGGGGCAATAAATCGATCTAGCTAGGATTTATTTTTAGAAAATGTCCTTTTGTCCGTGTTTTCAGGCAATAAAAAACTACTACAATATAAGAAGGTAAATTTTGACGACAGGTTACCAACGATCGTAATAGCTCAGATGGGACGTTGTTCGGGCGTGATATCGGTGTTCCGTGGTTCGCGTCCCGTCTTGGATCCGACTTTTTTTCCTTTTTTTTTTCAAGTTCCCTTCTTTTGTGAGAAAATCTATTATTTCGAGCCCTTTTTTAGTATTTTTTAAAAATACGAAAATTTTAATTAAACAAATTGCACTCATGATTTTTTACTCAAATAACCAGTTCAGTTTTTTCTATTATGTGCTTATGTCAATAAGATCAAAAACTATTATTCATGTAATTTGTATATAAATGTAACTTAAATAATCCGAGCAAAGCTCGGTCATCCGTGTACTGTAGTAATAATATCGTCTATTGTTTGCCGTTAATACTTGTAAATTTTGTTTTCTTGATGTATATTTAAAAATATTGTACTGTATTTGTATTATAAATAATTTTTTTGTAGAGTAAGGTGACAAGCGAGCACACAGCCCACCTTGAATGTAAGTGTCGTGGCCTACGAGACATATATCTCGTATAGACATCTACATCTATCATCTAATAAGGATCAAAAAAAGATGCGTCCTCACCCCGGAGAACTAATATGGAATGCCTTTAGTAAAACCTTCTTTCACTGGATACGCGGTTCTTCGCCTGTTCTCTACACTCACCATACGAAACACAGCAGCATTTATCTGCTGATTACGCTGTGAGAGCGTGGTGCTTTCCAATCGTGCTAAAACCATAATTAGCAATAATAAAAAATAAACAGTATAAAATTAAATAATTGTCAAATTTGACACCACAAGAAATTGGCGGCATCAAAAATTGTACAACTCTAATTTAGCCACTCTTATATTATTTACGTCTTAGTTACTGTACTATGTATTAAATTTAAAAAAAAAACTGAGAAAAACACATTTGAATAGAAGCGTGACGAAACCGTAGTTAACGGTCTTTTGGAGGGTTCATGTTCTATCTTACTCCACTTGAATCGTTCCAACGTTCCGTGAAGAACTCGCCGTCAAGTAGGAGTGGAGGAGTTGTGTCGCAAGGAGTGGTCCGTATTCGACAAACTTCTAATGTAATTGGATACGCGACGCCCTACCGAATATAATAAAATTTAAAATTTATTTTGAAGACTAGTAAAGCTTCAACGTGTTGCAAACGGAAAGACCGAAATTTTAATTGGAAAATGTTACGTACATTACAAAGTAACCTTTAGGATCTGTATATTGGCAAACAGTGCATCATTATATTTTTGAGAAATTAATATAATCTATACATCTTTATATAATGTCCTCCAGACCGATTTCGGTCACGGCGGCCAGCCTCAACGGAGACTAGACTTCGGCGCAGGACAGGATTATAGTGCCCAAGTGTATGCGCAAGCACAGGTGCACTCTCTATTCCCTCACTCTCATAATCCGATGGGAGGGTAAACCAACACGACCGGTGAGAGATCAGGCGCAGGACCAACGGCTGTACGTACTTTGCGAGGAACGGGGTGAGACACCGCCAACTTCCTGACTCCGGGCACCTACTGAGAATTTCGTGACGGAAAAACTCAATAATTGATTTTTGGCCCGACCCGGGATTCCAACCCAGAACCTCGTGATCAGCAATCGCACTACTACCACCACTAGACCAACGAGGCAGCCACATCTTTATATATACATAATATAATTTAAGTGTCTTGTAGTATAGAAGGAATCGACAACTACCAGAGATTTTTGCGGATCGATGCGACTTAGGGACCTTCAAGAAAAGAGCCTACTCCTTTTTAAAAGGCCGACGACGGCCACGCATCTGCGATTACCCTGGTGTTACAGTTGTTCATGGGCGGCGATAGTCAAATTCAGGCGAGCCGTATGCTCATTTTCCCCCTCTCCTATATAAAAAATATAGAAATAACTGGGCCTTCTCAAGCTCGCTCTCTATTTGCATGCTGTCTTTTTTATTTTTTTGCCTGTATATCTGTCTTGATTTATATTTCTAATTATTAGAAATAGCCAACCGATGGCGATGAATCTTCTTTAACAGATAGAGAACAATTCTAGGAGTGATTTAGGCATTTTTCTTTTAATTACTTAATACTTATCAGCTAAATCTTAGCAGATATTCAAATTTGTAAAACACATTTCACTGACGCTTTCGGGATTGGTCAGTGAAATGAGGTAGTAACGTGAGTATGTAATTACTCTAAGGGTATAAAGGAAGTTATTTATGTTGTAACGTTATTGTACTTGGTACAATCACACTGTAGTCAAGTAGTATTACAATGCAAGTGTATAAGTAAGTTACTGATTTATGTAGAGCGTCATCAATAAACTTCTTAATCAAGAAATCTTGGCATGGTCGCGCTTTTGAGTTAAACACGCGCGCTTGATCAAGAAGTTTATTGATGACTGCTCTACATAAATCAGTAACTTAGTTATATACTAGCATTGTAATACTACTTCAGCAGGTGTATCATGTCCGCGGCACAAGCGAGTCGGTAGCAGCATAAGCTGTTGTTTCGTATTAAATATTAGTAGAGAAAACTATAGACCTTTTTTACTTGCAACGCGGCATTCCATCTTACTCTTCTGTAACAACAGACCATTAGCATATTAACTCCTAATCGATGATAGCTACACATAATTAAATACTAACACAATATTACAACGAGCTCATATTTTAATGATTTCTTATATTTACGCGAACACTACACATGATTAAAACTACTTTTACGGATTTTATCGCGTTTATTTTTACTTCTTATTTTTAATTCCCGACGTTTCGGGCGCTTTCCAGCACCCATGGTCACGGGGGACTGAGATGACTGACGTCCCGATGTCATTGTTAAACCCGGAGTACCTTCAGCTTTTTTACCATAAACAATAATTAAAAAAGCTGAAGGTACTCCGGGTTTAACAATGACATCGGGACGTCAGTCACCTCAGTCCCCCGTGACCATGGTTGCTGGAAAGCGCCCGAAACGTCGGGAATTAAAAATAAGAAGTAAAAATAAACGCGATAAAATCCGTAAAAGTAGTTTTAATCATGAGCTCATATTTTATTATTTTTATAATGACATAGAATAATTGATTCTGTTCCGTTAACGCCGTAGAACTAAATTTAAAAGTTTAAGCTTCGAACACATCGGTAGAACTAGACTGAGGACACATCAGTCGACACTTGAATTTTATTTGCATGTATTAGATTTATTAACCTTGTATATTTTTAAATCTTCGCAGCCATGAGCCGGAGGGCGGCGGGCGCTGCGGCGAGGGTCCTCTAGCGCGCGCGATGCAGCCCGCGGCGCCGGGCGGCTCGCCCAAGCGCCAAGCTGCGTCTACACCGGCACACGGTATGACTACCATATCTTTTTTGTTAAAGAAACACACCTTTGTGGTCAAGTAATCCTTACGTTTGTTCGTAATAGTAACAAGCTACAACTGCATTTAGTCGTACGACATCGAGGGGTTGACTCAATCGTGAAAGGAATACGCCCTTATAGCCCCTCTACACGATGGGCCATCGTGGTGGACTACTATAATGGGCCAGCGTGTTGAGGGCGTAGTTGTGCCTGATGGCTTATGGCGCGTGCGATGGTCTTGGGGATGACGACGGTGTCGGTTTTTTCAACGCACATCAAAGGTAGTGGGCCAGCGATGGCGGTACGCATCTACACGTGTCCCATTCCACAGATTTGAGCGCTCGACGGTTGAGTGTGGACGTTCATGTTTTGTTTATTAATTATTAACGAATTAAAAATGTCGAATATATGGCCTCATAATGAATTTATAAAAGTTTAATCATAAAGCTACTAAAATCAGAACATATACATAATTTGTTCCTTATTTATTTTATAATTAATAAGGAAAAAATTATGTATATGTTCTATTCTCTATCTATTTTATTTAATAATTAATTAATAATTATTTATGAAACTATTAATTATATTTATTTAATTATTTGTGTTTAAAGAAAACTAAATTGACTAAGGACATATTTAGTTCTAATGCGATGGATAGATAACATCCACCATGTTCTTCTACGCCATTTCTTTTTGATAACTCTATTCTTGTGCACATTAAGAAAATCACAGTACGTGCTGTATAGATATATTGCCGCAGCGGCTAATTCATCCACGTCCATCTTGAAAAACGTTTCACAACTGAATGTCGCCATCGTGTAGTTACGTTTCAAGTTTCAACCATCGCATGGCCATCTCGCTGGGCCAGCGCTGGCCCATTGTGTAGAGGAGCTATTACAAAATGCCTACACAAACCATCCGCCTCGTTTGACGATTAATACAAATCCAACCTACAAAGCTAGCGGTCCAGAAGTAATCCACCTGTGGAGTATGATGTATTTCACTGAAATTAGATGCAATTTCATAATAATAAAATCAACAAGTATTGTTGTTTCAAATAAAATGTTACCTCCAGGTGGGATTCAAACGCTGACCTCGTTTATTTAGAACATCTGATAACTACTCGTTCTGAAGTCAACAAAAGAAAATCAACATTTTTAAATATCGTGGTATTTAAATTCCAAAGCGAATTTTAAATAAGAGAGACAGACGCAAATTACGATGAGCGATGAATTTCGACGTAGGTTTTAATTGGCGAGAGCGGCTTTGAATGACTTTTGTTCCAAAGCACTCTACGGAAGTGGATCAAATTGTTCCATCACAAAGATACGTTGGTACAGATCGTTTTGTAAGTGGGAAGTTTAATTTGTTTGAATAACATCTGAGTATTATTGAGTATCAAATACGAGTGTTATTTCTCTAATAAATTAATATTTATAGAAAATGTTAGGGGTAATTCATTAACTACGTAAGGCTGTCGAGGGGTCAAAAAATCCCTACATGCCCTTATCTTATGGGGAGGGGGAGAGACCCATTCTTAGTTCTTACGTAATATTTTGTTTTATTAGACGAAATTTGATATTAGAAATCTAGTTCCATTTCGGTTGCCTAATTGTTTTATTAGGCAACCGAAATGTATATATAATATAAATGTATATTATAAGGTAGGGAAATTTGGAGTAGGGCAACGGAACCGAAGGGGCCAGCAGCTGGCCGACTTTATGGAGAAAGAGGGACTCTTTATGATGAACTCTTTCTTCCAGAAGCGGCCCCACAGGAAGTGGACCTGGTCGAGCCCCGACGGTTCGACAAAAAATGAGATTGACTTCATTATGACGACCAGACGCCAACTGTTCAGTGATGTCTCAGTGATCGCAAGGGTGAAAACTGGCAGCGATCACCGAATGGTTAGAGGCACACTGAACCTAAACGTTAAGTTGGAGAGGTCTCGTCTAATGAAGTCAACGCTCCGTCCCCCTCGTGCTCTAATCCAGAATCCCGAAACCTTTCAGCTCGAGTTACGTAACCGCTTCCAGTGCCTAGAAGATTGCAATGCAGTGGACGATATGAACGACAAGCTCGTGGAAACTGTCCATGCGGTCGGAGCTAAGTTCTGCAAGACCCGCCGCAGAAGAACACAAAAACTCTCCGATCACACTCTTAATCTCATGGCTGTTAGACGGGAGATGAGGCTGCAATCGTCAACAGATTTGACAGCATACAGGCAACTGAACAGACAGATCTCCAAATGCATGCGGCGAGACTTACGCAACTTTAATACTTCTCGTATTAAAGAAGCGATCGAGCGGAACCAGGGCTCCAAAGTCTTTGCCAGAGATCTGTCTGCCAGAAAGAGCCAACTGTCAAAGCTGAAGACTGAGTGTGGCAACATCGTTTCCGGGACACCTGAGATTTTGAGTGAGATTGAGAGGTTCTATGGGCAGCTGTACACATCATCGTTGGAGCCACACGCAAGTGTGAGTAACGATCCAAGAGCAAGTCTTATCCGACACTATTCCGATGATATCCCGGACGTCAGTCTAAGCGAGATTAGAATGGCTCTCCAGCACCTTAAAAACGGCAGGGCCCCAGGCGAGGATGGAATTACAGCGGAGCTTCTGAAAGCGGGTGGAACACCGGTACTTGTAGTCCTTCAGAAGCTCTTCAATTCCGTCCTCCATGGTGGCACTACTCCAGAGGCGTGGAGCAGAAGTGCGGTGGTCTTGTTCTTTAAGAAAGGCGACAACGCTCTCTTAAAGAACTACAGACCGATTTCCCTTCTGAGCCGCGTCTACGTGCTGTTTTCGAGAGTCATTACGAATCGTCTCGCACGCAGACTTGACGACTTCCAGCCTCCCGAACAAGCCGGTTTCCGAAAAGGCTTCAGTACCATAGACCACATACATACCCTGCGGCAGATTGTACAGAAGACTGAAGAGTACAATCTGCCACTTTGCCTGGCGTATGTGGACTATGAGAAAGCCTTTGATTCCGTCGAAATTTGGGCGGTGCTACAGTCCCTTCAGCGGTGCCAAGTTGACTGTCGGTATATCGAAGTGCTGAAGTGTTTGTACAGTAGGGCTACGATGGCTATCCGAGTACAGAACCAGAGCTCGAAACCTATCCAACTGCAGAGAGGTGTAAGACAGGGTGACGTTATATCCCCGAAACTCTTCACCGCTGCATTGGAAGACGTTTTCAAGCTACTGGACTGGAAAGGATACGGTATTGACATCAATGGCGAGTACATCACTCACCTTCGATTTGCCGACGATATAGTCCTTATGGCAGAATCGCTGGAGGACTTAAGCACTATGCTCAATGACCTCAATAGTGCCTCCCAACGGATAGGTCTTAAGATGAACATGGACAAAACAAAGATCATGTTCAATGTCCATGTCACACCTATGCCGGTAGTTGTTGGGAGCACTATGCTCGAAGTTGTTGACGAGTACGTTTACCTGGGACAAATAGTCCGACTAGGTAAGTCCAACTTCGACCGAGAGGTCAATCGACGGATTCAACTCGGCTGGGCAGCGTTCGGGAAATTACGACATATCTTTTCGTCAGGTATACCTCAATCTCTAAAAACTAGATTGTACAACCAGTGCGTGTTGCCAGTGATGACTTATGGATCTGAGACGTGGTCCTTCACTGCTGGCCGTATGAGGACGCTTAAGGTCGCTCAGCGAGCTATGGAGAGGGCTATGCTCGGAGTTTCTCTGCGTGATAGACTCAGAAATGAGGATATCCGCAGTAAAACCAGAGTGACCGACATAGCCCAACGGATTAGTAAGCTGAAGTGGCAATGGGCCGGCCATATAGCTCGAAGAACCGATAACCGATGGGGAAGAAAGGTTCTCGAGTGGCAGCCTCGTACCGGTAGGCGTAGTGTAGGGCGACCCCCCACTAGATGGAGTGACGACCTGGTAAGACATGCAGGAAGTCGATGGATGCAGGTGGCTCAGGACCGTGCTTTGTGGCATTACTTGGGGGAGGCCTATGTTCAGCAGTGGACTTGTGAAAGGCTGTAATGATGATGATGATGATGATGATGATGAAAAATTGTTTTATTCAGTCTATAATGTAAACTTCGACTTACATTTAATTTTATAAATTATTATTCTTTATTAAAATTTGAAATTCTTAAATGTGTTCATTTTTACCCAATTAAAATGTAATAAATAACAATTATATTACATTCTTCCCGCGTATTAATCTTATTTTAATTATTTTGAATATAAAATATGATTATTTTTATTTATTTATTGATGATCTTTATTTATCTAGCTATTGCTGTGTTATTTATTTTCTTTTACATTAATTTAAAACTAGTAGATCGTTATTTTAAAAGTCAATTTGTTTGTGAATTGTTCAATTGATTTATGTTGTTGGTTGAGTTGAGTTGAAGGTTGGAGCTTGACACGAGAACTTTAGTCACCGTGATTTTATTCCGTATTTCGGTAAAAATGACAAGTTTTAAAGTGGAGTCTGCTTTCGCCAATTTGTCAAAGAATGTAGAAGCGTTGACAACAAAAATCACAACGCAAGTGACCCTAATTGAAGCGCAGAATAAGAAGATAGAAAATCAGCAGCGCATTATTGAGAAAGTGTTTTCGACGATAAGTGACCTGAAGAGGGTAATCGAAGAAATGCCCGCTAGAACAATCGACCTATTGCGGGCTGGGCAGTCGACCAGCGAGACCGACGTACAGACTAAGGTACTGACAGTCCCAAGTGCAAGTGAGACACCGATATCCTCAGATACGGTCGCTATAACAGAGAAAAAAATAACGCAGCGCGCGCGCCGAGCTATGCAGCGGGCAAAAAAGGCTGCTTCCACACTGGAAGTAAAAAATTCAGAAAAAGATGATTCAACTATAATTGAAACGTCTGCGACTGAAGAATGGAAAGTAGTAGGTGGCCATAAAAAGTCTAAGAAGGCCTATCTTAAGGCAATCCAAACTGGAGGAAACGCCCAAATCGGTTCGTTCCAGGCTATACAGAAGAAGAGGTTTTTACACGTGTGGTCACTCCATCTTGAAACCTCGGAAGATGCGATAAGGGAACACGTGAAAAAAATTTGTGGTTCTGAGGATATCAAAATTGAAAAGATTGTTCCAAAAACCAAGAGAGACAATAGTCTCTCTTGACGAATACGTCATTCAGGATTGGTGTTCCAGAATCCACGTTTGAAAAAGTGAACTGCAGAGATGGTTGGCCAATACATATTTAATGAATGGGTGTGGTTTCGAAACACCCGTATGCCAGAAACAGGTAATGAAAACCTGTTATAAGGGCATTAATGTTTACTACCAGAATGTTACAGGACTTAGAACAAAATTATCTACTTTTTATTTGAATATTTTGGAGTCACCATACGACTTATTTGCAATTACGGAGTCAAGTCTTCATAGATCCATACATGACGGTGAACTTATACCACCTGGTTTCCAAATACTGCGATGCGATCGAGCTGATGGCCGCAAGCACGGAGGAGTATTTCTAGCTTCTTCGTCATCGCTGGAGTTGAAAAGCGTTCCTGTCGGCAATGTGGACACCGCCTTATTTGAAATTGTGTGTGCGACGGTACACCGTGATAAGAAGTTTATGTTTCTATGTTGCGTTGTTTACATCCCACCGCATAGTGTAGCTAGAGAATACATGCAATTATTTCTTATATTAGAAAATATTTGTGTTAAATACAATAATGTTATAGTGCTTGGTGACTTTAATATGCCTTCAGCACCTGTGGAAATGCACAGTTATATGGAATATTTTAACGCCGTCTGTGGATTTCGTCAGGTAAATAATGTCCGTGATATTAACGACCGTACTTTAGATTTAGTATTTACAACGTTTTTGGCACGTGAAGTGGAGGTAAAGTTGTGTAATGACCCGTTAGTAGATATTGACGTACAACATCCTCCGGTGTATGTCAGCGTGACGATGGGCACTGCCAGGGAGCAGCAGGTGCAACGCCTCTATTCTCGTGATGAGATTGATAAATCTTGTATTAAACGGAGATGGAATTTCTATAAAGCCAACTTTCATATATTGTACGATAGCTTTCAACAAATTGATTGGGGTAATTTGTATCAAATTGACACCCCGGAGGTAGCCATATCGTACCTATATACGGTTGTAAATGAGGTAGTAGACCGTTGCATTCCTAGAGCCCGTAGGGCCAAACTTAATAGGAATCATGCCAGGTATGTTTACCCGGAATAGTACTCATCCGATTTAATACGCGATATAAAGCGAAAGTGGAGGTATCATAAACTGTATAAAATGACGAGTGCGCAATGTGATTACGAAGCGTTTGCTCGGTATCGATCTCAGATAAAATATAAGTTAAAAGTCAATTATGAAGCCTACCAGGAGAAATTACAGCTGAATTTTAAGGACGATCCGAAATCTTTTTGGAATTACGTAAGATGTAAGCAGTCTAGACGTAACAAAACTCGAGTAACAAAAAATGGTCTAGAGTTAAGTGATCAGTCGAGTGCGCAATGTTTCGCGTCTTATTTTCAAACTGTATATAGCGAGACGCGGCCGGCGCTGGATCCGAAAGCGGCGGAGCGTGCGGCGAGCGCGCGTGCTGGCGCAGCTCGTGTCCACGCCTCAAGCCTAAGCGCTCTGTAGGCCCTGACGGTATACCACCTCACATAGTCAAAGACTGTCGCTCTGTTTTTGATAAGCCTCTGCTTCACGTTTTTAACCTGTGTCTCCGAGAAGGCTACTATCCCGAAGAATGGAAATTGACAAGAGTAATACCGGTGTCTAAAGGAGGGTCGACTTCAGATGTAAGCGGATACCGACCTGTGGCGGTGCTGTCTGCGTTCGCCAAGGTATTTGAATCCGCATTACAAAAATGTATTTATACGCAGGTCAGTTCGCAGCTGACTGATGTTCAGCATGGGTTTCGGCCGGGCCGAAGTACAGCGAGTAACTTGCTGTCATTTATGACATACCTGACGCCAGCTATCGACGCTGGGGGGCAGGTGGATGCCGCTTACTTCGACTTTCGGAAAGCTTTTGATACCGTTGATAACGATATCCTTTTAGAAAAATTTGCGGCGGTGGGTTTCACACCGCATCTTTTAAAATTTTTCGCGAGTTACCTTGGTGAACGCCGGCAGTACGTCGAGTTCGCGGGGTATGAATCCGAACCTTACTTCACGTTTTCGGGTATGAGCCAGGGGAGTAATTTGGGCCCCTTGGAGTTCATATTATTGATAAATGATCTCCCAGAGGTCATTAAGGTCTCGAAATGTCTCCTATTTGCAGACGACTTAAAACTGTTTTTGTCGGTAGCAGACGTTTCGGATTGTGAGCAGCTTCAACGAGATATAGATAGGGTCGTGCAGTGGAGTGCTATTAATAAGTTATATTTTAACACAACGAAGTGTGAGGTGATAAGTTACGGGCACAGACAGGCGCCGCTGCAATATCGGTACGAGGTTGACGGAACGGTAATGCCGCGCGTTACTTTCGTACTTGACTTAGGTGTGCAGATGGTGGCGGAGTTAACGTTTCGTAATCACATTGAAGATATCTGCGGTAAGGCATTCCGAAACTTAGGTTTTATCATAAGGAATTGCAGGGATTTTCTTAGTACGGCGATTATTAAAGTTTTATACAATGCACTTGTTCGCAGCCGGCTGGAAACGAGTGCAATTATTTGGAATCCCCATGAAGATAAATATATCAACATGTACGGTTCCTTTATTTAAAGGAGTACGGCGTTTATCCTTTCTACACGCTGCTGTACCCGAGCATGTTCGTGATCGGCATGGTCTGGTACAGCCAGCTTGGCGGGACGTCGCACTCTGCAAGTACGTGTGGCGAGTCTTGCGTGGCCAGCTACACCATCCTGAGGTACTGGAGGTGTTGCAGCTGTTTGTGCCTGATAAGGCAGTGGCTAGGCGTCGCCCACATCCCACCTTCAAGGTGCCGCACGCGAGGACAAATCTGCTCAGGTTTGCACCTATGTCGCGGGCTTTAAAGTTATTGAATATTATTTCCGAAGAAACGGACATTTACCACTGCAGCCTGGCAAAGTTCACAGAAGCGGCGCACAGGGTCTGTGAGATTTTATTATAATTTTTTGTTTCTTAGTTATAATTGTATGAGTATATATTTTAAGTCAGTAGTTATATTTATCAGTTATTGTTTGGTTTTTGTACAGCATCGTCTTGGTTTTGTACTGTTATGATGTTGTTACTGTTTTTGTAATAAATAAATAAATAAATGTTTGCTCACTTTAAAATTATATAAAAACTTACTTTTAATTAAGTATAATAATGATATTCCAAAGACTATATACTATTTCAACTAGTTAACTAATCTAGTAATAATATAATGGTAATCTATACCTGATAGCAATAAAAGGGCTTAACTTCAATTATCTGTTAAAGAATAAAAATCTTCGATTTGCGTCAAACTGTGAGTTTTAGTGTAATCTGATCCTTTTCTAACAACGTTTTATTATTCTGAAAAGGGATAGAATCTTACGTAAGAGAGAGGGTTCGAAAAATCTTATGTACCCTTACATGGGAGTAGGGGGTTCAAAAGTCGCCAAAATCATCCTTACGTAATGGATGGCCCTTATTTAAAAATAATAAAAAATAAACTTCATTTTTTTATATAATTTATAAACTTTTACTTAAAAAAACCCTGTGTGCAGTTCACATGCGGTAGAAATGAAACCTTCAGAATATAGTACAGTATAGTTATATATGTTTGTCACTTTTTAGTATCGCTTATTTGTTTTATCGAGTTTCAAATCGCAACGATACTACAGAAGTTTTAACTTCAACAAATGCGGCCACGGTTGCAGTAGGCACCGTCGAGCCACAGTCCGCCAGGTGAACTGTCAGCTCGTTTAACACTGTAATAATGTACACCTTTTTTTTTTTAACATGGGGAAATGCCTACGCATACCCGCCTCGCGGGGGCAAGGACGGGTTATGTCGGACTCGCACCGACTAAAACCCCATGGTGTTCCACCTTTGTCGCTTATTGGCAGGGCCACGGGAACGCTTTCGCACACATCCGCAGCCCCACCAGCGCCTGCCGCCCCATGGCAGCACCTCCTCGGGAGAGGAATATTCCTCCCCGTTCTCCTTCACAGGTAAGGCGCACCAGAACACATGGGGCGCCTTCCTTCTCGGCCTCCAATTTCATCTGCGCAACGGACGCCCCCGCGTCCAATGCAAGAAGGCCATGGGGCCAGGAAAAACGAGCACTTAGAAGTACTAGCCTTCCCGACCCCAGCGGCGGATCTGGTCTATGGCTCCGCCGCCAACCAAGATTCGGCTGCGGAGGGTAGGGAGAGCGGCGCCTCGCAATACCGACAATCCTCTCCCCCCGCAGCCCCACCACCACCGCATCAACGGTGCGGCCCCGTTTGAGTCGCGGAGGATAGGGCGAGTGGCGCATCGCCATACCAACACTCCTCTTCCTCCGCGACTCCACCTCGGCTGCAGCGGTAGGTGGGGAGGACACACCTCTCACCGCAGTCCACCAACACACATCCGAAGCGGGCTTCCCAAGCCCACTCGGAGTGGCCACCTCGGGCCGGCCCTCCACCTCGGACCAGCCATTTGGGTTCCTCTTTGTTCACCGCGGGAGACCAAGCCACGGCTACTAAGCCCCCCCGCCACGACAAGGCGGGAACCCGATCGGGGGGGAATAATGTACACCTGGAAACGAATCTTATTGGACAGTGATGACAACTTATGTCCAGAGAGAAAACCTGTTCTCATAGCAAGAGGGCAGGCACGATACCTTAAGCTGGAGACGAAGATTAGTGTCTACATTCTATATGGTGCAGATACATGGTGTCTTTACAAATCAGATAAAGAAACTTTACTATTACCACTTAAGGTGTCTAAGAACTCTAATGAAGATCACGTGGTAAGATCATGTCCCTAATTCGGGGGTTCTGCGTATGGAAGCTGTTTTAATGCTACGTCAACTCAGGTGGTGTGGGTATGTCCTTCACATGAATGACCGAACCAAAAGCTGTTTTCTACTCAAGGATGGTGGAAGATAAACGAAAGCACGGTGGTCAGCATTTGCGCTATAAGGATGTGTTCAAAAGACACCTTAACGCAGAGAAGATCTATGGATAATATTTTTATCATAATTAATTCCTAAGGCTTTTCCGAAATCCAAAAACAGTGTAAAAGGCTTAAGCTTAACTCTGACAAACCTAAATTGAAAAGAAAATAAAAAAATCAAGTACCGAAAGTCGACTTCATAATACTAGACCAAATTGACATATTTGCGTTTGGTAATAAGCAACTTTTATTGAAATTTATTTTTATCATAATTAATTCCGAACTCATTTCCGAAATCCAAAAACAGTGCATAAGGTCAAGCTTAACCTTAACAAGACTCCTAAACTAAAAACATTATTAAAATCGCTTGGGTCTGTATCCAACCCAAGAAACCAGACTTTATTTTTTCAAAGTAAAATTTTATAATAAAAACGCAGGTTGTACACACTACTTACAAAACTTATTTAAGAAATAGCTTGGAAACGATCATCGTGTATTCATTTATATTGTGATCTGTTTATACAATTTTTGTTTTTTGCGTATTTTCTGAGACTGTTATAAAAGTGTAATGAACCGATTACTGATTCTGTAGAGTCGAAAAACTAGTATCACTATGGCTTTACTTTGTTCTTAAGTTTACACAATGTATAATATCACTTTTTTTATTAAAATTAGGTACTTTTGTTTTTGTGAAATTATAAAACGTATTCGAATATAGAGTCGAGTTGGGATCAAATAATCAGATCTCTAGAGACTAACGCGACGATGTCGATTTGTTCGCGATCAATAGCTAGTAACGAAGCGGGAACCAAACGTGAACAGCCTTAATGAGACCACTCGAGCCTCTCTTATATCCTCTTTCTAGTCTGAAGTACTTTTAAAAACATTATTTAACGATGATGATTTCCTTTTATTTAATAAAAGGGAATTGCTTCCCAATTTTGTTTTGTAAACCTTTTTGCCCTACCGTTATTAAAGATTTATTGATTCTATATTCTACTATATGCTCGAAGAACCAATAACGGACAGGTGCTTCTCGAGTGCTGCCCAATGTTGGGCAACCCCCACAAAATTAAATGACGACCTTATTTCATTTACTCAGGACCGTACTTTGTATCTTCATAGACAGAAGTTCAATGGCAAACAGCCGTGCTCATGTACGACTATATTCGGCATTGAACTTGTGATGGCCTATATTGATAGTCATAGTGCGTGGTAATTTTCTATACATAAATATAAAGAGAAGGATATTTTGTACTTCTTGAACACTTAGTTTTGCGTTTTGATTTTAAATATTTTATGGTATTTTAAATTTAATTTTATAATATATACGAGGCGATAAACGAGCTCACAGTCCACCTGGTGGGAAGTAAAAACTGTGGCCCATAGACATCTACATTTATCCTCCATTACAAATCGAAATGCAGATGCTTGGTCACCCCCTGAGGACAAAGATGAGAATGCCTCGTATCCAGTAATGAAGGTCGCCGGATCTCTACACTCACCATACGCAACACAGCAGCATTGAGCTGAACGCTGCTGGGCATGGAGGCCTCCTTTTATAAATTTTTACAGAAAAAGTGTTAGAGCAACGAATAGTTTACCACGCTGCATTATGCTACCACGACTCAATATTAACTTGACTTTCATTATTTCTGCCTTTGAGTGTATTACGAGTATAATTTACATTTGATTATACGAGTAGCAAATTCAATTGTAGGAAGAATTTTCCGTAAATTCCATGCTTGGCATACCATTTGACGTCATCTCGTCCGATGAAAAGTAATACTGTAAGGTTGAGCTGTAATAGCGGTCGTATAAAAAACACAAATCTAAATTTTTTGTAATCAAGTTAAATAATATGTAAAAAAAAACACTTATTTCCTTGTTGTTCCTGTTTTTATAATTTTGCAAATTTTAAAAATTTGGCTACGCCGTCTTCGATGACAGTATTTTTGAACGTGTATTGTACTCGACGGGTGTCCACGCTTCATGTATTGACTAGTGAGTTTCAAATTCAGTTGCGTTTTAAATTAAATTTTATTTTATTTTTCGAGGTAATTTTTGTTTTTGTACCCTAAAATGATTACATAAACAGAATCATACCGTGATACCTAAAATCTTCTTGACGTATCAGACAGGGTTTATTTTAAATATTATTTTATGCTATTAACTATAAAGTACTTGAATATTTGCATTTTTAACATTATTAGTCCTAAAATTATGTATTAGACGATGAATTTTTTTCCAAAGGTTTCGAGAAACACACGAGTCACTTCCAAAAAAGATGCAAAATGTGCTTCTTCTGCTTTTCTTCTTACCAATCTAGGTTTAGGAATCTGCGTATTTATACATGTACTATCCTGTACTATCTCAAAGCTACTCTCCTTAATTATCAGAAGGCAATATGATTTGGCTCTTTTAGAAATAGTAGTAGTCCAGTTCCTGTTCATAATACTTGTAAGCCGTGAAGCTGTGGCGTAAGAGTACCCACAACATCCCATTTAATCCGGGTATAGGATAGACCTTAAGGCCTTCGATATCATAGCGGTGTACATATTCTAATATGGTGGATAAAAATTATCGCGATGAAGATCAGTTTCAAATGTGCGAGACGTCAAGTACTGTGATCGTGAAATTCTAAGATTACGGCAAATCCATTAGACATTTTGAGACGCGCAGCAGTTAGATGTTACAGGCTGAAAGGAAGGCGAAGATACTTCGAGTAATAGTGGAGAATAATATTTCTGCTCGTGTAAATAAAATAGTTGAACAGATTTAGAGAATTACTAAATTGCGAATTCCTGAAACTTTGTCATCTTAAGGTGTAATTCGGTGTGCGGTCGTCGCTCCGATCGATAGGTGTAGGACAATACGGCTTGCTAATCAGTATTATTGACCCACTGAACCAGTAATTCATAGATCTAGGCTGATATTAAACTACAAATAATTTATACTTCATGACACTATAATACACAGTGATAAATTTATAATTACAATAATTTTACAATATATGATTTATCATTTGCCGTTAACCCATTTCATAGTTTTATTCTTCGATATTTTTTTACTAAAGCTCTTTTAAAAGTTAGGGGAAATCAGCCTCTTACAGAACTAATGTTATAAATATGACAAAATATACGTATAATGGTGTCTGGCCGTTTTAATAAATGATGTAGAAATGTTATCCTATCTTGGAGCAGAGTCATTCAAGAGGTTAATAAAACCTCATGGCATTTCTCGCCACATAAAGGCATGGCCATGATAACGCTTTCGCAAAAATCTACGGCCCAGCTTGAGCTTGCCAAACCCTATTTGCTATTTATATACCCTATGCACTTCGGAACATAAGGAGCCTCCCTACGGCCGCTATTTCGACCTGAGCAAAGGACTCCACCCCGAGTCTCTTTACGCAGAGGCCCTTTGGCTAAATAAAACGTGTAATCTATCATCATCACATCCAAAAATATTTGCGCAAAAATAAATTGTTGTTTTGTATCAGTATAAGCTTTACTACAAAAAGGTACAAAAACAACATTGAGAATGTTCCAAAGGCTTATTTTTATATTTACAACTCTATTTGCCATTTAAAGTCTGTAAGCAAAATTTCGGTTAGGCAAATCGCGCTGTTGAATTTATCCGGCGGAATGCTAATTATGTTTTTATATTTCGTATTCCTTTTGTACTGCTTCAGACAGTGGTCCTTCCGAGAATAGACACTGATATCACTTTTAGGTATGCTTGTTGTTTTTTATATTTTAGTTATGCTTGTATGATTTTCTTAGGGCCAGTACAGACGATTAATGATTTGTTAAAAAACGCTTTATCTAGAGGGGAGTGAAGCTACTTTATTATTTTGCATTATATTCATTCGTTGGCCTAACACTTAGGCCAGCGGGAGATCTACCCTTTTCCATCTACGACCAAATTAGTGAGTGATCAAACCTGGTCTTGAATGCGCAAATTTGCAACCTTCGGAAATTTGTACTATCGGTCTAGTATTTATCTTTTCAAGAACCATTCCTTAGCTCTTTGACCAAACATCTTCTACTCTGCCATCCAGCCTAGCATGTTAATAGGGTTTATCACAGCTGTGGAGTACGACCTGTATTTATTGCATGAATGAACAATTACATCATATTTATTTCTTCAGTAAAATCTCTCGACTGCCTCGTTGGTCTAGTTGTTGTAAACGTGACTGCTAAGCGTGTGGTCCCGAATTTGAATCTCGGATCAAGCCGAAACCAGTTATTGGGTTTTCCTTTAAAAAAATCGCAGTAATATTGCGGAGTTGGGAAGTTGGCGGTGTTGCCTCAAGATAAGGATCACTTTTTGATCTATTCTCTATTCTATATGTGGTTTTATACAGAAGTAATGTTGTGCATAGAAACTGTACAGTTTTATACCAAAATAATTTAAAATGAAACGCTAATCAGACTTATACGTTCGGCACTGTTCTGCTCCAGAAAATTTATTAGGATTTTTGTTAGTTGAATAACTTTGTTAGCCGCAAGCTAAGCGACACGTCTTTATTATGAAATTCCTCTTAGGTATTTGTCGACATTGAAACTTTCGTAATATTATATTATATGTTTATATTGTACATTTAATTAGTTGAAGTTGCAACTCTGAAATATCAAATGAAACTTATTTAAAATAAGTAATTTTTAATGTGTGGTGTTGACTTACAATTTATTCAAGCATTTTATTTATTTTTCAATATGTATAGTTTTCGTGATATGAATAGACTGGGGTAGAGTAGGACTACGCTGGCGCATAATAACCAGCGTGGAATAGCAGTATAATGCTGCTGCGATTTGAGTGGCAAGTGATGAGATTCGGAGAACCCCCTTTCATGTAACAAGTAATCGAGGATAAAATAATTGTAAGTGCCTATTCGCCACGGCATTTTCTGTAATCAGCGTGTGGACTGTGTGCTTGTTTGCTTCATTGATAACTTAAGAGTAACTTTATTTTTGGTAATTGCTTTAGCGGTAGATTAAGTTATCACTGCTACCTATAGGCACCTGTAAAAACTTCTTGTAAAGAAGGCTACAGATGCGTTAGCAAAACAGAAGCCTTAATTCACCTATTAGCTACAGACAAAGGCTTATAAAACCTACATGAGGAGCGAACTTCGCTGGAATATTTCTACCAAAGTTCTAAAGATTATGAAAGATGAATAAACTAAAGTACATATTCCTAATGACCGGCTGGACAAAAAACTCGCAAGGCCTTAATGAGACAAAACCTTCCATTATCACTAAGGTATCCCATCATCAAAATCTTCTCAGTTTTAAGCTCAGTCCCTAAAATGTTGATTTGGCGAAAATAAAATAAAACCTAACTCTCTTGCAAACCGCAAAAGAGTTAAAACGACGACTTGAGATTTTAAAAGTCTGATTCAGTCCGGTAGATATACAATACTAAGTTCCCAAACTGGCATAGCTATTCATTGATAAAAACTACTTTTACGGATTTTATCGCGTTTAATTTATTTTGTTTGTTTTTAATACCAGACGTTTCGGGTGCTTTCCAGCACCCATGGTCACGGGGGACTAAGGTGATTGAGGTCTCGATGTCATAAACCACAAATTCTGATAAAAGATCATCGATTCCTATCAAGAATGATACGTGAGGCTATTGAAATTAAAAAACATTCTAATTTCAATAGTGAAGGAGGCTGGCTATTACCAGCTGCTTGGGATCCTATAATTAATAAAATTAAAACTAAACCCATGTATGCTACTGCAGGACTTCAAAACATAGTAAGTTTGTTCTGCGTAGATCGGACCAAAAGCAATATGTATTGTTCGCGTAAATATAAGAAATCATTATGGCATAGCTATTGTTAGGGTGATGTCTGATTATACATAAATAAGGTTGAGCGGGCGAGATTATTCATTCGTATTCGTTCATAATTTGCCTAATGTACCCAGAGTAGGGGTAAACTTTAATTGTAACGCTACGAACACTTGCGAAAAACAAAGGTTGGGCGCAAACCCCGTCGGCAACAGTAACAATTCTAATGCATTCAAACCACGCAGATAAAAGATTGTAAAGGAACTACTTAAATATATGAAAATATGTTAAATCTGAATCCGATATTAATGAAATTTTATTCTCTATATTATATTAATTTAAAAAATATTATTAAATTTTATTTGCTATAATATATTATATTAATTCTTGAATATTGCTCTTCATGTTGGAATCCTCAATACAAAATTTATGTTAAAATGATTGAAACAATCAATAACAAGTTTCTACGTCACTTAAAGCGATATAATTCTTCTGTAGACTCCATTATTGATAGCTTACACAGTAATACACTCGAAAAACGCCGTAATATAAGAGATCAAATGTTGTACAAATTGCTACGTAATATCGTCGACTCTCCTCTACTTTTAAGCAAAGTGAATCTTGCCTGTCACCGGTTAGGTGCACGAAATAAACCTCTTTTTGCATTACGTAAAGTTAAAACGGAGTATGCTTCAAATAATTTTGTATCTCGTACATGTAAAAATTTTAACTTAAAATATTGTGAACTAGATATTTTCACCTTTAAATATAATAGTTATAAAAAATATTGTAAAACTTAATTTATAATTGGTAGCTTCACCATAAGTTGTATGTATTGTATTACTTTTAACTGCTTAGTAGTAGTTAGCTTAATGTTTAATTATAAATACCATTTAGTTATTTTTTTAATCTTTAAACATATTGTGGTTGTAAGCTTTTAATATGTATTAGATATCTGTGGAAACTTCATTGGTTTTACGATTACTTTTATATGTTTTATAATGTATTTTTTATTGTACTATGTATGTTTCCCTTAAAAAGCAAATAAATAAATAAATTCCTTATATATTTTCGCTTTACGAAAATTAGGATTTTGTTTTTTTCAAGTTGTTTTTGAAAAATGACAATGAGTGGGTAATATTTTGCTGGACAGCCCGAAAGTTTGGGTAGCTTTCAAATAACGAAAATTGAAGTAAGTAACTGAGACATGCGTTATAATTACTACCTATTTACAATAACTAGGGAAAAGCGAAGGCAAACCACTAAGCAAACTGCAAATGTTTTGAAAAGTTGCCATACTTACGCGGTATAATTAAGCCCGCAATATCAATAAGATAATTTGGGCCAATTACGAGTACATTGCGTCCCTGACGTAAAGAATTTCGGTTGTGTATAAGGACGCATTCATTGTATATTGCATAGTAAGCAACACTTTATAGACGTTACGCAACCGAAATATGGAGAATAGGCTATACGACAAGGGAAATGAAGCAACGTCTCATCATTATTATCTCTCGGTGAAATAGAATCTCTGAATCCTAGTCCTAGTATTTTGTCTCCAAACATAACAAAACATTGTTAAAGCCCATCCCGATTATTATGGTGTTCTCTATTTTAAATTTTATTTTATATATTATATTTTCTTGAAAAATGATACCACGAAATTCGTACTAGAGAGAGTTTGTCGCATAAATATCGGCGCGTAATTATCGACACGACAATAGTAATCAAATACTCTAAAACGTAAAATTATGAGCCGCATTTCGTCGAACGTTGACTCAATTTCGGTAGATATACCGATAAGCTTACGCGCAGGTCACAGAATCCAACACCGCTTCCTTCTCGTCGTCTGGTAAATTCTGATATGAATATACGAAATATCTGAGTATGAAAATTTAAAGTAATGTCTGCCCTCTATGTTTACTGCGTCAATTGGCAAAACTAAGCTCGAAAAAAACTCTACCAAGTAAAAAGTGTCGCCATGCTGCACCTATATTATGGTTGTAGCACGATTAGGACTACCGCATCTCCATATCTCCGTTATCACTGAAAACCATCATTAAGGGCACTGTTATCTGCTGCAGCTGCTGAAAGTTTTTTTTTATAAGCAAAAGTGATAATAAAGTTTGTAAGTGTTGGAGCCACGCTCAGCTATATTATGGACGTAGCACAAATGGGTCAACTCAACCGGGGAAGGACCACGCTCTCACAGAATACCTGCGTAAGTAGCAGCTTAATGCCGCAGTGTTTCGTATGGCGAGTTTAAAGAACCGGAAACGAGATATTCTATCTTAATCATTATGGGCGTGACAACGCACTCTTTTTTTAGATTATTAATCGGGGATAGATGTAGTTGTCTATGGACCTCATTATCCAGTTAGGATCAGGTGGACTATGTGGACGTTTGTCGTCGTTATTCTTTAAAAAAAAAAACCGGCCAAGAGCGTGTCGGGTCACGCTCAGTGTAGGGTTCCGTAGTTTCCCGTCCGTCACAATAAGTGTTCCCACTTATGAGTTTAAAGGTGGGTATCCATTATGTTCGCGCTCCAGCAGCGCTCCGCGCTCCTGCAACTGCTCCCGGTAGTGGGTACGTGCGCGAACATGGAGCGTGCAACATTGCACGCTCCGCGACATGCGATGCCAAGGAGAGACCAACCGAACAATTCGATAATACCCGACCCAATGTAATAAGTACCTACAGCGCCATCTCTCGGGGAATTGGGTTACTAATTAATACATAGACGTGCCAGAAGTTTTCGATGGTAATTTTGGATTGCGTGAACCGATTTTAATAATTCTTTTTTTGTTTGAAAAAAGATACGTTCAGGATAATAAAATATGTAAACGAAGTTAAAAAAATGCCTGCTTAAACGATTATACTACAAACTTAGTCCAGAAATTATTTTGTACAACTTTTTGTCTTTTTTGTACAAAAACTGTTTCCATCCAGGTTCAAAATAATTTTCCTAGAAAGTCCTTATAAAGTTCTACCTTTCAGATTTTTTTCATATTTTCTAAACCTATTGTTCAAAAGTTAGAGGGGGGGGGGGACACATTGTTTTTTACTTTTGGAGCGATTATTTCTGAAATTATTGACATTATCAAAAAATGATTTTAGTAAACCCCTATTCATTTTTAAATACCTTTCCAACAATATATCACACGTAAGGGTTGAAATTAAAAAAAAATCACTTCCCACTTTACATATAGGGGGGCTACCCTAATAAAACATAATTTTCCAATTTTTATTTTACCACTTTGTCGGCGTGATTGATACACATATTGGTACCAAATTTCAGCTTTCTAGTGCTAACGGTCACAGAGATTAAGCGAGGACGGACAGACGGACAGACAGACATGGCGAAACTATAAGGGTTCCTAGTTGACTACGGAACCCTAAAAACAATATAAACTTTTTCTTTCAGTTTTATTTATAAAAAGAGCTTCCTTTGTTGCTAAATAAAAGAATTTAGTTAAATAGTAAAACTAGTTGTACTCAGCCGCCGTGGGTTTCGTGCCGGAAAAGTTATTTAAAGTTTGTTAGTGAATCAACTTAGTTTCTCGTCTAGCGACATTCTTTCTTCTAGTTTTTACGAAGTTATGTTTGTTGTCTCGCAGAATTATTAAAGGTAGTAAGTAAGTTATTTCTTTTCTTTATTTCATACGTTATTAATTCGTCACTTCACGCAGTCATATGGAGTAATGTAATACGTGGTAGAGACACGCTGCAGCTATATTATGGTTGTAGCACGAATGGGTCGACTTGACCGGGGAAGGACCATGCTCTCACAGAATACCAGCGTAAAATAGAAGCTTGATGCTGCTGTGTTTCGTATGGTGAGTGTAGAGATCCGAAGACTCTTTTTTTTCTGGAAAAGAGGTATTCCATCTTAGTCCTCAGGGGTGACAACACATTTGCCTTTTTTAATTTTTAATCGAGGATAAATGTAGACTATGATGTCTATAGGCCACAGCATCCACTTACTATCAGGTGGACTGTGTGCTCATTTGTTACCCCTATTCTATAAAAAAGATATAAAGATATACCCAGTAATAAGCTGTTTTTTGTACTAGTATGGGTGACAAAGTAACCCACAATCCACTTGTTAGTGGATGATATCTACTTACCCGATAATAATATATCAAACTCATAACTACTGAACGAAACACAAAACAACGCTCGACACAATTTCGACATTAGGCTACTCGTACTATTTTGGTTTGGTCTACATTAGTTTTTTTGCGAGATTGTGATTCTTTTTTAGCTGAGTTTATCCATTCTTTACAAATTTGTCGGTCATTACCTCGTACAAATCAAAAACAGATGAGGAAGAAAGATTTCTCGTTCCTTCAAGCGCGGAGTAGGAACCTCCATTAAATGGAGAGTATCTCGGGTATGTTTCAGCAGTGGACTTGTGAAGGCAAGAGTTATGATATCAACAAAAGCGACTATTTTAATAATAAATAAGCTTTACTAGATTGAAAGACTGTATATACGGATACTGTATTCTAGCATCCTACCTAAACCACAATGTTAGGGCGAAACAGTCAAGTCAAACTTTATGATAATTGCTACATACAACGGTTCTGTATTGTTAATTCACAAAAATATGGGTTTGCGTTTTAAGCGTATTAGGTATAGAAGCTTTACAACGTCTGGGGGCACGGCTGTGCCCCCGCCACAGTTTACCCCCTAACTAACGCTGAGCGTGGCTCTAACACTTACAAACTTTGTTATCACATTTGCTTTTTAAAAAAAAACTTTCGGAAGCTGCAGCAGACAACAGTGCCCTTAATGATGGTTTTCATTGATAACGGGCATATGGAGATGCGGTAGTCCCATTCGTGTTACAACCATAAAGCAAGGTGCAGCAGCATGGCGACACTTTTTACTTGGTAGTAGTTTTTCGAGCATAGGTTAGTGCATAATGTTAATTTTGTATGCCAATTGGTGCATTACACATAGAGGGAAGACATTAGTTTAAATTTTCATACTGAGATATTTCATATTATATTAATATCAGAATATACCAGGCGACGAGAAGGAAGCAGTGTTGGATTCTGTGACCAGCGCGAAAGCTTATCGACATATCTACCGATATTGAGTCGACATGCAACGAAATTCGGCTTATAATTTTACGTTTTCGCGTATTTGATTACTATGTCGTGTCGATAATTACGCGCCGTTATTTATGTGAATTTCGTTGAGTGACGTCAGAATACGCACTAACTGGAGTTTTGAGATGCTCGAAATTCAAAAATGGAACACACCTGTGTTATATGTTTCTAAAAAGCTTTAAAAATAAAACTCCATAAGCCAATTGCTCAATATTAAAAAAAAACAAAGTCCCATTAATTTCCCTGCAACGCTTTCCGCGCTTTTCTTTTAAAACGATGTATCTTAACCGTGAGCATTTGCGCGCTATAATCTCATATGATTTTAAATTTGGTTTAACCGAACAATTAAATTTACAACGGTTACAATCAGCATTAGAGGACTCAGCTCCATCATCCTCCAGCATCCATCTGCGCATCAATTTTTAGGTGGTTTGCTGAATTCAAAAGGGTAAAATTAACCTTAAAGATGACCAAAGAACCGGGGCCCCGCAAACAGCAGTAGCGGCAGAAAATGTATGGACTACTGAAATATTGGTGCGAGAAGACACACGAATCACATATTCGGACATCGAAAAGATTGTAGGCATTAGTTCCGGGAGCATTCATACCATTCTAATAATAATGTCCTCCAGACAGAATTTCGGTCACGGCGGCCTACCTCAACGGAGGCTAGCCATCGGCGCAGGACAGGATTATAGTGCCCAAGTGTATGCGCACGCACTGGTGCACTCTCTATTCCCTCACTCTCGTAATCCGATGGGACGGTAAACAGACACGACCGGGAGTGAGATCAGATTCCGAGGCACGGGAGTGAGATATCGCCAACTTCCTGACTCCGGGCAGCTGCTGAGAATTTCTTGACAGAAAAACTCAATAATTGAATTTTTGGCCCGACCTGGGATTCGAACCCAGAACCTCATGATCAGCAGTCGCACTACTACAACTACTAGACCAACGCGGCAGTAATACCATTCTACATAAACATCTTGGAGTTGGGAAGATTTGTTGTCGTTTGATCCCTCGTTTGTTGTCGATAGATGCCTCGTTTGTTGTCGATGGATCCCTCGTTTGTTCTCCGAAAGCGATAAACAGACTCTTGTGGATTGGTGCCATGAAATGCGTCTACGTTTTGAAAACGGGGCATCTAGGCGTGTTTCAGAAATCGCTACTGGTGACGAGACATGGATCTATCAATATGATCCGGAAAATAAAAGGCAATCATCGATATGGATACTTAAAAGGATAATTACCGACAAAACTGCGAAGACCTCGCAACGTCGGCACAAAAATGGTGGCTAGTTTTTTTTTGCGGAACGGACATTTGTCGATATCAATTCTGGAAAATTGTAGGTCAGTCAACTCTGAATGGTATACTACAATTGCATTACCCAAAGCTTTTCAAGCTGTGCGCGAGAGAAGACCAAAGACCGTGCTTCGGGCAATCA
Organism: Parnassius smintheus behrii; assembly: GCA_036936625.1. Classification (NCBI taxonomy): domain Eukaryota; kingdom Metazoa; phylum Arthropoda; class Insecta; order Lepidoptera; family Papilionidae; genus Parnassius; species Parnassius smintheus. The sequence continues at coordinate 24,161,990 of JAUPFT010000028.1, forward strand.
TGCTGCATCACGATAAAGTCTCTTCACATACCTCCCATAGAACAAAAGCATTTATTGAGGAATCTGGTTTTTAAACTCTAAGTCACCCACCCTACAGCCCTTACCAGACTTAGCTCCTTGTGATTTCTTTTTGTTCCCAAGAATCAAAGAAAAAAATAAAAGGCAAGTTTCTTTCAAACGCCGAAGAAGCCGTGGTTGCCTACGAAGAAGCTATTTCCGACCTGTCAGATCAAGACTGGCAAAAGTGGCAAAAGAGTTGGTTTAGGCGAATGGAGCTTTGTATTGTGCATGATGGAGAATATTTTGAAAAGATGTAAAATAAATGTTAATAGTATCTAGAAGTTGTAACTTTTATTATTATTAGAGTGTCAAGCGAGTTGACACTTCACCTGATGAAGCTTATTTCAAACATTAAGATTAAATGCCTTACAGTATTTAATTATACTGACTTTCCTAGACTTCAAATCGATACAACACTGGGTGACAAAAATCGATAAGATTTTCACTTTATTAATTTTCACTTTATTTCTATCTATTGTAAAGTCTGGTAGGGGAGCGGCTTAATCTGTAGCCAAAATACGGGATGAATTTCCTGGTTTGGCTTCAGATGACCAAACAAGTTCGTTTTATATTATTTTAGCTAATTAAGTTATAGCCTATAAGTTCATATGTAACTCTGGTTTGTAATGGAAATGGAAATAAACTATTATTATTATTACTACAAATACCTATCTAAACCCATCCAAACTAGTCTTCTGATTTTTACCAATAATTTAAAAAAATTATAAATTTGTCGTAATTTGTAACTAGCGTTGCCAGACGTCCGAATAAAGCCGGGCACAGTCAGGCTTTTTGGTTGCGTGTCCGGCTAAATTAGACGGTGTCCGGCTTTTGTTAGGCTCTTAAATTTGACAATTTCTTTACATTTTTCACTTACATACATACTATTGCAATTATTCCAATTAATAATGTAATGCATATTGGTTAATTAATAATTAATAATAAAGAAGACTGATTTATTCAATTGTTGTTATTTAGTTAGAACTTACGAAGATTTTACGATAAATGATAAAAAACATTGTCCCTTTCCGCAAAAATAACATATTGCCGCTTCCAGCATTATAAGTTTACGAAATCTGTATCTTTGTTCACAAAAATAGTAATTTATTTGAAAAACACAACGATGTTGTAATTAGGACTAGTAGAAATATACATAAATAGTGTGTACCAAAGCAAAGAATACAACTCTACTCAAAAAATGTATTTTGTATGGCAATACATTTTTACAACAAATTGCCTGTTTGTTTCAAAAAGATGAATATAGGAATCTTTAAAGGTAAATTATTTCAATTTCTTTTTAATAAATGTTATTACTCAATAAATGACTTCAACTTGATAAATTTGACTCGAATTGCATTTATTGAATTGCTGAATTTAATTTTTTTAAATGTTTTAACTAAAAATATTATCAATTGATTGATGATTATTTTATATAGATTTAGTTTCCATAAGTATCGCTGCAAGTATCTTTATAATATATAATAATTAATGTCTTAGTTTTCTACTTTATTCGAAAAATTATCTATCTGAAAATATTTGTGCGCCGGAAACGGCAGAGTATTTAGGATCGAAATTCTTTTGTAACAACAGTAATGTACCATATTCTGACAAATAAAGCATCTTAACTTATCTTATCTTAAAAAAATCTTTTACTAAGACAAAAAGTAAGGGTGCCCGGCCTTTTTACCAAAATGTCCGGCTAAGCTCGCTGGTCTGTCCGGCTTTTCGGTTTTAAGACCTGGCAACCCTAATAGTAACCATAGATTTATTATACACTGAATTGTAACATACACAGAGTACATTATATATACCTGGAATAGAGTTGCTAGTCGATTCCGTGGTACAGAGACATCTATAGTGGAGTTGTCGAACTTAACGGGCGATATATCTATCTATAAATATATTCTATATATATATATATATATACAGTACAGCCTCATCCCTGGTGTACTGATTATTTTTAATGAATTTTACAAGATCACGTAATTCTGCAACTAACTAGTTTTGTGCATACCTAGGCACAAAACTAGTTAGTTGCAGAATTATGTAATCAAAGGTAAATCATAAAAAAGAAAACTCAATTTAAAAATAATAATCATCTTTATTCAGGTAATTTACACCCATAACCAGTAAAAAAAAATTAAGAATTAAGCAATCTACACAATTTCAGAAATAAATAAATAAATGTCGATCAATCAATATATTTCATCAAAGTAACAATTTTAAATTAATAAATCCCACGGTAATTATAAGTAGGCAGTAATGACAGTATACAAAGTAAATTAATCGAAATAAAATAACTTAACATTTAGTTTATTTACCTAAGATCTTGGTATTTAAAATAATAAAGCAACTTATCTACTACACAAAATTTATAAGAAAAATAAAATAAGATGCACAAATAAAAAAATAGTACAATAGACAAAAAGTTGACAATTTTTATAAAAAAAAACTTAAATATCCAATATCTTGAAAACGGTTAGGTTTGATGTACCTACATGGTGTTTCATAGTCGTAACAGTCGGTAATAATGCAAATTACAACCCCCTAAAGGATCTAAGTCGACTTAACCAATATAATTTATATTGAAATATATGTACAGGGTTACCCTGTATATATATATTTCAATATTTATCTACTATGTTCCACTTGGCACGAAAATTTGATGTTCCCTGGTCACATACAGTTGCAAGGATTTTAAAGCCAGACCCCTTCAATTTTCTTATATTTCTCTTAATCATTAAGGCTAATTCAGCTTTTTTTGTACTACAAGCACAAAATGAATATGATTTCGGCTGTTTATAGTTTTTAGAATACTTCTATTCTAATTTCAGTCCTCACTACATCACCATTGTCAACTAAACCTGTAATCCTGTCATTTTTCCTGTCATAACCAATATGTGGTGTTAAGGCCATTTCATCAAAAACCAGTGTACATAATTTATCATTGGCTTTCATTTAAGATAGATGCTTGCTTCTTAAGCTGGTAAAATATGTTTTCATTTATACCATCCTGCTTAAGGTGAAAGGAGATGGCAGAACAAATATCTTTTGCAGCATCCTGTCGGCTCTTGGCCCATGTTAAAAAAATGTAATGCCATCACTTTTTCATCAGGTGTGAATTGTCTGTCCCTTTTGTGCTTACCACATTCTCAAAATTGTAGCATCGTAAAAACTGTAAAACTTTTAAATGCTTTCAAGAAAGTAGTATTTTCTAATAGATTCATTTTCTTCTTTAGTCTTTTTGTTCTTTCTTCATACTTTCTTATTTCTCATTTGCTATATTCAAGCTTTTAAGTTTCTTTTTTAACATTGTAATTCTTGTACTAATTTGAGTCATTTTGGGCTTAGTCACCTTCAAGCCTGAAATTAAAATGACAAAACATTATATTTATATGGACCTAGAAAATTTGTACTATAGTTTAGTAAAAATAAATTTAATTGTAGCAAGTTGATTGCATTTTGAATCATAATTTGGAACATAGTAGATAAATATTGAAATATACAATATGATAGGGTTACAGGCTAAGTCGACTTAGGTCATTTAGGGGTTTGTAGTTTGCATCATTGCCGACTTTTTTGACTATGAAACACCATACACGAAGCTTAACCGTTTTCAAGATATTATATATTTTAGTAATGCAATAGTGGAGTACTTGTGCAGGCGAAACATGATGAAATATAATGGCAAAAGTGATAAAATATGTTTACTTATTAAATTAATTATTAAAGTTAACATTTTGATGTTTTATTTGGTACAAGAGCGAGCAAAGCAAGCTCGGGACTTGGGGCACACCAACTCGGATAGATTTGGTTAGAAAGATTTGTGGTTATTTTTTCATAAACCACTCAGAAATAACGGGGGCTCCATCAACTAAACTTTGGTATTGCTTCGGTGAAGAGGGGTCACGCCCCCTCCCCGACTACCTATTAATGTGATTTTTCTTATAAATTATTTTATAAAAATTTGATCTTTAACATTTAATATAAAAATACCATGCATCTCATGGCGGGGGACATGTGGGGGGTGAATCTATCCCTCTCCACCTCCCTTCCCCCCGCCCCAAAACCCCCTATTAACGCAACTTGATATTAAACCTTTACCAGAACCAGCACAAAACCCAGTGGGACTTTTTTTAAATAAAATTAATTTACAATATATTATCCTCATAAACACTCACGCCTGTCACCCAGAGGGGTAGGCAGAGACTACAGACTTCCATTTGGCACGATCCTGACACACCTCTCTCGCCTCCTTCACATCCATACACCTACGCATGCATGCTCGTCGGTTAAAGGTACTCCTAATTTGGCCCGTTTTCAATAAATCGCCAACTTGGTCGATAAATTTTCGCCTAGGACGTCCCTTTCCGACTCTGCCATTCACTTCTGCAACATAAATTTTCTTTGTCACTCTTTCCTCATCCATTCTTTCCACATGACCAAACCACCGAAGCATTCCTTTCTTAATCCTGGTCACAACATCATCTTGCAAACCACAATCTTCTCTTATCACACAATTTTTCACCCTGTCATTCAGATTCAGCCCTCACATACTCCTTAATGACCGCATTTCTACTGCATTTATTCTACTCTCGTGCTTCTTCTGCCACACCCAACTTTCACTACCATACGTTAAAGTAGGGACCAACACAGCACTGTGAATTGCCATACGTGCCTTTTTTGACACGTTTTGACTCTTCACAATAGAGTGTAGGGCCCATTTTACTCTGTTTCCCGCATTCACTCGTTGTTCTATATCCTTATCATATCTCCCATCCCTGCTAAATACGCAACACAAATATACAAACTCATCTACTTGCTCGATCAACTCCCCATCTATTCTTATTTCACATATCGTTTTACTTTCATCTCTTTCAAAAACCATAATTTTCGTCTTACTTGCGTTCACTTTCATACCTCTTTCTTTTAATGATCTGTTCATTAATGTAACCATCATTTGCAACTCAGCCGCCGACGACGCAAGAATAAATTGATCATCGGCGTACAAAAGGCATTTGATGGTTAACTCACCCATTCTTAATCCGCATTCTTCAACTTTCAAATTTTGCAAACAACTGTCCATAAATAGGTTGAACAACCACGGGGAAGCCACACAGCCCTGTCTGACACCTTTATGGATGCCAAACCAGTCCGAGTAGACCCCGTTGATCCTAACACAAGCACTAGAGTCCCTATAAAGAGACTCCAATGCCTGTATCAAGCCAGCGCTCAACCCAAATGAGTTCAGTGTTTGCCATAGCACATTCCTATCCACTCTGTCATAGGCCTTCTCCAAGTCCATGAACGCACAAAAACCTTTTGGTTTTTGGCCAAAAACTTCTCCGCGATCATGCGCATGGAGAAGACTTTATTATCCTCAGTTTAATTTATACAATAAAATCAATTTTAACTTACTGGATGTTTGAGCAGTAGTTGTCTCTGGCACATAACTTAATGTTGAAGCAATGTCTTATGTATAACGTGTTTTAATAGTATTATTTTTATTTGTAACTTCAGCTAAGGGTGATATCTTAGCAACAGCACCTGTAAAATCAATATATACAATGAATGATTAAATTGTACTTGAAATATATTGACAACTTAACAATAGTACAAAGAGAAATGTGAACTGACGGCTCTAATAAAAATTGTAACATGCTTGGGTTTATTAATTGCAAAGATTAATTCCACTACTACCAATCAGCAAAAAATTACAGCATACACATATTAGCCATGTAGAATTTGAACGACTAAGACTGAAGGACTACCAACATCTTCCAACAGACAATATCAAACAACAAATACCACAACTAGCATAACAAATGAAAATTAAGCTAAAAGTTACACATTCCATTTTATTAAAATAGGAGTTTATTATTAGTATTAGTTGTACAATAGAACACCTGTGAAAAATATGCATACTATAATGTAAATTATGGATCTTACAGCAATGTCGAATTTTACAAAGACTGAGGCAAATCAAGTAACTTCTCTTGTTTACCAAACTTATTAATTAAGTTTAGTAATAAGACCAAATGAAATACTAACTTTTTTGTTCTTAAGCAAATGAATACTGCACAAATTTGGGCATCTAAACTTTAAATATGATATTCTAAGATGAATGAAGTGAAAGAATGGGATATCAAATTGAAGATCATTGTAACTTTATTTTATTTATTTATTTATTCCTTTTTGTACACCACACTACAGAATCATCAATATAGTTAAATCTAATTAAAGTATGTACAATAGGCAGTCTTATCACTGAAAGTGATTTCTTCCAGATAACCTTTGCGTAGAGGAATGATGCAAACAAAAGTTACAAATAGAGGGGGCATACAAAATAATAATAAAAAAATACAATAATACATACAAATAAAAGTAAGTAAAAGTTATATATAAAATATCATATAATAGATTAAATGAAAAGAGTACGAGAAAGGTAAAGTATGTATCTAATAGCTTTCTAAATAATACGATTTAACAAGAATTTTGAAAGAGTGAAGAGATTTAAATTTTAAATATAGACTTTAAATAGATACTAAAGGACAATATGATTAAAAAATAATTATACATTAAACATATTCTACAATATAGTATGTTGGTGCAATATATATTCTCATTAGTACTGGAAAAGATCTTTTGATCACTATATATTTGTTATTATAACATAAACTCATGTTTCTTCCCAGTTGTACTCTGAGCAAGTTTAATATTTATAAACTGGTGTAGATTTTGATATTCATATGAACTTTAAACAAGCCTTAATTTATAAGCTTTTTATTATCATTTGAATCAAACTGTTAATAGGAAAAAACAAACTTTCCATAAAATTGCTTTGCATGTCATACATAATATTTTGTCAACATGGAAGTTGAAAATTAGTATTGCAGAACATAGTTAAAAAACAAAACAAAACAACAAAATTTATACATTCAATCATTCATGTTTGATAGTAAAATTAATTATTTGAGGAACAAACTTCCATATTAACTTTAACATTCATAATATTAAGAATAGATCATTACAATGTTAATGCAAATTTTTACTAACCTTTCATATGCAATGCTGGTATTGCAATATTACTTAACATTTTACTCCGGTCCAGTACTTGGATTCAAAAGGTGTATGACAAATTCTTCGGTACTTAAACACATACATATCATCTAAGGACAGAAAGTTTCCACCAACTGCTTGAACCCGTGTACAAAAGCGTGTTGGATCTTTTGTAGAATTTGGAAATTTGTGAAGTTTAAAGCCATCTTCGCCTACAAAAAAAATTAATATTTTAGAAGCGCTTCTGAAAAGTGTAATGACAGTAGCATAAGTAGTAGTATTATAAGTATACATAGCAAGGTATTGGCTCTAAGGGTGGAAAAGTGATGCACAACTCTTGGGCTAGCTGCGTCTGCGCTAGGTATCACATTGTTGCCCAAGGTGACACTGACTTATATATAGAATAGAAAGAAGAAATAATATATTGACTGGTAAAACCTGTAAATAATTAGTTTTACTCACAGCTCTTAGTACATCCCGAAACACAGCAAATTTTATACGCGGCCATCACTAAACTATACGAACTACGTCCGAAGGAAAGATAATCGAAGTCCCTTTCACGTGCATGGGCCACTATATTAAGCAAAAATATTCGAAGTCCAAGAATAGCCAAGTCGTAAGAAAATATAGGAAAAATATCAAAACATTCAAAGCACAATCGTTACGTCAGAAAAACAAAACGCCAATGTCAAATTCAAAAACAAACAAAATGGTGGTAGAGGGTGGTCACGTTTAGAAATTAAAACACCAATATTCCATCTTCCAATTAAACGAATAAACTAGACTTAAAACAGCTAAATCTTAATAAAATTACTTGTTTAACTCATTTTCTGGTGAAAATATCTAAATTCACATTATTAACACGTCGTTTTAGTCAGTGTAATACGATCATTTAATTTGATTTAATTAACTAAAACAACGCACTTCTGAACGTAAACTTACTCCAGCACCGTCCTTTGGAGAGTTGTGGAACTAAATATGCAATGCCAGTTTCTATAGAACAGAAAAATGTTCTAACTACAAAGGCCCTGGTAACATAGAATAAAAATGACGTATGAAATAAATATCGCGGATATGAACTGTTAAAAACGTGCGACTGAAAAATAATATTAATCTCTGCAGTCGGATTTTTTGGTTAATAATTATTACTTTACTTTAGGTATAAGAATATCTGCTACCCTATATCATCCTGTGTCTGTTGCTAGAGTCGACAAGGGAAACTAAACCAGGAGATGGGCGGCAGCTTCCTGATAACATCTGAATAAGAAGTAACAAACTGCGGTTGTTAAGCAGAAAATATGCCCCCCCCCCCTGAGGTAATCTATGGGGGAGGCTTATTTTCCGCGGTGGATTTTTGATGCTGTAATGGTAACTTATTAGTTTGGCGCAAATAGCTAATGACTGTCCATGATCGTAATAGTTTTCGTTATTTTAACATAGTAATATGATATATGTACTATAACAGGAAATATTGTAGGTAATCAATGCTTTTCAACTACTCACCAGGAACTGTCTGAACTGTTAATTATAATGATTTTTTATTTAATTTTTCTTGATTTGTTTTATTTTGTCCAGTTCCATGCAGTATGCAGTTTTTACTTTTTACTCTTATAACTCAAGTTTTTTTTTTCAGGCGCAGCGGGCGACCAATCCACGCTCAAAGTCCACTTGCCCAATGGTGGGTTTAACGTGGTCAGAACCTCTCCGGACGAGGATGTGCGCTCAGTACTTCGGCTCCTCGCGGCCAGGCTTGCCACTGGTGAGCGGGTGTATGCCTCGTGCTATGCGTTGAGAGCTAGAAGGCTTACTACTGGGAAGGTACGTTCATCTTATCACTTTTTTCAAATTTAGACAATTTGTGAAATGCAGATTGTGAATTTAAATTTCTAAGAGCTGTCTCAACATTGTACACCAAACCGCTGTTCATAATATACGATGATTATAATTTTATAAGTTGGTGTCATTTTCTCTGAGGTTGCTGTCTACGGCCATGAGTTGTATCATATCGTAGGTGGATTGTCGTTAATTATGGACACATTAGAGCGCGTTTAGGAACTACTAATAAATTTAGAGTTATCGATAAACGAAATTCGCCGTAAGGGCGTTATTGGCTCGTCCAAAATTATTTTTGTTGATCATAATCATTATGGTATTATAATTAGCAAAATCTCTGCTGCTGGGCCTCCTCTCATTTCTGAGAGTGTTTTAATCATATTTTATTTTTGTGCTGCGGGACAATCATATAAATAAAAAATGTATAATATAAATAATTTGATATAAAAAATATTAAAAATATGTTATTATATTGGTCGCAGCGCCTCTGTGGGTAGTCGGAATTATTATAAACACGTGCACCGCACACCTGCGCATTGCACCTGCAGTGGCGCTCGGGTAGCTACTGTCTCGATTGTATAAAACGGACGGAGCGGCCGCCGTTAAGGCAGTCATGGCTCTAGCGTGGCGCGGTTCACTTGTTGTCTCCCGTTACTAGCTCATCCTAGACTATTCACATAATTAATTCGTGGAAACTAATTATTATTATCAGCTATTAAATTGGTGTCAGTACAATAGTTGATTACCTGTGATCCGTGTATATTTTGCGATTGTAAATTAATTCTATTTAACTACCTTCCTACATATTTATAATCGTTAATAACAAAATCATTAGTGCGTTCACATTTAGTCTTCGTCAAATCATCATCATCTGTTTCAAATACGATAGTTAACGTGACGTATTAGGAGCCATAACACCTTTCTATCATTTCTAAATGTACTCTTGAGATAGCACACAGCACTCGATGTATTTATTTATTCTTGCCACTACCACAGGAGACTAATTACTAATTTTGTTCGTAGATTCGATGGATCCATCAGGACACGCCAGTATCAGAGCTGATAACGCGCTGGCCGGCCAGCGAGTGGCGGCTGGAACTCCGGGTACGCTACCTGCCCGCCAACCTGCGCGACCTCTGCGACGCAGATCGGGTCACATTCCACTATTACTACGACCAAGTATGCCTACTTGTCATTAAAAGTTTTATTCTATGTCATCATACAAACATATTTTTCTCTTCTACATCAGGCTGAGAATGTCCACTGCTGGACAATTGCTTATCTCACTTTAGGGATGCTTATCAATCGCCGTTACAGACGTCTCGCATCTTTGACGCCGTGTCCCGTCCTCTATCTTTTTTATAGAATATGGGTGACAAACGAACACACAGTCCACCTGATGCTAAGTAGATGCTGTGGCCATACACATCTACACTTATCCTAGATTAAGATTCAAAACGCAAATGCGTTACCACCCCTAAGAGCTAAGATAGAATGCCTCAAAACGCAAATGCGTTACCACCCCTAAGGGCTAAGATAGAATGCCTCGTTTCCAGTAAAAAGGATCTCCGGTTCTCTACATTCAAGCTGCTATTTTACGCTGGTATTTTGTGAGAGCGTGGTCCCACCCCGTTCGAGCCGACCATTCGTGCTATAACCATAATATAACGTCAGCGTGGCTCTAACACCTATAAACACGATCTGGTTAAATGCTGTAACCGGATCGCCCATCGCCGCGCCATCTATTGGAAGCCGCCTCTTATGATCCCACGTATGGATATGTGGAATAAAGAATAATGGTGGGAATGTACTCCCACCAACGATATGGTACCGCGTGTAGATTTCCTGCTGAATAAATCCAAAAATAAATGAAAATGTGTTAATTTCAGGTGCGACACGACTACCTCAACGCCAATCACCCCATGGTGGACCAGGATTTGGCGATACAAATATGTTGTTTAGAAATAAAGTAAGTAAAAACAACCTAACAGCGTTTCGTGGGAAATATTTTTTAATCGTATTTATTATTATTATTATTTATTGATTTATTTATTTTATTTTTATTTATTGTTTTATGTTATATAATTTACGTAACATTGTGTACATTATTTATTTTTAGTAGTATTAATGTATGCACAGAGTTTGCAATTTCAATATAATTTCCTTTATGGGTCTACTGGAAGATATTTCAGCTAATTTGGAATAAGTAGAACCTTTGTACGAAATTACTATAAGACTGCTTCTGTATCTTAATGTGTGTACATAAAATAAATAAAAAAAATATTTAGTTTCATTTATTTACGTTAATTATCTTCTTTAATTTGTAACTAATATTGGAAATAATACACAATATATATTTAGATAATATTAAAATTAGCTGATTATAGATTCCAGGACTATTAAAATAAAAGACAAAATAAAAATTTCAATGTAACTTGTTTTTTTTTTTCAATTTGAACTTTATTATAATTAAATTAGAACTCACACCTAGTACTTGAAGACCTCAAGATACTGTGATTCATTTAAAATAGATCTAACCGAAAAATAATGATTAAAAGCTGATGTTATCTCCGGCTAAGTATGACATTGGGATGTCACCTCAGTTCCCCCATGACCACGAGTGCTGTAAAGTAACTAAAATTAAACGGGATAAAATCCTCAATAATTCATTTTATGCAATGTTTTACAATCACTCTATATTATATTTCATATATTATGTTCTCTGTTACCAGATACTTCTGTAAGGACATGCAGATATCTCTGGACAAGAAGTCGAACATAGAATACTTGGAGAAGGAGTTCGGACTGCATAAGTTCCTACCTAAATCTGTAATCGAAGCGATCAAACCCAAAGTTCTCAAGAAAGCGATACAGCAACAGTACAAAAAGGTAATTTGATTAATAGTAACTGCAAAAGCACTTGTACTCTACTCTAACCAATACACTCTCTAATGTGTTTAATTTATACTAATGTATCGACCTAAACGGTTTTGTTTACTTTGAAAGTTTGTGCCGGAAAAATGTAACTGTTTCAAATAAACATTGGTATTCCACAAGCGGACACCAATTGTAAGAACAAACTAGTAATTTAATGTCAAATCAACTGCGCAAGTGATATGACTTTTCTTGCGTATTCGACATATCGGATATACCTACAACCCGTACGGAGAAGGTTTGCCTATATCGTTATAATGTAATTCGACGATCAAAGCACTGCTAGCAGTAAGAGCATACACGCACAGAGTGCCGTGAGTGAAAGTTAAAGCAGAGAAGAGGAGCGATCATCAGCAAACCTTCTACGGGCGCGTTAGATTATGCCATAGGTATGTTCAAAAGCATACGTGAGTACCCGGTATTAACATGAACGTAATTGTGAGATGTTATTACGAATTTCTATTGTCTTGTCTTGTCAGCTCAGAGGCAGAGCTATTTTTCTTAGAGTTCAAAAAAGGTTCCATATTCGACGCGTAAAACATATGTTTTTATGTATGTATGTTCGCCGATTTCTCGGAAACTGCTGAACCGAGTCAAATGATTATTAACTTCCCGTAATGAACTTACCGTAGTTAACTTTTAAAAAAAATTGGGAAGTTATTGTTTTCGTCCCGGGATTTTAAAAACCAGGTTCTCAAACTTTCAAAAAAAAAATTGGGAAATTATTGTTTTCGTCCCGGGATTTTAAAAACCAGGTTCTCATCAGATCTCGAGAGCCTTGCTGAACTTAGATTTTCTGTGAATTTAGACTGAATCGTCACGGTTAATTTTGAGAAAACTTCAAAAATTCAAGTATTTTTAATTTCCAAAAAGTAGTTTTCTTGGAATTACTTCGACACCCCTTATAATTTAATCAGCTCTCTTACTCGCGTCGATTGCCGTGAACCGCATCAAAATCGGTTGATTCGTTTGAGAGATGTCGTTGACGAAAGAAATGTCGAAAAAGTGTTTTTTCAAAATAACTTTAAAACTTTCCGTGAAACAATTTGTAAATTTTAAAAAAAACCTGACAAAATTGCGTCGATTACCGTAAATTAAATCAAAATCAGTTCTTTGGTTCGTGAAATATTCTATTTTGAAAAAACTAAAAAAAGTTGTTTTCCAAAACTTTCTTCTTCTGAAACGTTTTTGAGTTTTTTGAGCTCAAATAAGTGGATTTTGGAGCGCTTTGATATTGAAATTAGCGGGAAGTTCTAGGGATGTACTGCAGGGTCCACCAATTTTTTTTTTTCATTGAACAGTCTAGTGTACTTTTGGGGTAGTGAAAAGGTAGGAGATAAAGATTTTAATGTACCTATTTAAAAGACATTCTAGTAGTAAAGTTCCAGGGTCGAACTTAAAATAAGTAAAATCGTCTTCGAAATAATAAGAAATACTCTATTAGTTTCTGAAATCGGGGACTTAATTCGTCTATTAAGTTATGCTTTTTATAACCCTATGCTTTAGCACCGACTTGGAAAGCTATTATGAGGATTATACTTTTTGTGTTTGAAATCCGTTTTATTTACTTTTAAGTTTAATTGTTAATTATGATATGCGCAAGCAGCCTGAGTTACATATATCCTTTACCAAAACGGCACTTTAATTTAGCAGTATTCAACTGTGATCGTCATTAAAATCAGAAAACCTGCACGAGTAAGAAATAAAATATATTATACTTCAAATTTTTGTATGATATGAATCCGCATTAAGCCTGGGGGCGTTCTCATCCCGCTCTATTTTACTTTCAATAATAGTACAAGGCCTATAACCCGTTGTGGTTTATTAAGGTGAGGATTTTCTACGTTAAAAGCCTTTTAGCGCTCCCTTCTCCCCCCTGTCCAGATTTGCCCAGTGTTTGTTTACTTTTTGAAATTTTCTTGTTTATTATCAAGTACCCGGTTGACCGAGCTTAGCTCGGTATTTTTCGCTCGGTTTTTAGGGTTCCGTAGTCAACTAGGAACCCTTATAGTTTCGCCATGTCTGTCTGTCCGTCTGTCCGTCCTCGCTTAATCTCTGTGACCGTTAGCACTAAAAAGCTGAAATTTGGTACCAATATGTGTATCAATCACGCCGACAAAGTGGTAAAATAAAAATTGGATATGTAAAGTGGGAAGTGATTTTTTTTTAATTTCAACCCAAACGTGTGATATATTGTTGGAAAGGTATTTAAAAATGAATAGGGGTTTACTAAAATTTTTTGATAATGTCAATAATTTCGGAAATAATCGCTCCAAAAGTAAAAAAACAATGTGTCCCCCCCCTCTAACTTTTGAACCACAAGTTTATAAAATATGAAAAAAATCTGAAAAGTAGAACTTTATAAGGACTTTCTAGGAAAATCATTTTGAACTTGGATGGAAACAACAGTATGCACTACCGGGAGCAGTTGCAGGAGCGCGGAGCGCTGCTGGAGCGCGAACATAATGGATACCCACCTTTAAACCTAATTGTGACGGACGGGAAACTACGGAACCCTACACTGAGTGTGGCCCGACACGCTCTTGTCCGGTTTTTTATTAATTCGTGTGTTTTGGAAATTATATTTAGATGCAAATTACATACTGATGAAATTTATTTGAATAAAAAATCATGAGTGCAATTAGTTTAATTTTAATTTTCGTGTTTTTAAAAAATACTAAAAAAAAATAGATTTTCTCAAAAAAGAAAGGAACTTGAAAAAAAAATTAAAAAAAGTCGGTCGGTCGGTCTGGGCTCGAACCATGGTATTACGATTTTGTGACCGCCCAATATACCAATTAAGCTATTTGTAATCATTAATAAACTGTCAAAATTTACCTTATTCTAACGATATTGTAGCAGTTTTTCATAGCCGAAAAACACGGACAAAAAGACATTTTCTAAAAATAAATCCTAGCTAGATCGATTTATTGCCCCCGAAATTTCCTGCACACAATTTTATGAAAATCGTTGGAGCCGTTTCCGAGATTCCTATTATATTATATATATATATATATATATATATATATATATATATATATATATATATACAGGAATTGCTCGTTTAAAAGTATAGGATTAAGATAAAATAATTTTTTGCCGATAAAAAGTCTAATTCTGTAACATGCCTGCGCTTTAAAAAACGAGAACTGTAACGTCAAAGTTTATTCTGATACGATGTTTTTAATATTTTTTTTATCTCGATTAATATAAAGCATTTTAAAAATTCATTCAATTAAGGATTTAATTGAGTATTTTTTACGTATGTGCATATTTTTTTCTAATATATTATTTCAAGAAGTATCGATTCTCGAGCGTCAAAATCATGTCTAAAATATGATATTTTGGTCCTTAACTTTTCCGTTTTATTATATTTTTTATAGCATTGTGTGACAAACGAGCACACAGTCCACCTGATGGTAAGTGGATGTTGTGGCCCATAGACATCCATATTTATCCTCAATTGAGAATCAAAACGCAAATGCGTTGTCACCCCTGAGGACTAAGATGGAATGCCTCGATTCCAGTAAAACGGGTCTCCGGATCTCTACACTCACCATTCGAAACACAATAGCATTGCACTGCTATTTTGCGCTGGTATTCAAACTAATAATAATATTAATATTATCTTTTGATTACTCAAAAAGAGAAATAATATTCAAAACAATATTCATTTTATTGCAGGTGGCAAATATTAGCGACGTTGAATGCATGCTCCGCTACGTGGAAACGATGCACACGCATTACGGGTACGATCGCGAAACGTTCACGGCAGCGCTCGGCGGCGGCTGGGCCATACCAGTAGAGCTGGCAATTGGGCCCGATATAGGTGAGTACTTGTTTGGTTATTCTCTTGAATTGACGCCCGTTTGAATCGATTTTATTTCTCAGGCATTGACATTTCTATTTCCACGCTTAAATTATACGCAACACATTTCAATACATTTGTCTATTTTTGCGTTATTTGAAAATTAAATTACAAAAAGTGAGACAATTATATTGATTCAATATAATTTTTATGTTGAATTGTAGGTTCTCTCTATGCATACGTATGTTTGTAATTACTCTAAGCACGGAATATATTTTTTATATTCCGTGACTCTAAGTATAAACTGAACAGAGTAATATAATATAGCGCATTAGTGTATACGAGGGCGGCACTGAGAATTTCGTGAATCAAGGAAGTGACACAACATTACTTTTTAAAAATGTATTTATTGCTCTTCGAAGTATTCTCCGCGAAATTTGACACATTTTTCCATACGTTGAAACCAATCATTGAAGCAACCATTCCATTCGGAAGTTGGGGTCTCCAAAATGGCCGTTTTGTAGGCGTCCACAGCTTCTTCAGGTGATGAAAATCTCTGTCCACGCAATTTATCTGGGGGCACGGCAGTGCCCCCGCCAAGTCGAGCAAAAAAGCGGCACAGCCGTACCATCTTTTCTCGAAGCAATTCAGGCCATTTTCGACCCCTTATAACTTCGTGGTCGATAAAACTAGAAGCCTGAATTTTCAGTAACCGAGTAAACATTGTATAAACATGGTATATTTCAAATTTCATTCAATTTGAACCAGTAGTTAAAGAATTGTAACCAGTCAAAGTTTCTTACATTTTGTCACTCACTGACTGACCGATCATCAAAACTCTAAGGCACTTCTAGCAGTTATAGAAGCTTCAAATTTAGAATACAATTAGTGTTTATTGTAGGAAAAACTAAAACATTTGTTAATTTCTATCCAGTTTTTTTAGTTACACTAACTGCGTAAATAACTTTGTAATCCCATATAAATATATAGAATTACAAAGTTACATTTGCAGTGAATGAATCAGTATACTTGTATATGTATTACAGGTGTACATAGGTACGTTGTTGGTACTCAGGAAGTAGAAGGTACCGGAAAGGTAAAAAATTAGGACTATCTTATATACAAAAAGAAATGAGATACCATTAAAAACATAACTTGTAAAAAAACCAAGTCACGCAACTCAGTTCTACCGTAAAAAGTTGTGAGATCCATGTAATACCAAGTCGGTTAATTTATTCAGTTCCTACTTAAGGATCCTTCTGTTTTAAGTTATTACGTAATTAGCTAACCTAACAACATTTTATAGTGACCATATCAATTTTGAAAGTCTTTTGTGTTTTAAATATATAGATTGACTTGGCAATCGCATTAAGGTGGATGCTTCGACCGTCCGTCCATACATTTTTTAACCAAAATCTTCACTAAACACAGACACTCTTTCTTTAAAACTAATCATTTTATCACTTCTCTACAATGAAATGTGTACGCGTCTGACCTTTATAGGCAATAACTTACATTATAAACTGAGAAAAACAATAGTGAAATCCCGGAAAAATTTGACACTTCTTTAGTAGTGTGGTCTCCAAAATGGCCGTTTTGTAGGCGTCCACAGCTTCTTCAGGTGATGAAAATCTCTGTCCACGCAATTTATCTGGGGGCACGGCAGTGCCCCCGCCAAGTCGAGCAAAAAAGCGGCACAGCCGTACCATCTTTTCTCGAAGCAATTCAGGCCATTTTCGACCCCTTATAACTTCGTGGTCGATAAAACTAGAAGCCTGAATTTTCAGTAACCGAGTAAACATTGTATAAACATGGTATATTTCAAATTTCATTCAATTTGAACCAGTAGTTTAAGAATTGTAACCAGTCAAAGTTTCTTACATTTTGTCACTCACTGACTGACCGATCATCAAAACTCTAAGGCACTTCTAGCAGTTATAGAAGCTTCAAATTTAGAATACAATTAGTGTTTATTGTAGGAAAAACTAAAACATTTGTTAATTTCTATCCAGTTTTTTTAGTTACACTAACTGCGTAAATAACTTTGTAATCCCATATAAATATATAGAATTACAAAGTTACATTTGCAGTGAATGAATCAGTATACTTGTATATGTATTACAGGTGTACATAGGTACGTTGTTGGTACTCAGGAAGTAGAAGGTACCGGAAAGGTAAAAAATTAGGACTATCTTATATACAAAAAGAAATGAGATACCATTAAAAACATAACTTGTAAAAAAACCAAGTCACGCAACTCAGTTCTACCGTAAAAAGTTGTGAGATCCATGTAATACCAAGTCGGTTAATTTATTCAGTTCCTACTTAAGGATCCTTCTGTTTTAAGTTATTACGTAATTAGCTAACCTAACAACATTTTATAGTGACCATATCAATTTTAAAAGTCTTTTGTGTTTTAAATATATAGATTGACTTGGCAATCGCATTAAGGTGGATGCTTCGACCGTCCGTCCATACATTTTTTAACCAAAATCTTCACTAAACACAGACACTCTTTCTTTAGTACTAATCATTTTATCACTTCTCTACAATGAAATGTGTACGCGTCTGACCTTTATAGGCAATAACTTACGTTATAAACTGAGAAAAACAATAGTGAAATCCCGGAAAAATTTGACACTTCTTTAGTAGTGTGCGTGACTTTTGACAAGCAAACAAAAGGCGACGTTTAAACATTGGCACGCTAGATGGCATCCAAGTGATCTTAAATAATTCTGATAAATCAATATCTTAAGTTCAATAATTGGTTAATTTCCTTTCCAACCGTTAATAAACCATATAAAATAACATAAAATTAATGACCTTGACACCTATGTTTTTTTGTAAACAATTTTATTACTTATTATCGTTGTGTAGTAGGTAAAGCGACGTTGCCGTCCTTTCTGACAACAAACTGCCGTAGACAGAGAAGTCTACGGTACTAACGTATTCCTGACCTTGAATTGACGAAACAAAAGCGTTGCCAAATACGTACGTTCACTTGGACTTGTATAAAGCCCCATTTACATTCAGCCACTGCCACTGCTCCTCGCGCTGCCGGCAATACTTCCCTAAATACTGCCGTAGCAGGATCGCGGGAAGTGTGTATTCACACTCTGCCCTACCACTCACATCGCTTTCGGCTTTCGACTATGGCGGACGTCGAAATAATTACAGCGTCCGCGCTGTGTTTTCTTGCAATACAAAATTATGTTAATAATTTAAAAAGATATCAAGTTCAAAAGAAGATAGATAGATAGATAGAAAATTTATTTGCTTAAAAACATGGTACATAAGATGATCAATGACTTGGAACTGACATGTTTTGCCATAATTGGCATGCAAAAATGATATGAAATACAGCTAATTACACAAACCCAATGTTACGTTTTAAAATTATTGCATTGCTTAAAAGTTAGGTACAAACATTCTTTTTGAATTCAAATATTATGTACAATTAAATACTTATACAGATCCACTCTATTTGAATTCTTATACAGTAAATTGTTCATAAATTATTAATTGAATTATTACATTATTGTTACATAAATAATATTAAATATTATATGAGATTAGTTAAGCTATTATTATTTTAATAATTACACTACAGTATAAATTAATTCATAATTTTAATTACAATAAAATTATAATTTAAAAATCTCAGGCTATTATGCAAATATTACCTTTTAACTTTATTGTACATTTTAATTAATAAATAATCAATATGAGATACTAATCGTTTTTAGAAATAAAATGTCAATGTTTATTAATTCCTTAAACTAAATTTTATATTAATATAATAAATTTGACGAATTTATAATTAATTATGTACATAGGTACTATGTTATCTCAAAAAGAAAATTCGTATTCGTAGAAGGTGATGAATTGTCGTTTTTATCGTTGAAATCCCATATAGTTTTTTCTGATTCCAGCAGTTCTAAAAACTTTATTGGGTTTTTATTATTCCACTCGAAAGGCATTTTGGTAGATCGTATTTATTTAATAACAAGACGGCACGCACGTCCGTTCATCCAGGCGCTTGTCGCGAAGTGAGCGATGGAGCTGAATGTGAACACTCACTGCCGCTCGCGCTGCCCGTCCTTTGACTTCCGCACGAAAAACCGACATTTCGGGCAGTGGCAACGGCAGCGGCAGTGTCAGCGCGAGTAGCCTGTTTACATACTGCCCTGCTCACTGCCCTGCTCACTTCCCTGCCCAACAGGGCTGAATGTAAATGGGGCATAAAATATAATATTCTGATTTCGGTTGTCACGCGCTATGATTTGCGCGCGGAATTTCTTGTGTATTATACATATTTTGTATGTATGTTTACATTGATTCGAATTGCAATATTTCTCTAGTATATATTTGAGACTATATTGTAACTTATCGTAGGTATAGTAATTAATTATTTTAAAAACGTAATTATGTTTTCGATAGTATTATTAACAGCAGGCTGGCCCGTGATTTTTCTGAAATATCGTCACAATACTGATTACCTACGTCATACGTGTCAGTGTTTCATATATGAATGTGTTTGAATATGTTTTTGGTCAACAATAAATACAATTATTATAAATCGGTAAACTACCAAAGTAGTCACAAAATTAAACTTGCAAACATTTGCTAAATATGGTTTTGCCGGGTTACATTAAACACCCTTAACGCATTTTGCAAACAGTTTCAGACAGACACACATTATTAGTTTGTTATATTTTGTAGAGCTCAAGTTCACTCGTCACTACGTCACACCTTATGATGCGTTCAGAAACAAATACAATTCAGTTACATAAAATCCTTTTTTCTGTTCCGTGCTTTATTGTTTATAAATAAATAGCTTATTCTAATCAGAGTTATATTTTTCTTATTCGTCGGCCAATTCTACCAGGAATATAAAGATAACATTGAAATAAAAAGATAAGTAAATTTTTGTACATTTTAGTGTTCTAGATCTTGTGTTCCGAACGCAACCCTATTCATATAGAATTGAAGGAAGATTTGTAGGTATATATTATATTGTATTTCAGAGAGCATTTCTCGGTATTTTTTTTGGAAATCGTGTGTTTTGGAAGTTATATTTAGATTGAAAATACATACTGATAAAATATGAAGAATATTTTTTGATCTTACTGACATAATAGAAAAAAACTAAACTGGTTATTAAAATGAAAAATCATAAGTGCAATAAAATTTTCGTATTTTTAAAAAAATACTACAAAAAGGGCTCGAAATTATAGATTTTCTCACAAAAGAAGGGAACTTGAAAAAAAAGGGAAAAAAGTCAATCCTAAGACAAGACGCGAACCATGGAACTACGATTTCGCGAAAGTGCGTTATCCACTTGAGCTATTATGACCATTTTTATAGTGTTAAAATTTACCTTCTTATATTGTAGCAGTTTTTCATTGCCTGAAAACGAGGATAAAACTACATTTTATGAAAATCGTTGGAGCCGTTTCCGAGATTCCGATTATATATATACAAGAATTGCTCGTAGGTATAGGATTTATATTTTTGTTTTACTAAAAGCTTTTGTTGAGTGCTTCGAAATTAGGAAATATTATTTTCAAACTTCCTGGTTATTATCACAAAATAAATCGTGTTATGTGATTTGTTGTTATCTCTTGTTTGTGAATTATAGTTTCTTACGTGTTGGTTATGAAATGTTTAATTATTGTAATAATTGATACTGTTACAAATCATCAGTGTAATTAGTTTTGAGTGAATAGGCATGTATATCAGTATAATTATGTTGCTTCAAATAGGTACTTTTGTTTTAATAAAAAATTTAATAATGTAATGTAATAAAATAAAACTGCGTTATATTGTAATCAATGTTGACATAATTTATTTCCCAAAGTTATAAATCAATTAAATAGTTTACGCCAACAAATATAACTTTTATTTTTATAACAATCGTACATAGCGTTTTGTAGTTCTGCCTATCCAATCTACACATACAGAAAAATTAAAACTTGTTTTTTACATACACGCCATCTAGTGTTCTAGCTTCGTAAACTTAGGGATACGTCTATGTGTGTGTAAACTACCCTATATTCAATGACAGATGTTATCATCAAAATTAATGTCGAATTGGGTTGATTTTGAGGCAATGATATGACCCATTCCAATAAAATGTAATATCCGATAACCGCTAAGTCTACTCCTACGACTTAATAATTTTCCAATTACACAAAGATCCAAATGAACTTAAAATGTTGCGTTCAGCGCCATCTTGCGGGAGAATGGCTGGGAACAGTCCGAAGGTTCCACCTTAAGCAATCTAATTTAGTATAATACGTATTACTTGTGAGATACATTGTGGTTTCATGCGATGGCCAAGTCAATCTATATATTTAAAACATAAAAGAATTTTTACATTGATATGGTCTCTATAAAATGTTGTTAGGTTAGCTAATTACGTAATAACTTAAAACAGAGGGACCCTTAAGTAGGAACTGAATAAATTAACCGACTTGGTATTACATGGATCTCACAACTTTTTACGGTAGAACTGAGTTGCGAGACTTGGTTTTTTTACAAGTTATGTTTTTAATGGTATTCTTTATTTTAGGGAAAGTATAGAAATCATCAGGGCTTAGGTCGGGGCTGTACGGTAGATGGTCTAATAATTCTATGTTTTCTTGCTCTAAAAACTCTTTTGTTCTGTGTGCGGTGTGAGAACTCGCATTGTCGTGATGGAGGAATGCGGCGGTTGCAGTTCTCTTTACGGAGTTCAGAAATGACCTGTGGCAAACAAATGCTAGCATACCATTCTGAATTAACAGTTCTTAGTCCCTCAAGAGGAATAGTCATAACATAGCCGGTTATGGAGACAAACGTGGCCGCCATTTTTTTTTGCAACACTCCGTGAACGAACAATTTATGTTGGCTTTAACTCATTTTCGAACACCCAAACTCGTGACAGTTTTTTTGTTTCGGATTCGTCACCTGATACGATGTAGTTTACAGCATTTGAGGATCCTGCGTGGAATCTTACGAGAGTTCTGACGCACCAAGTAACGCGAGCCGCTTCTTGCTCTTCACAGAGCGAATGCGGTATCCATCGGGAAAACAACTTTTTTACACCTAATTGTTCATGGAAGATTATTTGTATTTGACTCATGCCAATGTCTAAAGTTGCCTAAATTTCGCGGTATGTCACATGTCGATCTTACTCAATCAGCTTACGCACAGCATCAACGTTTTCTTGGGTGACTTCAGTTTTTGGACGAGCTTGACGGGGATCATCACTGAGCATGAGACGTCTGAACAGAACTTAAAATTACAATTAACACTTTCATAGGCGCCGGCGGGGATCGAACTTGGGTTGCTCACGTACTGTGAAATTTAACAGCAATGAATTTTACAGCGAGCGCTAAACATCTGAGCTAACACAGCTAAGATGGTTAGCGCGCCCTTAAAAAAATATTTCGAGGACATGTGCAGGTTACCAACATGCATTGGGGTAGAGCGGCGGACACTTCCTTGGCCTAAAACTCTCTCAAAGTGAGAGGGGCCTGTGCCCAGTAGTGGGACGTGTATAGGTAGTATCTTTAGCTTTAAATTGATGATTATTTTACGTTGATGTGGATGAATTAGAATATTAAAATATAGGATTAGCCGTGTAGTAAATCAGAAAGCAGAAAAGATAAGAGTATCTACCAGAAGAACTTCCATACAGAAATGAACTTCCATTTAGTCTAGTTAAAAGTTCAAATCGAATCTGCTGTAGGCCATATCCGTTGCAAAAGGAATACAATATTTACGCCCTTTATCTTGAATCTCTAAGAACTCTTTTTTTAGCAATACTTGTCAATTGTTTATTGACTTTATCATCATCATTGTTCTGGGGGTTCGTTCTTTTGAAGGGCTGCCCCTTCAAAAGTTCACTACTGATCATAGGCTTCCTGTATGTCTTACTTTATTTATGATGATTTATTTTATTATATATTTGGTTTTATTACAATAACATACATTACTGCTTACAGATATATCGTATGTGTCGCACAAAGCGGGCGAGCCACCGACGTACACAAAAATCGCCTCGTTCAGCGATATTGTCGCGTTGCAGACGCTCAAATCTAATTGCACGCAGCAGTCGCAGACACAGGTCAGTACTTGTACTTCTTGTTCTACTTCCACTGGTGGATGTGGGCCTTATTATAGTAGAAAAGATTTTTCCATATTCAACGAAGTAACGGATGTCTCGCAACTATGAAACTACCCTTCACCGGTCTAAGTATAGATGTTTTAACTCACGAGGGCGGGCGATCAATACCTGTAGTTGTGATTTGTATAGACACGCGCTCTTGTGTGCGTTACTGCATGTAGCGTTAGCAAGCCCATCAATTTTGAACGAAATAGTTTCCTGGTTTTCACATTGTTATTTTTACTTCTATTAAAAGTGCAATCACTAAGTCTGATAATGTTACTCTACATCACTACTACTACTCATCAGCTGCCAGAACCTTGTTTTTATAGCTTCTAATTTAGGTATTCTAATTTGTGCAAAAACGCAAATTTTTATTGATTTTTATTAAGCTATTGCATAGCTTCTATCGCGGGCCTTGAGCGCGGGGACCGATTCAGAAATTTATTCCGTAACGAAAAAACCTCATGCTCCCCACTCCGACGGGCACGGAAGTGTGGCTTGAAGGCCGTGCATTGTCTAACGATGGTCTAACATCGTTTCTTTTCGGCAGTCTTCGACACGGTGTTTGTGTATAAAGTGTTTTGAATATGAATGAACAAAGTGCATTTATTATTAATGAAGAAAGTCACGAAAAAATAGTGAAAGAAAATGAGTGAGTACTCTATATACATACATTTTACTATTATCACAAATGCAGTACTAATTTTGAATTGAAAATATAATACTGCTATAAAGATAACCTTTTTTTTATATTAAAAGTAGCCCTCTTTATATACACACAAACACACACACGCGTATAGTTTAAATTCTCAATTTAGATTCTCAATATATATATATATATATATATATATATATATATATATATATATATATATATATATATATATATATATATATATTAGAGATGGGCCGAAATTCGGTACAAGAAAAATAATACCTACTTGCACTTATTTTAACTGAAATATAAGGTGCTTCTAAACTACAATATGCCATGGCTGCAACTGGTGGTTCTACTCATGATACTGTACCATTTCCCCAAGGAACCCATAGTCAATTCTCAAAAAAAAAATTGTACTTTGTATGGAAATCGGTCAGCTGATTGGCCAAGTCTCCATATAAACAACCGTGGCATATATTTTAGAAGCACCTTGTATAACAACATTAGCTACTGTAAAATAAAAGATACTCGTATTATTTTTACTCACTCATGGTCAATTATTTATTTATTTATTTCGGAACGTTGTAAATGAAAACCTTATATTAAATCAGTTCCTATCTTATCATTAATCTTAATCTTAGTTCTTAACCTTAATCTTAGTTAATTAGTTATTAATCTTAGAAATCCCTGCCTAATTAATAATTAGCCATATTACCGTATAATACCTATACTGTTTCCCCCGGTGCGGTGCGGGAGGACGACACTTACACACACATGCATGCGCGGTGACGCGCGCTTATTCTAGTTTTATTCGACTCATTCAGCTGCGGCCTGTGACGTTCGTATGACTATAGCTATACCTGCGCTCTAAATTACTACGCTACAATGACCCCTGCTTGAACTTTGAATTTCGATACTACTCTGTTTGGCATAGAAATTGATATTATTGAAAGAGATGATGCGTTTTGGACGGCAGACAAAATTTTAAAATTAGATAGCTTTTATCAGAAATGTGTTTTGCCGGAGCTGATAGATCCCCGTTACCCTCGCAAACTACAATTTAGAGATCGAATGTAAATCAAATTGATATAAGCACAGACAAAAATAGCGGAATATAAATAAAATTTTGAAAAAAAAACGATCTCAAAATTTTATTAATGTTCCGCTAATTTTATCTGTACTTACCTATGTCAATTTGATTTACATTCGATTATAATTATATTCTCAGACGTGCAGGTTTCCTCAATATGTTTTCCTTCACCGCTGAGCACGTGGTAAATCAGCACAATTGCAATTAACAATTTCATTGGTGCCGGCGGGGATCGAACTCGGGTCTGCATGTCTGAGAAATTAAAAAAATATATATTTCGAAGACATATGAAGTTCGTCAACACGCATTGAGGCAGCGTGGCGGACATTTCCTTGCCTTAAAACCCTCTCAGAAATTAGAGGAGGCCTGTGCCCAGCAGTGGGACGTATATAGGCTGTAACTTTACTTTTTTTTTACTTTTATAAATATATTATTTTACCGACGAAAATTTTAAAGAAAAATAAAAAATAAGCAACCGACAACCTCCTAGGTCCCTAGGTGACTTGCGAGATGTCAGTATAACAAAACAAAACGGCCCAGAAAAACAGACTTTCCAACTGATAGCTAAATCAGCACGCAACAATTTCATTGGTGCCAGTGGGGATCGAACCCGGGTTGCTCCCGTACTGTGATACCTATAACGAGCGCTAAGCATGTGAGCTACCACGGCTCTCAACGATATCGTTCCGTTCGTGTTTAAAAAATTAGAGATTGTGGTGTTCGAAATTTGTCATCTATGAGAGTGAATTTTATCTGTGTACTCTGTAACAAATGACTATATAGAAAAAAAATGTGAAAATGACATTTCGCCATTTTTGTTTGTGTACTGGTTAGGAACTCGATCAAAAATTTGATAATTTTTCTGTTTTTATACGTTATTTCAAAAAAATGTGAAAATGACTATTCGCCATTTTTGTTTGTGTACTGGTTAGGAACTCGATCAAAAATTTGATAGTTTCTCCGTTTTTATACGTTATTTCTAATGTTATTTTACATCAAATTAATGTGAAGATATTATCGAACCCATAACTTGATTTGTAATCCTGGATTGTAAAGTTTAGGGATAAAAATAATAGTTGAATAAACAATGGTCTATTTAAACTTAAATTTTATTTGATGAAACATTTTATGTCAAAGTATATTTAAGATTATGTTAATGAAAACATGTTTCATTTAACGGTTTCACTTTTTGAACTCTACATCGGGCAAAGAAAACGGATCATATCTCTTCTGGTAAACCTTACGATGACGATGCGGAGCATTTCCCAGTTGCTCCATAGCTTCCAAAGTTTGAAGAGCTTGCATATCGACACTTTTTAGTAATCAAAATCCACAAAAAACAATTTCACCAACAATAACTTAAACGACTTAAACAAACAGCTGTTCGTTGCTCGCACACAAGTCGGCCATATTTTTAAGCTATTGCGTAGCTTTTAAGCTATTGCATAGCTTCTATTGCGGGCCTTGAGCGCGGGGACCGAATCCAGAAATTCCGTAACGAAAAAACCTCACGCTCCCCACTCCGACGGGCACGGAGGTGTGGGTTGAAGGCCGTGCATTGTCTAACGTCGTTTCTTTTCGGCATTCTTCGACACGGTGTTTGTGTGCGTGCAACTAGACGTATTGTACGACTCTACGAAGCTCGCACGAATCGAGACGAGCTGCTCCGAAATCGGACGAATACATAAGCAGCTGTTTATGAGAAAGTACAAACCGTGCCACGAAAAATGAGACTTGACACATCACGTGGTTTGAGTTGCGCATTAGTCGATTTATCGGTCTCTTTAGCGGTATGACGTCTGAGGCGGGAAGGGACCGGGCGTCATCGGCGCCGCTCATTCATATTAGTTGCTTCCCGCTCTCCGCGCCCCGTGCACTTACCGCTTGACTCCGCAAGTACAGACAAGTGCAACTTGTGTTTATAAATTTCTACTTTGTTTATAGTTGTGTTGTTCTATACGAGTGAAACTTTGTGAAATCTTGATTATGCCTCGAGGTAAAACATTAAGACGACAAAGTAGGAAGATGGTTTACGACGTGTACACCTATATGTCAAAAGAAGCAAAGGAAGGTGTACAAAATTTGAAGCAGGTACAAATGCGTACAGCGGCGGCAACTAGAACATCATTAATTACAGTAAAAAGAATTGTGAAGGAAGGAAACAGTTCAGAGTTACTACCAACTTTCCGCACTCCCGGAAAAAAAGGTCAAGACCCAAACTCTTAACCGACATAGATGACTTTGACAAAGGAGTGATAAAAAGATGTGCTCACAACTTCCATGTTACGAACAAGGAACTGCCGACCGTTAATAAAATTTTAGCAAAGTTGCGTGATGATATTGCCTTTCGAGGTTCTAAAACAAGTCTACGCCGCATTTTGAAAGACCTTGGTTTTCGATGGAGGAGGACCGAAAATAATCGAAAAATTCTTATAGAAAAATCCAATATCAGACTGAAAAGAATTGAATATTTAAAAAAAGTCAGAAAATATCGCCAAGAAGGCCGTCTTATTGTATATACTGACGAGTCTTACGTGCATTCCACGCATAGTACCTCCAAATCTTGGTCTGATAATTCAGATAAAGGGCTCAAAAAACCAATATCTAAAGGTCAGCGCGTAGTTATTGTTTGTACATGCTGGATCTGAAAGTGGTTTCATACCAAACGCTTTACTGACTTTTAAATCGGGGTCAAAAACGGGTGATTACCACGACGACATGAATTACGAAAATTATCAGAAATGGCTTCGAACCCAGCTAATACTCAATCTTCCACCAAATGCCGTCGTGGTAGTTGATAATGCCCCGTATCACAATAAGGAGTATGAATCTGCACCAAGCTCAAATACCAAGAAAGCTGATATGCAATCTTGGCTAACCCAAAAAGGAATTCCCTACACTCCAGATATGCTTAAACCACAATTGTACAAATTGATAAAAATACATAAAGAACAATATAAGACATTCAGCATTGACAAAATACTATCTGAACACGGTCATGACGTACTGCGATTACCTCCATACCACCCAGATTTAAATCCAATCGAAATGGCTTGGGCTTCAATAAAAGGTTATGTGAGTAGTAAGAATGTGCAATGTAACCTCAAACGTGTGATAGAGTTAGTAACAGAAAAGGCAAGCCAAATGGGACCAAATGAATGGAAAGCTCTATATGATAAAACAAAAAAAATTAAAGACTTTTACATAGAAAGTGATCACATAATAGACAATTTGACGGATACGGAGATAAATATCATACTAGGAGAAGATGCGTCAGACAGCGACTCAGGGGACTCAGGTAGTTCCTCATCGTCATCTGACGAAAACGATAATCTGTTAACTCCTGGAACAAGTGTATTTAGTAGAGTTAATGTACCTGGTTGCAGCCGCGTTACAAACGATAATCTTCCCGCTGGTGTATCATTTATTGACAGTGACAGTGACTAGGATAATCAGCCATTTTTATCTTTATATTTATTATTTCGTAGTAAATATTTTTCAGAATTTTGTTACGTTGTGTTAATTTCAAATGTCGTCGAAAAATCCCTGAATAGATACACAAATTATGGATAATATTTCGTACACGACAGTACCTACGCAAGCTCCCCACTACTGACGCTCGCCAAGTCTCATCTTTCGTGGCACGGTCTGTATATAGGTGTATAGGTATTTATGTACAACAGTGAATAGCTGTACTTGTAAAATTTGTGTATAAAGTGTATTGAATATGAATGAACAAAGTGCATTTATTATTTATTTATTTAATAAAAGAAAAAAATTTGTTTTCTTATCGGTCACCATGCTCAAAAAGTGTAACTTGAATTAATATCAAAGAAAAAGAAATACTGCATAAATAAAATAAATAAACGATTATAATTGCATAAGTTGATACAAAATGCTATGCAATAGCTTTACAGCGGCAGTCCCCGAGTGCCACACGTCTTTTTTGATTTTTGTAATCAACAAAATACATGGAAACATTTTAACATCTATTTAGGGTTCCGTAGTCAACTAGGAACCCTTATAGTTTCGCCATGTCTGTCTGTCCGTCTGTCCGTCCTCGCTTAATCTCTGTGACCGTTAGCACTAGAAAGCTGAAATTTGGTACCAATATGTGTATCAATCACGCCGACAAAGTGGTAAAATAAAAATTGGAAAAAAATGTTTTATTAGGGTAGCCCCCTATATGTAAAGTGGGAAGTGATTTTTTTTTTAATTTCAACCCTAACGTGTGATATATTGTTGGAAAGGTATTTAAAAATGAATAGGGGTTTACTAAAATCATTTTTTGATAATGTCAATAATTTCGGAAATAATCGCTCCAAAAGTAAAAAACAATGTGCCCCCCCCCCCCCTCTAACTTTTGAACCACAAGTTTATAAATCTGAAAAAAATCTGAAAAGTAGAACTTTATAAGGACTTTCTAGGAAAATCATTTTGAACTTGTATGGAAACAACAGTATCCACTACCGGGAGCAGTTGCAGGAGCGCGGAGCGCTGCTGGAGCACGAACATAATGGATACCCACCTTTAAACTCATAAGTGGGAACACTTATTGTGACGGACGGGAACTACGGAACCCTGCACTGAGCGTGGCCCGACACGCTCTTGGCCGGTTTTTTATTAGCTGTCTTACTCGTAAAATTGTCATCGTTTTAAGAAAATCTCAAAGCTGCTCAAAAAAACTGCTATGGAGATAATAGTCATTTTACTACTTGATTTTAGTAACAGTAATGTCCTCCAGACTGAATTTCGCGGTCAGTCTCAACGGAGACTGGCCATCGGTGCAGAACAGGATTATAGTGCCCAAGTGTATGCGCAAGCACAGGTGCACTCTCTATTCTTACACTCTCATAGTCCGATGGGACGGTAATCAGACACGCCGGAGAGAGATCAGGCGCAGGACCAACGGCTTTACGTGTTTTCCGAGGCACGGGGGTGAGACACCGCCAACTTCCAGACTCCGGGCAGCTTCTGAGAATTTCTTGACGGAAAAACTCAATAATTGATTATTTTTACCCGACCCGTGATTCGAACCCAGGACCTCATGATCAGCAGTTGCACTACTACAACTACTAGACCAACATTCAGTCAGTGGCAGTCAGTTTTAGTAACCAATTATTAGCGATTATAATTAAGGTGTTTGCCTATCTAGTATAAATAATTATTTAATTATAAAAAAACATTTAATCTAGTAAAGTAAAAAAAAGTTACAGCCTATATACGTCCCACTGCTGAGCACAGGCCTCCCCTAATTTCTGAGAGGGTTTTAGGGCAAGGAAGGGTGCGCCGCGCAGCCCCAATGCGTGTTGGCGAATTTCTCATGTCTTCGAAATATTTTTTTTCTTATTCCTCAGACATGCAGGTTTCCTCACGATGTTTTCCTTCACCGCCGAGCACGTGGTAAATCAGCACTTAAAATTGCAATTAACAATTTCATTGGTGCCGGTGGGGATCGAACCCGGGTTACTCGCGTTCTGTTATATTTACAGCGAGCGTGAACCATCTGAGCTACCACGGCTTGCTTTTACGGCTTTTAATCTATTATAAATTTTAATTTTAATTATGTGCCTTATTATAAATGTAATGTATAATAATACATATATTATAGGTTTGCATATATACGAACATAATGAAAACTTGTAAGACTTTTCTATATACCTAACATATGTACTACATTTGATGTACATTAAATATCAATAAATAACGTTAATGACATTTCCAGAGCGGTTCCTGTGGAAAAGCAGCGCTCCAGTTGCGAGTGAAAGGTGCCACAGAGACGCTCACAATCACTTGCAGCAGCGTGGAGGTAAATTTATCGATACTTTTTTGTAGTCATCTAATATGAACACTTTCGCACGGAAATTATGCAATGCAATAAATTAATGCCTTGCATTCTCTCCCAGTCTACCCTAGAAAAGAAAGAGAAGTGTTGGCAATTTTTAAAATATTTTTTCTTTATGGTATAAGGGTGACGAACTAGTACACAGTCCACCTGATGGTAAGTGGTTGTTGTGTCCCATAGACATCTACATCTTTCCTCGATAACGAATCAAAATGCATATACATTGTCACCCGTGAGGACTAAGATGGAATGCCTCGTTTCCAGTAAAAGGGTCTCCAGTTCTCTAAACTCACGATATGAAACACAGCAACATTAAGCTGCTATTTGACGCCGGCGTACTGTGAGAGCGTGGGCCTTCCCCGGTCGAGCCGACCCATTCGTGCTACAACTACATACTGTAATTATACGAATATACATCATTACACACACCCACGTACATTCATTCAAACATAAATAAATACACACATAAATATATACTTATAAATACAAATGAGAATATGCTAAATTTCATTTAATAACGCAGTTGAAGCACTTCTTTTAAAGTATTGTTTATTCGGTATGCTTTTTGATATTCCTAGCTATTCTATTTTAAAATAAAAGTAAAGAAATATTTCTATATACCTTTTTATATTATACCCCCCGCCCCCTATCTTGGGCGCTAAACATCCTTCATTATTAAGAGGTATTGAGGTCAGTAAAGAATCCGCTGCACCAGTTTTGCGAATTTAAAGTGCCCTCGCATTGTCCGCTTTTTTATTTCTCGGTCATGCAGTTTCTTTAGTCTATTTCTTCACCACTGATCAAATGGTAAATAAGCATTTAAAGTGCTTACAACAATTTCATTGCTAGCAAAGAAAATGGTTGCGGAGTTTCAGTCAAGCCAGAGCTACCACGATACGAGAGAGTACTGGACACGATACACAATGTTAAGGATAAAATATTGAACTTTTATTTTCAGGCTGCAGAAAGTTTAGCGGACTTAGTCGACGGCTATTGCAGACTAGTGACCGACTCGCAGACTTCGCTTTGGAACAGAACTAGTAAGCTTCAATAAATATTTAGACAGCAAATAATTTTTAAACAACAACTTAACAAGCAAGCATTTTAAGCTTAATTGGAGTATTGAACAGAACTATTTATAAAGATTTTATCGTTAGTAGTGTACAAGCTAGATTGTGAATGTGGTTTATCTTACATAGGACAAACATAAAGATCATTATGAACCCGCGTGAAAGAACATAGCTGATTTGACGCACCGACGCTCCGAGAATTCTGCAATCTGTAAACATGTTCAAGATCGTCCCCACCATTACATCAGATTTGATAAACCACAAACCCTAATAAAAGAACATCGATTCCTACCAAGGATGATACGCGAGGCTGTTGAAATTTAAAAAACATCCTATTTTGATTAGAAAAGATGTATGGGATGGCTGCTGGTTGGGATCTTATAATTAACAAAATTAAATCCAAACCAAAGCATACCACTGCAAGACTTAAAGATACTCATTCTCCGTAGATCGGACCAAAAATTTATATTCAAAAACTAAAGGTAGCCGGCCTAACTATGACTTTGGGACGTCAAACATCTTAGTCCCACCCCGTGACCATGGGTGCGATAAAGCACCCGAAACGTCGAAAATTAAAAATATTTTAAGAAAAAACGCGATAAAATCTGTATAAATAGTTTTGTTCAATGTGTAGTGTTCTCGTAAATTTAAGAAATAATTACATGGGGTAATTAACGATAATATTAGAATCGTTAACGTTACTTACTCGTCATCATCATCGTCATATTCGTCGTCATCATCATCACAGCTTTTTACAAGTCCTCTGTTCAGCAGAGCGCATAGCACAGTCCTGAGTCACCTGCATCCACCAACTTCCATCTCCTAGGAGGTCGTCACTCCCATCTAGTGAGGGACCGCTATACACTTAGCTTACCGAGCGTGGTGCCATTGCCACTCGAGAACCTTTCTTAACCATCGGCTGTCGATTCCGATATAGCCAGGTCATTGCACCTTCAGCTTACTGATGCGTTGCACTTTGTCAGTAGGGTTCTAATCGTATGTCCACATTATATACGGGTAAGTATATCGTGTATTTATTTACTACTATTCTTTTTTATTGTCGTTATCATAACGTCCCCTTACAAGTCCACTGCTAAATAAAGGAATGTCTTATAGGAGGACCATGAGGCATTCTTTGGGGAAGCCTTGTTAGCCATAGTTACCACGCCTGGCAAGCGGGTTGGCAAACGCAGTTTTCACATTTTAGATGGTGCTGCCCATTTCCTGTTCCAATTTCCCTCTCCCTTTCAAGAGGTGACACTCTTAAGACACCTACACTGCGATTTTTTTTAAATATACGCAATTAAACAAAGTTTTATTTTAATATAGTTGTTATAATTGAATAGAGGTAAAATCTGTTTATTTTGACTTCATATATAAATTCATTATTAATTATTTTCAAGCAACCGTATGGAAGCAACTGAATTGTCAGTGTAAAAGTAAGTGAAATATTAAAATACCTTGTCTTTAGAACTATGAGCCGGGGATGTCTATATTATTCACAACTTCGTGTTTTAATCAATACTGATAACAAAACGTTGGACTTTGGGATCCAATTTCAATTAGAACCAACATTTACCCAAAACACAAAATAATTGATTATCGTTGGTGTTGCATTAGGGTATTACACCCATTTTCAAAAAGGGTTTTAGATGAATCCTAGAGTGATAATGAATCACTAATTTTATATAATTTTTTTTAAAAACGAATAGTGCCTAAAATTACTTTTAATCTACCGTTTTAAATTTTCGCGTAAAAACGCGAGCCGCTATGCTGTTAAAGTCGTGACGTCACAGTCCTCGTTTTTGCCGCTTTCCCAAAGCAATAAGAAACTTTTTAATATTTAATAATGAATTGTCATCTAAATTATTGATGTGTTGCGCCTGAATGCAAAAATACGAGCATAAGAACGCCGGGAAAGTTATGGATTTAAGTGCCAATTATACAAATATAAGAAATACTTGGTTAAAACTGGCCAGAAGATACCCGAATACATCATTTATGAAAACCAGACTATTCTTCTGTGAAGACCAAACTGTCATTTAATACAAAACAAACATCATGAGGTGAAGGGTATCGCAAGTCAAATTTCGTAATAAATTACGTTATCTTAGATATTACAACTAATGATTGCTTATGATTGAAACTATAGATAAACTAAACTATGATAGCTACTAAACTATGTTTTATGAAAATACACTCTAACCTGGTATTATGTTTTTGTATAAACAAAAGTTTGTAATAGGTACTTACATTAATGTTTTAACATTCCTCAACTCAGCAGAACAAAAATTGGGATTGCATGCATAAAATTATGACACCATCATTTTATTTATCCTTGGTAGATTAGTACTTGCTGCTTTTACGCATTCGTCTTCCATGATGCATTTTCAATAAAATTCGTAATAAAACTCGATAATCGTAATGATAACTTGAAAAACTTCGAAATAACACAGCACGTTAGCTAGTTCTCTTAATCAGTGACACAGACTAACACCCTTAGACTGGATCAGTGACGTCACAACAGTCTCTAATATGGCGGACGGTGTTTTGCAGATTTGAGACACACCCAAAAAAATATTCTTAAAATTTGAATATAAAATTTAAAATGCAATTTTATAAATGGAAATCAATATTTCTCGATTACTTTTCACAAAATCTAACATAAATATATATTTTTTAATCTTTTTTACATGGTGTTAAGTACCCTATTGTTCTAGTCTTTCGTTTGCGTAATAGCCTGACGGACGGACGTGTGTCCCATTCGTGCTACATATTATAGCTGCAGCATAGCTCTACCACGTATAAAATACTATATATGAATGAATGAATGCGTTTATTCTCTCTTCACAATAGGTATTCTTAATGCTAAGTGTTTACAATGTGGGTTGCCAGACAGGTACCTAACTTGTGAGAGACTGGTGCCTGATGTAGGTTTAAAAAACCTGTATTACAGGTCACCAGGGCTCCCCCGCGTATAAAGCAACAATCTGAGGAATACAAATCAGAAAGGAGATTATAATTAAGTAACTAAAATGAACTGCAGTAATTACAAATTTCACATCAATAAGTGTGTGTACTATGAAAAGTGTAGTTGTGCGTGTGAGCTAGTGCAGGCGCGTGCCTTTTGTGTGTGCATGTGTGAGTGTGTGTGTGTGTGTGTGTGTGTGTGTGTGTGTGTGTGTGTGTGTGTGTGTGTGTGTGGGTGTGTGTGTGTGCATGTGTGTGTGTGTGTGTGTGTGCATGTGTGTGTGTGTGTGTGTGTGTGTGTGTGTGTGTGTGTGTGTATGTGTGTGTGTGTGTGTGTGTGTTTGCGTGTATTTGTGTGTGGGAATGTGTGTGTGAGTTAGTGTGTGTGTGATTGTGGACGTACCTGCTGTTGCGTGGGTTAGGACTAACATATAATTGCATTTAAACCCAAGTAAGGAGAAGAAAGCGTGAAGACTTCGACGACATTAATATAATTATATGGGCGACTTTAGTAGGTTTTCGGTTGCTTCGTAGTCTAAAGTTTTCAGATATTTTGTAAGAACGGATTTGCAGCTCGATTTAGGTAAGGGATAGAAGTTTAGGATATTGTTCAGTTTGTTATACATGTATGGCCCTAGGAAACAGAAGAAATTGTGTGAGGTGGCAGAATGGAATGATTGGGTTCGACAGACAGAACCTTTCCTGCGTTTGTCTTTTAGGAGCTCCGGATCGTATTTACATTGAGAGTGTTTCATCAGGACAGTTTGTACGATGAAAGACTGTCTCACTGTTAGAACGTCCCACTTTCTGTAGAGTTCCACTGTAGGAAAGCAGAACGGGAGACCTGCACTGACTTTTAGGATGGCCCGTTGGGCTCTTTCAACCTCAATTAGGTGGGTTTTAGCCGCACCACCCCATGAGCTGATGCAGTAATCTACAAGTGATTGGCACAGAGCTTGGTAGACCATCTTGATGATTCGGCAGTCTGCTACGTGTTTAAGGGATTTGAAGATGTAAATGAGCTTGCGTAACCTAGTGACAAGTATCTCAATATGTGGCTTGAAAGTCAGAGTTTGGTCTATTATAATTCCGAGGTATTTGATTTTGTCTGTTCTTTGAATAGCGGGACAATTGCAAATAGTTGGCTCAGAGTTGCAAACATGGGCTGTGATGGAGAGGGAGTGAGGGGGACTTTGGTTCGACCTAAGTGTGAAGGTTATGTATTTTGTTTTATCAGTGTTTAGTGTCAACACATTATTTTGTAACCAGAGGCAGCACTTAGTAAAACCTCTTTGTGCAAAATCAAAAACCTCCCTCCAACTATTACCACTGAAGAATAGTGCAGTATCGTCGGCAAATGAGAATATTTTTCCATTGTGTAGTTGAAGCTGGCATAAATCGTTGACATATATCAAGAACAGCGTTGGGCTGAGTATGCTACCTTGGGGCAGACCAAATTCGACAATTAACTCTTCACTTATCGCATTCTCTATGCCAACTCTCTGCTTTCTTCCACTCAGAAAGTTTGATATTAGCTGCAGAGGTAAGCCTCTCACACCGATTTTTTCCAGCTTGGTTATGAGGTGTGGGATTGGGACTGTGTCAAATGCTTTCGCTAGATCGAGAAATATTGTTAGGCATTTTCTTCTTTCATCCAAGTTGGTTATGACTGAGTTAACAAGCTCATGTACCGCATTATTTGTTGACTTGCCTTGCCTAAATCCGAATTGCGCTGGTGAAAGGAGATTATTTCCCTCCAGGAAATTGATTAAGCGCTTATTTATTAGGCGCTCCAAGATTTTAGACAGTGTGGGTAAGATGGAGATTGGCCTGTAGTTATTGACACAGTCCCTCTCACCACTTTTGTGAATGGGTTTGATGAGCGCTGCTTTGAATGCTGAGGGAAAGATTCCCGTAGACAAAGACAGGTTGCATATATGTGTAATAGGGGGGGTAAGGATGTATATATATCTCTTGAGTATTATGCTAGAAATCTGGTCGAGCCCTACTGCACAGTTGTCTCTTAAACCCTGGATCAGCTGGAAAATTTCATCCTCATCCGTAGGTAGCATGACAAATGAATTGATGGGGGATGGATACAAGACGTCAGGTTCAGTAAGTTTTCTGTATCCAGAACGTAATATAATGTCTTCAGCTAGGTTTCGTCCAATATTAGCGAAGAAATAGTTGATGTCGTTTATACTTTTTTCCTGATTTTCGGGAGAGATAAGACAGGATGAGCGATCTACTACCCTATTGGAGCCGGTCAGATTCTTTATGGCTTACCACAGCTTTTTTTTATTATATTTCGCCTTCTCGATCTCTTGTTTCTCATAATCTCTTTTCGCCTTTTTAAGAAGAGAGTTACAGTAATTCCGGTAGCGTTTGTAAGTTAGTTTGAGTGCTTCATTTTCAGGGTCCTTTTTTAATTTCTTGTAAAGGTTGTCCCTGTTTTTCATACACCGCATTAATCCTTTGGTGACCCATGGTTTCCTTATAAGTTTTCTTTTAGGTGTTTTAATCAAGGTGGTATTATCCCTTATGGATGTATTTAAATATTTCAGAAACAAATCTGTTGCTAGGTTTGCTTCCATGCAATGGAGAATTTTCTGACATTTAAATCTTTGCATAGTTTTGTCTAATTCCAAAAAGTTAATGCGATAACATGACTTATTTAAGTATTCTGGGCGAGAAGGTTGAGTAAAGCTGACGGCTACACTTTCGTGGTCAGTAATCGATGACTCCAAAATGAAACAAGTAGCCACTAATTTAGTTTTAATTATAATGTGATCCAGGCATGTTCTACCACGAGTGGGCTTGGTGTGTCCTGGACGCATGCTATGACTCGCCAATACATTTAGGTAGTCATGTGAACGCTTATCAGTGCTATCCGGGACAATATCTATATTTATGTCGCCACAGAGAATTATGGTTTTATAGTTCTTAAGTTTAGACAGAAGGGAGTCAATAGAATTTATGAAATTGCCGGTATTAGTTTGGCTAGGTGGTCTATATATGCCAATAACACAGGTTTCGGTATTAAGCCTTAATGGTAGACAATTGGCATCGCTGATTTGGGGTTCTTCAAAAGATACCTTTAGGTGTTTATTATAATATATTGCCACTCCCTCGTTCTGGGTCTTATGGGTTGTTGTTGTTATATAATTGTAGTTGTCGAGATTGGGTATGAACTTGGCCGATGGTAACCAACATTCAGAAAGTACTAGTATATCCCAGAATACTTCGGATCTTTGTAGGAATGTAATAAAGTTAGGCATATTACGGTTAATACTACGAATGTTTTGCGAAAGAAGGTTTAGTGTGCAATTATTGTTTTTAATGTGTTGTTTCATATCGTCAATGTCACATACGATTACTTCAGCCACTTTTATCGTATCCAGATCTGAATTTAAAATTTCAATATTTTTCATATTTGTAAATGTCCAATATAATGTAATATGAAAAATGACAGTCACGGAAATTTACTCGTGACTGAAGAATTATACATTTCATGCGTGGTTTTTGATCTGTTAGGATATTTGTGGCTGACCAGGGAGTAATGCGATATGTTTTTATAGTTAGAGTAATTCTGTTATTCGACGATATAGTTCGATTGTGTAACGTGCATTGAGTATAGAGTGTGATTAGTGTATGTTGTGTGAGTAGTGACTTAGAGTGTGAATATCTGAAAATCTTCTGTGAGTAAAAAATGTATAAGTAAAGGAATTGAACATGCATATAAAATAACAAGTAAAAATAAAAACTAATAAAAAAAAAATGACAAAACAAAACAATGATCGCTGTAACCTAACGAGGCTAGTCATATGATTAATTTATGTAAATCGTTTTCTTCTTCAATACGAATTGGCGCTGCTCCCTCCTCCTTTTTCACGTAGACCTTCCCATGCGTTGTCCAGGCTGCAACCAGCTTTCTGTCTTTGACATTTTCGCGTGCGAGGTAGAATAATCGTCTTACTTTACTTGTTAAATACTCAGATATATATATAGGGCGTGATGGACCTGGTAGATTAATGTGATCCGAATTTAATTGCGGCTCCTTACCTTCGCGTTTTGCTTTATTATATGTTTTGTATTTTGATATAATGGATTCTTTCCGAAGGGACGTGGTGAAGTCTACCACCAGTGTCTCAGATCTGAAGCGATAAATGTTTCTGATTTCCGATTCCTGAATTGAGGTTTCCAGGCCCAATGTCGAGCCAAGTTTCTGGATTATGTGAGTCAGAGCTTCTTTATTTTCATTATTTTGGTTGGATAAGTTGCGGATTTCAATAGTTGTACCACTCGCATTTCTTTCTAAGTGATCTAATTTACGTTCCAAGACGCACACTCGCTTCTTATAATCGTTATTTTCTTGTTCCAGGATATTAATTTTTTGTAGTAATTCTTCATGCCAATTAGTAAACATTTCGAGCGATTTGTGTAAGTCTTGGTTTTGTGTCATTATAGCAGTGAGAGTGTTATTCAACAATTCAAACTTATGATCTTGTTGTTCTTTAAGTTCAGAAAACATATTTTTTATTTCGGATATAGATGACCTTGATTGATCTTTTAAGTCATCAAATGTACGTTTCTGTCGCTTGGTGATACTATAGCTATGAATATTTTCATCTATGTTGGCAATCTCGTTAAGGGTCGGATCTGAACTATAGTGCATTTTAGTGCTTGGTGGAGCTAACCCACCGGGCGGAGAGCGTTGCACCGACATCGTATTTAATTGCAAGTGTTTAGGCCTAAATGTTCCGACGGCTGGCGATCGATGCAAGAGGCGAGTCTTTGCGTACACGCACACTAGGCGGGAAGAAAAGGGTGTGGCCTTGGGCACGTCTTTGGAGGGGTGTAAGCGTGAGATTGGTGTTTCGTAATACGCTCAGTTAGTGCAAAGACTCACAGCAATATGTTTGTCTTCGTCACAGGCAAGTTCCTCTTGCTTGCGCAGTGCAGTCATACACCTCCTTGATTTTATGCACTCCTATTATTTCACTACACTTTTATGAAATTATATACGATATTTTTACGAAAATGAGTATAACGAGAGGCACGTCTGCACACTGCGGTGATATTAAGACCGCGGACTTATATATAAAATACTGCTAAACATATCTTGTTTAACATCCCTCTATAATCTCTTACGACACCCTCTGTATAAAATGCAGTAGTGGATTCTGTTAACTTGCCACCACGGCATATCTTCAAATGCTTAGTCAACGTATCGTTCGCTGCTACTTTAAAAACCACTGGAGAAATTTCTAGAACTATTTCTTTCAACAGTTATCAATCGACGTCGACCGTAAACAGAATTATGATTTTTGGTCCTTGTGCTTAATTTGCCAATAGATTTAGCTTCGAGTGTACGTAATTTTATTATCTAATCGAATTCCTATATTTATTTTTATTATACAAGCAGAAAATTTCTTTTAACTATTATCACTCGCACTTGTTCACATGCCCGTACCAATCCAGGCTCGTACCAGGGCTTATTCCTTTCTTTCTTACTAGTCAATTTATTGTTAGCACATTATTATCGATATCTATATTATGATATTGTTATCAGACTTGTCGGTCCTTTGACTATGTTCTTTGTCACTGGTCAGAGTATTTCGATTCTCACGAATACGATATACGAGATGGTTATTCCGTCATTCAAAGCTTATTAGATAATTAGGACTAGGTAACTAACATTGAATAAAGGGGGTAGCAGCCCCTCCCGTGACCATGGGTGCTGTAAAGCACCCGAAACGTCGGGATATAAAAATAAGTTAAAGTAGTAATTAAACGCGATAAAATCCGTAAATAATAGTTTTATTCAATGTGTATTGTTCGCGTAAATTTAAGAAATCATTAGATAACTAACTCCTATGATACTCTTGAGACAAGGCAAGGAGCGATGGAGTAAAGTAAAAATAAAAATAAATTCGTTTGTTTGTAATATGTAATGTAATGTCGTTTTTTCTCTCTAGCGGAAATGAGTAGCAGTTCTTCAGAAGGCAAGACAAGCTCATGGGAGGCGAACACAGCGACAATACTCTCGGAGGACTACGCGGAAATTGTCGACGATGACGCTGATTACTCCACTCCTGCAGGTGAACCTTATTTTAATAGCGATAAGAGTTAATTTAGATTAGCTGTGCGTTTATAATCAAACATGAGTTGGAAAATGTTTACGGTATTAAATATTCATCATCATCATCATTACAGGCTATCAAAATCCACTGCTGAACATAGGCCTTCCCCATAGATTGCCTTATAACTAGTTGCCACGTTGGACGGGCAGGTTGGCAACCGCAATTTTTTATTTTGAGTTGTTGACAAAGACGTACGGTTACACATTAACATTATTGTATTCTAAAGTGGCGCAGGTAGTACTATATCCACGTACAGTTATTTATTATGACTCGTTGCGCTAACAAAAAGAGACACATGATAGGGTATATCTATCGTTAAAAAAGATGAATATACATTATTAGTTAGTGTTGATTGCTGTAGAGCGCTCATTGGCGCGAGCGCGTGACTTACCGATACGGAGGAGAATAGGGACAACAGTCAAACGAAATTACATCTAATGTTTTAATTTTAAAAAATCTGTACCTTTGAATGAAATTAGACGTTTTTCTTGTCTCTGACAGTTGCCGTGTAATTTGTGCACCTGCAAAGCGAGCGTGCCATACTGAATGCGAGTCGGGCAAATACCTGACTTTCGTATTGCCATTCTAGAGCCAGTACGACGTATCTATACTTTTAAAAACATCCTGGTTTGTTTATAGGAAAGTGAACAATTATGTTGATTATAATGAACAAATCGTCGCTTGAACAATTATGTCATCTGATAGAAATGATAGAAAAGCACTTGCAGTTTTTTCTTTTAAAAAAAAAACAATGAATTCATATTTACATTGATGAAAACATAAGTTTTTAAACATTCATTGTTTCTTTTTCTTGTACTATTAACACTAAAATGCCCCATCTACGATGAGACATCCACGCCGGCGGCGCAACTTATTATTGAGTTGAAATATTTGACTATACATGGCGGGAAGTTTATTTGTTAGGGAAATGCAATGTCTTTTATATTAATTAGATACTAGATATTAGATTAGAAATGAATAAACCAAAATACGGATATTCCTTAAAGTAGAAAATTAAAGAAAAGTTGATAAGTGTACAATGTTTTGTGTATTTATTAGAGATGGGCCGAATATGGATTTTACCGAATACGAATATTCAGCCGAAAGTTAGGTAAAACTTTTACCGAACCGAATATTCGGCCGAACATTATTCGGCAGGAACACCTCGGTACCTAACTAATTTATGTCAAAGCCTGTTACCGTAAAGCACGCGGGATAGGCGCCGGTCCCTGCCCCTCGCTTCCCCGCCACACCTGACATGTTATTGCATCACCTAGTAGATGTGGGTCGTTACGTCATTTTCAAGAAACGTAACGAAACCAGTGACTTGATCAGCGTCACCTATTTCAAAACTAGTGATTTTTGTAACTGGCTATTTTTAATCGGCTACTGTGATTGTTTGCATAAATATCACCACCAACTATACAGTTACTCACGAAACAAAAAGAAATTTAATCACAATCTGTGTTTGTATTTGTAGCTATACAGTAACTGTATACTGTTAAATCAATAAATTAACTTCCCTTCATACTTTATTCAGGTTTATGACTGACTTAAATGTATTTATGATTGATTTGCATTTACACTAAGATTTTCATAAAACTATTAATGCAGTCATATTTACAAGTAATTTTGATTGTACATATAATGATTATTGATATTTACAGTTTATTTACACTTTTTCAACGTTCTCACTATCATTTGTTTTTGCACTTTTATTTACATTGTACAATTGTTTTTTGTTTAGCTTTAATTTAATTTGTTTGTTTGTTTAGCTATTTACACACAGTTTTTAAGTTTTATAATATTATAAATATTTATTTTTTTTAATTTTGTATACACATTTTTTTAGTTTTATTTTAATTTTATGAATAAACGAGTTCATGACTCCGTTAAAAATGTTTTAAAAATTATTTTAGTTAAATTCAATGTGTTCCGTTTCCGGTCACTGTAACATTAACATCACTGTGATTCTATCCGTAACAAATAATTTAAAATAAATAGTTCGAAGCCGCCTTAGCCGTCAAAACTACTGTAAATCACAAAGTGGCACTCCGGTGACACAGAAGCAAGAAAACTCTGGGCTACGAGCAAGATATATCCAGTATAGTGCAGAATAAAATCCAAAATAACATTTAAGGTTAGAACATTTCACATAATTCGAAATTCATTCTGTCAAAATACTTCACCCTGTCAAGTTGACATTACCTTCAAAGAGCGAACCTAACAATCATTTACTAAGTTGGCATTACCGCTAGCTTGCTACATATTTATTTATCTATGATTACCGCCAACGAATGAATGAATGATAATTAACCTCACGTCAGGTCATTAAGTTGGTATACCTGCGAGCGAACGATAGGGTGACCATCAGTGTTGCAAGTGCATGAAAAATAATAACTACGATTTATAGTAAGTTCCGTTCTACGCTACTTGTACTAAAAATATGGAGGAACAATTTCAATTATTATTTAACAACATGAAATCAGAAATGCAGAAACAAATAGCGGAGCTAAACGAATCACTTACAAAAATCTTAATGGATAGGATGGATGAAAAACTTAACCCTATTATTGAAGAGAATGAAAAATTAAAACAAAAAGTAAGCGATCTAGAGAAAGAGGTAGAATCTTTGAAAAGAGATAAGAAAGGTAACAACATTATTATCTTCGGACTAGAAGAGGGAGAAAACTCGATTTCGGAGCTATTTGAAAGTGTCAAGGGGATCCTGAAGGAAGACCTAAACATAAATATGGAGCAATTTGAAATAAACAATTTATACAGACTGGGAAAAAATAAAGTTCCAAATAAACCAAGACCCGTGCTTTGCTCTCTTATAAATGCATGGAAAAAAGATGAAATAATGAAGAAAAGGAAAAATCTAAAGAACATTTATATATCAGAGGATTACTCAAAGGAAGTCTTGGAGAAAAGGAAAGCACTGCTACCACGGTTAAAAGAAGAGAGAGAGAAAGGAAATATAGCTTTTCTGAATTACGATAAACTAGTAGTCAAAGAACTCAACGCAGAAAAAAGGAAAAGGGAGCCAACTACCTCACCGTCACCATCCAAAACTCAACCTAAAAAACAACTTACCTTAAACTTTACTAAAAATAACAGGATGCATGCCTTCGATGCAACAAGACCTAGATCAAACTCTCTGACAAACAAACCTATACCCAATAAACACTAGCAATTAAACGAGAAACGGAAAACTCAAACAAACTATGAAAGCAAACAAACAGAAAAAACACATCTTCCCCCAAGC
Organism: Parnassius smintheus behrii; assembly: GCA_036936625.1. Lineage (NCBI taxonomy): Eukaryota > Metazoa > Arthropoda > Insecta > Lepidoptera > Papilionidae > Parnassius > Parnassius smintheus. Next base: position 24,206,883 of record JAUPFT010000028.1, read on the forward strand.
CGACTGGTCCTCGTGGGGGACAAAGACCATAACCCTTCAACAACACAGAGAAACAACTACAAAGAAACAAACATTTACGTCGCAGCCCTTAACGTGCGCACACTGAAAAATGAAGAAAACCTTATAGAATTAAATAATGCGTTAAAACAAATTAAATGGGATATCCTCGGCCTCAGTGAAGTAAGACGAATGGGAGAAAAAATCACCTCGGAACCAGACTTCTTAATGTATCATATAGGAACGACGCCAGGCCTTCATGGCGTTGGTTTCATCGTCAAAAAATATCTTGAAAAATCTATTGAAGGATTTATCGGAATTTCGGAACGCATAGCAATGATGAACCTGAAACTACCGGGATATAAAGATCCTTGGTCTATTTTACAAATATATTCACCAACAGAACAATCTGACTTAGAAACCATAGATAAATTCTACCTCGATCTAAATAACACTATCCAAGAACAGGCCCACAAAAACTTAATCATCATGGGTGACTTCAACGGCCAAATTGGAACTAGGCGCCCGGGTGAAGAAACAACACTAGGACCATTCATCTACAGCAATAAAAGTAGGAGCAGAAATGGAGAAAAACTTATAAACTTCACACTAGAAAATAACCTAACTATTTTAAACTCAGTATACAAGAAAAACAAAAAGAAGATGTGGACATGGGTTTCACCAGATGGGAAAACAAAGAACCAAATTGATTACATGATTACTAACAGAAACAACTGCTTTACAAATTTTGACGTCATCAACAAGCTCAACTTCAATACCAACCACAGACTAATTAGAGCTGAAATAAAATCAGTACCACCGAAAAACCCTAGACCGAGGCAGGAACTACCAACTATCAAGCTCAGCAAGCAACAAAGCGAGAAACTAGTACTCACCCTAAAGGACAAATTTACAGACCTAAAAGAGTACGCAAAGATAGCAGGAACTCAGGAAAAATACAACTGGATAGAGACTACTATTAAAGTTCAACTACAACACATTAATAAGATAAAACCTGATCCCAGGAACGTGTTAACAACTAGTACTATAAAATTGCTAGAACAAAGAAACCAGCTAATCAACACAAAAGATATAAACGACAGAAGAAAGCACATAGCGAAAATCAGTAAAGACATCAATGAAAGCATAAGAAAAGACAGCAAAAGAAGAAGAATGGAAATTATCGAAAAACATGTAATCAAAACGGGAGGTGTTAAAAAAGCTAACAAGGAATTAACAAACTCAAAAGACTGGATCGCAAAAATTAAAAACCTCAGCGGAGAATCCATCCACCACAGAAAAAACATCTTAGGAATTGCCACATCTTATTACAGAAAGATATACGAACACAACATCGCTCAAGACGAAGACGACTTAGAGGAAACCTCAAACGTCCCTAACATCCTTATGAGTGAAGTAATAAATGCTATAGATAGCCAAAAGAGAGACAAGGCACCAGGACCAGATGGCATAAACAATGAAATCTTAAAAGAAAGTAAAGAAGTTATAGCACCAGTCCTTATCGACATATTCAACGAGATACTAATCACCGAAATTATCCCACAGCAATGGACACAATCAAACATTATTCTTCTATATAAAAAGGAGATAAATATGAAATCGGGAACTATCGCCCCATCAGCCTAATGTCCAATTTATATAAAGTATTTGCTAAGATCTTACTAAATCGGATTGAGAAAACATTAGACGAACACCAACCCATTGAGCAGGCGGGTTTTCGTAAAGACTACTCAGTGCTCGACCACATTCACGTAGTACGCCAAGTTATGGAGAAGTATAAAGAATACCAATTGACCTACTATATTGGATTCATCGACTACAGCAAGGCGTTCGATTCTTTATTTCACGCAAAGATATGGGAGTCATTAAAGGAACAAGGAATTGATCACAAGTATATCCGCTTAATTAAAAACGTTTACAACAAGAGTACAGCGAGAATACAACTGGAAAAGAAAGGCGAATGTTTCAAAATCGGCAAAGGCGTACGACAAGGAGACCCTCTGTCACCAAAATTATTCTCGGCGGTGCTTGAGTCAATATTCAGAGGTCTTCATTGGGAAAATCTCGGTATCAACGTAGATGGTCGTTCACTAACTCATCTGAGATTCGCGGATGACATTGTGCTATTTGCAAAAACTCCCGAAGATTTAACAAAAATGATAAACGATTTAGCAATGGAAAGCAATAAGGTGGGTTTACAACTGAACCCAGAAAAAACTAGGGCGCTGACCAATGGAGAGAGAACAGCTATAAACTTAGGGAGTAATCAAATCGAGTATACGGAAGAATATGTTTATCTGGGACAACTAATAACGAATGATAACCCCATGCGCAAAGAAGCTGAAAGAAGAATAACCAACGCCTGGAAAAGGTACTGGACTTTAAAAGAGATTATGAAGGATAAAAATCAGCATATTAATATAAAAAGCAAACTTTTTAACACCTGCATACTGCCAGTTCTCATGTACGGCAGTCAAACATGGACCTTGTCACAAAACCTGACTAACAAACTTGCAACATGCCAGCACGCAATGGAAAGAAGCATGATGAATGTGAAAAAAACAGACCGACTGAGAAACTGTGTAATAAGAAGCAAAACAAAGGTTACAGACATAACGCACAAAATTAGAAGACTGAAGTGGCGATGGGCGGAGCACATGATAAGAGGAAGAGATAAATGGAGCAAAAATGTGACGCAATGGTATCCAAGAGAAGGAAAAAGGAAAAGAGGGAGACCACAAAAAAAGTGGGATGATGACATCAGGCAAGTGGCAGGCGTAACATGGAACAGGGTAGCTCAAGAAAGACGTGAGTGGAAAAGGTTGGAGGAGGCCTTTGCCGACTGGCAAACAGATCTTCAAAAAATAAGAAAACCTCAAATAAAAGACTAGATTAAGGATAACAGTAGTATTAAGCTTTGCATGTATTTCTCTTTTTGTGTAATTTTTGATCTGAATAAAAAGGCTATATATAAATTCAATGTGACTCGCTTCCCGGAATCGCAAACCGTTGAAATAATTTACAAACAGAGATTACTCTATTTTATTGTGTATGTCTATAGTCTCACGTATGAAAATTAAACTTACAGTAATACTGTTACTTACGATGTTTTGTTTATTGTTGTATGCCACATGTGCGATTTGCACTCGACCGACCGACAGTCGACTCCCGCAATAATCATGGTTAACCGTAATCATAATCACGCATTTACAAAAATCACTACTTGTAACATGACTCGAAAGTCGAAGCTAGTGATTCGGTTACATGCCGCGTAGCCAGTTACTGTATCGAGTGACGTGAAATAACGCCCACGTCTATCACCTAGTACTGAGCAAATTGCCGGCGCATGCTTATGTTTTGACTATTTTTTGTGAGAAAAAAAGTATTCCGTTGTGTTATTCATAGCGAGAATTGATAAATATATGATAAAATGAGTGAAATGTACTAATGTAATGTTTCTTTGTTTGATTCCAATAACATTTTATCTAGCTTTCTATTTGCTATAATTGTAAATAAATCTACAGTGCCTCCAAAACATAACGCTATACAAGTAGATTTAACCCATGAATAAAATATACTTTCAACACTAAAATTATGAAAGACTTTGCATTACTACTCAATTCGTACCTTTCAATACATTGGACACTTTGAGTACCACTTTAACAAATGTTCGGTGATTTAGCCGAATATGAAATATATATAAAACGAATATTCGGTATTTATATGCTTTAGAAACCGATAAACTTTTATTTAAAACGCAACTTCTCAATTATATGGCGTAATATATGACAGATTTCATAACGGTTACGTTTATTTGTTCGAAAAATGTAAAAAAGAGTGAAAAATGGGCAATAAATTAAAGAGCAAACCACTGAGTATTAATATATTATAATTTGTACTCTAGAATCTGATAAACTTACTTCTCAATTAGATGACATTCAATATCACTTAAATTGAGAAGTTGACACCTCAATGTCAACTAGCGACATCTGGTGAACGGAGTATTATTAACCCTCATTAGAGATTGTTGATTGGACTCGTGGTTCTGCAAAGGATTCTCTTATCATCAGACGTCGCTATTTCTTCTTTTGATTTTAGTTTTCTTTTCCGTTTCCTGTAATTTAAAGGGACAAAAGTCCACATCAAAATTGTAGGCCTTACAAATAGTTGTACACCAGTAATCATAGTTGACTTGTTTCTGTTACAGTGCGCGACTACGAACTGGTTCGTAATCAAATCGAGCTCACTGGTATCATAGGAGAGGGGCAGTTTGGCGACGTTCATAAAGGTAACAAAGACATTTCACTTAGAATATTTGCTGTAGTGAAAGTTTCCAACACACGCGTAGAAATTTTATAGCATAACATTTAATTAGAGTCCATAAAAATTTATATTGAATACTTTACTTTAATGTCATGATTTACGAATGACATTAGGTATAATTTTCAGAATCGAAAAATTCTACTAGCGCAAACATATTTAGTTATTATGGTGGAAGCATGGAACACTAAATGATCAAGTGTAAGATATTTCTTACTAGCCTCTAAAAAACATATAAAGGTTGCTCCCAGGTTTGTGTACAGCACTCTGTTTATCTTGTAAATATGCCTTATAACTTTTTTGTCGCTCCAGGTACATGTCGCGTGACCTCAGCCAATCACCCGTCGCTTCGACGACAGCTAGCTCTTCAGAAACAGGAAGGTCGAAGTGTGGGCGGCGAGTTCGTACTACACGTCGCCGTGAAAACTTGCAAGATGGACGCCGACTTGGATACGGCGGAGAAGTTTCTGGAAGAGGCTTGTAAGTGTATATTATCGGAGGTTATTTGTTGTTAACGTTCACATTTCATAACGAATGTCAAGAACGTTTCTTTTTATCTTAAAACAAATTAAGTGGTGTGAGGCCTCCGTCACTTGCTCGTATATATTTTGCTACGTATATATTGCGTATCGCCCACGATACAACCGACATAGCGCCGCCGCGCGCCCGTCTGAGCACGGTGCTAGCGCCGCGCACGTTTCCCGCGCTCATTCGTCGAAATGCCCAAACCATATGTAATTATTGTGCAGTAGATGGGTATCAAAGTCAAAAAGGGTATTTATTATATATGTGTAGCAAAAAACATAACTGCACTAGCTTAAATGCTTTGTTACAGGAGGAAACCCAATGTTGACGAAACAACACTGTATATACTCATTTCAAATTTCAATTAATCTTTTTATGGTGGGCTAAAAGTCCCATCAGAAACGTTTAATAATTATATTGAAGAATTAGAAAGGAGCATTCATAAATAACTTTGACAACGTCGTAATGAATCGGCCTGGCAGCACTGTGTTTCAAATTTAACAAACCATTGATTTTCCTCTGCTTTGCTCCGGTTTTCCTCATGTCTGCGATGAGCGGGAAAAATAATATGAGACGAACGGGAGGTGAAACGTTGGCGCGGCTGGCGTGCGCGTCAAGCGACCGCTACCAGCGGAGGACATAGTACCTGTTCACACGTTTTACGGATTAATCAAAACATGTTGATTTTTTCGCGACGCAAAATATAAACACGGAGACGTTTATTAGCGAAATAATGTCTCTGTCTACAACATGAAGTTTAGAGAACAGGAGTACGATCGCCGCAGAAAATAGTGTCCCAGAAACATGGACACCATCAGTGAGGCGCTGCGATCACTAAGTTCGCTCAATAAAAGTCTAATTGGGTATACTCACACAATTATAAGCACTATTTCATCGTTATCTTTCATTATGTACAAGAAAATAGAAATGAAATGGTACTGAATAATTTAATAGTTAAAATCAATTGCAATTTATTTTTTATATTTATTTAATAACAATTTTACAATATTTAGATTGGTTATTTTACGGTATAAACAAAAGCTATACAGCTTAACCGTATACCGATGCCTTCAACAAACATAGCATGATAATTATTATGCCTAATAATTATGTCATGCAACATACATCACATGAAGGTTAGAGAACAGGAAAACTTTCACCGTAGAAAATAGTGTCCAGAAATATGGACACCATAAGTGAGGCGCTGCGATCGCTCGAGGTTCGGTCAATTAAAGTCATTTTGAGTCTATTTTTCCGATCAGATGCTAAACCACTAGCACATCCACGCACAATAAAATATTTCTCCATTTTTTAATGTTTCTTTTTTTCAAAAATTACAAAATTACGGAGCATGAAAATTTTCTCTTTAAAAATGAAATGAAAACATTTTTAGCGAGATAAATAGTCTATACAAATAATTCCACAACACTGACAGTTAAAATGTTTACTTTAATACACACAAGCAGGAGATACACAATTTAGCACAAACAAGCAGAAGATACACAAGCCAAGATGAAAGAGTTTATAATAAAAATACAGTCTAGAAAAAGCACAATCAATATTAATCGTAATACTTAAAGTCTATGGCGAGAACAAAGGATTAGCGTTAGCGAGCAACATGCGTTCCGCGTCGTATCGGTAGAACGACTGGTGATGGTGAACGCGGTGCGCGGACGCAGGCGATACTTTTGCCAACTATGTTAACGGTATTCCGGGCGGCGCATTCAACGCCCGGCTGTTGCTACGTGCATTGTGTTGAGAGTATATAGTGGTGTAATATATAGTCGTGTAAAAGTTGTGTGTGTGTGTGTGTGTGTGTGTGTGTGTGTGTGTGTGTGCGCGCGTGTGCGTGTGCGTGTGCGTGTGCGTGTGCGTGTGCGTGTGCGTGTGCGTGTGCGTGTGCGTGTGCGTGTGCGTGTGCGTGTGCGTGTGCGTGTGCGTGCGCGTGCGCGTGCGCGTGCGCGCGCGTGCGCGCGTGCGCGCGTGCGTGTGTGTGTGTGTGTGTGTGTATAATGTAGGAAAGTAGCCTACATTCACTCCCCCCCAGAGGCCATCTTATGGTCTATAATAGTCCGGGAATCTAACACGGCGTCCAGACCTTGTAATTGGACCCGGATGGGACCCTTTAATATTCTCTGAGGAAGCGGCCTGAATGGGACTGTAGCTGCTACCGTCAGCTAAAATGTAAGCCGGTTTAAGCCGGTCTGTCGATTGAGACATTCATCTCTTTGCCTTTTACCAGGAGTTTAAATACCTTATATTCTCTGACGAGTACCTTGTGCGGACCTGAGTACGCAGGTTGCAAGCTCGTACGCGAAGCGTCTTCTCTTAAGAAGACGTGTTCAGTAGTTGCGAGATCCTTGTATACAAAAGTTTTTTCTTTTGTGTGGCGTGAAGCTGGGACAGGTTGCAAATGTTTAACAAAATTATGCAACCTGGCTGTAAAATCGGTTATATCCGACGTAACATTTATGGTGGGGTCAAAAAATTCACCAGGTAGCCTAAGTGGTTCTCCATATAGCAGTTCGGCAGACGAAGACTGCAAGTCTTCCTTAAATGCACTACGAATGCCAAGGAGAACTAAAGGTAAAGATTCAGTCCAATGTTGATTTGCATGGCACATGATCGCTGCCTTGAGCTGCCTGTGGAAACGCTCTATTAAACCGTTGCATGCCGGATGGTAAGCTGTTGTTCTTTTATGCTGGAACCCATTTATCTTCGATAAATATTGGAACAAAGCGGATTCGAACTGTCGACCACGATCTGTAACAATGTCTACTGGACAGCCGTACCTAGCTATCCATCCAGACAGCAGTGCTTTGGCAACGGTTTCCGCAGTTATATCTACGATAGGTACGACCTCTGGCCATCGTGTAAAGCGATCGACTGCAGTGAGGCAGTATCGAAAGCCTTGCGATGGAGGCAGAGGCCCCACAAGATCGATGTGGAAGTGCTTGAACCTTGCACGCGGTAGGTTATATGTGCCTAAAGGCGCAGATACGTGTCGCGTCACTTTGGCACGTTGGCAAGCCAAGCAGGCACGTGACCACTCTCTGCAGTCCTTCCTGATGCTAGGCCACACAAAACGCTCTGCAACTAGTTTTGCTGTAGCGTTCGCGCCTGGATGGCTCAAAGAATGCAGACTTTCAAAAACTTGTCTGCGCAGCACTTTAGGGACAAATGGTCTGGGAGTCGGTGTACTGACATCGCAGTACATGCATGTTCTACTCCCAGGAATGTCATACTTCTCTAAGCGAAGGGATGATCCACCTTTTGAGAAGTTCAGCCAGTTCGAGATCTGATGCTTGAGCTTCGGCCAATGTACTGAGATTTACGGGTGCTTGCAGTTCTTCAATTCGAGATAAGGCAACAACATTGTCTTTACCAGATATATGCCTTATGTCGGTCGTGAACTGTGAAATGTAGTCTAGATGTCTATACTGCCTAGGCGAACAGTTGCCTTTCCTCTCGCGGAAAGCAAAACTGATAGGCTTGTGGTCAGTATAGACAATAAAATGTCTCGCCTCTAACATATGCCGAAAATACTTAATGGCCTCATAGATGGCACGAAGCTCTCTATCGTATGGCGAATATTTTTGCTGCGCAGAACTCATTTTGCGTGAGAAAAACGCAAGCGGTTGCCACGTGCCGTCTTTGTACTGCTGCAATACCGCACCCAAAGCTGTATCTGAGGCGTCAGTAACAAGAGCGAGCTTGGAACGTGTGTCAGGGTGAGCTAGTAAAGCTGCTTCAGATAGGCTTAGCTTACAATCGTCAAAAGCCTTACCTAGCGCCTTCTGTTAAATTTATTGGTTGTGAACCTTTTGTGGCTCCTGCAAGCAATGCATTTAAGGGAGCTTGAATGCGCGCAGCATTAGGCAAAAATCGCCGGTAGAAATTTATCATGCCCAGAAATCTTCTGAGCTGGCGAACGTTTTTGGGCGAAGGAAAATCTTTAATCGCCTGAACTTTCTCCTGGAGAGGCTTAATACCATTGGCGGAAATTTTATAACCCAAAAATGTTACTTCAGACGCACCGAAAACACATTTAGAGGTGTTGATCAACATCCCATATTCCTTCAGTCGGTTAAATATCTGGCGTAAATGCTCTTCGTGCTCTGACTCGCTCCTCGAGAATATTAAAAAGTCATCCAGGTAACAGTAACAAAAATCCAAACCACGCGTGGCCTCATCCACGAACCTTTGGAAGGTTTGACTTCCATTACGCAAACCGTAATTCATATACTTAAATTCGTATAAACCAAATGGTGTAGTAATCGCGGTTTTAGGTATGTCTAATTCACTGACAGGTATCTGATTATAGGCCTTAACAAGGGCTAAGGTAGTAAATATGTTACATCCAGCGATGCTGTGAGTAAAGTCATGGATGTGCCTTATGGGATACCTATCAGGAATAGTCCTAGCATTAAGCAACCTATAATCGCCACAGGGTCGCCAGCCATTTTCTTTTTTGGGAACTAAATGTAAGGGAGAGGCCCATGAACTCTCTGATGGTCTGACGATACCGCTAGCAAGCATTGACTCGAATTCTTGTTTCGCGATTTTTAATTTATCCGGAGCAAGATGTCTGGGAGAGCATGAAATAGGAGGACCTGGTGTAGTGCGAATGTGATGCACGGTGTTATGTGGAATGTTACGTTGCGTCCCAGCCGGACGTGTTATTTCTGGAAAATCGGCTAGAATATCGTGGTACCTCGTGTCACCAGTCGCAACCTTAACGGACGAAACCGCATCTAAATCTTTAACATATAAAGCATTGACAGAAACAGTTGTGGTATTATCTACTAGGCGGTGATTACGACAATCTACAATTAAATTATAAAAAGAGAGAAAGTCTACACCAATAATAGCCTTTGTTATATCGGCAACTACAAAACGCCATTTAAAGTCTCTACGAAGGCCAAGATCAAGAATAAGGTGTACATAACCATACGTGTTGATGACACTCCCGTTGGCTGCGCAGAGTTGGTAGGTGGTCTTCGTACGCCGCTCAGGAAGCCATGCACGAGGGAAAACACAGAGGTCGCTACCCGTGTCGACCAGGAACTGCATTTTCGATCTTCGGTCCGTGACAAAGAGACGACCAGTAGAACTTGGGCAATCATCAGTCGCCATTAACGACTGCCCTTCATGTTTTCCGCCTGGAAATCACATGGGCGAACACACCTTTTGGCGTTGACACCGAATTTCGCATGGAACCAACATTTAGGATGCCTTCGATAGGAAGATGCTGATCGGGTTGATGATGAACGTCTGCGACGCTCATGATATTTCGTGCGAGAGCGAGATCTCCGATGAAGGCTTGTTGTTAGGTTTTCCACTTGCTTTCCTAACTCTGCAATTTCTTTGGCCATCAAATCCATCGTGGAACCAGGAGTTGGAGGTACACAGTAACTGGTGGTAGCTACTTGAGGCAAAGATATAGCAATGTCCTGGATTCTGTCCGCTAAATCTGCTAATATCTCGGGCGAGGCGGTCGGTTGTGCTGCCAGAACTGTCTGGATGTTTGCTGGCAGTCTACTCGTCCAAATTGTCCTCACGAATTCATCCGGAACGCTAGGACCCGCTAGACTTTGCAGGTGCCGGAGAAATTGTGACGGTTTCCTGTCACCGAGCTCTTCATGCATGAGCAATTGCTTAACCTTCCTTTCATGAGACGCACTCAGTCTTTTAATAAGCTCTGACTTAAGCTTTTCGTATTTGGCACTGGCAGGAGGATTCACAATAATGTATTTTATTTCCTTAGAAACCTGATGTTCTAATTGACCAATGACATAATTGAATTTAGTAGAATCATTAGTTATACCTGAAATCGCGAATTGTCCTTCTACCTGAGCAAACCAAATCTCCGGTTCTTCTGGCCAAAATGGCGGAACACGAACTCCAACTTTGCAAATGTCGGAAGGCCCGACAGACATGTGCTCACCACTGTGCTCGCGTTGTTTAGCCATTATAGTATTAAATACGTATTCAGCTCGGGGTCACCAGTTTAGCGAGATAAATAGTCTATACAAATAATTCCACAACACTGACAGTTAAAATGTTTACTTTAATACACACAAGCAGGAGATACACAATTTAGCACAAACAAGCAGAAGATACACAAGCCAAGATGAAAGAGTTTATAATAAAAATACAGTCTAGAAAAAGCACGATCAATATTAATCGTAATACTTAAAGTCTATGGCGAGAACATAGGATTAGCGTTAGCGAGCAACATGCGTTCCGCCTCGTATCGGTAGAACGACTGATGAAGTCAGTGTTGCCAGATGCCTTGAACCTTTTATCTGTATTAGAAACTGCTAAAATCTGTATTAAATCTGTAGGCTATTTAAACTTAAAATCTGTATAATATAATAAACCAAAATAAAATAATTGATCATCATCATCATTGCTTCTTTTGAAAAACAAGGAATAATTACTAACATGATAATGCGATAAAGTTTGATAACTTATCGTTATTAAATAAAAATATTTTTTTTTATAGAATAAGAGTGACAAACGAGCACACAGTACACCGATGGTAAGTGCATGTTGTAGCCCATAGACATCTACATTTATCCTTGATTAAGAATCAAAACGCAGATGCGTTGTCACCCCTGAGGACCAATATGGAATGCCTCGTTTCCAGTAAAAAAGGGTCTCCGGATTTCTACACTCACCATACGAAGCACAGCAGTATTAAGCTGGTATTTTACGCTGGTATTCTGTGAGAGCGTGGTCCTTCCCCGATCGAGCTGACTCATTCGTGCTGCAACCGTAATATAACTGCAGCGTGGCTCTACCAAGTATAAAATATACACTATACACAAAAAATTTTTTATGACAAAATTGAAAAAATTAATTTAAGGCGACACCGTGAAAAAATGCACCTCCATTCATCGAATAGTATAGGACTATGACACCACTAACGAAAGTGGGATTTTGATATAGGTAAATTCATGTCTTTATCTTGAATTTGATTGCTCAAAAACACGATTGTATAATTATGACTCGATCATAATTATTTGCGAAAACACCTCTAAAAAATCACTGTAGTTGAAATTACAACGAAATCATTTGATCTATATGCTTGGGAATCACTCAAATATATTCATAACATCAATATTCATAATTTACTCATTATTTTATATTATATATACAGAATGGGTACCACATATATGCAATAAATGAAACCACAAGTAATACTAGTCCGTAGAAGTGTAGAAAAATTAAATATTAAATTAAAACCCGTAAAATAAAAAAGTGAAATTTTCAAACAAAATAAATATTAAAATAAATTCAGTAAAAGTGAACACTCTGTTTAGACAACGTACCTTGACCCCTTAGAAGAGTGACAACGTTGCACGCGGGTGGCACGCCGACTAAAGACACCGCTGTCGATATGTCGCAATACAAATAGTTTGCACTGCGTGGCAACGTCGCTTTTTAATGTTCAAGGATTCATTCAAGTTCATTGAATCATTGACTTAGTGACCCAATTCTATAGAGTGTTCAAATTTGCTTAAAATTAAAACTCTACTTTTTGACCTAATTACTGGACCGATTACGTTCATTTTTTGTATATCGTCAGCAAAGGCGATAACAAGTATATGGTTTCATTTATTGCATATATGTGGGACCCATTCTGTATATATATATATATATATATATATATATATTGCTCATTATTTTGATAACTTAAATCAATAATTTTTTAAAAAATATTTTAAGATTCTGACAATTTCTAAGCGCTTATCGCATCAAATCGCGGGCGCTACGCAATTTTAGACCTTATGACGGCGTTTAATCACGTTTTTATAGAAATTATGTATTTACTCGGATCAGTACGGCGATAGCGTTTTCGATGTGTCGTCTTAAGCAAACAACGTATTAAAACTCAAACATTTGCAACAAACGAACATAATATTACTTTATTATTTTCAGTCATACATATTTTATAATACACTTGTAATTTTGCCGTACTAACTAATTACTCGTATGTTGTGAAAAAATAAATTAACCGTAAAGAATAGAATTATGCAATGATGCGTGTAACGCGGTATCCAGTCACTTAGTTTGCTTCGTTCTTAAAACTTAAAAAGTTGAATATTATGGTAAGCCAATCATTAGAGTTGGGAAACTCTGTATAAAAATCTGTATCCGGTGCTAATCTGTATTACTCACCGAAAATCTGTATAAATACGGGGAAATCTGTATATATGGCAACACTGGATGAAGTTCACCTGCGTCCGCGCACCGGCAGGCGATCCTTTTGCCAATTCTATGTTAACGGTATTCCGGGCGGCGCGTTCAACGCCCGGCTGTTGCTACGTGCATTGTGTTGAGAGTATATAGTGGTGTAATATATAGTCGTGTAAAAGTATTGTATATGTTGAGTGTGAGAGAGTATGTATGTGTGTATCTGTGTGGCATATGTGTGTGTGTGTGTATAATGTAGGAAAGTAGCCTACACATTATTTAACTAATTTCACCTACTTGTACTCATAAACAGCTAACTTCGCAGTCACTACTCACCGACGTCAGCGCCGCTATGTATTCTACAATTTTCAGGGACGGGCGGGCTATGCTTTAGTACGTAGTGATCGTTCTCCTGTGCTCTAAGCTTCATAATCCACAATATGGTCTAGAAAGCATGAAAATTATATGTATAATATTATATTTCTCAAAAGTTTTGTGGGTTTTAACTTATCGTCATACGGTCTAGGATACTCACCAAACGGATGCCTGTTTTAGTTTAAATCATGAACTTATATTTTAATTTGCGTTATATATTGTGCAAGAAAACTACTCCCTTCTAGACATGAAAGTACCAATTTGGATAATCTTTTTTTAACCCGCGTAAAAATAGCAAGAAAAAACCACGTGTTAATGCAGTCGCCTCAACGTGGCATATACAGCGGCAAGACACAGCGTGTTCACGCCTCCCACCTCCGTTGGTCGCCTCGGCTCTCCGCAGTCGCTCTAGCGTAGCCAAAACCTTTGTACGCGTACTTATGGGACATTTTCTTCTCGCTGGGAGCAGCAAATATTATTAGGATTTTATAGGCTATAGCGTAGGTATTTTCGCTTTTGTATGGGAGTGATGTATCTGTTGATAAACTATTTACTAATAATCTGTGTTGGTTTATGCATTGAAATTAATTTGTATCTTCACAAATGTCCCCTTTTTATTCAACGACTTGAGAAACGCAATAAAAAAGCTGGAGACTAGTTTCTAGTGTCCACTCTAAATTTTAATATCATACTTTTGTGCAGCAATTTTATAACTATTGTATTGTTTCTATTTATTATTTTGAAATAATTTTAATAAATATTCTTGACAACTACTTAAATTCATAGGATCTATTTTCTATCTGTATATTAATTTACGACAAAAAAACCTATCCAATACCTTTTATCATAAACGAATTGTCTTTTACAATAAAAAAAGCACTCAAAGGTACAGCAAAAAAAAAACGACGGGTTGCACTCCGAGAGTGCTAGCAGAAGTGAAAACTTGAATATTAATGTTGTGAATTTTTAGTATTTTGGAATGGTTAGGTAATAACTTTCACGAATTGCTTTAATTATCGGTATAAAAGTACTATCATTAATGTGGATTACAATATTTATTTATTGCGCTATCGTACACAAATATGACAATTTATATTAGGTACATTCGCGCAAGCGCCCTACGCCGCCTAAACGAAACAGCAGGCGCAGGCATACATTTTCGCCGCGCCGTAGAAAGGGAGGGGAATACTTCCTCTCCTACGCCGCGCCGGCTGTCTCTCTCTCTCTCCATCCGTTTTACGAATTTTCGATCAGGGTCACATGTCCTAACGCGAGTTTAACATTTTTTACCCATTACAAAAAAGTGTACAACGCCGCTAAAGAAGTTTTCACTTCAAAAATCATAATTATTTTGTTTCAGACATCATGCAACAGTTTTCACATCCGCACATTATTGGCTTAGTGGGGGTGTGTAGCTCCCCTCCTATCTGGATCGTCATGGAGCTCGCCACACTAGGGGAGATGCGTGCGTACCTGCAACAAAATGCGCATAGGTAAAAGTTAATGCCTCTTCTACTTTTCAAGAAGATAATAATAATAATATTTTATTGATATTTATGTATATTTATCTTTTCATTTTAATTTATAATTATATACTTATAGGACCGAACCAGATGAGAAAATGATATAGATACCCCAAATAATAATGAATTTTATTGACATATAGATTTAACAAATGTAAGCAAGAACAGTAAGCTAAACATCTAAACAATGTTCAAGATAAAGTATACAAATATTTTCCGTTGGACCCCAAACTAGGATAAACCTGTATCTTGGGATCCGAAAAAATAAAGATAACGATACTTATTTTATTTTATTTGGAAGACCAACAGTCGGTATGGGTAACATAAATAATACTTAATTAATAGCTACAGGAAGTAAAGGTACTAATAGAATCAAAAGTGAAATTACAACACAGTAGTGATGAACGCGATTCAACACTTCAAATATCTTATCTTGATTGAACATTAGTACTAACAGTACTAATGTCCAATGAAGGCTCAACAACAATGCGTAGTATTACCAAACACATCTCATCACAATCTTCATATCCCATTAAAACTAACAGAAGGTGCATTATTAGATATGTGCTTAGCTGACGCCACGATGTAGAAACAATTCGAAGTCATACTCATTGACATACTTATTGAAATTATTGGACGCTCTGCATTGAAATATATTTTTCCTAAAGTTTGTAGAGGGAAATGGGAGGCTTAAGTAACGTAATTGGGAGAAAAGTTTAGGATAAACAATACGAGCTATCTCTCTCTTGCTTAGCACTCCCATCAATTGCTGGACCATTGCTATTGTTTGACTGCCTCGTTGGTCTTGTGGTTATAGTAGTGCGACTGCTGATCATGAGGTTCGAATGCGGGTTCGAATCCCGGGTCGGGCACATAAAAATGAGTTTGAGTTTTTCGTTACGAAATTCTCAGTCCCCGTGCCTCGGAAAGCATGTAAAGCCGTCGGTCCTGCGTCTGATCTCTCTCCTGTCGTGTTGGTTTACCGTCCCATTGGACTGTGACAAGGGAATAGGGAGTGCACCTGTGCTCGCGCATACACTTGGGCACTATAAACCTGTACTGTGCTGGTGGCTACTCTTCGTTGAGGCTAGCCGCCGTGACCGAAATTAGGTCTGGAAGACATTATTATTGTTTAAATCAGTTATTGGGATAGTAAATTAGCGGCGTTTCACCCGTTGTTTCCCCCGCGCCTAAACTACATTATAATAACAAAATATTTTTTACAGATTGGAGACATGTACATTAGTTCTGTACATCTACCAGCTGTCGACCGCGCTCAGTTACTTGGAGAGTAAAAAGTTCGTTCATAGAGACATCGCCGCTCGGAATGTACTTGTATCCACTGCGACTTGTGTCAAGGTAAGCAGTCCCAGTTAATTTATTAATAGGTTTAGGTTTAAAGAGTTTATTATCTCAAAAAAGAACAAATATTCACTTATATGAGATATTGATTTAGCTTATTGCATCAGGTTGTAGTAATAAAAATTATACGATCATTAAAAATATTTTAGGGGTGACTTTAACTTGAATAACAGAGTGAGAATTAATAGAAGGCGGGACTCTTATTCTGCCCATGATTCCCTCCCACATATTTCTGCCACCAAAAAGCAGTGCCTGCACTGCTGTCTTCTAGACTGGGTGGTACAGAGCGCCAGTGAAATTAGACTGTGAGGCACTTCATCTTGGTCCTCAGGGGTGACAACGCATATTTAGCCTCATTTGTTTGAAATTGGCTGCAGGTGTCTTATCCTTGGACTGTAGTAGTTACCTACCATCAGATGGACTGTCCATTTTTCATTTTTCAAACAAAAAAATGAATTGTGTCATTGAGAGGAAAGTGTGGTTTGCAAGACGTTGCGATCAGCATTAAAAAAGAAATGTGGTTTGAAAAGTAGAAAGAATGCATAAGAAAGGAGTGAAAAAGCAAATTTATCCAGCAGAAGTCTGCAGAATCGGCAGGGGATGCCCTAAACGAAAGTTTTACGTTAAAATTGACAATATACTTATTGATGGCCATGGTATTACGGTGACATATACGCGCATATTATTGAAAGAAGCGAGATAGGTGTATCAGAATCGTGTCAAATGATAGTTTATTTATGTATTATATATAGAAATAATGTGATAATTTGTAATGAATCTTGACTCCAGCTGGCAGACTTCGGTCTATCGAAACGAGTGGACGACAAGTCGTACTACAAAGCGTCCCGCGGCAAGTTGCCTATCAAGTGGATGGCTCCCGAGTCAATCAACTTCAGACGGTTTACATCTGCCTCAGACGTCTGGATGTTCGGTATGCTTGTTACATTAGATCTAGTAGCTCAGCTTTTAATATAGCAGTTTAACTTGTTATATAATACCTATAAAATGCTCTATTTGTTTTGTGTGATTGTGATATGTTTTAATTCCGATAGCACTAGTACATTAGTAGCAAATTAGGCAATTTTGGATTCATCAATTCTAGTGGTGCTGGGATTAGTGGTGACGGGATTAATGCACGCAATTGATATAGGGCGGGAGGTGCTCTTCAAATTAGGTAAGACACATCATTTTATTTTTCGAGCGGATGGTTGCAAGGTAACTATTCTTACTTTACTTATTCTTACTATTCTTACATCTTTTTCATAAATTCTTATAACATTACGTACAGGGTGCGCCAGAGAAACTTACTTATTTGAAAAAACTCCCGAGCGGTGAGTTGGGAGGGTAGAGGGGAGAGAGGAAGCGCATCTGGAGTGGGAATTCCCCAAGTTTGTTCCCTAGTCTCTAGTCAATTGCCATCAACAATTTTTTGCAATTGAAAAAAATCTGTTTGAACAATATGGTACCGAGTTACCCCATAGCTACAGGCATTCATATCAACAGTAGGCATCGCATAAAACAAAATTAAGGTGGAATACTTTTCGGTACTCATGCCTGAGGCCTTGGCGGTTAGTTTGGACATAATGAGGGCGATCGGGTTTGGCACAAGGCGCTTCTTTCGAAGCTTACATCTTATGGGTTTTCAGAGAAATTGTGGAATTGGATCCCCAGCTTTCTTGCAGATCGGAGCATCAAGGTCGTTGCAGACGGTCCATGCTTCGATGATAAGCTTATTAATTCTAGTGTTCCATAAGGCTGCGTGCTATCACCAACGCTGTTTCTTCTGCAAATCCTTGATATGTTGCATACTGATAACATTCATTGCTATGCGGACGACGGCACTGGTGATGCTCTATACACCGGCCTTGCCAATATTTCTCGGGGAAACGTCACCTCGTACCGGAACAAATTTGTATCTGAAGTCCAGTCTTTTTTTAACAAAGTCTTGGATTGGGGGTGACTAAATCTAGTACAGTTCAATCACCAGAAGACACAAATTCGCGTGTTTACCGCTAACAGAAACCCCTTTGTCTTATCTCCTCAGTTTCAAGGCAATCCCCTTCCCATCTCAGCCTTGTTATATCGGAATCCTCGGCGTTGACGTATCGAATGATGTGCAGTTTCGTGGTCATTTGGAAGGAAAGGTCAAATTGGCCTCTAAAAAGCTTAGCGTTGTCAACAGAGCGGCACAGTATTTCATGCCAGCACACCGCTTGCAACTTTACAAGATGCAAGTTCGGCCGCACATGGAATACTGTTTTCATCTCTGGGCCGGGGCACCTCAGTGCCAGCTCCTTCCACTTGTCAGCATCCAGCGCACAGTGGCTCGAATCGTCGACGACCGAGTCTTCTCCGAATGGCTCGAGCCATTGGCGCTGCGACGAGATATTGCATGCCTTGCATTTTCAATCGCATCTACCGCGTAGACTGCTCTGAGGGAATTGTTCGGATTAATTCCAGCCGCCAAATTTCACGAACGCACGTCACTATAAAACTTACGGTATCATCCACATGATCTGGATGCTTGGCGATCCACCACTGTGCGTTTTACTAGGAGTTTTCTTTCGTACTGTTACGCGCTCAAATCGGCGGTACTAGGGCCATCTAGTCTCGAACCGAAGAACTAAACTTCTTGAAGTTTAAAACTCGAACTCTCGGTACCTTGCGCGTGTTTACTTGAATGTTCTGGATATTTCTTTGCTAATTTATATAAATAGGCGCTGCAAGATGCGATCGAAGTAGTGTTGATTTGGCGAGACAAGCGAAGCTTCGGAGCGGAATAAAGTGAATTAGTGTGTTTAATTATTAGTGTTTTAAGTTTTAATTTGTGTAAAGTAAATTAAAATGTTAATTTAGGTAATTTTATCGGCAATTTTTAATGTCACGAACCTCAACCTCGTAACAGTACTTTACGCACTCGTACGAGGAAGAAAACTCCTCCGTGGAGTCGTTTACCATCGGCGACTTTTCCGGACTGATACGACTTAGGGATGTTCGAGAAAAGAGCTTACTCTTTTCGAAAAGAACGGCAAAGCACTGCAACTAAACTGGTGTTGCAGTGGTTTATGGGCGGCGATAGTCACTTACCATTAGGTGAGCCGCTGGCTCGTTTGCCCCTCACCTACTATAAGAAAAACTACAGAAGTCGAATGACTGATACGATTTCACGATTTTTAATTTTAGCAGTCCGTCCTTAATCTATTGGCTACTGTCGCTTATTGTGGTTTGTATGTGTAGGCGTGTGCATGTGGGAGATCATGATGCTGGGCGTGAAGCCGTTCAGCGGCGTGAAGAACAACGACGTGATCGGCAAGCTGGAGAACGGCGAGCGGTTGGCGCTGCCGCCGCGCTGCCCGCCGCGCCTGTACTCCGTGATGTCGCGCTGCTGGGCCTACGAGCCCTCGCAGCGCCCCACCGCGCACAGCCTCAAGGAGACGCTCTTGTAACTACACATTTATACATGCTACCGTTACCGTTACAGCCTTTTAAAGTCCAGAGGGAATATTTGCCACAGTTGCCACGCTTGGCAAGCGGGTTGACACATGTTAAGTTTTTTTTGTTGGAAAGACTCTGCTGCTTATGTAGGAGACAAGCAGCAGCGAGAGAGGTAAAGTTAGAAGAGTTAACCATGCTCCAGCTATGTTATGGTCGCAGCACAAATGGGTTAGATCTCAATGAACACCGTATTTCGATTGTGTTTTAACTGGTAGCGAGACATTCCATCTTAGTCCTCAGAGCACAAACCTTTCAACAAATAAAGCAACACGTCCGTTGCTTTCTTCGTTGCAGGTGTTCGTTGAGTGTAGCAGTAGTAGTTTTAGGTGGAGGAGCCATGGAGCCATCGACTTGACCGGGGAAGGACCACGCTCTCTATAAATACTAACGTGAAACAGCAGCTTAGTGCTGCGGTGTTTCTTATGGTGAGTGTAGAGAACCGGAGACCTTTTTTTCCTGGTAATTAGGCATTCTCTCTTAGTCCCCAGAGGTGACAACTCATCTCTAGCCTTCTCTGTTGGAAGCAGGTGTCCTTATGCTGCAGTAACCACCTACCGTTAGGTCAACTGTAAGTTCGTTAATTATTTTAATTTTATAAAAAAAATTAGATTGTAAGTTATGTAACTGTATTGACATATCTACCTAGATCATTTAATTACCGCTTCTTTGAGTTAATAATATACAGAGTAACCACTGTTTTGTCTCACACTTATCAATCAGAATGATAATCGAACACCGAATTACACTTTATGTCCCTCATGCTTATTACTTTCCTAACAGACAAAGTTTCATCTGGTTCGACTGGTTAATTTAATGTTAAGGATGTTAAAAATGAATTGGCTGATATTCGTGTAATTAAAAAAAATTGTATGTCTTTATAGTTTGAAGAGCAATACCTTTTTTCTCCCTAAATTGTGTGCAATATCTTCGTCACCACTACACTACGAAAGACACGCCATTGTCGATAATATAATACGTGGTTTTTCTCTAAATATATATGTATATGTAATATTGAAATAAGTGACTACTATTAAATTAAGGGGGCTGTTTGAATGTTATTAAAATATAAAGGTGTTGAAGTTGTCCATGAGTGGCGGTAGTCACGTACTATCAGGTGAGCCGCAAGCTCGTTTGCCCCATCTCCTATGAAAAAAAAAGAATAAAATAAACAACCATTTTTGAAATAAGAATATTTACTACATATCATCCTATTGTTAATTGCTGCCCAGGCAGTCATATATATATATATATATATATATATATATATATATATATATATATATATATATATATATATATATATATATATGACTGCCTCATTAGTTTAGTGGTTGTAGTAGTACGACTGCTGATCATGAGGTCCTGGGTTCGAATCCCGGGTCGAGCCAACAAAATCAATTATTGGGTTTTTCCGTCAAGAAATTCTCAGTAGCTGTCTGGAGTCAAGAAGTTGGCGGTGTCTCCCCCGTGCCCCCGTGCCTCGGAAAGCACGTAAAGTCGTTGGTCCTGCGCCTGATCTTTCTCTGGTCATGTCGGTTTACCGTCCCATCGGATTATGAGAGTGAGGGAATAGAGGGTGCACCTGTGCTTGCGCATACACTTGGACACTATAATCCTGTCCTGCGCCGATGGCTATATGTATATATCGTTGTAACAGGCGACAGAGGGTCCAGCTGTAGACTAATACGCTGTAACGATAACAAATTTTAAATTTTTTCTTTGTCCGTTTATTTACCCGGGCTAATCTACGGAAATGGGAATGACTGAAGCGATTATGATGAAATTGTACGAACAGATAGATTATCATACAGATAGATAATGTATTAACCAAGTGTGGTGTGGTGTGGCGCAGCGAGGTGCTGCAGGAGGAGCGCAGCAGCGCGTGGGACACCATGCGGCGCGAGAACCGGCGCGTGGCCGCCGCCTCGTGGGGCGACGAGCCGCCGCCCAAGCCCAGCCGCCCGCCCGCCCACCTGCCGCCAGGTCAGCTACCACCATTCTTGCTATCTATACATGTTAATATATTTTCTCCCACGCACAACTTCTTTGTAGAATTGACTACCTACAGCGAATTTTCCGGACCGATACGACTTGCAGATCTGCAAGAAAAAAAAAACGTTTATGCGTGTAGCTTAAAACTTCAGAAACACTATAAAGAAAAATATATACATCTATAGGATTTAGCCTGTGAGACAATTAGATAAAATACAGTATACTATTTATATTTTAATTACATAAGCCTTACAATTATCCTAATCCTGATACTCTGCATTCGTCTCATTCTCTAGAAGATTAGTTTCCTGGAGGTTGCACTTCACACATGTATTTTGCATGGTGAAATTCCTACGCATACCACTTCGCGGGGACTAGAACGGGTTATTTCGGCCTCACACCGATTAAACCCCATGGTGTTCCACCTTCACCGAATAGAGGGCCACGAGAATGCTTTCACACACATCGGTGGCGCATAGTGGGATGCCAAGTTTTTGATTGTGTAGGTTTTTCTTCTTTAAAATTTTTCCATCTTTACCCATATTTTTTGGTTAATCGTGATCAAAGTGGCTCAGTGCTATTTAGACTCTAACCACGCCCTCAGAGTTTACAGGCGTGACTCGTATGTGTGAATGACGCACAATATGCTTTAAAAATAGTGATCATAACTACGTCAGTGCAGCGATCAAATCTATGCACCAATAATTTTAGTTGATAGTCTCAATGATTAACATACTAAAAACAAATATTTGTAAATTAATTTACCTCCCCATTATAATATTCAGTAAATAATTTAAAATTATATTATAGTTAAATTGATTTTAATAAATTCGTGTGTATTTTTACAATAACTCGATTATTCAAAATAAAATAATGTTTTAATTAATTAAATATCGTTATTTTTTTTGTAACCACAACAACAATAAACCGCCATTTGTAATAATATTCATTATCTGCACTTGTAGCAATATATTTCGCTGAATATGCATTATGATGCTTTCGTAAGTGACAGTCGTGTCTGGCAACGCCAAGTAAAGCATGCTGTAGAGATTATTAAAAAAATACCCGGATATTAAGCATCTTATCCTGTATTGTGGAGGCGTCCTACATAAATAAATTGCACAAAAAATAACAGTAAGATCTATAATAAATCTGTGACCAGTACAAAAATACTTTTTTGGGAATCGAACTTGCGACCAGCAAAGGCTTAGCCATTAAACTACTGAGCCGGCTACGTATTAATTTGAACCACAGTATTAATGGGCTACTCTACTGG
Organism: Parnassius smintheus behrii; assembly: GCA_036936625.1. Lineage (NCBI taxonomy): Eukaryota > Metazoa > Arthropoda > Insecta > Lepidoptera > Papilionidae > Parnassius > Parnassius smintheus. The sequence continues at coordinate 24,229,971 of JAUPFT010000028.1, forward strand.
GCTCAGTCTTATGGTCGCCACACACGGTCAGTTCAACCGATCATTCCAACTGATCCGTTCAAACTAGGACTGTTGATATTATTTTTAAATAATAAAAATAAGTTAAAGTAGTTAATTAAACGCGATAAAATCCGTAAATAATAGTTTTATTCAATATAAATCTTAGTTCATTCTGTTGTCAACAGCACTGGATTCGACGTCGAAGCAAGCGGCCGGCGCAGCCCCACAGACGTACATCGTGGCGCAAAACCCGCTCGTTTTGGCCCACTTACTGAGGGAGAATCAAACCCGAGCCATCGACCCACAGGCCTACAACACACCAGCATCGGTATTCAACACCGTCGCCGTCGACTTCGCGCAAACTCTACCGGAGAACGACCTACCGAAAATCATCAATCCCAAACCCGACGAAATAATCGACATCCCCCTCCAAACCGCCCCCATCCCGGCCGCGAGCCTCCACAAACTGGACCCTATCGTCCCCGAGAATGCCGATGAAACTTTAACCGTTGTGGTCGGCGCACGAGAGAGCTGCGACAACCTATGCCAAAATACTCCCGTCTCGCCTCGGACCGACGTTTCTTCTCCGTGTCAGAACGAGACGGATGTATCGAGCGATACGTATCCGAGTCGAGTTAGATCGTTAGAGCGTAATTCAAGAGGTACCTTATCGACTGAACGGGCCCCTATAAGAATGGGTTCGCTCGAAAGAAACGCTAGAGGGAGTCTCTCTCATCGAGGCTCTCCTGTCCCTATCGCACCTTTTACCAGGCAGCATTCCGTGCCGGCATCTCCCCCTCCGAGGACTCGCAGAGATCAAGATGTGGGGCAGTTTTCTGTTCAAGGGTCACTCAACGCTCAGCTAGCGGCTAGTGTTATGAATAAAATGCGACAGCAGCCGGACCCCCCATTAGTGGAGGAGATATACGATTTTGGAGGTGATAATGTCAAAAGCTGCGTGGCTATTGCTGCTCAAAGAGCAATGAAGCCCACCTATCGCCCAGTTGCGGCCGGCATGGCAGCTTCTCACCCAACTTCTTATGGAGTTCCCGTAGGAATAGTACAAGGTGTACAGTACGGTCAGGGTCCCAGCAAGGGTCACGGACAAATTTCAAAGTCGAGCCACTTTAGGTCGGCGAGCCCTCTGCCACAAGTGTATTCCGCTCAAATGCCTCCAGGCTTCAACCAACCTATGGGGGTTGTGCCGCCTATGTCGTACGCTCCTCAGCAAATATACAGTTCAAATGTAGTCCAAGGTGCTCAACCCATGATATACAAGCCTCAGGTGTCTTCCTCGCAATCCGCAAGCCAGGTCGCGTCCACTACCAGCTTTCCTAATCAGATTCGTCCACAATTCGCTTCAGCGTCGTCAATTGATGCCCAAAATATATACGCATCGCGTCAAGAATGCTCCCCCGTAGTACAGACAACGGCACAAACAACTCAACCCACTCAGGTGATTTTGAGTTCACAGCAAGATTTATGTATTGCACCGGCACGCATGCAATTAGTGAATTTTACTTTTCCGAAATTTGGTTTTTGTAGATTTTTTGTATAATTATAGGTTGTTTTATTGTGTAGATCGAAATTATTTGAATGCATGCAAATTAAGTTCCGCCAAATGTTGATTATTGTTGTGCCATATTAAATAAATAGTGTTTTGTTTACTAAATCGAACCTTTATTTCATTATTAGTTTTTTTTTTTAAATAGATCTTGTAATATAAAAAAGTTAAACTAACATACGTGGGTGTATAATAATTTACAAAAATCCCAGTTTAAAACATAATATATAACCCGTATAATGTATATAATACCTATCCATGGTGACTTTAAAGAAAATTGTTTATTGTATTTCATTGTTTCTTGTAAATGAATCTATTCTTCTTTTTTTGCAGAGTTTGTGTGTCCGTTGGGTTTCTCCGGTAGAATTTTCGTTTATTTTATTTTTTTTATCTCACTTTTTCTTTGCGAATTCATACGTGAAAATAAACGTTCGAGACATGCACAATATTGATACCTTAAGTAATTTATCTTGAAATGTTTTATTAAAAATTTAAGATTACGTAAGATTTTTTCTGAAATTTATAAGTCAATCAGGTGATATAAACTATCGACCAAGTGTGGAGTTGTAAAAAAATTAAATTTTATCATCATCGGTCTATGGCAGCCCACAACTGGACGTAGGCCTATCCCAAATTGCATCACTTAGCCTGATCTTGCTACATCTAACCAGAGCATCACACATTACGTTTACCTAAGCGCGGTCTCGGGGTCCACCTGTATGACATGTCTAATCCAATAGTTGTCACTTCTACACATATTATGTGACCAGCTCATTGCTGTTAGGAAGTATTTAATGGTCATTATCGTATACATATATATCGTATATAGGAGATGGGCAGTAGAGTCTTCCTGATAACGACTGAAAAAAAAGCTCTGTTGCCAAGCGTGTCAACTATGGTAAATAGTGAGACAATCTTTGTGGAATCCCTGTAGAACAATCTATGTGGGAGGTCTATGTCCAGCAGTGGACTTTAATAAGACTAACGGTAACGGTATTAAATATAAGTGGCCAGTAAAAAAATGAATTACGGTTATTATGAAACGTATTATTGTTTTCTATAATTTCAATATCGATTTTTTATCATTATCCGCACAATATTGTAGTAATGTCTCGATACGATTAGTAGCGCTTCATTTTGTTTTTGTTATATTTTTTATTTTTGCGATAAATTGAAATGAGTAAATAGAGATTCAATTTCACGTGTGATTTCTATTAAAACTATACAAAATGGAACTAACTTTGTTGATAACATACAAGTTTTAAAATGTGCACTACGGTGATAAGATCGGTATAACAAACGTTTACTAAATCTTTTGTACAAAACATCCTTTTAACTATAATATGTTTAACAACACTCAATTTCAAGGTTAGTTCTAAATAGTTTTAATTGCGATTACTATGGAATATCAAACTTCTTTCCTATTTATACAGAGTCCAGAATTTGATACGGAGCAAGCGGTAGAGAAGAGGTTGTTGGCTGAATTGGCTCGACAACAGCATCAGAGCGAAGAAGATAGCAGATGGCTTCAAATGCAAGAAGATAATTTGGTATGTTAACACATATTTTTCGTCTTCGGCAACACTACAATAGGAATATTTCACTAAAATTCACACTAACTTCCTCATAACCGATTTGTTTCTTTAGAAGCGGCTATCAAACGTTCAAGTATCTGCAGAATCTGAGCAGAGCACAGAACAGAAATCGATGGAACCTCAAAGTATAAGTGGACATGAAACTAGGACTAGTCAACCGCACTCAGGTGAGATCAAAATATTATCATATTATAGTCTTCAGTGCAAATTAAATAAATAAAACATGTCTTACTTTTTTTTACATATGTTAGACTATTTCACTCAAGTACGTTTAAGTCTGACTGCATATTAATTTAAATTCCTAATGATATACATTCATCTGCATTTTGAATCGTAATCGAGGATAGATGTAGACGTCAATGGGCCGCAGCAACCACTTACCATCAAGTGGACTGTGTGCTCGTTTGTCACCCTATCCTATATTAAAAAAAGGCCAACAAAGTAACATAAACGGAACACTACATACATTTTGAGTGACCCCGAAACCAAGCCGAAACCATGCTCATTTATTTGTTAGGAACTCGTAAACATACGGACATAATATACATCTAAAATCATTTGCAATGAACAACATGGTATTTTGATCGTTTAGTGACAGTGTAAGAATATTCGCTACCCCATATCGTCCCATAGGTTTCGTAAGAGGCGACGTAAACAAGGAGATGCATGCGTCGTCTTTCTATTAACGTCTAAAAAAATAAAAAATTGCAAATATCCCCCCTTTTACGAAGTAATCAAAATAAATCCATCTACTTCCATTTGTTTTTATTATTGGCACTAATAAACTGCCTCGTTGGTCTAGTGGTTGTAGTAGTGCGACTGCTGATCATGAAGTCAAGAAATTCTCAGCAGCTGCCCGGAGTCTGGAAGTTGGCGGTGTCTCACCCCCGTGCCTCGGAAAGCACGTAAAGCCGTTGGTCCTGCGCCTGATCTCTCTCCGGTCGTGTCGGTTTACCGTCCCATCGGATTATGAGAGTAAGGGAATAGAGAGTGCACCTGTGCTTGCGCATACACTTGGGCACTATAATCCTGTCCTGCGCCAATGGCAAGCCTCCGTTGAGGCAGGCCGCCGTGGCCGAAATTCGGTGTGAAGGACATTATTATTATTAGTGGCAATAATAACTACGAGGGTGGATTGAAAAGTACTCGGCCTAACACAGATCCATTCAATTCTAAAAATCTAATCTACCCACATTATTTAGTTCAGTTCAGACTAGTTCATTGTGTGAAGTTCGAAACGTGTGCGATAATTAGTTGTGATTTTATAAATTTATTAACAAAGTAATCAGACATAATTTCCGCGAATGGAGCAAATCGAGCAGCGTGCCGTCATTAAGTACCTCCATAAGAAGGGGCTATCATCAAAAGCCATCCATGATGACATGGTCAGTACATTAGGCGATTGTGCTCTGTCATATTCATCCGTCAAAAAATGGATAGCAGAATTTAAGCGTGGTAGAGAGAGTGTGAAAGATGAACCCCGCTCTGGAAGGCCTTCGACGTCAACTACTGACGAAAATATTAAAAAAGTACTTGATTTAATAATGGGAGACCGCAGATTAAAAATTAGAGAGATAGCCGAGATTATAGGCATCTCTTATGAACGAACTCAAAACATCATTATCAACGAGTTGGGTTTCCACAAGGTGTCTGCGAGGTGGGTTCCGCGACTGCTTTCAGTTGAACAAAAAAGGACGCGATTGACTATTTCACGCGACTGTTTGGAGTTATTTGAAGCCGATGCAGATGATTTTTTGAATCGTTTTGTTACTATGGACGAAACATGGGTTCATTACTGTACACCGTAAACAAAACAACAATCAAAACAGTGGAGAAGACCTGGTTCACCACCCCCTAAAAAGGCTAAGTCGATTTTGTCGGCAAATAAGGTGATGGCTTCAGTATTCTGGGACTCGAAAGGTGTGATTATGAATGATTATCTTGAAAGGGGTCAGACTATAAACTCTGATTACTACTGCACCTTACTACGTTGTTTACGAGAGGAAATAAAAGAAAAACGTCGAGGAATGCTCAGAAGAAAAGTCCTGTTTCATCAAGATAACGCCCGTGTTCACACGTCAGTATAGTCAATGGCTGAAATTCACAACTGTGGCTTTGAACTGTTACCGCATCCGCCGTATTCACCTGATCTGGCACCATCAGACTTCTTTCTGTTCCCTAACCTAAAAAAGCACTTGGGAGGTCAAAGATTTTCGACAAACGACGAGGTCAAAGCAGCTGTAGACGCATATTTTGACTCTAAGGAAGAATAATTTTTTTTCAACGGTCTAAATGCTGGGAAGGGGAGGTGGCAAAAGTGTATTGAACTTGATGGTGATTATGTAGAAAAATAAAAATATAACTGATTTAATATGTGTTTATTTTCTTGGTTAGGCCGAGTACTTTTCAATCCATCCTCGTAATATCATTACATCGTTCTAATAACAACAAAAATTTTAAAAACTGCCTTTGCCAACCGGCTTGCCAAGCGTGGCAACTATGGCAATATATCTCCACTGTGACCTCTATGGAGGAGTACTGTTATCAGTATTGGACTTTATTAGGCTGTAACCGTAAAAAAAAACAACGTAGAAAAATGATAGCGTGCGTGCGTGTCAAGAAATTGAGCACAGTTTGGGCGTCACTCACGTGGTCTTCCGTCTATCTATCTTTATTGGTCTCGGATCACATAGCAACTTTATAAAGATGTTCTGATGCTGCGGTTGTCATAAGATTTTACTACGATAATTTTTATTTGACGAGGTCTAGAACAAATACTTTGTGAAGTCCCCTAACAACAGTTTTAATGTAGGTAAAGATGGCACAACGTAGTGTCACGGTTTAAAACAAAGCTGCGTGAAGAATCTTAAAAAGAATTTTTATATGCTACGCCAAACAGTACTGATGAATTAATCCCCTACGTTATTCCGTCTCATTATTGGACATGGCACGCGATCAACCCGGATTCGGCCCCTCCGGTATTAATGCCCGGTGGTGAAGGTAAACATCGTGAGGAAACCTGCATGTCTGAGAAACAGGAAAAAAATATTTCGAAAACATGTCAAGTTCGCCAACACGCAATGGGACAGCAAAACGGACACTTCCTTGTCCTTAAACCCTCTCAAGAGAGCCGTGGTAGCTCAGACGGTTAGCGCTCGCTGTAAATTTCACAGTGCACGAGCAACCCGAACTCGATTCCCGCCGGCACCAATGAAATTGTTAATAGCAATTTTAAGTGCCGCATTACCACGTGATCGCCGGTGAAGGAAAACATCGTGAGGAAACCTGCATGTCGGTTCGCCCACACGCATTGGTGCAGCGCGGCGGACACTTCCTTGCCCTAAAACCCTCTCAGGAATGAGGGGAGGCCTGTGTCCAGCTGTGGGATGTATATATGCTGTAACTTTAACTATTGTGTTTATTTCTTTTGATTTTCTTAGCTCAACTCACGTTATTTATTTCGATTATGAATGAAGTAAATAAATCTTACTTTTGTTCTAGGTGCAAATTCCTCCGAGACAAGTCCGGCGAATACTGTCAAATCTAACGAAAAACCTTGCGAAGAAAAAGTAAGTACATAAATGAGAGACATTTTATTTAATTCATTCATTAATTACAGCATATCAATAGTCCACTGCTACTGCACTGTCTAAGTAGATTGCCAAGGTTGGCATGCTTGGCAGGCGGCTTGGCTACCGCAGTTTTTTTATAATTATGAATTTTTATTAGAAAGATGCTACTGCCCATCTCTTCGTCCTTATTAATTTATCTCAACGCCCCTTACACTCAATTGATGCTATAGGCACAGTTTAAAGACCTTACAGTCGTGAAATGCCTTTGATGTCAGGCGATGCAGCCGCGCGCGTACCGTCGGCATCGCCTGCTGGGGGTTGTCACGAAAATGGTAATAAAAAAGCGGTCTAGGTGCCGAAAGTTCCACACGACCATTATTCTTTCCACATGTTTTAATATTTTATTATTATACAATTTTTCATTCGGCACAAAAAATGACTTGACCGATTTTGCTCAAAATTTAGTAAGGTATAAATTGCATAGTCTCATGTCAATATCACTCTTTGTTCCCGAGATACACGAGGCGTAAATCGAATCCGAACATACATACATACATGCGTACATGTGCACACACGGACATGCTCTTAAAAACCATACTATTCGACCCTAAAGACCTTGAAACGGAGACATGTAAAAATTTTCCAATTTCGATAACTTCCCACTGGGAAGTGAATAATTTTGGATATTATAATACTAGATACTACCCCATTGTATATGCGTAGGTATATGGATGTGGAAGAGGCGAGAGAGGTATGTCAGGATCGTGCTAAATGGAAGTCTGTAGTCTCTGCCTATCCCTCTGGGTGACAGGCGTGAGTGTTTATGTTTTTATGTTATGTTATACTACCCCACTCCACTGCTCCCATTGTTGTTCCACCCGGTCCTTCATAGACGAGCCTACAAACTTATTAATAACTATTATACTGCAAAATTATAAATAAACAATGAAAAGGAAATATAGAGATGTTATCAAACAAATGAAATTACTTACAATATTAGAAACTAATATTAAAGTTTCTAATATTGAAAGTATAAAAAAATGAGTTTCTAATATTGAAAATATATAATATCCAAAAACTTTATTTACGCTCTCTAAATCAATTGCCTAATTATTGAGGGGAAAAATATCCATGCTTATAGAATATTAGTGATGACTGATGATATTAAAATAAGAGGGAATTGTCCTGGGAAAAAGTTTGGAAAAAAAATCCAGAATGGAATTATTTAAATGTCGAAGATAAATAGAATTTATGTAAGTGTTTATTTAATTTGGTATCATACTGGTTGGTAGGTGTAAGGTCCGACGATTTGTCTATTTGACAGCTCTGTAAGACATGCGATAGTTAATGAAAAATTAGGTTATACTTCTCATTTTGAGCGTTTCGAGTAAAATTGGCTGTGTTGTAATCTTTTTTTATTTTATTTTTGTTCATCCAGTAGAACAACAGTACCAAAAGTAAAATATCATCTTAGTTCATTGCGATGCAAAGCGATTCTGGCTGGACAGAAATGTAGAAATTTCTGACATTCGCACACTAGTGCGAAGCTTGCCAACTGCATGCGCTCTGAATGGATGGTCATCAGCGCGCATGCGGATGAATCAAAAAATCTCTGACGCCGAACGCCTAAAAAGACGCGCCTCAAAAGTGCTGTACCTACACGGAATACGTAGTAACTTACATAATACATACATAAACACTCACGCCTGTCACCCAGAGGGGTAGGCAGAGACTACAGACTTCCATTTAGCACGATCCTGACATACCTTTCTCGCCTCTTCCACATTCATATACCTACGCATACATGCTCGTCGGTTAAGGGTACTCTTAATTTGGCCCATTTTTAGTATATCGCCAATTTGGTCGACAAACTTCCGCCTAGGACGTCCCTTTCCGACTCTTCCATTCACTTCTGCAACATATATTTGCTTTGTCAGTCTTTCCGCATTCATTCTTTCTACATGACCAAACCACCGAAGCATTCCTTTCTTAATCCTGGTCACCGCATCATCTTGCAAACCACACTCTTCTTTTATCACACAGTTTCTCACCCTGTCACTCAGATTCAGCCCTAACATACTCCTTAGCGACCGCATTTCTACCGCATTTATTCTACTCTCGTGCTTCTTCTGCCACACCCAACTTTCACTACCATACGTTAAAGTAGGGACTAATACAGCACTGTGAATTGCCATACGTGCCTTTTTTGACACATTCTGACTTTTCACAATAGAGTGTAGAGCCCCATTTACTTTATTTCCTGCATTCACTCGTCGTTCAATGTCCTTATCATATCTCGCATCCCTGCTGAATACACATCCCAAATATACGAACTCATCCACTTGCTCAATTAACTCTCCTTCTATTCTTATTTCACATACCGTTTTGCTTTCATCTCTTTCAAAAACCATCACTTTCGTCTTACTCGCGTTCACTTTCATTCCCCTTTCTTTTAATGACCTGTTCATTAATGTAACCATCATTTGCAACTCGGCCGCCGACGACGCAAGTATGACTTGATCATCGGCGTACAAAAGGCATTTGATGGTTAACTCACCCATTCTTACCCCGCATTCTTCAACTTTCAAATTTTCCAAACAGCTGTCCATAAATAGGTTGAACAGCCACGGGGAAGCTACACAGCCCTGTCTGACACCTTTATGGATGCCAAACCAGTCCGAGTAGACCCCGTTGATTCTAACACAAGCACTCGAGTCCCTATACAGAGACTTTAATGCCTGTATCAAACCAGCGCTCAACCTAAATGCGTTCAGCGTTTGCCATAACACATCCCTGTCCACTCTGTCATAAGCCTTTTCCAAGTCCATGAACGCACAAAAAACTCTTTGGTTTTTCGCCAAAAACTTCTCCGCGATCATGCGCATGGAAAAGACTTGATCTGTACACCCCATTCCCTTTCTAAATCCCGCTTGCACATCCCAAATTTTTTCATCAGTTTCTTTCATAACTCTTTCAATTAGTACCTTAGCATACAGTTTTCCCACAATGCTAAGAAGGCTGATACCACGGTAGTTTTTACAGTCCTGCTGTGACCCTTTTCCCTTATATATTGGGACTATCACGGCTTTGCACCAGTCTCCCGGTACCCGCTTTAGTTCCCAACATAAATTAAACAAGGTGTACAGCAGGCCTGCCACCACGTCCTCTCCAGCCCTTAGCATTTCGAGTGAAACTCTATCATATCCGGCTGCCTTACCTACTTTCATGCTTTTCATTGCTTTCATTATTTCATCCATACTTATCTCCTTATCCCTTTCATCTTCTTTCGGAATTTCTATTTCATTTAGTTCACACTTCTCCTCACTCATAAATTCGCTTTCAAAATATTCCTTCCATCTCTTTAGACTCAACACTTCATCATTCAGGATACAGCCATTCTCGTCTCGTATCGCATTCAATCTAGGCTGTTTTGAAAGTCCCCTGGTATTTCTTACGAGTTTCCAGAACATTTTAATATTTGCCTGGAAGTTATCCGATATTCTTCTATCATTCCTATCCGTTCTTTCTTGCTTTTTCCTTTCAACTAATTCTTTTACTCTCTTATTTAAACGTTTAAACTCTGCCTTTTTCCTTTCATTCTCATCATTCTTACCGCCAGAGTTACCAGCTTTGGTCGCTAGTAAATCTAGCCATGCTCTCTTCTTTGCTTCAACTTCCATACGTACCTCGTCATCCCACCATAACGTATTGTCTTTCCTTTCATTCATTCTCTTACTAACACCACATACTTCGGTAGCTGCATCCACTAAACCTTTCTTAACATTATGCCACACATTCTCCAAGTCTAACTCATTCACACACAACTCATCCAAATTACTTATATTTTCTCTCAGTCTGCATTTGTACTTGTCTTTCACATCTTCATCTTGTAACCTCTCAATTCTTATACGCTGTAACGCAGTGGTAGACACAGATGTCCTATGCCGCCAACGTCTGAATAAACCCCTAATTCGGTACGTAGTAACTTATCCTCCAAAAACCAAAAAATTCAAATTGAAGTCAATCCCGTGCATTATGCAGAGGTCGTTGGTTCTCAAATAGTCGAAACCGTCGTTCCTTAGCTTTGAAAAATGAAATTGATTACCTCGTTGGTCAGTAAACGCAACCACAGGATGGAGTGCCGGGTTCAAATTCAGGATCGGACCAAAAAATCCTTTTTGAGTTTTATGTCAAGAACTCTCAGTAGCAGCCCGAAGTAAGAAGCTTGGTGATGTTTCATTACTAAAACAAAATGTAAGGGCTTGTTCAAAAATTTAAAACATTTAAACATTTTAAAACTATTGAGGTTAAGAAAACGACAGACTTATGTGAGATTTCCAATAAAGTTATTGCGTCCACAACAGATACAATTGCACCTAATCTAGCCACTATTCTTAACAAAAGCGTCAAATCTGATGTATCCTAATTTAATGAAACCTAGTAAATCCACACCTTTATTTAAATTTGGTAGAATATAAGATCCTGTTAATTTTCGACCAATTAATTTTAAATCTGACGTTAAGTTTTTGTAATCTAAATAAATTGCCCCGTAAAAATCTTTGTGTTAAATATACAATATGTAACGTAATTAACGCACACCCTCAGACACCCCAATTAGTATATTATGTTATAATCATAATACATACACTGAATTTTTAGTTAAACATTTTTATGCACTGATTATTTATCCAATTAGTTATACTAATTCCGGAAGAATGTTGTGGTCACAGTAAAAATCCACGAACGCAAAGACTTTAAAGTTAATACAATTTCCCTAGAGATAATATTACAAAAATTATTTTTAATAATAAATATATACAACATGTAACATAATTAACGTACTTTAAGAAAGTAGTTTGTTCAGAATCGTTTACTGAATCGATTCTTATCATTTTTAATATAGGTAATTTTTTATCCCAAAAATAATTAAAACTGCGTAAATTACAGTCACACTAAATCTGTACAGTCAAAACAAACAGAAATGGTCCGTAACTTAAGGCTATATAAAACTTTTAAGGGTGCAGTTTTATTTGTATTATTACTAATTCTGTCATTCAATAAAAATAAAGAAAAATGAACTTTATTTCAAGCACCTTAGTGCATAAAAATGTTTAACAAAAATTCAGTGTATGTATTATGATTATAACATAATATACTAATTGGGGTGTCTGAGGGTGTGCGTTAATTACGTTACATATTGTATATGTCCCGCAAAAATTGCTGAAGCATTCAATAATTATTTTATCAATGAAGTTCAGCCTATAAACCAGTTTAATAATGACTACCAAAGTTATTCATCCATAAATAGTACACTGAACTCAATGTTTATGCCTGCATGTATTCCTCATGATTTATATAAAATAATAAATAAGTTAAAAATACTAACAGTGTCGGTAATGATGACATATTACAAAAGTAGTTATGTTAGTGGCCGTAGTAATTTCCCCAGTTCTAAGTCACGTGTTGAATTTATATATAGAAAATGGTACTCTTCCCAATGGTTTAAAAATATCCGTTATAAGTCCTTTATATGAAAAGGACAGATATGACCTTAAAAACTACAGGCCTGTCGCTTTGCTTCCAATATTCTCCAAAATAATGGAAAAAGTATATAACATTATATAACATAATATTCTTATTTAGAAAGTAATAACATCTTAGCAAACAAACAATATGGTTTTAGAAAATGTAAAAACATAAATATGGCCATGTATGGTTTTATGGAAAAAGTGATTACTGTACACCAACAACCGTCTTATTCATGGACATGACCAAGGCGTTTGGTTACGTTGATTTAATTATCTTAGCGCTTAAACTGGAAACGTATGGAATCCGAGGTTATGTGTTAGTTAAAACTTATTACGTCGTACGTGGATGATGAGAAACAAATTATAAAAATATATAAAAAAAAAGTGATAAACAGAGATACTCTAGAGATAATTTATGTGGAACAATATCGTCCAGCATGTCGCTATACAGTTGTTATTTAGAAGAGCATGAGATATGTGAATATTTACAATCCCTCGATAGTAACATGAGTACGAGTTCCGATTATTATTTTCAATTATTACATTTATACAATTATTTTTAAGATCTGTGCAAAGTTTCTTATGTAAACTTCTTTTTAAAATATTTTATTAGTATCTTTCTTCTGGTATCTTTCCTCATCGGTGGAAAGTTGCCTCCATATAGACTTAAATCTGGTAATATTAATGACTTAACTAATTATAGACCAATTCCGTTGCGACCTGTTTGTGGAAAAGTACTAGAGGCACTAGCACATAAAACAATACTAAGCCACGTCAAGAATCAAATAAGTCATTTTTTCCAAAAAGGTCAACAGCTTCTAATTTTGTGAGTTACATATTGGACATTTATGATGTCATTGATAACGAAGAAGAAGTTCACACTATATATACTGATTTTCATGTGGCGTTCGATGTTGTAAATCGTAACATATTAATGCTTAAACTGGAAGCAATGGGCATTCATGGAACACTGCTTAGATGGTGTTAATCATGCTTGAATAACCGTTCACAACTACTGTAAATGTATTTAAGTCATTCTCTTATGATATCCTTTCCGGTGTTCCTCAAGGTTCTTACCTCTGTCCATTGTGTTTCTTGATCTTTATAAACGATATTAGTAAAATTCTTAATTCCAAATTGATGCAGATGACTGAGATGATGAGACTGATTGAGATGATGAGACTTAAAAAATTATAGGTCGATATAAAAAGTGTCCACGATGTTATCGCCATACAGCAAGATCTCGATATAATTGATAGATGATGTAAGAATAACCTAATGATATTAATACACAAAAATGTTACCATATTAAATTTTATTGCTGACAATGTCATAAAAGAAGTGTCTTCCTTACGAGATTTGGGGGTTTTTGTAGATATAACTTTTTATTTTCGGCAACATTTTGACATTTTACATTATCAAAAAATCTTCAAAACTCTGAGGCTTTATATGTAGGCAAATTAATATTTTTAAAAGCAGTGGAATAAGCATAACTATTTACAATTATCTTGTCAGAAGCCATTTAGAGTACTGCAGTGTTGTTTGGAATCTTACTTATACCATACACTCTGAGTGAGTAGAGCGTGTTCAAAAACGTTTTTTATATGTCCTTGTCTATGCCGAAAACAACTGTCATAAACTTTATTGTTACATGATCGGCTAAAACTTTTTAAAATGGTTCCGTTGCCAGTTTTGTTGCCGTTGCGTTAAAAATGTTTTTATTTAAATTGATTAATGATTATATTGACTCAATGATCTTAGAGCGCATACAAAAATTAATAACGCGTTCTAATAGTCGCCTTCAGAATCTTAAAACATTTAATCTTCCACTCTGTAGAACGATTTTCGGACAACATTCGCCATTATACTGACGTAGATGTTTTCATGGGTTCTGTGGCCTCCACAAAAACAAATTGTATCAGTATATTTATTCCAAGTATGTAAATTATTTGCCAAATCAAAATTCGGATTGTGTCCGTTTCCAATTGTCTGTAAAGTGAAAAAAAAAAAATTGGTTGTTTGCCTTCTGTGCGTTACTATTCTATAGCATTCCGCCCACAAAAAACTAGTATAATTATTTTGTTCGTCTTCTATGGAGTTCCTATACCATACACCTGATAACTTTGAAATTGTGGACCCTTATTGCGCACGCACCCGTGAATGTCCTGATATATGTAAACAGCACCGCGTGCCGGACACAGCTGCACACAACATTAATGATTTTCTTCATCATCATCGGCCACAAAAAGTCCACTGTTGGACATGGGTCACCTCTGTTGTAAAAATACACGGTGGGTAGGCAGATTAACGATGGTAGTACCATACGACTCACACTTTAAAACTGGCTGCTCGTGGCTCATGGGTCGTATTTTACGCTGGTGTGGCTATGAGGAGGGTTTTTTCTCAGGTTTGTCGTAATCGTTTCTTATGACAACCACTGGACGTAATGGAATGGCATTTCCTTACGACGCCACCATGCAGCACATATTATATTAAAATAGAATTGGTGGTACACAGGGCGCGGGCGAGCCCGTATATATGGCGACGACGCGCGTGGTGCGCGCAGTGATGCGGCTGGCGCGCTCGCGAGGCGCTGCACCCGACGCGCTGCTGGCCGGCGTGCGCGCCGTCGGGCACGAGCTGCGTGCGCTCTGTGCCACAGTCGACCTGCTGGTGCTGCCCTACCCGCCCGCCGCGCAGAGGTACACATATCGTAAAAATTAATATATCGAACGCCGCAAATTACACTGTTCCCCTTGCAATATGATTGAATGGTTGATAGATGTTTAAGTTCACGCTTTCTATCTTGGCCGGGTTGAAGTTGACTCTCCGAAACATTTGTGCCAGTACCGATCATGGCGGCGTGGCAGGACGTGGAGATGTGAGACGTCATATTCGCTCCTTAGTTTGCTTAGCAAACTATATATGTACATTATAAAATAAATTGAGAATTATGTTAATTTTAATTATGACAATATCTTTATGAATTTTTATGAAACGATAGTATCTTTTAAAGAATTACGATAAAAGTTTGAATATATACACGATATTGGTGAAGGCATCAATTTCTTCTACCAACCACAAATTAACTTTTTTTTCGCTTTATTGTTATTGTATATTAAATAACTATTGTATTAAAATTACATGTTGCGTTAAAACATCAATGAAGAAAAGAACAATGCAGTTTAACCATAAAAAATATAAATTAAAATCGATTCATAATCGATAATAACTATAATCGAGTATTTACGTAATTCTAAGGAGCAATATGCCTAATTAAAATTCTTATCTCTAGTCTTAGTCACCGACCGTACTTTCCTTTTGTTTTTATAAATTTTATCTGCGCAGCCACTCGCGATTAACTTTAGCCCCGCCCTTATTGAACGCGCGGTCTTTACTTGTTATGATTTATAAAAAAACTGTATCGTTGATTTATTCGATATGTTAAAAATGTTTACAGGGAGGTTGAAATGGCTCATCAAGTGCTGAGTAAAGATATGGCGGCGCTTGTAGAAGCCATGCGGCTCGCCATACAGTACTCCAATACTACATTGCAGCATGAGTACACCAAGTAAGTTAATGTCCTCCAGACCGAATTTCGGCCACGGCGGCCTGCCTCAACGGAGGCTAGCCATCAGCGCAGGACAGGATTATAGTGCCCAAGTGTATGCGCAAGCACAGGTGCACTCTCTATTCCCTTACTCTCATAAGCCGATGGGGCTTCGGGCCTTCGTCGAGCGGTAATTCGACACGACCGGACAAAGATCAGGCCAGGACCAACACAGCGCTTTACGTGCTTTCCGAGGCACGGGGGTGAGACACCGTCAACTTCCTGACTCCGGGCACCTACTGAGAATTTCTTGACGGAAAAACTCAATAATTGATTTTTTTGGCCCGACCCGGGATTCGAACCCAGGACCTCATGATCAGCAGTCGCACTACTACAACCACTAGACCAACGAGCCAAGTAAGTTAATATAAGTAATAATTATTATTATATCTTATCACGCCTTCCATAATAGTATCGTAAGGAAGTTTATCCGTTTAGAACTGGCGGGATTTCCCTCCGTAAGAAAAAGTTTCCATCGTCATTTGCACGTAGAACATAAAATAACAATATCGGCGCGGCGGGTAACACGGTGTGAGATACATTGAGGTAACTCTATGGCTGACGGTACTGTGGCCCATACGGACAAAAAAGGTAAAATTTTTGTTTGGCCCGTAAATAAAATGTTCCTTTGGGTAATATATGTGTGTGAAATTGCTCTACGATACAGAAGAAATGAAAAGAAACAGGGCACTCATTAGGCAGAGGCAGTACTGCTGTTTGTGGCGTACGCACCCTGCCCACTGCGCTTTATCTTGTTTTTGTTATTCCGTTATCTATTCGAATTCAAAACTAGGACCATTTGACGTGATCTCACATTTAATAATCCGCTAAAATCTATGTTACAAAAGTTAGTTAAAGTTACAGCCTATATACGTTCCACTGCTGGGCACAGGCCTACTCTCATCTCTGAGAGAGTTTTAGGGCAAGGAAATTTCCACCACGCTGCTCGAGTGCGGTTGGCGAACTTCACATGTGTTCGAAATTTTTTTTTCTTATTTTTCAGACATGCAGGTTTCCTTCACCGCCGAGCACGTGGTAAATCAGCACTTAAAATTACTAATAACAATTTCATTGGTGCCGGCGGGGATCGAACCCAGTTTTCTCGCGTACTGTGAAATTTATAGCAAGCGCTTAGCCCCTGAGCTACCACGGCTCTGTTATAAAAACAAAATATTAATTGAGGCTTTATTTTGCAATAATCGGCGAAATTTGCAGAGAAAGTTCAAAATAAATAATATAGGCAAATGGTGAAGACATAAATTTAAATAAATCTCAAACATTCTGTCCTTTTTATCTTTTCAATGCAAAATACATGGCAAGGCATTATTTTAACTGATTTTACTGCACATGCACACATTCGTAATGTCCGATTTACACTCGGCCACTGCTACTGCTCCTGTCGCTGCCGGAAATATTTCCCTAAATACTTCTGCAGCAATAACGACGCGAGTGCGTGTTTACTGTTTACACACAGCCAGTGTTGCCACCTTGGTGATTTTGTCACTACATATCGGTTTTTAGCGTATTTGGAGATTTTTCAATTAGGAATTTGGCAGCACTGATTTGAGACGGAAATCGTTCTCTTTCTAAACTTAATCTATGGTCGGAGAATCCCGGACGCTGTCATTTTATAGTTATTGACATTAATGTTATATTGGGTATGTTCCGAAACGTTTCCAGTATACTGCCGAATACAAATGACGTCATTAGTTGACACCATATTGTACTGGCGTGCCGCCGCCATATTGTGTCTGATATCTGGCCATATTAAAACAATTTTTAATTGTGTGTATGCTGAATGAAGCACGCCAGAATTTGTTTTTATTTATTCAAATACAAAAAATTATAGAATAATTGCTGGTATCTCCATTAGGAGAATATAATGACTTTTAGAGCACAAAATGACAAAATAATCGCCAACACTTTTCCAATGTGACGCAAATGTATGATGTCAAATGTTTTGAAACGAATCACCAGAATGGCGTTGATTTATGACGTCATTTGCAATGGACAGTACACCGGGTTCTATTTTGGAACATACCCATTATATCAATTTTCTAAAGTGTCGTCGTAGTCGATTAAAGTGGGTAGGAAATTGCACGTGTTCAGTGAAAGAACATTAAAGAAATTTAAATTGCTTAAAGAGTGTGTCCATTGTGTCGTACCATCGTAGGTACAGTGGTTCATACATGTGGGATTTTAGAAAAATCAAAGTGTCTGTTTTCCTAATTTTATTTTGGATTCTTATTTGGAAACCTTTTTTAACATCACCCATTTATCGGTGTGCCGATGGAATGATAAACGTACAAAAATTATTGACCTATTTTTTCAATGTATGGAAAAAAATATTCAAACCCGATTTCTTGTTGCGCGTTCTTGTTGCTCCAATATATTGTTGCGCGCCTAAGTTGACGTCTGGCACTAGCGCCATCTGTGTCGGGTAACAGACCGAGGAGAGCTTTCCACAAAATGACATCACTAATCTTTCAACCGACAGCGCCATCTAATATCGAAATGAAGAACTAAGCTTTCTAGAAGCCCGACACTCGAACTTTCGGCGCCTGGTCGATTGGCGCGCGTATTTACTTGAATATTCTGGATGTTTCGGTGATAATGTGTATTTAAAGGCGCTGCAAGATGCGATTGAGGCAGTATTGAATTTGGCGAGACAAGCGAAGCTTCGGAGCGAAATAAAGTGAATCAGTGTGGTTAATTATTAGTGTTTTAAGTTTTAATTAGTGTAAAGTGAATTAAAGTGTAAATTTTAGTAATTCAATCGGCAGTTTTTATTGTCACGAACCTCAAGCTCGTAACAATATGAAAAAACTTGTCTGTGAAAAATACTACCTTTAATAACTTCTTTTTTGATTTCATTCATGTAATGCGTGTAAAGTACTTAATTTTAATTTAAAAAAATAGCGAGATCTGGTGGTTTTGTTTCAATCCACCAAAAGATGGTCGACATTTTACTCTGGATCTAGTGACAGGATAATTTTTGAGGTGGCAACTGTGCACCCAGCATTCATACTTCTTTATTGATCAACTCACAACAATGACTGACGTCGAGTTTGTTGGTGTGGTGGCATTATGTGTGCTCAGTATACGTAGCTACTACGTGCAATTTATGGTTTTTATCATGAGGATCCTATATCACTCGCTCAGTTTCATAAAATACTAAAAATTTTATTGTTTTATCATTACTAAATAACATTAAAACACAGGACAGATTATTGAACAAATTGCCTTTTTTAAACGTAGCACGTTCTTTTTCGGTCGACCTTCGGCGGCAAGTGAGCGAGAATGTAAAAACTCGCTGCCGCTCGTGCTGCCCGTCCTTTGAGTTCCGCGTGAAAAACCGACAATCGGCCCTCGATTGTCGGTTTTTCAACTCAAAGCGAAACTTTTCGAGCGCCGGACAATACCAGCGTCATAGGCAGTGATAGCGCGAGTAACCTATTTACATACACGCGCTGCCCACTTCTCTGCCCAACAAGGCTGAGTGTAAAAGTTGAGTGTAAATGGGGCATAACGATCGATCGGTAGGTCGTTGTTGCCTATAAATAGGGTTGCCACCTTTTTTGATTAAATAAATTATTATATACTCTCCTAAGCTAAAAACAATAAAATACATACAACAAATGAAAATAAATTATTATTTATTCGAGATGCTATTTTTTCCACACATCTTTAACTACATTCTATGTCCAAGTTAAGATAACACTGTTCCTTTCATTCCATCCCCTAGCATTCATTAAAGAATAAATAAGAATAATAATAATAAGAATAAACTTCGTAAATAACGCTGAGTTTACTGTTATTATAAAGTATGTGTGGCAACCCTTCCCATAAATCACGTTCAATTTAGGATAATTTCAAATACCTATAATATCAAATTTCTATAATAATATAGAAGCCTTATTTACTCGTATTTTCAAAAACTACAATAACGGTATATATTATTATTATAGTTATATATTATTATTATAACTTAAGTTTAAAATTTGGCTACTTTTTGAATAATAACCCTGTGAATGTGGAAATATTTTTTATTTTATTGTATCAATCTTATTGAAGGCACAGTATATAAATAAGTACAGTACGGAAACTAAGCCTAGTTGAGGACATAATTACCTACGCTCCGTTGAAGCAATAGGGTTGTAACTTATTTATTTTTTTAAATATTTTTTTTACATTTTTGTACTGTAGTGATCAATCAATGGAATTTAAATAATTAGCTTACAAATACAATTTAAATAGGTAATCTCATGGCGTCGGTTAATCTCAGGAAAAGAATAGTTTAAACACGTAAACAATTTAATATTAACATAGCATAGCATACATAGCTTGTAGAACTATAGATCTTTAACTTGTAATTACGGCGTAACATTTTACAAGTTTTGGCGGGAGCGTACGCGAGCCGCGGTTGGACGAAAAAGCGAAGGCGGCGCGCGGGCAGAGCTGATGAGTGGCTGCGAACCGTAGTGACCGTACAGAAACAGACACTTTTTTATTCAATATTGATTATAAATAATACTTTATGTCACTTTTTTCATTTACCACTGGTTCGCAATAAAAACTCTGTCCTGGGAAAAACCAGCAAGAAACTTTTGAAAAAAAAATATTGTCCTACTTTATTTACAATTATACAGCATTATCGACTTCAACACCCTCGAAAAACCATGAAAACGACACCCATTTTGTAACAGTTGATAATTATTGCAGCCGCCATCTTGGATTTACTTTTAGGGTTCCGTAGTCAACTAGGAACCCTTATAGTTTCGCCATGTCTGTCTGTCCGTCTGTCCGTCCTCGCTTAATCTCTGTGACCGTTAGCACTAGAAAGCTGAAATTTGGTACCAATATGTGTATCAATCACGGCGACAAAGTGGTAAAATAAAAATTGGAAAAAAATGTTTTATTAGGGTAGCCTCCCTATATGTAAAGTGGGAAGTGATTTTTTTTAATTTCAACCCTAACGTGTGATATATTGTTGGAAAGGTATTTAAAAATGAATAGGGGTTTACTAAAATCATTTTTTGACAATGTCAATAATTTCGGAAATAATCGCTCCAAAAGTAAAAAACAATGTGTCCCGCACCCCCTCTAACTTTTGAACCATAAGTTTAGAAAATATGAAAAAAATCTGAAAAACTTTATAAGGACTTTCTAGGAAAATCATTTTGAACTTGAATGGAAACAACAGTACCCACTACCGGGAGCAGTTGCAGGAGCGCGGAGCGCTGCTGGAGCGCAAACATAATGGATACCCACCTTTAAACTCATAAGTGGGAACACTTATTGTGACGGACGGGAAACTACGGAACCCTACACTGAGCGTGGCCCGACACGCTCTTGGCCGTTTTTATTTGTTACCACTATTGCATAAGTTCACGAATTCGTTATAATCGATCACACGTACTTATAATTTGATAAGGATTATTACAATAACAATAAATAATTGTTACCTTTCAAAATCAGCAGGAAGTTTAAAATAGGATAGGTTCGGTTTTGATAAAGCCGAGTTCAAACAGCCGTACTACTACGCAACACGTTCGTGGCATTTTAAAAAGATCGTGGAGATTAACGTAAAACCAATCGTCTTGACGCGACACTCACTACTAAGAGTACCGCGACGTTCGCTTAGGAGTCTCGTAGTCATGTTTGTGTGAGGGTGCCGTTTTGAGCGTTTGTAGGTAGTTTCCTTACTGTTCCATATTTATACTGTCTATTTACTACTGGCCTGTTTATAATGCATGACTAATTATTCTTTTTATTCGGGAATAAAAACTTAATACTATCATCGATCTTTATTTTCCCGCTCAGGCTATTTTTAAGATTTTTGTTTTCACAAAAAATATGAATTTTACGAGTATATTTTTCAGCTGTAAGTATTTTTTCTTTCTAGGAGCATGCTTGCAGCAGCGCACGTACTAGCAATGGACGCCAAAAACCTTCTTGATGTAGTGGATTGTATTCGCGAGCGACATCCCAACGTTGATTGGCGAGCTGCCCTCGAACCCGATCCTGGGAAATCATCAGATCCTACGCCAGCCCAACCCTCCATACCCCATAATCAAACCCTCACCTCACAAAACCAAGTCTTCGCCGCCCAGTGCCAAACTTTCACGCCACAGAACCCATCTCTTAGCACCCAGTCCTCCGTTCAGGAAGAAGACACGCCTCCACCAAAACCAGACTTCAAAATCAATCAACCGGTCACGACCATACAAGTGACTCCAACGGATCACCTCACCAAGGAGCACAACAGCCTCCCAGTCCCGTCCAACAGAGTATCAACTATAATTCACAACTACAACCTCTATGGGAACGTTAAAGAGCCGCAGCATATATACGGCAACTCTGAGGTCGGAGGCTCGTTTCAGCATTCGACATCGTGCGACGACTCCAAAATCGACTTAGCCCCATTGGAGTCTGTAAAGAGTCGCGTGCAAGCGATATCTGGCAAAATTGAGACCCCGCCAATTTATTCCATGAGCAAAAAGATGATCCCGATCGACCAAGCCATTGGGCACAGCGACCAGGGATGAATGCTACCGTTTTCACAGTTTAGTTCGCTTGTAGTGGCAAATGTTTGTTTTAGTTATCTCCGAAGCGAGATCCGACAGCTTTACTAATGGGGCTATGACGAGATTTTAGACTTAGTCTTGTAACTTTTGTAACGCGCATTTAAGAATAATTAATTTTTTATAATTCCTTTTGAAGTATATACAATGCCGCTTTAGCAGTAGTGCTAATACAAAGCTTGTTAAAAGACAATCCAACGATTGCTCAATATTCCATGTAGCGAATAGATGTCAGTTATTAATTCCTGCGCATAAACAATCATTAACTTTATCAAATGACCATGTATAATTTTCATTTATTGGACCATTGAAGTTTATTACCATGTTTAAGTGCAGTTTGCGTATGTACTCGTATATCCAGTTGAAATAAAAGTCACTATAAACTATAAATCTCTGGAGAATAGAGTGATTATTTACACCCATGTTATTTCTTAATAATTTTTCAATTTTTTATCTTAATACAATTAGTACTTTTACTTGTTGTATTACAAAAATACTTATTTTTAAATTAGTAAAATTGTTTCTTGAGATACGCAAAAATGTTAAATAAAATTGACGAACTAAATCGTTATGGGACTTCCCACATGTGACTGTATTTACTATAATAATTTATTATCTTTATTCATGCACATAATAAAGCCTAAATTTATTATGATAGATTGAATTATAATTTCTACTTGGATAACTTATCTGGCAATACTTACAACAAAAATAATACTGAACGTATATTATGTTATTCGTGCATGTGTTAAGTCCCAATTATATATTATCTATAACTATCTACATATCATCGGCATTGTTGCGCTTCAAATAAATCATACGTCATGTTGCCTATTTAGAATTATTGTTCAACATATCTGTTTGTTCTAAAGCCAATTTAAATTAAAACTTGTTTTATATTCTACCTTATTTCTTTTGTGATAAAAATCAGTCTCTAACTCTACTTTGTAACCGGTTGATAATATTTTTTTTGTGATAATATTACCAATAACTGAATTAAATGGGATATTTTTCGAATAGACAAAGCAACACATGCAGAATTGCACCAAGCACATTGTGGCTATTTTCGTACAGATGTATGGGTTTTAAATAAAAATGATGAGCGAAGATTTCGAATGAATTTTGCCGCAGTACAATAATTTTCTATATAACGTGTATTGTTTATCTTATAGTATTATTTTGTAATCTACGATGTATTAATAATGATATAATATGTACATTTTCCTTTAGTTAAGGTGCATATAGTGTCACAAGTTCTTAATTCCGCATTTAGTTTCTTATGATCTAACTCAGTATTTACCTGCTATAGAGACTTTATTTTGTTTGTAAAAATGTACAAAACGACACGGTTATCCATAATTATTTTAATTATTATCCAAAGTTTTATTATAAGCTTAGATCTCAGATGAAATTTCTAGAGTCGTAGTGCATTAAATTGGTTAGTTGTGTATGTAATTATGATGTCAGAATTTATTTATTGATGAGTCTTTCTCGATTTTATTTGTAAAGTTGTTTTTTTTTTCATATTGCGTTAGCGTTAAGCAGGATGTCATTCCAAAGTATATAATATTGTAAACGGAAAGCGTAGTCGTGTATCGTAGGTGTGAACCGCCCGAGATTATTTTACCGAAAACTGATACTGATTTGGACCGGTTTTTGTTCATGCATTACACTGAATAAAGGACAAATCATTTACAATGGCTTTTATTTACAATTTCCATTCATAAAAGTATTGTTAAGATTGTTAAAAATATACTGATTAAAGATAAAACGGATATCCGGTAACTAACCGGTATTCGGCTTATCCGGCCAGATACCGGATAACAAACAGCTAATCCGGCCGGATACCGGATTTAGAAAACCACAAAATATCAAATTTAGTTAAGTACTTCATTTATGTCACATAACAAATATAATCAGTAATCACAAAATTTTCATTTCAAAACTTAGTACTAAATTAGTATTCGTACTGCGCTAAGGCACAGAATAAATAATAGTAATAAGTAGTAGCTAAGGGCCAATTATTGTGAATATATACTAATTTCTTTGCATTGAAAGGTAGGTAACAAGCGGTTTCGCCTGTCTTCATAAACAAGGCCAGCTTCAGAAAAAGTCTTTCGCTGTATACGCTGCTGCAGGGTGCTGAAAGATATATTTTGGCAAACTTTGATAAATTTGGGTATTGTGTAGCAACACCTGTCCACCAAAAATATAAGGCTCACGATCGCGAACAGTTTGCACTGACTTAACTTTTCACTTCTTGCGATGCGTCAAACGGCAATGTTCGGCAGAATATCCGGCGGCCGGATATCCGGCGATAAGACACCGAATATCCTGTATCCGGACTATCCATTCCATCTCTTAACTGATACAGCGCCGCCCATCGCGAGAATTGTGGATTCCGTCGCAAAGTTAATAAGTACTCTAGGTACGCAGCAATACGGTCCAATATTGTACTAACATAAATTCCAATTCTCCGTGAATTGACCATGTAGTGGTAGTGTAAGAATATCGCACCATGGCTGAGGTAAGAGACGAGAGAGAAGAACTGAAACAGGACATGGGCAGCAGCATCTTCCTGAACAACGCAAATAAAAAAACTACGGTCGCCATCTCTCCTGCTAAGCGTGGCAAAATCCCCACGTGTGGTAATCTGTGTGTTCAGCAGTGGCTTTATATAAGCCGTAGTGGAAAGATGGACGAATGTATTTCAATTTTTGTTTCACCAATTCAGACCATTTCCACCGAAGATGCGCTAGGAGAGAATTGAATTTTACCCTACAATTTTCGATTCTCGCCATTTTTTTTTATAGAATATAAGTAGTAACAAACGAACACATAGTCCATCCGATGGTAAGTGGATGCTGTGGCCCATAAACATCTACGTTTATCCTCGATTAAGAATCAAAACACAGATGCTTTGCCACCCCTGAGGACTAAGGTGTGGAATGTGCCTCGTTTCCAATAAAATGGTCTCCGGTTCTCACCACTCACCATACGAAACACAGCAGCATTTAACTCCTATTTTACGCTGGTATTCTGTGAGAGCGTGGTCCTTCCCCGATCGAGCCAACCCATTCGTGATATAACCATACAAATATAGCTGCAGCATGGCTGTACGACGTATAATTTGGAGCCAATTGCAGATGGAAAAGCGACTTTACAATACTGTAAGGACAATTTGTACTAATTTTAGGCTAATGGTGATCTAACAATTGTGAAATTGTTTCTTACAAATACAAACCCTGGAAGTTTTCACTCTCCACGACATTTTGAAAGTAACATTAGTTGATTAGGACAGTGGTATATTGTATTATTTTCGTCAGCTCTGCACAGTATCAACTACTCACTACATTTTATGCTTTTTTTTTTTTTTTTTTTTTTTGCGGATGGAAAATCATCTAATGACCCCTTTCGCTCTGGGTGGAGCGCAAGGGAGTGTCAGACTTTTACTGACTAAAAACCATCCGTGTTCCTTCAGTGCCCTTACGTTCCGGAGCCGCGGTATCTCTTTCGAACAGCCCGCAGCCCCGGCAGGACATTTTATGCTTGTATTGTGCATTTAGTGTAGGCATGTCATGCCATCCCTCATCAAAAAAGCATATTCTTTTTTTACTATGTGGTTGGACTCCTTTTTATCTGGGAGACCGTATCGCCCTCCTATGTCTGCCGTTAAATGGCAGAGCTGTGTTCCGGGCTGAAGGATATAGAGCAGAGTATTGTGTTATATGGAATGCCTCACAGCCCTTAACTATACAGGCCCTCACCTAAGAAATTCCATCTTCTTCCTCAAAGCTACTAACGCATCTGTAGCTTTCGTTGTTTGATTTTGACTGCAGTCAGTGGTGGCCCAAAATTTTTAAGTGGTGCGAGATCTCATAATGGCGCCCCTCTAAATACAAAACCTTAGTGTTCCTATACTATGCAGTCGCTTTTTCGTGATTTTAAATACTATGAAACCTATCAAATATCTATATATGCGGGGCAAGCATAGTTGTGTCTGTCGCTCTTGCAGTAGCAGTTGTTCTGCTTATTCGCGTTAAAGAAATGTTGTCCACTCCGCTCACACTACTCTGTTGCGCTCGACAACGCCACTATGCTTGCCTTGCTACGGTGACTAGTTGTACAGATTATTTCTCATAATAAGAGTTAATAAGCTTGTTTGACAACTTTTATTTAAAATCTTGTTCTGTTAAAAAGATAAAAGAACTATCAACAACAAAAATAATGAAAAGCCCAGGTGGCCAGCTTTCTGGCTTAAGTGAAACTTTTATTAAAAAAGGAATGGAGAACATTATTTCCATTAATAACTTTAAACTAGCCGCAAGCTTTTCACGTCTTAACGAAAAAAGAGGTGGTAATTGCATTTTTGTTAAGAAAGGGATTAAATATAAATCAATTGTGATAACAAACGAATTAGGCTGTGAGTATTGTTTTGAACGTTGTGGAATTAAATTAAGTCAATTAAACATGATTATCATTTGCATATATAGAATACCTAAACCTGAAACATTGCCAGCATTTTTTGAAAAACTTAATATATTATTACAAAAACTGACTAATAAAAAGGAGAGCACTAAATTAGTATTAACGGGTGATTGGAATATAGATATATTAAAACAGACTAAACCAACAGTTGAATTAACAAGTATATTAAATATAATAATATTGACTTTCACATAAGAATACCTACTGGAAATAAAGCGTGTATTGATCACATTGCTAGCAACATAATACAAGCTGATTCGGGCATTCATTTTCTGGGTTTGTCAGATCATGAAACAGCGCAGACCCTCAGCGTAAATATGTCTGAAAAACATATAACTACATACTGGTTTGAATATAGAAAAGATTATTGTCAAAGTAATATAATTAAGTTTAATCATTGCATGCGGGCATTATCCTGGTCTGACATATATGCAATAGAAGATATTGACGTAGCTTTTGACTATTTTCATGATCTATTTTTAGTTTTTTATAATTTGTGCTTTCCAAACATTAGAATAAAAATAGTAAATACAAATATGAGAGCGCGGTGGATTACTAAAGGGATAAAAAAGGCAACAATCACAAAAAGAAATCTGTATTTAAAATATATTCATGGCAATGCTAATAAAAATCTAAATAAACAAAAATACAATGCTTATAGTCGCATATTGAAAACATGTATCCACACTGCCAGAAAAAATGTAAATAATAAATATATAGGCAACAGTTCTAATAAATGCAAAGCAACTTGGGATGTTATCAAAAACAATATAATGTGTAAACCACACTCTCAGGGCGTAGATTATATAACGTATAATAACATTAAGTACACTGATGCACAAAAAATTGCGGAAGTTTTTAATAACCACTTTATAGGTAATATTACAAAACGCGACAAAAATCATAATCTTCTTAAACAGATTGTAACGAATGACAAAACAATTTTTCTATATCCTACGGATTGTTATGAGGTTCGTAAAATAATAATGAATCTTAATAATAGTAAATCTGTCGGATACGACGAAATTTTAACGCAAATATAAAAAGCGTGTGCAAATAGCATATCTGAAATTTTAAGCTTTTTGATAAATTTATCGTTTTGTAAAGGCATCTTTCCATCGAAGTTAAAACAAATAATTGTAAAACCGCCTTTTAGGAAAGGTGACAAGGCAACAGTAAATAATTATAGACCAGTTACTCTCGTGCCTGTGTTATCGAAAATATTTGAAAAAGCTATGTGTAATAGATTAAACTTATTCTTTACAAAGCATAATATATTAAATCGGCAGCAGTTTGGATTTGTAAAGAAAAGTTCAACTACACTTGCATGCTTTTATCTTATTTAATTTGTCACCGAAAGCATATCTCAAAGGATACCTGTAGTAGCAGTACTATTAGACATAACTCAGGCCTTTGACCACATAGAACATGACATTTTGCTTCAAAAATTAGAAAAATATGGTATTCGTGGTGAAGCAAATAATTGGATAGCTAGATATTTGAAAGACAGAAGGCAATGCACTGAAATCTGTAAGATGGTGCCTAAAAACAAACAAATACAAAAATCATCATATAGATCAGATTATAAAATTATTAAATATGGTGTTCCACAAGGTAGTATTTTAGGCCCGCTTTTATTTTTAATTTATATCAATGACCTACCTCAAGCTACGAAAGAAAAATGCATTCTTTTCGCCGATGATACAACCCTAATAATAATGGCTAATGACATAAATAATTTTAATAATCAAATCAATGACTCTATTCGTGACGTAGTTAAATGGCTTGAATTAAATAACCTTAATATTAATTTTGACAAAACAAAAATAATACAATTTACGACATACAAATAAAAAAAAATAGACATTAACATTAAATTTCATAATAAATCGATAGAAAAGGTATAATCTGCAGTATTTTTGGGTATCACACTTGATGAACAATGCCAAAGGAGCACATTTTTAAAATATCCAAGAAATTAGACCGATTTGTTTATGCTCTAAGACGATTACGGAGAACAGTGTCGCGAGAGGCAGCTCTATGTGCATATCATGGTTATGTTTCCTCAGTTCTAAGCTACGGGTTATTGTTATGGGGTAACTCTACCGACGATAGCCAGAAAGCATTTGTAGTACAAAAAAAAATGTATTCGGGCTGTATGCAATTTGGGGTACTGTGAGAGTTGTAGATCCCATTTTAAGAAATTAATTCTTCCCTTACCGTGTATGTATGTGAGGGATATCTGTTTGTTTGTAAGACAAAATTTAAATTTATTTATAAAACAGTCTGATGTAACACAGAGGCATACTAGGAACAAAAATAAATTATTCTTGCCTAAATCAGGCACCTCATTCTTTAACAGGAATGCTTCCTACATGGCAATCCGTGTATATACAATCGTCTGCCAGACACAAAGAATGAAACAAGTCAAACGTTTAAACGAAAGTTGATAGAATGGCTTCTCAGCAAGTGTTTTTATAGACTTTCTGAATATTTCAATAACTAATTTTGTTTGTAAAATTATTATTTAATTAATATAATTATAATAGTAAATATAGGTGACATATATAGCAATTTGACAGTGACATGTATTATTACTGATTTTCTCTTTGACATATTTATGACAATTTGTATAACATTTATCCATAATTAATTTTTTATAGTTTTGTATTAAAATTTTTTGTCGAAATTAAATTAAGACGATTTAATATTTGTACGCCTATAAAAGAGGCAGAATAAGTGAACTTCTGTATTGGATTTAAGACCATTATTTATGTATTTATTTATTTATTTAAAACTTCATATACACAAGTGGTATATAGGCGGACTTAATGCCTAAGGCATTCTCTCCCAGTCTACCTTGGGATGATGCAGAGATAGAATGAAGTAGGTGTAATAAAAAGTTAATATGCGAATACTAAAATAAAATAACAAAAAAAAATGTAATACATGGAAATAAAATACATAAGATATAAATGGTACATCGCAAAAAATAGATAAAATTATATTAATATTCATACACATATATGTATATAAAATATATAATATACATAATTACAATAAGAACAATAAGAATATATATATATATATATATATATATATATATATATATATATATATATATATATATATATATATATATATATATATACATATATATATATATATATATATATATATATATACACATATACATACATATACACATGTACAACTAGTGCGTGTTGCCAGTGATGTCTTATGGATCAGAGACGTGGTCCTTCACTGCTGGCCGTATGAGGACGCTGGTTCTGCCAATGATGAGGATGATGATTCTGCCAATTTATTAAGTAAGTGTTCCCGAACCTTCATCTTGAACGCGTACCGATTGCTAGCCGTCCTGATTTCGAGAGGGAGTGCGTTCCAAAGGAGAATAGATTGAATGTGGAAAGAAGAATGAACAAGTCCAGAGCTGTGGGATGGACATAGGAGAAGAAGGTTGTTCGTAGAGCGGAGGTTTCTCTCATGACTAGCACTAAGCAACTGAAAGTGAGGAGATAAGTAGGTAGGGGAAGTTGGAGACATCAGGATAGAATAAAGGGTGGTGAGTGCACGCAAACTACGGCGTTGACGAATAGGTAACCATTTTAATTGTGATCGATACGTGGATACATGGTCATACTTTCGAAGATTGAAAATGAATCGAATGCAGTTATTCAGAAGACGGTCATATTTGTTGAGAAGGTCTGCATTCAGGTCGAAATAACACACATCACCATAGTCGATTAGGGGAAAAATTAAACTCTGCACAAGCATTGTCTTAATTTCAGATGGTAGAAAATTTTTTAGGCGATAGAGAGAACGCAGGGTACCAGTGACTTTCTGACTAACGGTCGTTGTTTGGGATTTCCAACTCAGAGTTGAATCAATTAATAAACCTAGATCCTTCACAGTGGAACACAATTGAATCTCAGTACTATTAAAAAAGATAGGAGGTACAGCTACTGTTTTCAATCTCTGGATCATCGGACGGCTACCAATTATTATGGCCTGACACTTCGAAGGGTTGACCAATAGGCCAAACCTGTCAGACCAGTTCTTAATGTACTCAAGGTCCCTGTTAAGTGTGTCCACCGCTGTAGAAATATCGTCAATACTCGCTTGTGTGTACAATTGCAAGTCATCAGCATACAGATGATACGCAGACTGAAGGTTTTGAGTAATGAGATTAATAAATATAGAAAACAATAAAGGAGATAATATGCCGCCTTGAGGGACACCAGCATGTATGTCAAGCCAGCTAGATGATAGCTCATCGATGCGAACCGACTGCTGGCGCCTTCGAAGATATGATGAAAACCAATCCAGTGCTTCGGGTGAGAACATAGAAAGGGAGAGGATGGAAATTAGAATGTCATAACTAATGGTATTAAAGGCGTTCGAGAAGTCAACCAAAACCAACACAGTGACTTTAGTGTCCTCAATGCCTGCCCTAATATCACCAGTTACTTTCAGGAACGTGCGGTTACGTGCGGAAACGGTACTATGACCGGGCCTAAAGCCAGACTGCAAGGGACTTAATAAGTTATTACGAGAGATAAACTGCGAAAGTTGCTTGTGGACACAGGCCTCAAGGACCTTGGATAAGAAGGGAAGGATGGATATAGGTCGGAAATGATTGGGTAAAGTGGGATTTGGGATCTTTTGTAAGGGAATAACGTAAGCCTTACGCCACAGTGAGGGAAAATTACCAGAATCCAAGGAGAAGTTAATGATGTGCGAGATGACTGGAAGGATATGGTCTAGTATATAGATAATCATCCGTCGGCTGATGTTGTCGTAACCTACAGCATTAGATTTAATGGAAAGGATTATCTTCTTGATCTCATCTACAGCTACTGGAGAAAATTGAAACAGATTAATATCAGGACGAGGTAAACCCATTAAGTGTTCAACAGTAAGACGCTTGGTCTGGTGATGAAGAGGGCTGTTGGAGACAAAATGAAAATTGATATCATACAGACCAATCGTCCTTTGAAACTCACAACGGTGTCGTTTACCGATACCTATGGTTCCAAGGAACTTCCAGATATTAGCAGGGGAAGAAGATGAGATGTTACTAAGAATAAATCGGCGTTTGGCGTTGCGTATCATCTGATTGCACCGATTCCTTGCAACTTTATAAAGCGTCCAGTTTTGATCACATCGATCTCTTCTAAATTTGCCGAAAGCGCGATCCCTACGTCTCATCGCAATCCGAACCCCAATCGTCATCCAAGGCGCAGGTGGACGCTTGAGCTTCACTTTTTTGATGGGAGCATGTACGTCATATAATGTAAGGATAGCTTCATTCAAAGCCCCAACTTTTTCATCCACAGTGGGTGCAGAAACCACGCTGTTCCAGTTTATTTTGGATGCATCCATACAGAGCTTTTCAATATCCAAGCGACCAAAACAACGCATTATGTATTACCTTATTCTGACAAATAAAT
Source organism: Parnassius smintheus behrii (assembly GCA_036936625.1). Classification (NCBI taxonomy): domain Eukaryota; kingdom Metazoa; phylum Arthropoda; class Insecta; order Lepidoptera; family Papilionidae; genus Parnassius; species Parnassius smintheus. Next base: position 24,262,383 of record JAUPFT010000028.1, read on the forward strand.
AAATAAGCGCTTGCAATTTTTTATTAATTCGAAATAATTTAACTTCTGGGCAATAGAATTTTCTATGGAAAAAATTTCAAGATATGACAGCCTTTCCTGACACATAGTAGAAACGTAGGTAAATTTTTAAATGTTCTAACGTACTAAAACATCGTTTCTGTTTAGCGACGGTTTTTTTAGGGTTCCGTAGTCAACTAGGAACTCTTATAGTTTCGCCATGTCTGTCTGTCCGTCCTCGCTTAATCTCTGTGACCGTTAGCACTAGAAAGCTGAAATTTGGTACCAATATGTGTATCAATCATCAAATCACGCCGACAAAGTGGTAAAATAAAAATTGGAAAAAAATGTTTTATTAGGATAGCCCCCCTATATGTAAAGTGAGAAGTGATTTTTTTTTAATTTCAACCCTAACGTGTGATATATTGTTAGAAAGGTATTTAAAAATGAATAGGGGTTTACTAAGATCATTTTTGACAATGTCAATAATTTCGGAAATAATCGCTGCAAAAGTAAAAAACAATGTGCCCCCCCCCCCCCTCTAACTTTTGAACCATAAGTTTAGAAAATATGAAAAAAATCTGGAAAGTAGAACTTTATAAGGACTTTCTAGGAAAATTATTTTGAACTTGTATGGAAAGTCGGAGCATCTGCCGCGGAGCGTGCAATGTTGCACGCTCCATGTTCGCGCACGTACCCACTACCGGGAGCAGTTGCAGGAGCGCGGAGCGCTGCTGGAGCGCGAACATAATGGATACCCACCTTTAAACTCATAAGTGGGAACACTTATTGTGACGGACGGGAAACTACGGAACCCTACACTGAGCGTGGCCCGACACGCTCTTGGCCGGTTTTTTATTCTTTGTCATTTCACTGCAAAGCGACCTGTACTCAACTGTTAAAACTCAGTAAGACGCAAAATTTTAATGGGACTGGAAAAATTTAGGACAGATATAGTGCAGAAATAAAATATAGGTAGTAAATTACAAATGCTTTATTAATCATATAACAAATCATTCGTTTTTACAATTTACATCGACAAGAGCATCAAAACAACTGCTTAGTTCCCTCTCTAAAATATTAAGGAGCATATTCAACTCTATTTATACAGTGGAAAAATTTACGTGAGTGAAATATATTTCTTTAAAGAATTTGCCGCTCTACTTTTGAACTCCCAATGTGAATTATGAGCTTAAATAAATGAAAAAACTTCTACTCAATTTATGTTGAGAAATCATAGATTTTTCAAAAAGTTGCTTAGCTTGTCTCCGAAAAGACCGTAATAGATTTCAATAAATTAAATTGAAAAAATATAAGTATATTTATTAGAAAATTAGTTCGAAAAACACACTTGTTACTTTAAATATAAAAGCAGCTATAATAATTGTTAAGGGGTACTTCAGCCTTTAAAACAATAATTCCTTCAGTAGAGTAATAAGAGCTAATAATTTTCCGCTCGTCAGATGTCGCTAGTAGTACTGAGGTGAAGTTATTTTACACACAGAGTCGCCATTAGTGAAAAACTGCGTTTCGTCTGCACCTATCATACACAATGCCTCGGTGGTGGCTCCTTAATTTTTGCACTTTTTTTACTCTTATAATTCTTTTACTTTTATAAATAGAGTGTACCCCCCGTAATTCGGCCCCTGTGTAATCCGGCACCCCCTGTAATCCGACATGGTCTATTATTTATTATTGAACATTTTTTGACAATCTTCGCTAACGCATGATAGTTATAACTTATACGCACCACCACTATTGTGCTCGATGCGTAGGGTATTGTTTTAATATGATGAAAATGGTTGAATGATCATAAATTTCCTCAAAAAGCGTTTTTGTTTCTTGATAACGCTCTTAAATTGATGTTTATTTTAATATGTACATTTGTTTGTACACAATTATTTTCTTACATTTATAATAATTCACTATCAAGTGAATAATTCCAGTAATGATAATTAGAAATTCTATAATATGTCTGAGAACTAAGATAGATTACCTTATAAAAATTACAATCTGCAATAATATTATTTTTTTCACTTCTAACCAAAATACAACAGTACGTTCTGTGCTGCTTGACGAACAAAAAATTATAATGTATGATGCACACATGACGGTAGCAATCAGCGCCTACGCCTAAAATGTGCTATATTTCGATGCTACAACCTATTGATGTTTTATATATTTTAATATAATACTTTTATAAAAATTCATCCGCGATAAAACAAACCACCCGGTATGTACAATGCATTTAAATTGTTATAGTGTAATTTCGCTCTTAATATTAATAAATGTACCTGAATAGCTAAGTTAATACTTTCGACAAAAACCACAAGTATTACAATAATTTGTTGGATACAATAAATACCATGTTAGAATATGAAACAGGAAATAAGACCTATAATTATTTTGAGTTGAAATCGAATTTTAGATAGCTTAATAGTTAATAGTTTCGGAATAAGGGCATCAACAGTCGAGGAAGTTGGCAGCCATAAGTAGTTCCAACGCGATCTCTGGTGCGATGGGAAACTCTGGTATTTCCGTTGAGGAGTTTGTGTAACGAACTTTGTATGTGAAGTACATGCACACCTTCTGGAGAACATGCGATCTGGAAAAGAAACAAAGGTCTGTTAAATGTATACTAAGCTTATGTTTCATAAAATTATCAAAAAAAATTAGGCAAGTTCAAGCTGAAATGCATACGGTAAGGTTTGTGCAGATTATTGTGTAATTTAACTTCATCATTACAGCCCTTTACAGGTCCACTGCTAAACATAGCTCTCCTCATATCTACCTACAACCATAGACTTCCGTCACCTCTTACCACTATATACGGCAATAGAGTTCTCTTTAAACTTATTTAAATTTACATTATATAAATTACTATTAAACAAAAATAATTATTTGAGTCATTTTTTGAATTAAGAACTTCCTTATAATCGTTGTGATTTGCAACTATAGTAAGTTTCTAAGTCAGGCGGAAAAAAGTACATTGACCTTTGACGATATCATCGGTGTCGCCAACCTTTTTTGGAGGTAATTTACATCACATCATCAGAGTGAAAGATAAGAGCGCCGATTGCGAAGTTCTCTATATCTCCTATGTCAATTATTATATTATAAATAAAGAAGATTATCCTGTACTTAAATAATTAAAAAGCAAATCAATATTAATTTAAATTTATTATTTACAAATCATAAGAGTTATTTCATTTTTCGTTATTACGTTAATAGTAGGTAAGTAGTTTAATAAGTAAGTAGTTTAATAAGTAGGTAGGTAGGCAGTTGTACACGGTAGTGCCCCCACCAAGTCGAGCAAAAAAACGGCATGATCTTTTCTCGAAGCAGTTCAGGCTATTTTCTATCCCTCTATAACTTCGTTGTGAATAAAACTAGAAGCCTGAATTTTCAGTAAACAAGCAGGCATTGTATTAACACCGCATATTTCAAATTTCATTCAATTGGAACCAGTAGTTTAAGAATTATAACTAGTCAAGTGCCGCAGTGTAGGGGCGGTTGAGAATATCCACTACCCCATATCTTCCCGTGGGTGTCGCAAGAGGCGACAGAGGGACACAGACAGGAGATGTTCCTTATAACAACAATAACATAATAAAAAACTGCGGTTGCCAACCCGCTCGCCAAGCGTGGCAACTATGGCAAATATCCCCCCATGAGCAACGACGCAAACAAACGGCCTCCAGTCCCCGGCGGCCCCGCTATTCCTGGCTACGGTGGCGAACATGGTAACGGTGTGGCAGGGGGTGCTAAGAATCTCCGGGGGAGGTTCGGTTGCCACCTACGACGACTCGACCTGGCAACGTATAACGCACGCACCCTGAGGACTGACGAGAAGATACTGGAGCTGGAAGAAGAGGTAGACAAGTTGCGCTGGCATATTATTGGATTATCTGAGGTCCGAAGAGAGGGGGAGGACATGGTAATCCTCGAGTCCGGCAACTTGTTCTATCACCGGAAGAGCGACCATCTGGCCCAAGAAGGTGTCGGATTTATCGTCCACAAGTCTCTCGTCAACAACGTTGTAAAGATTGGGAGTGTGTCAACGAGGGTCGCGTACCTGATACTCAGAATCACCAAACGGTATTCGCTGAAGGTCATACAGGTTTACGCACCAACCTCGGTTCATCCCGATGAGGAGGTGGAGGAAATGTATGAGGATATTTCTAGAGCCATGCATTCCTCCAAAACCCACTACACGGTGTTGATGGGAGACTTCAACGCAAAACTAGGCACAAGAGAAAGCGGTGAGCTGAAGGTAGGGAAATTTGGAGTAGGGCAACGGAACCGAAGGGGCCAGCAGCTGGCCGACTTTATGGAGAAAGAGGGACTCTTTATGTTGAACTCTTTCTTCTAGAAGCGGCCCCACAGGAAGTGGACCTGGTCGAGCCCCGACGGTTCGACAAAAAATGAGATTAACATCATTATGACGACCAGACGCCAACTGTTCAGTGATGACTCAGTGATCGCAAGGGTGGAAAATGGCAGCGATCACCGAATGGTTAGAGGCACACTGAATCTAAACCTTAAGTTGGAGAGGTCTCGTCTAATGAAGTTAACGCTCCGTCCCCCTCGTGCTCTAATCCAGGATCCCGAAACCTTTCAGCTCGAGTTACGTAACCGTTTTCAGTGCCTAGAAGATTGCAATGCAGTGGACGATATGAATGACAAGCTCGTGGAAACTGTCCATGCGGTCGGACCGCAGAACATAAAAACTCTCCGATCACACTCTTAATCACATGGCTGTTAGACGGAAGATGAGGCTGCAATTGTCAACAGATTTGACAGCATACAGGCAACTGAACAGACAGATCTCCAAATGCATGCGGCGAGACTTACGCAACTTCAATACTGCTCGTATTGAAGAAGCGGTCGAGCGGAACCAGGGCTTCATAGTCTTTGCGAGAGATCTGTCTGTCAGTAAGAGCCAACGTTCAAAGCGGAAAACTGAGTGTGGCAGCATCGTTTCCGGGACACCTGGGATTCTGAGTGAGATTAAGAGATTCTATGGGCAACTGTACACATCATCGTTGGAGCCACAAGCAAGTGTGAGTAACGATCCAAGAGCAAGTCTTATCCGACACTATTCCGATGATATCTCGGACGTCAGTCTGAGCGAGATTAGAATGGCTCTCCAGCGCCTTAAAAACGGCAAGTCCCCGGGCGAGGATGGAATTACAGCGGAGCTTCTTAAAGCGGGTGGAAAACCGGTACTTGAAGTCCTTCAGAAGCTCTTTAATTCCGTCCTCCATGGAGGCACTAATCCCGAGGCGTGGAGCAGAAGTGTGGTGGTCTTGTTCTTCAAGAAAGGTGACAACGTCCTCTTGAAGAACTACAGACCGATATCCCTTCTGAGCCGCGTCTACGTGCTGCTCTCGAGAGTCATTACGAACCGTCTCGCACGCAGACTCGACGACTTCCAGCCTCCCGAACAAGCCGGTTTCCGAAAAGGCTTTCGTACCATAGACCACATACATACCCTTCGGCAAATTGTACTTAAGTCCGAAGAGTACAATATGCCACTCTGCCCGCCGTATGTGGACTATGAGAAAGCCTTTGATTCCGTCGAAATTTGGGCGGTGATACAGTCTCTTCAGCGGTGCCAAGTTGACTGTCGGTATATAGAAGTGCTGAAGTGTTTGTACAGTAGGGCTACGATGGCTATCCGAGTACAGAACCAGAGTACGAAACCTATCCAACTGCAGAGAGGTGTAAGACAGGGTGACGTTATTTCCCCGAAACTCTTCACCGCTGCATTAGAAGAATTTTTCAAGATACTGGACTGGAAAAGATACGGTATTAACATCAATGGCGAGTACATCACTCACCTTCGATTTGCCGACGATATAGTCCTTATGGCAGAATCGCTGGAGGACTATGCTCAATAACCTCAATAGTGCCTCCCAACGGATAGGTCTTAGGATGAACATGGACAAAACAAAGATCATGTTTAATGTTCATGTCACACCTATGCCTGTAGTTGTTGGGAGCACTAAGCTCGAAGTTGTTGACGAGTACGTTTACCTGGGACAAATAGTCCGATTAGGTAAGTCCAACTTCGACCGAGAGGTCAATCGACGGATTCAACTCGGCTGGGCAGGGTTTAAGGAAATTACGACACATCTTCTCGTCAGGTATACCTCAAAACCTGAAAACTAAAGTGTACAACCAGTGCGTGTTGCCAGTGATGACTCACGGAACCGAGACGTGGTCCTTCACTGCTGGCCGTATGAGGACGCTCAGCGAGCTATGGAGAGGGCTATGCTCGGGATCTCTCTGCGTGATAAACTTAGAAATGAGGATATCCGCAGTAGAACCAGAGTGTCCGACATAGCCCAATGAATTAGTAAGCTGAAGTGGCAATAGGCCGACCATACAGTTCGAAGAACCGACAACCTTTTGGGAAAAAAAGTTCTCGAATGGCAGCCTCGTACCGGTAGACGAAGTGTAGGGCGACCCCCCACTAGATGGAGTGACGACCTGGTAAGACATGCAGGAAGTCGATGGATGCAGGTGGCTCAGAACCGTGCTTTGTGGCATACCTTGGGGGAGGCCTATGTTCCGCAGTGGACTTCTGAAGGGCTGTAATGATGATGATGAACTAGTCAAAGTTTCTTAATTTTGTCACTCACTGACTGACTGACCTATCATCAAAACTCTAAGGCACTTCTAGATGACATACAAGCTTTAAATTTAGAATACAATTAGTGCTTAATGTATAAATCAAGGAAAAACAAAAATATTTTGCAATTTCGGTCCAGTTTCTAGATACACCATGTAAGGTGTATACAGTATATAATATGAATGAGTGCAGATGGGATGCAAGGGAAAGTTAGTGTACGAAACAAACCCAATGAAAGGCGATCTAACACTGAATTTATTGTAAAGAATTATAAATTGATGTATAGGCAAAAGTACGGAAGTTACATGATTTCGCAAGTGACAAATGCATTGTTTCTGCGTGACCTAAATAAACGAGTCATTGAAATAAAATTACATAAAATATGTGCGGTAACCCGTACATTCTGCCGGCCCAAAAGAGGGAAAACTATAAACACAAAGGTACTAAGAATGTAAAAAAAATAATAATATGATAACAATTCAAAGTACAAAAATAAAATCGTAAAATAATATAAACGAATTCCTTAAATATTTCATCACTGTACTACACTTGTGATGGAATGTCCAGTCGCACGGATCGCGGTCTCGTCCTTGGCGCAGGTTCCTGGTCTCCGCTCGTGACTGCCGCCATAGGAATGGAGATTACGGGAGTGTTTGCCGTCATGTTCAGTGCTCTCTTGGTTCTGCGACATCGTATAATGATGTAAATGGATGCCGCTAGTATGATCAATTCCAGTATTGTGTACATAACTGAATATTGATGTATGTCATGTACGCTGAGTGGTGGGCTTTCTTGTTCTTTGAGGTTTGTAATCTGAGCCTTCATGCGACGCCACTCGTCTCCATGGTCTTCGGATGTAAATTGCTCGAAGCCTGAAGTAGTATTTAGGATGGAATTCAATATGGAAGTGTCTGATGGGATCGGTATGTCCTCTTGAACTTGAACTTGTCTCAAGTAGTTGTTGTGACCAAAAATAGAAAAGATGTCACTCTTGATGGTACAACCTTAACCGATTTGTAGTAAGCCATTCTCGGTCAGTGACTTCATTATCATTCCAGTGTCAATGCAAAATATGCGCACTGTGCATTTCCCACAGCAAGAGAATAGCCACCTGTTATCGCATTGTAACTTAATCCATCGCTCGCGACACGGCGCCTCCTTTGTATGACACATTATTTTATCGTATATGCTCAAGTTACAAATTGCTTGTTTTATTTGTAACTCATAAATCGGTTTATCTATAGAGCATAATAATCTGTTTGTCTGTGTACGGACACAATTTTGAATGTCTGATTCTGATAGCGTGAGGAGCAGGTCTTTTAGCAGATTGAATGCGATATAGGGTGTTATAAATTCCACAATGTAGTTCTGCTGCGGAAGACTTATAGCCTTATCCAGCTCAAAGGTTTCCTTGTTGACCAGAGGAATCTTAATTTCGATAATCAGATAAAAGTTGCTCAGGTCACCACTTATCTTCATCAATTTGTATAGTTCCCTAAAGTCAGTCGTGCATATCGGCAGGCAAAGTCAGGTCATTTGGTATGTGTCTGTATATAATATTGAGCTGCTCTTCCAATTGTTTTGGAGGCAATAAGTGAGCGTCCATATGACCATTTGCAAGGTCTGTTAGGGTGTTAATAACACTTTCCTGCAAGTGCCGAACATTAGTGATAATAATCATGGCTGACATGGATGCTGACAGCATATGTAGCTCGTCGTTATTCATTTTCTCTATTCGGTTGGTAGAGAAGGTTATATTCTGTAGGTATTTCTGAACCAATCCAAAGTGCTTGTTCATGATGGCTTCGTTTCTTTGAAGAATATTGTACTGTGCTTCTATGACACTTGTTTGGTTTCGAAGCAGAAGTTGTAGGTGATTTTCGTTTATAGAAATTTTTTCTATGTCCCTTTCATATTTCTTCGCGAAACGCTCGTCTAGGACACCGAATAAGGAATGGGCCACATATCCCACACCATTGATCAGTCCTCTTTTTTGTCTTCTGTGAACACCGTTCTTGAGTATCTTGTTGTAATGTTGAATTTCTGATATTTCATGTTGCAGCTGATATACAGGATGTCCCAAAAATATCACGTCAGAGTGACATGGAAGATAGGTTAGCCTTAGGTCTTGCAGATGAAAAAAAATTACCTTGGTAAAAGTATTTTAGTTTTTGAGATATCGTCCATTGTTTTATTTTCTCAAAAATTTCTACTTTCAGTTAGCGTTCCTACCGTTGTTGTTAGAAATACCTCGAAAGTTGTTGGTTTTTATATTTTTTTTATTTTTCGAACAGTTGTTTCATGCGGTGAAAATAAATTTGTCCCAAAATGTAATGTATTTTTTAATAAAAAAAATGATTTGTATTACTTTTATACCTTTGAAAAAATTGAGCTCCAACTTTGATGACCTACCGTGAAAAAAAATGTACTGACGTAAACTGGCAAATAATTTGCAAAACTGCTCCAATCACTGCAAATTCAGAAAAGGTATAACAGTTACATCAATTGTTTAAAAACATGTCGAAATTACCATTTTTATCATTAAAGGTAGCGCTAATTGATATTGTTACGAGCTTGAGGTTCGTGACAATAAAAATTGCCGATAAAATTTCCTAAATTAACACTTTAATTTTCTTTACACCAATTAAAACTTAAAACACTAAAAATTTATCACACTGATTCACTTTATTCCGCTCCGAAGCTTCGCTTGTCTCGCCAAATCCAATACTTCCCCGATCGCGTATTGCAGCGCCTTTATATAGGGCTCTTCCACGAAAACATCCAGAATATCCCAGAATATTCGAGTAAATACGCGCGCCAACAACCGACCAAGCGCAGAAAGATCGAGTGTGCGGCTTCCAGAAAGCTTAATTCTTCTGTTCGATACTAGATGGCGCTAGTGCCGTCGACTTCGGCGCGTAACACTGCCCCCTCCTAAGACATGCTCGTCCCGAGCATTATCGGCCCCATAATATCGCGCCAGGCGATCCACATGGACGATCTTAGGAGTCCCTCTTGCGCCTTTCTGTAACGGCTACGCAATGTCAAGGGCTGTCCTATCCCATGGTGCACCAACATTGTACAATTTCGGTGCTCCTCTACTACGTGTCTGAGGTCCCCGCACGGCCGCACAACTTGTACATGTACGACACCAAGCCTCGACATCGTCACGATAATGGACCCAGTAAAACTGTTCTCGGACCTTCAGCAGAGTTCGTTTAACTCCCAGATGAACTCTTGAACGACCATTATGGCACAGCTGTAGAACATTCGGCACTTTAGCTTTAGGGACAACCATTTGCAAACGACAGCATCAGAGTTTGTGACATTTTACATTTTTACGATGTTTTTGTTTATTGATGTTTTTGATTATTGTTTTTGTTTTTCTTCTTGTGTTTTTTTTTTCTCTTGTGCTTTATTATTGTGCTTCGGTTGCTGGTAACTCACCATCATGTTCAGAATGCTGCTACAATATAATGCGGCTATTTTGCAGCGGGAGTTTTGGATTTTGGCTGGCCGACGCACCATTCGGAGCGTCACTTTTAAGTGCATACCTTGTTATAAATTGAAGTCCACCATATCGCAGCCGATGATGGTTGACTTACCACCAGACCGCGTCAGGGCCATCCGACCATTCACTGAAGTCGGAAACGACTTAGCTGGCCCCTTCCTCGTCAAGTCCCCCAACCTTCGTAACGCGCGTTCACATAAAGCCTATCTGTGCGTTTTCGTGTGCCTCGCCACTAAGGCCGTTCACTTATAACTTATAAGTGCCCTCAGCACTGAAGCCTTTGTGGCCGCGCTGGGTCGCTTCGTATCGCGTCGCGGTTTGCCGGACATGATCCGGTCTGATTGCGGAACGGATTGTAGGGGCACGGATAGATATTTGAAGGAGGTCGTCGAATTTCTGCCCAGCAATAGGACTTATTTGGCTGCTGCGATGTCCGGGAGGGACACCTTCGACCCTCCGACTTACCCACGTTGAGGCGGTGGTTGGGGTTGCAAAAGCGCATCTCCGTCGCGTTATTGGCGAGACTATTTTGACTTGAGGAGCTCCGAGTGAAATAAAGTGAACTAGTGTTAAGTGTGTGCTCGTAACAATAGGAAGGGGTAACTAACTACCAGGGCGATTGTTTGAGTCCAATCAGGTTCTGTCTCTGAACCCTCTCAGTAGGTTTCCGTTAGGGGATTTCAGCTTCGGAAAGGAGTTACAAAAGTGACCCACATTTTTTCTATGGATGATCTCAAGTTATTCGCCTCTAGGCTACTGTTGCTTACTACACTGTATTCTATCTCAATCTCTCGCAGGCTAAATCCTATAGATGTTGAAGTTTATCTCTTTTTAAAGTTGCTTGTTCGTTTCATCGAGTTTTTATTTTATAGAAGAGGAGGCAAACGAGCATGCGGCTCACTTGATGGTAAGTAACTACCGCCGCCTATGCTATGTTGCATTCATGTTATAGTACGTTTCTAGGGCAGGCGAATAAACGTACATTGACCTCAAGTATTATGTTAGCATCGAAACAAAACGACAGGTATTGCTTCCATGCAATTCTTTATAGATTACGTATCGTTATGCGCTAAGCCTGTCTCATGGTACGGGGTAGGGTGAAGGAAGCGGCCCTTCAGAGATAACAAACCTTTTTCGACACGATTTGCGGTCTCACGCCGTGCGTATTTGAAAAAGCTGGTGGAGCAGAACTCATTCCTTATTCTGCTTTGGAATGCACTTACGTGTAGAAAGATAGTTTGAGATTTAAATTTTTCGGATATAGTAGTTGTTTTAATTTTTATTTACCATTGTTTTAAATGTGCAGATGTTATTTTCTCTTATGCCATCATTTTTTGATTTTTACTTGTAAAAAAACACTATTAAGTCCGTACTTAAGGGTCCCTTTGTCAGTTATTACCGTAATTATCTAACTTAACAACACCTTATTGTAAGCACGTCAATATTAAAAATCTTTTACATTTTAAATAAATAGATTGGCAATCGCACTAAACATTCTAATAATAATAATAATAATTTAATAATTTCTTGTACATATTACTTGTGAGATACATAGTGTTTTCATGCGATGAATTCTACTTCTTGAATACCAACGACGTACTTATCTACGCCTATTATTCCATTATATAATACATATACAAGTACACTAATTCATTAACTGCAAATGTAACTTTGTAATCCTTTACATTTTCATGCGATGAATTCTACTTCTTGAATACCAACAACGTACTTATCTACGCTTATTATTCTATTATGTAATACATATACAAGTACACTAATTCATTAACTGCAAATGCAACTTTGTAATCATTATTCATTACAAAGTTTTTTTATGCAGTTGGTGTGTACGGGTTACCGCACATATTTTATGTAATTTTAATTCAATGACTCGTTTATTTAGGTCATGCAGAAACAATGCATTTGTCACTTGCGAAATCATGTAACGTCCGTACTTTTGCCTATACATCAATTTATAATTCTTTACAATAAATTCAGTGTTAGATCGACTTTCATTGGGTTTGTTTCGTACACTAACTTTCCCTTGCATCCCATCTGCACTCATTCATATTATATACTGTATACACCTTACAGTGTTCTTGGTCCTTCGAAAAGACAAGATCACATCTGTGGATTTCCATCGACATTTGGAAAATACAGGTACAGCGGTTCCTACGCTTACGTCACTTTATTTTCTTTGTGGATTTTGTGCGACTGCGAATCGGTTGACTGGCTTCCCAGAAGCGGGTCCCACCAGTTTAATTGAGAAGGCGCAAAAAAGGTCGTACTAGGTTCGCGAAGATATAAGAGTGGCCTGGACTGCTGGACAAACATCTGCTACAGCTGCTATCAAAGTGGACAGTTGTCGTCGACATTCGACACAGTGAACTTTGCTAAGACTCAGTGAACAGTGAACTTGGAGAGGGCTATGCTCCGAGTTTCTCTGCGTGATAGGTTCAGAAATGATGATATCCGCAGTAAAACCAGAGTGTCCGACATAGCCCAACGAATTAGTAAGCTGAAGTGGCAATAGGCCGACCATACAGTTCGAAGAACCGACAACCTTTTGGGAAAAAAAGTTCTCGAATGGCAGCCTCGTACCGGTAGACGAAGTGTAGGGCGACCCCCCCACTAGATGGAGTGACGACCTGGTAAGACATGCAGGAAGTCGATGGATGCAGGTGGCTCAGGACCGTGCTTTGTGGCGTTACTTGGGGGAGGCTTATGTTCAGCAGTGGACTTGTGAAGGGCTCTAATTATGATGATGGTGATGTTGAATATGTCTGCCTACTTATACTATTTTTAGAAATTTTAAAATATGTTGATATTAAACCAAAAATGTACCTAAACTCAAGCCGGTATCATTACTTTTATAGAAAATGGCAACGGTAGTTCGTTTTTACAGTATAAAAAACTATTATTTTCAACAAAAAAGTCACTTGAAATAATACTAGTTTTTACGGAATTTATCGCGTATATTTAACTTTTTAATACCCGACGTTTCGAGAGCTTTACAGCACCCATGGTCACGGGAAGGACTGAGATGTTTAACGTCCAGATGTCATAGTTAACCGCGGTTACCATAGATTAAAATTTAACTTTTGTTCCGATCTACAAAAAAAAAGTCACTACCATTTGAAGATGAAGAACCAATCTATATAATATGTACATGGTAGTTTTTCATTATATTTGATTTGGTTTAGTTTTATCACAAAATGTCCCGAAAAACAGCTTAATTTTGCCCGATTTGCAAACATGTCCTTAACTATTACGTGAGCGGGCGATAGGGTCGTCACTTCCCTACCTCTATTTTTATAATTTTTTAAAGTTCTTGGGGTATTTATAGAGTATTCTCATCTGGTTGGGCCAAATAAACATATAAAAGTATATTATACTCGTAAATATATATAATTTTATATAACATAAATAACACATAAATAAATAAAAGTCCAACCAGATGGGAGCCCTCGGGAGGGGAGACCAAACGGCCGAGGGTTAGGGGTAAAGGGAAAGAAACCGGCGGTCGATGCGGGATGTATCGAAGAGCACCGCCTTCTGCATTTGAACCCGGACCGGCCCGTCACGGAGTCCAAGACGCCTCAGATGACCAGAGAGGCTGATCGGGTTTCGCCCCTTCGCAGAGATGACTACAGAAATCATTTCGGTCGGCAGACCACCCCACATGTCGGTCACCTCGTGAGCCAGGTCCAGATATTTTGTCCTCTTATCTGATTTGGCTTTCACGAAATTGTCGTCATATGGAATGGTAATGTCAACCAAAAATATCCTTGCTTGTGCCCAGTCCATCAGCACAATATTAGGCTTATTCGCAAGAATAGTCCTGTCTGAGATGATGGCCTGGTCCCAGTAGTCTGGCGCGATCAAATAAGGCAATTTTCGATCCATGAAACTGTATTTCAGAGCGAGCTACTGGTGTAAAATACTGGCTACTAGGTTGTGGCTGTGCAAATACTCAGAGATAGAAAACGTCGAACAACTGGAGATGACATGGCTAAGTGACTCACCAGGATGGCGACAAACTCGACTGATGTCGACGGTGCCATCCCTGAGGATATATCTCCGATAGTTGTTGGTCTTAATTACCTGATCCTGTACTGCACAAACAAAACCCTCCGTTTCCCCAAAAAGGTTACCGAAATGTAGCCAGTGGAGAGAGACAACTGTATCTACAAAAGGCTCATGTACAGCCTTTTGTACCTATTTTCTTTATTGATATTATTATCTTTATTTGCAAGAATATAATTACAATGAATGAAGTCGGTGATGCTAAAAAAATTTAGTCTAAAACTAAGAATTGTAAGATTTATTTGCTATGAAATTAAAATTTTATCTTGTGTTTTAATGCAGCACCTATGGTTGAAAATTATCTTATTAAGAACGACAAATCGAAAACGCTATCGCCGTACTGATCCGAGTGAATACATAATTTCTATAAAAACTTGAAGAAAGTTGAGTGATTCCCAAGCACATAGATCAAATGATTTCGTTGTAATTTCAACTATAGTGATTTTTTAGAGGTGTTTTCGCAAATAATTATGATCGAGTCAAAATTATACAATCGTGTTTTTGAGCAATCAAATACTAAAGACATGAATTTACCTATATCAAAATCCCATTTTCGTTAGTGGTGTCATAGTCCTATACTATTCGATGAAAGGAGGTGCATTTTTTCACAGTGTCGCCTTAAATAAATAATTTACCATACCACTTATTACTTTTAAAATAAAATAATTTTCACTTTCTAAGTTAAACAGAGTGAACAAGAGTGTATGTGAAGTACACTGGGTGCCATGATAAAATAAGATGTGATTCTTCACTGCTAGCCGTATTAGGAAGCTTAATGTCACTCAGCAAGCTATGGAGAGGAGTATGCTTGGAGTTTTTCTGAATGATATAATACACTTGGGCACTATAACCCTATCCTGCGCAGAAGACTACTCACTGTTAAGAATGGCCACTGTGATCAAAATTTGGTTTCGAGAACATTAATATACATTCTCTTGCAACTATATGGTTGCATAAAAGGATTTTACTCATTATTTTCCATATATTACTTACGGTATCTCTCTGAAGTTAACTTCATTGGCCTCATTTTCGGCAAACTGTCCAGGTCCACTGAGCATAGCCTTGATAGTGCCTGATGTTAGCGCATGTTCACGCTTCACGATGAACTCGTGCCCGTCGGATGACACAAGCTTTACGTACATCGCGTCTGGACCTTCACACCCACCATATACTTTCTCATCGGTACCTGCTGACAAAAAAAAAGTAGTTATACATCACTTCACTTGATTCTGTGAGGGTAACACTCGCAAATACATACTTCTAAAACAAAACAACCACTGAGGTATTTGAGCTGAAAGGGGATGGAAAGCCGATATAATTCTGACAGTGAGGCATGCCATCTTTACCTTTAAGAGTTGTCAACACATATGAAGCATTATGGTAATGCTGTGTATAATGATAGCATTACACCCATCAATTGGACTGTCACATTCATAACTTCATTAATAAAAAAAATCAGGATTAGCTTGCTTTTGTTTTGTTAGTCACACAGGCAGATTTTTCAATGAGTTGTTTGTTGTGTACTGATGGTACTCACTGCTTCATTGGAAGCGATTTACAAACTATGAGAATATAGAAGCATAGAGTAAAAGTTGGTATTGATTATTTTCCTGTATCGGCATTCAAATACACATTAAATTGGACATAGGTTTAGACAAGTCAGTGCCTCCATACAACCATCTTCAGACAAAGGTTAGAGATAAGTTGCCACCTACGAAGATTATGATGTAAAAATAAAGCTATGATTAAACTCTGGTTTATGGGGTAGAACCACGCTGTAGCTACATTATGTTTGTAGCACAAATGAGTCCGCTCGACCGGGGCTGGACTACGCTGTCACTGAATATCAGCAAAAAAAACCAGTTTCATATGATAAGTGCAGAAAACTGGAGACCATTTTTACTGGAAAAGAGGCATTCCGTCTTAGTGTTCAGAGGTGAGAACGCATCTGCATTTTGATTCTTAAGCGAGGATTAATGTAGATGTCTATAGGCCACAGCATCCAATTACCATCAGATGGACTGTGTGCTCGTTTGTCACCCCTATTCTATAAGAAATTACTTTTCGAACAAGAACACACCAACGGGTACACTGTTGCTTGACAGCAGAGTTAGATGATGCAGATTAATATAGAGTCTAGACATAAGAGCTCTACTACAATGAAAAGTATTTCTTATAAGAATTCATCGTAGTCAACATCAGTTCATCATCATCGTCAGAAATGACGAAAATAATATGAATTTACTAAAAGCTACTATACCTCCCGAGCGCTGCTCATCAGCACTAGCTACCGATGCTCCTGAAGCTACTACCGATTCTGACATGTCTGAAAACAATAAAATTTACTTAAGAACTATTACCACACATTTGATCCTCAACAACTAAGAGTAATAAAAATTTCTTCTCTTTCACAATCCAGCAAAAGTACAAGTAATAATTAAGATTTTCTTTTTATGAATTCCATGAATGCATGGCGATCATTAACTTAAGACATGCCATGAAATCTGGGGTAGAAGTTGTCGTTGCACAAATACCACCAAGACCACCAAGTAAGATGCAAATGTACAGACAGTGTTCCCCCTACAGATTTGTGTCACCCCATGGATGTGGTAATGCTTAGCCATTTACCCATAAATAAAAGGTTATAATAAAAGCCTATGTAAAGGTGGCTTAAGGATATCCATCACTCCATTTCGTCCAGTGGGTGATGTTTGTCTACCTAGCAGTAGAAACACTTCTGCTACCAGCAGTACTAGTGTTTGTCACTTTCATGTAAGTGACAAACACTAGTTGCAGTCCTCTTTTTCTTATTATTTTAAACTAGGTGTGCCTGCGACTTTGTTCGCACAGAATTTCTAAATTTTTTTGAAGATTTATTTCATGGGCCTGTTGATAATATTTTATAAACAACATCTGTTTCAACTCAAAAAATAAATGTATAGATATTTTTAGTATACGGAGTAATTTCATCATTAAACCATTTAAATGCATAGAATATTTCAAGATGGAGGATGTCATACTAATGTCGTCTAACATAATATAAAAAAGAAACTAAAAATGGGTTAACAATTACACTAATTTATAAAAAAGTAAGAAGGAAACGAATGTTAGTTTGCTGTATAGTAGCAGCGTAAATGAATCCATCACTCCTCAACATGCACCATCACACCTCCTGGAAGTATAGTAAGAGGCAAATATGGGAATTGCCAGAAAAATGTAACGGCTTTCGATATATGACGCTATAAACAAATCAGTTACCTCAGAGTCAGACAAAATACCCAGACAGGTTATTCGCAACTAGACTGGCTAGTTATACCCATACTGGCCAGCAACGTCAACGATGCAAGATGTATTGCGATTGTCAATTTGTTTGCAAACCGTTCAAATTATAATATATCACTCCTTTTACCGGCTATTGATGAAGGATAGAAGAAGAATTGATAAATTTTGCATCATAAAGTAATGCAATAAAACTCTAAGTTGTTCCAAACTTTAAGATTATTGCGACAATCTCTGACACTCTCCACACTTCGAATCCACTCTTGCAAGTCGCTTTGTTAATTTTCATAGCAAAGTTGTAGGTGTTAAGTTTTAAGTGAATTCGTGGAATAAAACACCTCCTCATCTACATCATAACTAGAGATGGGCCGAATATTCGGCTAAATTACCGAACATTCATTAATGTGGTACTCAAAGTGTCCACTATATTAATGAGTAATGCCATGTCTTTCATAATTTTACTTTTGAAAGTATATTTTATTTATGGGTTAAATCTACTTGTATAGCTAGCCACAAACTCTAAATGAGCTCCGAAATGCAGCGCTGGCCGCTTGGGACAGCATACCGCAAGTTGATGTCAGAAACATCATTCAAAGCATGCCAGATCGAACGCAAGCGGTTATCAGGGCTAGAGGAGGAAACACCCGATATTAAAACTGATAGACAATAAAGAAACAGACTTAATTTTTAACTTTGTAGTGTTTTTAAAGTGACAATGGAAAGATGTTAATTTTAGTGAAAACTTGAAAAGAAAAATTTCGGTGAAGTAAACATTAAATTTCTATGTTCTAAAACCATTAGAGACACTTATTGAATGCATCTACCCTTAATTTACTGTTAAAAAAACGTTTCAGTGCAAATAATCAGCAAATTCACGAGTGGCCAAGTTTCCGTGCCGGTGAGTGTATTATATATAGTATTCATTAGATTAAAAATAAATAAACCAAACTACAGATATTCATTAAAATAGAATAAAAGCGGCCAAGAGCGTGTCGGGCCACGCTCAGTGTAGGGTTCCGTAGTTTCCCGTCCGTCACAGTAAGTGTTTCCCACTTATGAGTTTGTACAAAAACTGTTGTTTCCAGCCAAGTTCAAAATAATTTTCCTAGAAAGTCCTTATAAAGTTCTACTTTCCAGATTTTTTTCATATTTTCTAAACTTATGGTTCAGAAGTTAGAGGGGGGGGACACATTGTTTTTTACTTTTGGAGCGATTATTTCCGAAATTATTGACATTATAAAAAAATGATTTTAGTAAACCCCTATTCATTTTTAAATACCTTTCTAACAATATATCACACGTTAGGGTTGAAATTAAAAAAAAAATCACTTCCCACTTTACATATAGGGGGGCTACCCTAACAAAACATTTTTTCCAATTTTTATTTTACCACTTTGTCGGCGTGATTGATACACATATTGGTACCAAATTTCAGCTTTCTAGTACTAACGGTCACAGAGATTAAGCGAGGACGGACAGACAGACATGGCGAAACTATAAGGGTTCCTAGTTGACTACGGAACCCTAAAAATCAAAAAAATTGTTAATAATGTACAAAAAATTAGAGAACAAACCACAATACTCTAGAAACTGATAAACTTTTATGAAAGACTAAATTATCAATAAAATGACATTGTGTAACGAAAAACTTTACCTCAATGACTATTGACATCATGTGTGCATAAGATTATTTGCCCTCATTATGTTGGTTTCGGCTAGGATCGAACTTTCTTCTCTGCTTCGTTTATTTAGCTAAGTTCACTGATTTAAAAGCTCTGATTATGTTTTATATAATGTATCAATTGCGTCTAAATTTGTCTTTTATTTATTTTTAGAATTGATGTTAACAGCGCCATTTCTCTTATTATACCTATAATAAAGATGGTGATTACCTGTGTCATATACAAATTAGGTTTTCTTTAAAAGAATGTGTTAGACACAGATATTAACATTGGTTATGATTAGAAATGGGCCGAACATGGATTTCACCGAATACGAATATTCTGCCGAAAGTTCGGTAAAACTTTTACTGAATCGAATATTCAGCCGAACATTATTCGGTAGGATCACCTCGGTCCCTAACCAATTTATGTTGAAACTTGTTACCGTAAAGTGCGCGGGATTAGCGCCGGACCCTGCCTTTCGCTCCCCACCACATCTGACATGTTATTGCATCATCTAGTACTGAGCAAATTGCCGGCACCTGCTTATGTTTTGACTATTTTTGTGAGAGAAAAAGTATTTCGTTATGTTATTCTTACTAAAAATTGATGATTATAATATGATAAGAATATGTGGCAGGAGATCTACCATTTGGGCTTATTTTAGAGAAACTGAGGACCAAAATAAAGTGAAATGTACTAATGTAATGTTTCTTTGTTTGATTCCAAAAACATTTTATCAAGCTTTCTTTTCGCTATTATTGGAAATAAATCTACAGTGCATCAAAACATAACGCTATACAAGTAGATTTAACCCGATTTTAGCCGAATCGGCCAAATTACCGAACATTCATTAATGTGGTACTCAAAGTGTCCACTATATTAATGAGTAATGCCATGTCTTTCATAATTTTACTTTTGAAAGTATATTTTATTTATGGGTTAAATCTACTTGTATAGCGTTATGTTTTGATGCACTGTAGATTTATTTCCAATAATAGCGAAAAGAAAGCTTGATAAAATGTTTTTGGAATCAAACAAAGAAACATTACATTAGTACATTTCACTTTATTTTGGTCCTCAGTTTCTCTAAAATAAGCCCAAATCGTAGATCTCCTGCCACATATTCTTATCATATTATAATCATCAATTTTTACTAAGAATAACACAACGAAATACTTTTTCTCTCACAAAAATAGTCAAAACATAAGCAGGTGCCGGCAATTTGCTCAGTACTAGATGATGCAATAACATGTCAGATGTGGTGGGGAGCGAAAGGCAGGGTCCGGCGCTAATCCCGCGCACTTTACGGTAACAAGTTTCAACATAAATTGGTTAGGGACCGAGGTGATCCTACCGAATAATGTTCGGCTGAATATTCGATTCAGTAAAAGTTTTACCGAACTTTCGGCAGAATATTCGTATTCGGTGAAATCCATGTTCGGCCCATTTCTAATCATAACCAATGTTAATATCTGTGTCTAACACATTCTTTTAAAGAAAACCTAATTTGTATATGACACAGGTAATCACCATCTTTATTATAGGTATAAATATAAGAGAGATGGCGCTGTTAACATCAATTCTAAAAATAAATAAAAGACAAATTTAGACGCAATTGATACATTATATAAAACATAATCAGAGCTTTTAAATCAGTGAACTTAGCTAAATAAACGAAGCAGAGAAGAAAGTTCGATCCTAGCCGAAACCAACATAATGAGGGCAAATAATCTTATGCACACATGATGTCAATAGTCATTGAGGTAAAGTTTTTCGTTACACAATGTCATTTTATTGATAATTTAGTCTTTCATAAAAGTTTATCAGTTTCTAGAGTATTGTGGTTTGTTCTTTAATTTTTTGTACATTATTAACAATTTTTTTGATTTTTAGGGTTCCGTAGTCAACTAGGAACCCTTATAGTTTCGCCATGTCAGTCTGTCCGTCCTCGCTTAATCTCTGTGACCGTTAGTACTAGAAAGCTGTTATTTGGTACCAATATGTGTATCAATCACGCCGACAAAGTGGTAAAATAAAAATTGGAAAAAATGTTTTATTAGGATAGCCCCCCTATATGTAAAGTGGGAAGTGATTTTTTTTTTAATTTCAACCCTAACGTGTGATATATTGTTGGAAAGGTATTCAAAAATGAATAGGGGTTTACTAAAATCATTTTTTTATAATGTCAATAATTTCGGAAATAATCGCTCCAAAAGTAAAAAACAATGTGTCCCCCCCCCTCTAACTTCTGAACCATAAGTTTAGAAAATATGAAAAAAATCTGGAAAGTAGAACTTTATAAGGACTTTCTAGGAAAATTATTTTGAACTTGGCTGGAAACAACAGTTTTTGTACAAACTCATAAGTGGGAAACACTTACTGTGATGGACGGGAAACTACGGAACCCTACACTGAGCGTGGCCCGACACGCTCTTGGCCGCTTTTATTCTATTTTAATGAATATCTGTAGTTTGGTTTATTTATTTTTAATCTAATGAATACTATATATAATATGTATAACTAATGGTACAGGAAGAAACATTAGCCTTTACAATTTTCAAACAAATTAACTCCCGACTATGAAATCTGTCAAATATTACACCTAATTTTAAGTGGCGCCGCCCTGGTGGCACAAAAAGTCGTCATTGTATATGTAGGCAATATATCTTTTAAAATTTAATTTAGATTACTCAGCGGTAAAGACAAACATTTTAATCAAAACCTCGTATTCAAAATTTTATAAATAAACTAGCTTACCAGGCAGACATTGTTCTGCTCTTTTCGACGACCCTTTGTCATATCCTATAAAAAATCCGTAAATTCGCAAAAAAAAATTGTGGGTCACTCATGGGCAAAAAAACTATCCTATTTCTCAAATTGGACCAAACTGCACATGGTGTGAAGTGATCAAAATCGGTTAAGTAGTTTAGGAGTCCATCATGTACAAACAACATGACATGTAATTTATATATATTAAGATTTATGAAGATCTACAGGAATCAAAAACACAACCCGCCTTTATGTATTACAGCACCACCATTTATCGATAACCTTGGTAACTATTGTAGGCACTTTAGATAGTAAGTTTAATGATATTTTTTGTTTATATTTATTACGTTATTCTCTCTTATTTTTGTTTACTGCATTTTAGATATAATTATATAATTATGGAAAATTATTTTACATGATTTCATTATGATATAAGATTAAAATGCACTGACTCAACGCCGCCATTCAACAAAGTATTATAATTCATACCCATACTTCAGAATATTATTCATAACTTTTGATAGAATGAACCGCTTTTAATGAAACAAAGACTAAATTAAACACAAAGATATGCTTTAAACTTCCTTACTGATTATTTTGATATAAATTAGTACTTTATATGTGGTACATTAACAAACAAACAGCCAGATAATTCTAAAAATTATAGAAATGTATTCAGTTACTTATTTTTAGACCTTCTCAATCAATTATGTTACAAAAACATAAAATGTACAGACATCTACAATTTACATTTTTATACATAGAGATTATGCCATTCTTTTTACATCATTCCACAAAAAACAAAATTGTGGCAAAATGTGGAGAACAAAAATTAATATATAAAAACCAAAGAACTTATTCCCCTCCACCCTACGACCATGGATGCATGCACCCAATAATTTGGAATTAAAAGTCATTTGTATTCCAAGTTATTTGCATAAATATGAAGTCATTAAGTAATTTTCACAACATACATTAACAAATTCTCACACCTATCACCCAGTGTGGTAGGCAGAGAGTATGTATGGAAAAGTTTATTATGGAAACGAATTCTTGATTGTTAACTATTGTAGTGTTAAACTACAGTTCTTCTGAGAGCAAAACACCTGCTGGTCAAAACTAGCCACTTCAAACAAAGAAAGCTATGGGTATAGGCAATCGAGCTCCTGAATGTATGCTAGGCAAGCCGCCGTATGTAGAATTCTTGCTAGATTGGGTGATTGGGTTTAGGGCTGAAATAGAATGTCTCATAATGAACTGTTCCTCTACATATTAAATCCGAACACAAAAGTGGATGTACTGTCGCATGACAGCAAATATAAGTCTCACTGCATACTTTTTATCCAGACTCCTATACTAAAAAGCCCTACCGCTATTATTATACTTCATTCCATAGATCACTCTAAATTATTCCAGCAACAACCTATGCAGAACAATAGAAAGCATAAATATCAGTATTATATACAGAATCAGTAAACTGATGACTGAATAAAATAAATAATTATTACAATACTAACCTCAATTGAATCTATCTATTCGATTTTCTGTATATACCTATTACCATAGATTACTGTATATATACTAGAGATAGCCTATTACTTAATATAAATAGGTATATATTGGTCTACTCTATGCGTAGACAGAGAAACCTATGACTTCTTTTTTTTTTTGGAGTTTATGGCCTGGTATCTAGACCTTTAGGCAAACTCACCATGACTTCGTTTGAAACCAGTATTGCCAGATCGGATTATCGAAAATAATGTGTTTAAAAATACGGTGTTTGCGAGAAAAATACATATTTGATGAAAAAAAGCCGTGTATTTTATAGTGGAGTTAAATGTCATATAAAAACGAAAGCATTATGTTATTGCGCAAAATATCTATTTATTTTGAACATAATATCCTCAAAGTAACTAAACATCTTAATATCTTTATGCACAAAACAGTTTAGTCACTGTCACTATCGATTACAAAGTAAATTAAAAAATAAAAATATAAATTTCTTTGCAACCTTACTTTAAATAAATACAATGATGTGTCTTACCTGGATTGAAGAGCACTTCCCGCCCTCCCTCAATTGCATGCACTAACTCCATCACCACTAGTCCCAGCACCACTACTCCCAACACCACTATTCCAGGTAAGACACACCATCGACGATAATACGACACGTGTTTCGCCTCTACACGAGGCATCTTCAGGTAATGTAGACTCTAGGGCGGCTGACCGCTTAGTATTATGTCATCTCCTAACGGAGGCTTACGGGTTCGAGGAGGCCCTCTTTTCCCGGGTGTCATCGCGGGGGGACACGGCTCCCCCGGTTTTGGGTGCTGCCACGCAGCTTGTGGGTTAGAATGTTGCGTACTTCACGCCGTCAGGCCAGGTGTCGGGCTAGCTCACTCGTCCCCAGCGGCTCCCTCGCCGGGCGGTGAGAGTAGGATCTCTCGTGGGAGTGGCCGCCCATCAGGTGGGCGTACATGTAGGGGTGCCAGGTTGTTCAGGTGGGGATGTGGCCCGTTGTCTGCGCGGTCGAACAGCCGTCTCGCAGTACGGGCCACTAATTCATGTATGCGCTCAATTTTAAGGTCCCTGGCTATGAGGTCATTTCTCACATAGCGGCCTGCTCCCACGATCGTCCGGAGCGCAAGATTCTGCTGGGCCTGCAGCCTCCTGCGCTGTGTGGTCGATGTTAGTGCGTACCAGGCTAGCGCTGCGTAGATCAGCCGTGAGCGGACGTAGGTCTTGTAGATGGATAGTTTTGTTTTTAACGGGAGTGAGGATGCCAGTATGGGATAGAGTTTTGCTCGTGCGGCTTTGGCCTGAACCACAGCGTGGTTGGCCATTGGAGTCATCCGCAACGAGCGATCTATCTGGCATCCTAGGTAGGTGGTAGTACCTTTCCAAATTACGTCTTGCCCACGAAGTCGCAAGATTGCTAGGGTGCGTCTCAGCCTGGTCGCGAAGTCGGCGGTCTTCCAGACATTGACCGCCATCCTCCATCTGTCCAGCCAATCAGGCAGCAAGTCCAGTAGTCTCTGCAGCTTCCTAGCCGCGAGTTCAACCCGACGAGATGGCTGCGTATAACGCGAGCACAATATCGTCTTCCCATTCCTCCAGGTGGTCTTGGAGTGTGGGGATATCATTGGTATACACCGCGTACAGGTGGGGTGATAGGCAACTGCCCTGCGGAACTCCCGCTTTTATCGGTCGTGCTACCGAGACAGCCTCCTCGATGTTAACATAGAAGCTCCGTCCCTCCAGAAATGACGCTATTAGCCGCACAAGCATCGGCGGCAAGGTGGTGGTCTCTATTAACTTGTGAAGTAGCCCTGCGTGCCACACTCTGTCGAAGGCCTTCTCCATATCTAAGAAGACCCCCACGCTGATGCGGCCGCGGTTGTACTCGGCCGCAAGATAGTATAGAACGCGGGCCAGTTGGGCTGTGGTGGAGTGTGCTCTGCGGAAGCCAAATTGTTCCTCCCGCAGAGTAATGTGCGCTAAAATGCGATGGAGGGTAATTTTTTCAAAGAGTTTGGCTATATGCGGTAATAGCGTTATGGGGCGGTAGCTAGCCGGGAACCTCCTATCATTACACGGCTTTGCTAGCACGACTATCTTGCCCTGTTTACAGTTTGTTGGGAAGTGGCCAGTTCTTAGTACGCCGTTGAAAAGTCTGGCCACCTCTACAACTCCCCTTCTGGGCAGCTGCTTCAAGGCCATGGTGGTAATGCCGTCGCAACGCGGTGCTTTGCGGTTAGGTAAGCGCATGATGGTGCGTCTTATCTCCGCAGGCGAGATGAAGTCCTCGCCTCGTAGTGGTGGTGCCGGGTGCGACAGGTATTCCCGTACGCGGTTCTCCACCCTCGTGGTGTGCTCCGCGTACCCCTCTGCAATGGGATTAGGTGTAAGCTGTGATTGAAGGTGCTGTGCCATCATTTCCGCTCTCTGCTGGGCATCATAGATTCTTTTCCCGTGCTGTCCACTCGTGGGCAAACAGGAGGTCGTGTTTTGGTGAGCTGCCGGTTGAGGAGGTGCAAGGAGGCGGGCGTCTCCGAAGCTTCGTCGCTTCGCCTCTCCCATGCCTCTCCCCTGTGCGCTTTAATCGCTACCGACAGCTCTTCTGTTGTTCTATTTAGTTGGGTTTTAATATGTGGGCATAGTGTTTGTGCCCACAGCTTTTTCAACTTTCTTTCCTTAGAAAGCTGAAGTTGTAGTTTATGAGGGAGTTCCTCTCCCCGGCGCCTCGTGGAGACAGGGAGTGACGAGAGTTCCAGTTGTTTGTTTAGAGTGTCGTGTAGAAGCTGTGCCGCTGTCTCCACGTCTTCTTGGGTGGTAATGGAGGTGCAGAGTCGGAGGTCCTCTAGTGCTTTTTTGGGAGAGTGTCCAGTTCGTCCGCATTTTTGGGCCTCTGGACACTACTGCGTCTGCATCGGTATCTATAGTGAACAACACGGGGAGGTGCTGAGTGTCCAGATTATACAGCACCTCTAGCCGTATCCTGAACGGCATTTGATGACACAACACAATGTCCAGGACATCGGGTCGATGATTGGGATTGGAGGGGATGTGGGTGGGCTCATCTGGACCCAGTACCTCATATCCTCACTCTTCAGCGTGTTCAAAGAGTTTCTTACCAGGAGGTGTGATTATCGCGGAGCCCCAAGCCGGATGTTTTGCATTGAGGTCTCCGGCGATAACTGCTGGTGTTGTTGCATTGAATATAGTACTTAGATCCTGGGGGGCTAATGAGGTACCGGGAGGTCGGTAAGCGGCGAAGAACCTCATATCCGTGGTTCCCACCCTCATTCTTATACACTTGGTCCTCATGGACACGAAGTCATATATAGTGTCAACTTCCTCGTGCATGAAGTCTCTCCTCACAAGGGCCGCTGTACCTCTGTACGCGATACCCTCTGGGGAGATCGCGTCGTGGCGATACACGAAGAAGCTGGGGAGCTTTAGTTTTGCAGAGGGGTGCAGTTTAGTTTCTCCCAGCAGTACAACCTGGACTTTGTACTGCTGGACCAACGTGCGCAGTTCGGCGACCTTCCCTGTTATGCCGCCGGGGTTCCAGTAAACTATTTTAATTGCCCTGCCCTCTGCCGAAGTTAGTCAGTTGGGCTAAGACAGTAAAGGTTGCCGCTAGTGGATTGGTACCTGTGGTCAGGCAGTTAGTACCTCACCCAGGATTATAATGATCATACCCACTAGTTGTGCGAGGGCCTCTTCTACGGTGGGTGGCACATTATGTTTGTGGTTGGGATCTGGGTTCTATTGTCCATCTTTGGAGTGGTTCTCGGGGTTGGTGGGTAGTTTACACTCTCTGGATTTGGGCAGGGACGGTCGCTTGGCACGGCTGCTGTAGCCGTTGCTGCGTGGTAGCGGTGGGGGGGGGGGGGGAAGTGGGATAGACGTGCCTTCTATTGCTACATCCGGTGTGGCCGCCTTCTTCTTCTTCTTCCTCCCCTTCTTCTTTGGACGCTCTGTGCGCTCAATGGGGTCGTTTGCCGGTACTGCCAAGGTCGCCCCAGTTATGGCGACCGTTGGTGCGTGTGCGGGTGTAGGTAATTGTTGTTGTCTCGGCTGTTGCGGCTGCTGCGTTCGCTGCGGCTGGGTGTGTATTTGCAGTTGTTGTTGCAAATTTTGGTGTTGTGGTTGTGGTTGCGGGGCCCGTGCTGCTTGCGTGGGTATTGGGGGCTGTAGGGTTATGCCCCTCTTGTGCGCAATTCGCTGCAGCACAGGGCACCGCCTATCATTTGCCGCGTGAGGCTTGGCGCAATTTGCACATTTTGGTTGTTCGTCATGTGGCTTGGGGCATTCATATGCGGCATGATCGCCTGCGCAGCGGACGCATTTTATAGGTCTAATAGCAATTATATGACGCATGCCAGGATCCCTGGCATCTATGGCATTGAGGATAGCCGGCTTTACCTTGCCAGCCCTCTATTGAGATGCCGGGCATGTATAGTAAGTAGTTCGTCTATTGCATATAGCCTTTTTAGTTCATCCGGAGGGAGGTGTTTCATTTTGATGTGAAAGAGTCGGCCTGGTCTGCCTCTTTTGGGGGGAACTTAGCGCACGAACGTCACCGGGAAACCTTTCTCGATGAGGGCCTCCATTATGTCTTGTGGCTCTGTGTCGGCTGAGAGCCCTCTGAGCCCCACCTTCGTTGGTTGTTCTTCCTGTGGAGCGTAGCAATACCACGCAAAGGTGGCATCCTCTTTGCTACGCTCGATGATTATATATAGGTATTTTTGAGCGGTACGGCATTCTATGTCGGATTGTTGCCGGAATCTGACTCCCTTCCCAAATGGGCGGGCATTTGGAGCATGGCCGAGAAGTTGGTGTAGTATTTTGAAATGCCTCGCCCAATTTGGGAAGCATTCTACAATTATTGGGGGGTATTTTGCTTGTACCGCTACAGGCTGCTGTGGCCTTGTAGCAGGTGGAGGTGAAAGTGGGGCCTGTTCTATGTGCGGCAGCTATCCGTGAATAGCTGTCCGGCGCCGAGGTTGGTCCAGGAATGGGCTTAAATGTAATTTTCTTCCCTTCTGAGTCCTGCCCCCCGAAATCCTGCATCTCATATTGCATGCAGGTCGGAGAGGTAGTTTGAGATGGTGATTCGACATGACAGACATAACTCGCCACCGGCTATTTTTGTGGTGAAGTAGGTATTTCTTTCGAGGTGGGTGGTTTCCGGTTCAGTGATGGTTGGAGGCTAAGCTTCACTAGCGCCGGGCGCGACGCCAGTGGCCGCCGTGGCGGTGGACTTCCTTTACGCCTCGAGATTTGATTGTATGCAGGCAGTACCCTTGACTTCTCTGGAGCTAAGAGGTCACGCTCCATGAGTGTGCCTGTCTAGTACGCCCAGTCGTTTGTCTGGTGGCTTACGGTGAGTCGGGGGTGGTTCTCCTTTGTCCGACATAACGTGGGTAGTTTCGGTATAAAATAGGGTAGTTATAAAAAGATTTTTAAAATAAAGGGTAGGTTTAAAAATTAAAACTTTTAAAAAGTGGGTAGGAGATAAAAACTTTGCCCTTGCTAGCTATCACACCCCTTAATCCCCTCGGCGCGTGCAACCATACTAGGTGAGACCCGTTGGGGAGGCCCAGCGAGCGGGGTGTGTGAGGCACAGATGGATTGGGCGTTGACAATGTTTTGCTAAAAAGCACTTTTAAAAGAATAAAAGTTTATAGCAAAAGTGGGTAGATTGCACAAAAATAAGAGCAACAAAGGTTGTGCTCTCTTACCTTGCAATTTGACGTGGAGAATGCCAGTGACGGCTCAACGCTTCACGGAGCGGGCTTAACGTTTAGCGGAATCGTCAACTGGCAACACGTAGACTTCACAGTACGTACACATAACACACCACGGAAGCGCGATTAAGGCACGTCCGTTCGGTGGCAAGGTCCGCGGTGAATTGACTGCTAAGTGAGCGCCGAGCTGCTATTTATACACGCCGACACAATCGCTCCCCACCAAAGTAGCGAATGACCGCGCCGTGCGATAACAAACCTGCTACTAATTATCAATATTGTTATGATTAATATTTTTAAATACTATTATTATTGTTTTATTAATATTATTATAGTTATTTATTATTATTCATTTTAAAATTATTTGAAAATTTTATTTTTTATTATAATGGATTTCCGCAAAGTAACGCCTGATTCTATCAATTATCACAAAGTTACTATGTTATTAGTACTGAGTTAAAAGATTTTAGCATCGACAATGGTCTGTTTTGCCAACATATTGCCTTTAATGGAGAAGACATTTTTTGTTTTATATGCCAAAAAATTCTACAAAAATTTATGAGAATAACTGTGTTTTTAAATTTTTTCTATCTTCATAAGTGACCGAGATATAAAGGCGCAAAGTTAACATTTTCGATTTAAGCCGCGGGCCGAGCGCGACATCGTTGATGACGCCACAAGTTCCATCTTCGTGCGAGCGACCCGACGCGCACTTAGAAAATCAAAACATTTACTCGAATGTGCCCGTCGCATGCGGATCTATCTATCTATTTTTAACAAGAAACATTATAGTAGAACATGACACCATCTATTAAATATTGTGCTGTGCCTCAATGTAAAAATACGGCCACAAAAACACATGAAAAGTTGTTTTTTAATGTGCCTAGAAACCCTTCCATCAGAAAAAAATGGACAAATGTTATGAGAAGAGCACATCCTTTAGGACCGAACACGGTAGCATTTTGTTGTGAGGATCATTTCGATGTAAGTATTCAAATAGTAATAACCTTCACATGATAGGTCTTGGTTATTGCTAGTAAATGCTTTCTATTAGGCATGTAGGTACCTACTCGAGTCACAGTGTAACTAACGATTCATTGAACCTTTCCAGGCTTAATGATCAATATAATTTCAAGAAGAAACAATACCTAGTACCTACATATTTAACTAAAACTACTTCAGTGTAAATAAACATCCGAACTTGGGTAAAGTACCTATGTAATGTAGATAAGTCAATGACCTGTCGTGAGTTCGTAAGTTTAGATACCTACCTATGTTTGCAGTAAATTTTAAAATGTTTATAATGCATATAAAGGTAAAAATATGGAATATGTTAACAAAAGTTTTTATTTTTTTACGATATTTCGAGCAAAAACTAAACACACACGCAGAGCTGTTCAAATTTCATACTTTGCGGGCCGCAAATAATGGAATAAGTTTGATTATGAAGTGGAGCACTTAATTTTTTTTCGTGTTGTCGTATTTTTATGTATTACATAGTTGGTACATATTTTAAATATTGATGGAATACAAATTACGAGGTTCCTTATTTTTTTATAGACTTTAAATAAGTTTGTATTTTGTTCTAGGTCGAAAACGATATGGAAAACTACGTGAAGTACAAACTAGATGGTGGTCGCCTCAAACTTAAAAAAGATGTTTATGTAATTCACAATTTTTAAAGTAAAATTATCACACGTTTATTCAACGAAATCAACGGAACTTCAATGACAATGACAACATTCTTTTTATTTTTTCTATAGACGTTACTAGTAGTAACGTTATCATACAGCCAAGTTCATAATGAACATAGTCACGGTCTTATTCCACAGAGAAAGATAAAGAAATAAACGAATTTAGCCGCGAAATGTGATCTTGTTTTAATGGCGTGTTTAAATAAATTTAATTTTAATTTTTTACTAGCTGAAATCAGCCACCTGACAGACGAGACCGAGAGGCTGAACCTATTCTTATCATTAGCAAATGAATTATTAATGTAATAATGGGTACCTAGGTTATAAAAATATTATCTTATTCTTATACGTACCTTTTCATTTTGACTCCACGTATTTCAGCCGCGACAAAATCTTTGTTCCTTAGAAAATATTCCGCCACCATCATGTCACGGACTATTGGAAGGTTGTCAGATTGACCCTTTTGAAACCCTTCTTCCATCATTAAATACTTAAAAACACCAG
Source organism: Parnassius smintheus behrii (assembly GCA_036936625.1). Taxonomy (NCBI): domain Eukaryota; kingdom Metazoa; phylum Arthropoda; class Insecta; order Lepidoptera; family Papilionidae; genus Parnassius; species Parnassius smintheus. The sequence continues at coordinate 24,293,777 of JAUPFT010000028.1, forward strand.
AGCGAACGAGGGCAAACAACTCACCCGCGAAATATTACTACAAACGTATGATCGGCGCGCTGGAACGGTATGGCGGCGCGGCCGCATGGAACGAATGACGTCACGCGCTACTCGCGGGCACGGGCGAGATTTTAGAAATGTACGTAAATTTTCCACGCTTATAACTTCGGTAATAGTGCACCGATCGATGTGAAATAAAAACTAGAATTATGTGTTTGGTCTAGACTTTTTACCTACGTAAAAGTCTAATATTGTAACCTTGTTATCTTCTCCATTGTTTCAGTAATTAATATGTTTTTCTTCTTAGTTTTGTGTCATTTATTTGACTGAACACTCTTTCACATTCGGCATCGGAATGTGGAAGAGCCAAAATGTTCAGCATAAACTCGGCAATCAAACTAAACTTTTCAAGCTGCTTCTCCTATGCTATAAGAAGAAAAATGCACAGAAAGTTCAAAACTTGTACTTGATAAAAAAGCTTTTTACCTTCCGCCGAAATAAATTGGGTTGTTGGCTTGTATCTAAATTTTTTTTAGTTGTTGTCTATTTCGTGTCTTCATGATTTACGATATTTTTCATAACTAGCGATCATTATAAAACGAATTTTTATTTTTTGTTAAAAATACTGTGTATCTATACACTGTATTTATAAAAATACGGTTTTCAGTAGACGGCATGAAAAACCGGTAGATCAACTGTAATAACAGTGTATCTGGCAACATTGATTGTACCATAGATAAATAAATATCAATCCGTAGACAGAGAAACCTATAGACTAATGATCCGCGTGGCCTTGAGTGAGAAAGAACGATAACAAATTTTTAGGTTATAGAATAATCTTTATGACTTTTAAACACATTTAGATAAACATTTTAATTGTTCTAAGAACTGAACTGAACAAGATTCACCAATCTTAAGCTCACAAAATACTTTTTTCTCACTTAAACCAACTTGTAAACTCCTTAAATCGCTACGCTGTCAAACTCTACAGTTTGCTAAACAGAAAAACCGGCACGGAGAAAGGGACAAACAATCACACCACTCTATCTCATTTCTATGCAAGACTATCCATAAATCTATCTTTTTCGTGTGCGAATGCGAAAGAAGGCGTCAATTTGTCTATAGGTTTCTCTGTCTACGTATCAATCTTTTATATATTTTTTCTTCATAATATGCTGATGCGCAGATTTTGCGATATTTTGTCGATAGCTCAACCCAACCAACTGTTGATAATGACAGCCACCCAAGCTCATAAGGCGCCCAATCGATCAAATTAACTTGATGTTTAAATCAACATTGGTACTTGTTTCATCGTTTTCTCTAATAGTTCACAAGCGCGGACACTTAATTCACAAAAGCGCATTACTTTTACGAACCAAAATATACTTCAAACCATTATTCAAGCGACAAAACAGGAGCGACAACCCGTCTACGGCCAAGTTCCCGCCAAAACCGTTTAATTAACAATTCATTATATGTACAGAGTGTAAGTGTAAACACCGTTGTCACTGAAACCATAGGTAACGCTATTTTCTTTCATAAAATTAAAAAAGTTTCTGTCCGACACCTTCCGTAAATTCATGGATACCCTATGCGCCCGAGTGATGTAATCACTGCAAAGATCACCGCCCGCCCTTGCTACCTACACAACATTTCAATAAAAACAATGGTGGTATGGTACACATAACCTATGATCTAACTTTTCCTTCATACTTTCATACTGGCTTAGGACAGGCAAAAATTCCTAACCTTTGTGTTGCGTGACGAGTCCAAATTAATGTAAGTTAGATTTAACAACAAAGAAAATTAAACATTAATAATAGTAAATCATTAGGTAGGATTTTGGCGTATTTAAAAGGTTAATCACAATGTTATGCATACACGGCTACACATTAACCTATGCAAAACCAATGGGTAGCTCGCCGTCCAATCAAGGACACGGGTTCGCGGGACTTTATTAGCAGCATACCGCGGCCCTGGAACGCAAAGGGCGTTTGAAGTATAGCTGACCGTTCATTGTACGGAAAGATCATTTAAAGCGAGGCCAAGACAAACTGGTTTTGTATAGCTTGATGTGTAGCCTGATTGATTGATTATTTACACTTACCTATTAAGTAAAATCCTCGTAAATGCATCCCATTTTGATCAGCTTTTACATTAATCGTAAAAGCTGTTCAAAATGGGATCCATTTACGGACACGCATGACTCCGCACGTTTCCGTAGATTGTTTCGCACTGTAGGAAGCACAACAGTGTCATTTTTTAAGTCTGTAAACACACTAAAAATTCGCCTTTTGAGTTCCGACGTATTACGGAACTTAGTTGCATATACTCGGCGCTTCACTTCTCTCCAAAGATAAAAGTCCAGCAGGGTAAGTTCGGGCGAACGCGCTGGCCACGCCACTGGCCCTCCACGTCCTATCCATCGCCCAGGAAACTCCTCATCCAGCAGAGCCCTGATTTGCAGCTGAAAATGTGCAGGGGCACCGTCATGTTGGTAGTAGAGGTATCTCAGTGAACGAAGAGGCACATTTTCCAACATTCTGTCGAAACATATCGTAAAATAGCCATGTATGACAGTGCATTCAAATGGCCGTCAATAAAATAGGGTCCAAGAAGTTTGCCATCTAGAATTCCCGCCCATACGTTTACGGTAAAACGGTGCTGATACCTGTTTTGCCGTATTCGGTGTTCGTTTACCCGACTCCAGTAATGTTCATTACGAACATTGTGAATGCCCGACCTTGTAAACACTGCTTCATCCGTAAATAAAATGGAAACTTTATCAAAATTTTGAACTAGCCATTGAGAAAATACCACCCGCGGTATGTGGTCGTTTTCATTTAATTCTTGAACCGGCTGAAAATGATACGGATGTTGACGATCAATGTGTAGAATTTTCCAAATGGTCCAGTGAGTAACACCAAAAATACAGGCCGCTCGCCTGGTACTCTCCTCTGGGTTCTCCGCGAAGAAATCCAAGATAAGTTCTTGAAGGGTAACTGGCAGCTGCTGGTTGCCACGCCACTGAGAATAAGCCGGCACGGTAAATTGTCCGTAGCTTTGCGTGGACGCCAACATTATTTCACGATTTGGCACAGGTTGTCCAGGGAATAATTCTGCGTACATTCGTCGAGCCTCGTTCACGTAATCACCAGCTGCGGCATAAAGCCTTACCATTTCGATCCACTGCACGTTTGTGTAGGACATAATTACAAACTAAAACACACTCGCACAAAAACTTCAACCTAAAACACAAATGAGCGGCGTATAATGTCAGCACGGCACGTGGCGCGGTTGAAAATCAAATTGACAGACTGACACACTGACACAGTGACACTATGGACTGATAGCTGATGGCCTTCACCGCTGAGCTGCGCGCGAGATCCCGAGCGTATCGCTGTCGCTACGATGCGATGTGTTTACTGGAATTTAGTATGCCTAGGGTGAAATAATTGTAAGGAAAAATTGAGATTTGACTAAAAAAAAATGTTGTTATTTTTCATTGAATTTACGTTCTATAAGTGAAAGCAAACCACTGGCTTCAAGGATAACGGTATTAACACACATCCTGTATATTACAGACTACATAATTATACAGACCATTATCTGTACTGCGCATGCGTCAATGCTACGTTTGAAGCGGTTCCTGTAAAAATCAAAAAGTTTTAAAGAAATTCAAAAAAAATTATACCTATAAAAAAGAAAGTGTAATTTATATTTATCATTTTTTATCACTATCAAAATAATGTTTTTTTTTTTGTTTTAATTAGTAATATAATACGTATATCATGGGTATATTTTACGCCGCTACCACGGTGAGGAGCCGAGACGCTACCACGGCGAGGAGCCGAGACACTATCACGGCGAGGAGCCGAGTCTGTGGCTTGTCGCTCATTTAGCACCACCCCGGGGATACGCGCAGAGTGGGCCTAGGATTAGGTGATCGAAGCCTACGAATGCGAGCGACTTACCCCCTATGAATGTAAAGGAGGCGAGAGAGGTGTGTCATGATCGTGCCAAATGGAAATCTGTAGTCTCTGCCTACCCCTCTGGGTGACAGGCGTGAGTGTTTATGTTATGTTATTTTATATTATAAATTGAAGTGTTTTGATTGATTTGAGTGATTGATTTTTAATTATTTTTTATAAATAAATTATTGACTAACAAACAATTATTGATAGAGAACAATCAAGAACAACCACGAACTAACGATATGTTGTGACAACAAAATTTGAAAATTATATAAATAAAATTTTTGAGGGGCTAACTTCAGTGAGCCCTGAAAATAACTTTTATTATGGTAACTTAGCGACCGCAGCGCTTCGCTTATTTTGTCCATATTTCTGGGACACTATTTTCTACAGCGATAGTTCTCCTTCTCTCTAAGTTCCATGAACCGTCCTATTACCGACACAGAATACATAAATTACCCTGACTATAATCTAGATGGCCAACTACTAAGGTACTAAGAGGATATGTCCTATACAAGAAATATATACAGACAGAGAAACCTATAGACTAATGATTAGCGTGGCCTCGTGTGATAAAGGACGATAACGTAGTTTAAGTTATACAATAATCTTTATGACTTTTAAACACATTTAGATAACACTTTTAATTGTTCTAAGAACTGAACTGAACAAGATCCACCAATCTTAAGCTCACAAAACACTTTTTTCTTACTTAAACCAACTTGTAAACTCCTTAGACCGCTACGAACTGTCAAAGTTGTTTAGCAAAGTGTAGTTTGCTAAACAAAAAACCGGCATGGAGGAAGGGACAAACAATCACACCACTCTGTCTCATTTCTATGCAAGACGTATGCATAAATCTATCTTTATCGTGTGCAAATGCGAAAGAAGGCGTCAATTTGTCTATAAGTTTCTCTGTCTACGGTAGTAGTAGTAGCAACTCTTATTTGTATGTGGTAGCAAGTGTTGATACTACAATACACTGAATCAGGGCTGAATTAAGGGTAGGCGTGGCCCACTCGTAATTCAGGTTCAGGCAGGCAGTTCGTAGCGTGCTTAGAGACGTCAGTTATTAGAGTGCGTGCAAGATAACTCTGCTCGCGGCCAAAATTGGAACTAATCGTGTGCCACCATCTTACTGTTTATGGCAAGTGTCTAAACAGAGTGGTAGGTGTCCTGTTTTTATTCTTTTTTGCAGTAATTAATCGTTATCATTATGCCGAAAGTGATTAAAAGTGCTGGCAGGCATGTTATTTTGAAGGTCAAACGTGCTTGTGAAGAAGAACGAGACATTAACGGGCCTATAGTACCGTTTTCCAAAGTTAGAGCCCGCGTTGCATATTTAACAGGTAATTTTTAGGGATGCCATTACAATAAAATTCCCCAATTTTCTCTATTTGTTCCTTTTTAATTTCCTCGTGTCATTAATATCATGTATTTATAATGCATTGTTTTTATTTTGTTTTAGGTGTTTCTGAACGCACCGTCACCCAGATAAGTCAAGAGGGTAATATAGCAGAAGCTTCATCTTCTAAAATTGTGACGCCGGGAAAAACTAGGAACCGAAGGAAAAAAATTTATGATTTAGATGATTTCGATATGTGCGCTATAAGGCATTTAATTCAATCATTTTACGTCGTGAAGAAGGAGATTCCTACCATAAATAAACTTTGGTTGGAATTGAAAACTGATATTGGTTTTAAATATGGCAGAACATCGTTGAGGAGTATTTTAAAGACTATGGGCTACAAATACAAAAGGTGCCAGTCTAAACGAAAAGTATTGGTAGAACGCAGTGATATTGCAGCTTGGAGAGCAAAATATATTCTGAGGTTGCGCAAGAATCGTCAGGAAGAAAATCGACCGGTAATTTATGTTGACGAAACGTATATACATGCTTCATACCACCTTCAAAAATGTTGGCAATCGAAGGAACAGCCTGGTATTCTTGCTTCTGATAGCGTCGGTGCAAGATAGATAATAGCCCATGGTGGAGGTAAAACTGGGTTTGTTGAAAACGGACTGCTGCTGTTCAGGTCTAACTCCAAATCGAATGACTATCATGACGATATGAATTCAGCTAACTTCATGCGGTGGATGAAAGAAAAAATTGTGCCGAATCTTCCAACGAATTGCATTGTAGTGATGGATAATGCGTCATACCACCGCACACAGATCAACAAGGCGCCTACAATTGGCAATACAAAAGCAGAGCTCCAAGGATGGCTTACGAGAAATGGTATTACATTTGAAGACTGTTGGACAAAAGCGCAATTATACGAATTAATTAAAAAATACAAAGGAGACCCACAGTACGAAATAGATCAAATGCTAAATGAATATGAACATGAGGTTCTCCGTTTGCCACCTTACCACTGCGATTTAAATCCCATAGAAAAAATTTGGGCAATAGTAAAGAGACGCATTGCAGAGAAAAATATCACTCAAGCTCCTAGCGAAATAGCTGCTATTACTGAGGCGGCGTTTAGAACAGTAACGACAGAAGAATGGTTCAACGTATGCCAACATGTAGAAAAAATAGAAGATAAATATTTCCAATCAGATAGGCTGATGGATATGGAAATGGATGAATTTGTAATTAATGTTACAGGTGACACATCCGAGCCATCTGATGAAGACTCTAGCATGGATTCTGATGAAGATATGCGAATGGAAGGCGTTGATCCACTGCAGGACCATTGTTACACCAAATTTATAAATAATAATAGGTATTCAATAAAAGATTTACAAGGTTTCCTTGGACTTTTTATTTCGTTCTTTATAATAAATATTATAATGCTATTTCAGTTGTTTCAAAATACCTTTTTGGGAAAAATTTATTATAGACAAAATGTCAGTAGTCATTAATCTTAGTATTAGTCCTTTTTATACACGCATATAATAGGTACCTGTAATTGTGTAAAAAAAATTGTAGTGGCGTAGTTAAACTTGTGTAGTGAGGTATCAAACTTATGAAAGTTAGAATCAAGAAATATATTTATTACGCGGATCTTAAACAATAAATATGGGGTTTAAAAAATTATTAGGTCTTTGTAAGTTTAGGCTGAACATTACAGTTTTTTTAATTGAGATTTGGTAATCAATTAGGTAATTTATGTAATTTGATATAATTATACAATTCCAGTAATAAGATTAAACGAAGGAAAAAATATTAGTTAAGCTGACAACATTAAGCACGCCATCAGTCGCGCGCAGAGTTATCTTGCGCGCACTCTACACTGGGCTGGTTTTACGCCTTATTCATAGGGATGGGCAAATGCAAAAGTATTGATATTCATTGTATCGATATTTTTAAACAGTATGCGTTATAAATATCGATATATCGTCATAATTTGCATGATGTAGTGGGATAAGAGCCAAAATTTTATTACTGGACGTTTTAACGACGAAAAAACACGACAATTAATATTAAAGAAAACGGAGGAGATGACAGAAAAATAGAATATTGAAAACTTGGGGAAAATCACACAAGTATGCGGATTATCAGAGTTCTGGAGCCAAATGAATTCCGAATACCTAAGAATGGAGGAAGAGGAGTTCGATGAACTATTAAGTTTAGTTCCTAATATCGAAAAAAGAAAAATGTGTTTTTAAGACAGAGTATAAGCGCCAGGCAAAACGTATTTGTGTATTTATGTGCGCATATTTGTGTGCGCAGCTTTGTGAGTCAAAGAGTAGCTACTAACAAAATAATTTGTTATTTAGAATTTTATGATAGCTAAGCTATTTAAGAATATTTAAAATATTAAATAGCTTATGAACCTACTTCTTGAAACTAGACTGATGTTGTGTTGTTAAGACTGCAAAATAACTTGTTTTGTTGTTAAATATAGCTACTTACTAATTGATTAAAACAAAAAATACATAAGTAATTGATACATACCAAATATACTTTTTTATCAGGTCCTTACATATGAAATTAGCGTTTTGTCATACTGACCACTTTGAACGGAAATATCTCCTCTTTGGTTAAGACTTTCAAATTTAAATTTATAAATTCATTTAGCTGGTACATTTGAGTTTTGAAAAAAGTCATTCATTTGTTTTTCCTCATTATTTTTTTCTTTGGCGTCGCTTATTACCGCACAATGTATAACATGCAATATTAGTATATTTACCTACCGTGGCAGCTCGAAGGATTAATGACGTGTATGGCGCTGGTGTCGTAAAAAAAGCACGGTAATTTTTTGGTTTCAACGTTTTCGTTCTGGAAATTTCGACCTTCAGAAACAACCCCTGTGGACGGCTGGAGACCAAAGTGCAAAATGAAGAATCAAAGGCTATTATGAAAGCGTATCCATCACAAAGTACTTCAGAGATAGCTGCAGGCTTCGGGGTAAGTGACAAAACCGTATTAATCCACTTGAAATGAATCGAACTTGCAAACACGCTTTGACTGCTGTGTTACTTTGCTCAACCGACACAAAAATGAAGGGATTTTGAATCAAATCATTACTTGTGATGAAAAGTGGATTCTGTACGATAATCGAAAGCGCTCGTCGCAATGGCTGAACCCTGAAGACCCAACCAAATCCTGCCCTAAACGATAATTGACTCAGAAAATATTACTAGTGAGTGTTTTGTGAACTAGCACCAATGTTTATTACCGCACAATGTATAACATGCAATATTAGTATATTTACCTACCGTGGCAGCTCGAAGGATTAATGACGTGTATGGCGCTGGTGTCGTAAAAAAAGCACGGTAATTTTTTGGTTTCAACGTTTTCGTTCTGGAAATTTCGACCTTCAGAAACAACCCCTGTGGACGGCTGGAGACCAAAGTGCAAAATGAAGAATCAAAGGCTATTATGAAAGCGTATCCATCACAAAGCACTTCAGAGATAGCTGCAGGCTTCGGGGTAAGTGACAAAACCGTATTAATCCACTTGAAATGAATCGAACTTGCAAACACGCTTTGACTGCTGTGTTACTTTGCTCAACCGACACAAAAATGAAGGGATTTTGAATCAAATCATTACTTGTGATGAAAAGTGGATTCTGTACGATAATCGAAAGCGCTCGTCGCAATGGCTGAACCCTGAAGACCCAACCAAATCCTGCCCTAAACGATAATTGACTCAGAAAATGTTACTAGTGAGGGTTTTGTGAACTAGCACCAATGTCGTTCACTACAGCTTTCTAAAATCTGACCAAACGATTACGGCAGATATCTATTGTCAGCAACTGCAAACCATTAAAAAAGAACTACGAGGGTGGATTGAAAAGTACTCGGCCTAACCAAGAAAATAAACACATATTAAATCAGTTATATTTTTATTTTTCTACATAATCACCATCAAGTTCAATACACTTTTGCCACCTCCCCTTCCAATCATTTAGACCGTTGAAAAAAAATGATTCTTCCTTAGAGTCAAAATATGCGTCTACAGCTGCTTTGACCTCGTCGTTTGTCGAAAATCTTTGACCTCCCAAGTGCTTTTTTAGGTTAGGGAACAGAAAGAAGTCTGATGGTGCCAGATCAGGTGAATACGGCGGATGCGGTAACAGTTCAAAGCCACAGTTGTGAATTTCAGCCATTGACTGTACTGACGTGTGAACACGGGCGTTATCTTGATGAAACAGGACTTTTCTTCTGAGCATTCCTCGACGTTTTTCTTTTATTTCCTCTCATAAACGACGTAGTAAGGTGCAGTAGTAATCAGAGTTTATAGTCTGACCCCTTTCAAGATAATCAATCATAATCACACTTTTCGAGTCCCAGAATACTGAAGCCATCACCTTATTTGCCGACAAAATCGACTTAGCCTTTTTAGGGGGTGGTGAACCAGGTCTTCTCCACTGTTTTGATTGTTGTTTTGTTTCCGGTGTACAGCAATGAACCCATGTTTCGTCCATAGTAACAAAACGATTCAAAAAATCATCTGCATCGGCTTCAAATAACTCCAAACAGTCGCGTGAAATAGTCAAACGCGTCCTTTTTTGTTCAACTGAAAGCAGTCGCGGAACCCACCTCGCAGACACCTTGTGGAAACCCAACTCGTTGACAATGATGTTTTGAGTTCGTTCATAAGAGATGCCTATAATCTCGGCTATCTCTCTAATTTTTAATCTGCGGTCTCCCATTATTAAATCAAGTACTTTTTTAATATTTTCGTCAGTAGTTGACGTCGAAGGCCTTCCAGAGCGGGGTTCATCTTTCACACTCTCTCTACCACGCTTAAATTCTGCTATCCATTTTTTGACGGATGAATATGACAGAGCACAATCGCCTAATGTACTGACCATGTCATCATGGATGGCTTTTGATGATAGCTCCTTCTTATGGAGGTACTTAATGACGGCACGCTGCTCGATTTGCTCCATTCGCGGAAATTATGTCCGATTACTTTGTTAATAAATTTATAAAATCACAACTAATTATCGCACACGTTTCGAACTTCACACAATGAACTAGTCTGAACTGTACTAAATAATGTGGGTAGATTTGATTTTTAGAATTGAATAGATCTGTGTTAGGCCGAGTACTTTTCAATCCACCCTCGTAGCTGCTAAACAACTGAGATTGGTCAATCACTCTAGGCCACTATTGCTTAACGACAATGCAAGACCACACACTGCACAACAAACAACCACTAAGTTAAATGAGCTACAATTGGAATGTTTGCGACATCCACCGTACTCCCCGGACCTTGTTCCAACAGATTACCATTTTTTTCCAGAATTTGGGCAACTTCTTACAAGGAATAGGATTAAACTCCAATGCAGCGTCTAAACCGTCTTCAAAGAGTTTATTGATTCTCGCCCCCATGGTTTTTTTTAGTAAAGGGATCAATGAACTATTTATGAGATGGCAAAAGTGCATAGACAACAAAACTGCATACTTTAATTAATGAAATATATTTTTAAAAAAAATTGACTTTATATTCCTCCCGTACAAAACGCCAATTTCATATGTAAGGACCTCATATATCCTACCTACTAAGTTAGTAACGATAGTTGACCCGACCCACCAAAGTTTAGATATAAAAAAACATGCGTGCAGCTCACACGCGACAGAAGTGAAACCTTCATATGAAATGAAATATAAAATACAAATACATTACGGCAAATTATTTATTTAATATTATATTTTAAACTAAAATTTCAGCATAAAATATAAGAAAATTTAATTTTATACTAAATAAATGTAACAATCCTTTTAATCTATATATTAGACACATACATATTATATTTTCTTTTGAGTAAAATTATAATAGTGCCACCTATTTCATTATATCGGTAGTCGTAAAATGACGCTAATTTTATTTTAATGTTAATTGTATTTTTTAATGTTTACAGCCGCTGCCACGTGGCTGCCATTTCTATATGAAAATCATAGATTATGAAAAGTGAACCATACAGATGGGAAACGCTCGAAACTACCTACTACCAATTGTGATGGTTCTTTTTTTTATTGAAATTAGTATTACTTGGCCTTCATCAAGTCCGGAGGAAGGTCTCACCATAACTAACAAAACGAGCCCAAGTTCGACACACTTAGTTCTTACTGGTCCAGGAGTTCCCGTAGTAATCACTAAAATACACCTTCAGATCACTCCATCAAGACCGGAGGAAAAGCCTCATCATAACTAACAAAACGAACCCAAGCTCGGCATACCTAGTTCTCCTCGGCGACGAGTTCCAATAGCGGTTACCAAAGTACACCTTCAGGTCACTCCATCAAGACCGGAGGTAAGGACTAATTATATCTAACAAAACGAGCCCAAACTTGGTACACCTTGTTCTACTTGTTCAGGAGTTCCAGTATTACCGAATATATACCAAAGTATACCTTCAGATCATTCCATCAAGTTCGGAGGTAAGGACTAATCATAACTAACAAAACGAGCCAAAACTCAGCACACCTAGTTCTACTCGGCGACGAGTTCCAATAGCGGTTACCAAAGTACACCTTCAGGTCACTCTATCAAGTCCGGGGGTAAGGACTTATCATACCTAACAAAACGAGCCCAAACTCGGCACACCTAGTTCTATTAGTCCAGGATTTCCAGTAGTATTCACCGAATTACATCTTCAGGTTACTCCATCAAGTTCGGAGGTAAGGTCTTATCATAACTGACGAAACCAGCCCAAAGTCCACAGCTAAAATTTCACTGCCAGTAGAGGGCTTCCAGTGCCAAGCAGTCTCTGGAGTAGGTTTTCGTATTTCGTATCTAAGTCTAATTACTCTATGTATCTAAGTAGTATATTTGAGGTATAAGAAATCAAAAACAAATTCAATCTTTCAAATTATAAATATAATTTTATTTGACTACGTTCACAGAATAAATAATAACATTACGTACTACAATTCCCGCAGCCAACCGTGCGTACATTTGTGTGTGTGACCAGTGTCAATGTAATAGATCGATTCTATACCTATCAAATTTGTAAACGCGTCCTTAAACAACATATTTTAATACGACCATGTCTAAAATATCTAAAAAAGTCTTCGACATTGTTAACCGCGCAATCCCCAAGCGGTCTCACGAGACCGCACCCACCCACAGCACTATTACCCATAATGACTTATATTTAAAGACTACTTTTCTATGAAAAACTTTGGCATTATAGAATCAAAATGAAATTTTCTGTCCTCTAGTTGAATAAAAATCAGTTAATTTATAGATATTCATTTATAATCTACATTCAAAGTGCGTCATTGTCAAGTGTTCGTTGCTATATATTGTTGCGTTGATTTTTGGATTTTTCTAAGTTAAGAACAGTTTTTTATATTATAAAATTGTTATGAAAGTTTTTGTGTGAATATAATTTAGCTTTTTCCGTAAATAGTTTCAAATAATATATAGAAATAATATTAATTTTCACGCTACCGAAATCCGCTTGGTATGTAATTATAAAATACAATAAAGTATTTTTGTAATGATTAATCCATTGAATAATTGATTTTTGTTTAAACTATAGAATAGAGAATTTTGTATAGATTCTATAATGCCAAACTTCTTTATAGATAAGTATGGTATGCGTTCGTCAAATCCCGAGCAGTCGCATGCGACCGCACCCACCCACAGCACTTTAAACCATTAAAACTTTTACAAAAAGATTTATATCAATTTTACCTATTATGAAGTTGGGATTTGGCTCTTCACTGCTTGTTTATTCCATAGGCACACGACACCTTCGTAGCTTCGTATAGGTCGTGCCACGTAAGATGTAATTAAATAGAGTCCACTGCGCATGTACAATCAAGCAGAAAAATGAAAATTTTATAATGGCATTTTAATATGTAAAAAGTCAAAGGTCAACATTACAACTACACATCAAAGTCTCCACGAAAACTGAATGATATATTTATATTATCATCGTTAGGTTTTTAACTGCTTCTAAATAATATTCTGCATGTTATGTTCACTTAGTTAAAGAAATAAAATATTTTGTATTCGTATTTTTGTATTTTTAATTGCTGTTTAAACTATACTATGCGATAGCCTTCGATTATAAGGATATTTTACGTGCAATAATTTGCAAAAAAAACTCATCTTGTAGAAAATAACAAAATATTTACAACTTTATACAATATACTACGAACTACGCTATTTTAAATAGTCCCAAAATAATTTATAAAGCAATAAATATTTGCACACTATTTGAAATTATTATAGAACAATATTTTTAAAAGTATAAAAATAACCGCAAAAATTTTATAACAGGTAGTCGCTAACACTTTCGATATCAATAGTACACAAGACGGCACAAGTAGATGCGGGGGCGACGGGACTTGCTATGGTTTCGCTTCCCCGTACCTCACACCTCACCGAACCGACACCTATTTTTCGGTTCTACGCACTTCCATGACTCGTGGCGTTGCCTAAACCTTGTTGTTCAAAACGCGTAAGCGACGCCGTTTCGGCGGCGTTTACGACTTTTTTCTAAGAGAGAGAGAGAGAGAGAGAGAGAGAGAGACAGAGTTTAGCGATGTTGAATCCTATAGATGTGCTAACTTGGAAAAACTACGACTCCAGTTAACTCAAGTTCAAATTCACACAACTCGAACTTAACTCGAGTTACGCAACTAGAGTTAGCAGGACGAAACACAGTAAATGATTTGTTACAATTACTTTATAAATATATTTTAATTTTTCACTAGTCCATCACTATGACTGAGTAAGGGCGTAAAATCAGGGTAGTGTAATAACTGACGTTCCTAACTAGGGGCCACGCCCACCCTTCATTCAGGGTCCTGATTCGGGGTGGTGTAATAGGGCCATTACTCAGTCGTAGGAATAGACAAGTGAAAAAAGTATATATATTTATTGAATCGATATTTTTAAACAGTATCAATACCATCGCGTGATAAATATCGGTATATGTTTTGCACAAATTTTATTACTTGACGTTTTGAACATGACAATCAATTGTAAAGAAAAGTGGAGGAGAAGAAAGATATGGGTGAAAGACTATTATATATTTTTTATTAGGAATTTTACTAATCGGAATTCTGGAGCCAAATTGGTTCCAAATGCCTGAGAATAGGGGAGAAGGAGTTGATTTGAGGAGCTATTAAGTTTAGTTCCTAATATCGAAAAACAAAAAAAGGTTAAAAAGAGTGTAAGTGCTAGGCAAAGATTATTTTGACTTTAAGATTTCTAGTTTTATGTGCGCGTATTTGTGTGCGCGCTTTATGTTTCAAAGAGTATTAGCTATTATAGTTCATGCCAAATCGATTGAGAAAAACGGACATTGATCTTTCGGTCGTTTAACCAGGTGCTACAAACCTTTAATATATATGCACTCTTTATGTGTATCCAGTACTTTCTTTATTTATAATGATTTTTTTAATGATTTTTTATAATGTAACTAGCCTGCCAGACAGACGTTGTTCTGCCCTTTTCTACCACCCTGTCATCTCCTATTAAGAATCTTTAAATTCGCAAAAAATAAATTGTGGGTTACTTTTGGGAAAAAAAAATTATCCTATCTCTCAAGTTGGACCAAACAGCACACGGTGTGCAAATTTCACTAAAATCGGTTAAATAGTTTAGGAGCCTATCACGGACGAACGACGTGACACGTAATTTAAATATATTAAGATATAAGATATAGATATATAGCTCAATCACAATTTAGCTGAAACGTGGCTATACCACGCATGAGATTCCACTACCATATATCATACCGTGGGTGTTGTAAGAGACGACATAGTTAATTAGAGATGGGCTATGTATGGAGGAGGCTTAGGTTCAGCAGTGGAGTTTTGAAAAGTTGCATTAAATGAATGAGTAATATTAGTTTAACGTGCTAATTACTTCTAATATCAAATCAAATCAAATCTTTTTACTTTCAGACAATATAGGTCCTTTTATTTTCAGACAATATAAGATATAATATATATTTATTAACTATTATTAAAAAGTTATGTAAAAGATCGCTGTAGAAGAAAAATTATCTATTGTTATAAAGCACTTTATTCATTTAAGAACAAAAAGCATTAATTTATAACACATATAAAGATTCAGTGATAACGACACCGAATAAGTACGTACTTATTCAAAAGATAAAACTTTATTTTCAATATTATATAAGAACCTCATTTTTATTCAGTGCAAGCGGGCCGCCCCAAAAAAAATGATGCATCTCTGGCTAATGGCAGCCACGTCACGTTTCTTTTAGAATAAACTGACGTAACGCGCGTTTTGTTTATTTTAAAGGGATGAATTTGCAATAGCTCAGTATGGTGATTATATTGCTTCAAATATTTATTTTTAATATGAAACTGTTATTAAATGAATTACTGCGTTACTTACCATAAATTGAAATATAAAATATAACACATTTTCCGCGATGTACCGATTTTATTACTTTATTATTTAAGAAACAAAAAAAAACATATGTGCTGACCTAGAAGTGTGAATAATATCAATATTTAAATATTGTTATCACATCTAAATTGAGATTTTGTAAGTTACGCCTTTTGACACTCACTTTTTCTCAATCGATTTGGCACGAACTATACCAAAAAAATTTGTTATTTATTTTAGAATTTTGTGATAGCTAAGCTATTTAAGAATATTTGTTACTAAGAACTATTAAATAGCTTATTTACCTACATCTTAAAACGAGACCGTGTTGTATGTCGTTTTTGAAGACTGCTATAATAATAATATTGTTGTTAAATATCATCATCATCATTACAGACCTTGACAAGTCCACTGTTGAACAACATCCATCCTCGCCTGGGGCCCTGCCGTTTTTAAGATGCTGGAGAGCCATTCTAATCTCGCTCAGACTGACGTCCGGGATATCATCGGAATAGTGTCGGATAAGACTTGCTCTTTGATCGTTACTCACACTTGCGTGTGGTTGATGAAGAGGCGTATAGTTTCAAAAACTGCTAAGTCCAGTAGCCTTTAAATGCCGAGGGAGAGAATTTATTGTCATTTTTTTCTAGAATTACTCTAACGATTTCGTTTTTCAGATTTGTTTAGGATAAGTATCTCAAATTCATATAAACATCTATTTGCAGTATAAGAATGCTTCCTGCAAATGTAAAAGACGAAAAAGTGGTGGACTTAGCAGAATTTGAAAATGAAGCTCGGACATTGCTGGTTTTGAATCTGATACACATGGACATTGCTGTTTTTGATATGACAATTTTGAGGTATACTTCATTCAACCTAACTTGATACTTTGAAGTGCTCAATGAAAATAGTATTTATTTTCAACATAATTAATTAAGTTGGTAATGGGTATACTTAGAGATAAATAAAGAAATTGATAGTAACATTTTTTTTTAAAATTTTATTGGTAAAAATTAAATTATTAGGTAATTTTTGTTCTTGGCACGAATTTCTGGATCAACATCATTATTTTCATCCTCTTCATTTTCCACGTCATCGACTGGTACCGTATTTGGTATCAATTTATCGTAAAAAGACAACATCTCATAACTCCTCCAGTCAGCGTCAAAGTGCGTACTTAATAATTTGTTGACATCTCTAATTTCTGTTGCTTTAAGGGTTCCCGATCCCAATCGTATATCTTGCGGATTGATCATGTTCGTATATTTGCCTTTTTTACAGACATTTCTATATACTCCGGTGTCAGCAACATAATGTATTTCACCTTTTACCAATACATTTCCAGCTGTTATTTTAGAACGCTTCAATATAAAACGCTTGCACTTCATAAAAGGCACATGCCATGTTCCAATGGGTTTTAAAACCTTTTTGGCAGCGTCTTTCCAATCTTTGACCGGACATTCTTGTCCTACTGAAATGAGAATGGAGTATTCTTTTATAATATTCGTGTAACCAGTCGGCTCCAATATTGTGTCTCGCTTGCGAAACTCCTTCTCTATTCTCCCGAAAACACAATCTGCGGGAAGAAAAGAATGGCCCACGACAGGAAATATTATTTCCATCTTCTTTATATGTTGAGGAGCTTCTGTTAACCACTTTTGGCACATTCCTACAACAGTGGTATTCTTGTTTTGGCCGGCGCACCCATCGGCCATTAATCTTACCGTATTAATTTGAAGAGGAAATGTCGTTGCATTTAATCGATGATAGATCGAATCGATCGATAGAAATCGGTCTTCAGTCCAAACATATGCAAAAGTACTGTCTTTATTTAACTGTGACTTTGAAGAGCCTGCTACAATTGTGAAATTGAAAAGATAAATCTGTCTAGAATAATATGTGCTCTGAGCGGGAATTTTGGGTAGCGGCATGTTCTTTTGGCAGTCGTATGATAATATAAAAACATTCGGGGAATCTTCTTTCAAGTAATTGAAAAAAAGCTTGAGCGCGTTTTTTGTGAACTCTTAACTGGATCATTAAATCACTTTTAGTTCTGTTATCTCTAGCTGCCTTAATTTTCTCTGCATATTGCAAACAGACAGAGCACACGTATGTGCGCGGCGAACCGAATCCCAAGTTAAAATTGGTGTTAAACACATTCCTGAAATAACTTCTTTTAACTTTTAAATGTTCTGGCGCTTGATTATCATATATTTTATATAACTTGTTTATATTTAGTTCGGCAGGAAGATAAAGTCTTACGCTGCTACTTCCCTGGCAGTAATGCGGCTCAGAACACTTTAGTTTTTTTACAAATGCCATAACTGATGTTTTTCTGTCAAAATATTTACGAGATTTATGGTCTCCTCCTCGTCTTTCTTCTGGAATAAGTCCTTCTTTAAGAAATTTCTTTGCTATACCTTCAATACGATACTTATTAATTCCAAGTACATCTAAGAACGTTTTCTGACAAACTCTTATCATTTTCTTTATCGAGCGACTATAAATGTACTTATTACTTTTTCTTTGCGAGTTGCCTTACGTGGTCTACGTCTGTAAGTAGGACCCCCCTTTATATGTTTCAGTATAAAGGCATCCTGTGACCGTTTATCCTTATTTTAATAAAAAGCAGTACGAAATGAATTCAAATCGTTCGTTTTTAGCGAATCACACTCGAATCTTTTTTTATGCGTACATTTAGGTTTTTCAGGTAATTTTTTTGCAGAATATCTGAAAAAACGGAAAACAACCATGTAATTTATATCTAAAATGAAATTTAGCTGAGCCACACTGACGACGTAACTTTTTAATTACGAAAGGTGTTCCGTGCTTTATCAGAGATAATACAAAAA
Source organism: Parnassius smintheus behrii (assembly GCA_036936625.1). Lineage (NCBI taxonomy): Eukaryota > Metazoa > Arthropoda > Insecta > Lepidoptera > Papilionidae > Parnassius > Parnassius smintheus. The sequence continues at coordinate 24,312,385 of JAUPFT010000028.1, forward strand.
AGAGCATAGAGTACACCATATATAAAGAAAATTAATAAGGATCAATCTATTCTAAGTTCTAAGTTGCTCTGCCGTTGCCGAGCCTTGTTTTTATCTACAACGGTTGGGATCTTGTCCATCTTTGAAAAATATGCACATTTATTGTGAAATTTTAGCGTTAACCACTTAAATTATTTAGTTTTACTTCACGTAACGAGAGCGAGAATGTTAGTATTCGCCATACTGTTTGTTGTGACACGTGATCAAAATGGCGGCATGCCATTGGCTAAATTGGACTTAGCTGTTTCTGAAACTAACTGCGAAGGACTTTGTTGTTTTTGCTCCCAACATTCAATTTTCGAATTGATTTACTATTGGACTTTGTCAGTTATGATATGTTTGGGTTTACAGAAATTGCGTGAATTAAAATAAAGTTGCCATTAGAATAAAAATGTTACAACAAAAATGGACTTTGCGGTTTTTGAAACTATACGCCTCGGTGTACAGCTGCCCAATAGAACCTCTCAATCTCACTCAAAATCTCAGGTGTCCCGGAAACGATGCTACTACACTCAGTCTTCAGCTTTGATAGTTGGCTCTTTCTGGCAGACAGATCTCTGGCAAAGACTTTGGAGCCCTGGTTTCGCTCGATCGCTTCTTTAATACGAGCAGTACTGAAGTTGCGAAAGTCTCGCCGCATGCATTTGGAGATCTGTCTATTCAGTTGCCTGTATGCTGTTTAATCTGTTGACGATTGCAGCCTCATCTCCCGTCTAACAGCCATGAGATTAAGAGTGTGATCGGAGAGTTTTTGTGTTCTTCTGCAGCGGGTCTTGCGGAACTTAGCTCCGACCGCATGGACAGTTTCCACGAGCTTGTCATTCATATCGTCCACTGCATTGCAATCTTCTAGGCACTGAAAGCGGTTACGTAACTCGAGCTGAAAGGTTTCGGGATTCTGGATTAGAGCACGAGGGGGACGGAGCGTTGACTTCATTAGATGAGAGCTCTCCAACTTAACGTTTAGGTTCAGTGTGCCTCTAAACATTCGGTTATCGCTGCCAGTTTTCACCCTTGCGATCAATGAGACATCGCTGAACTGTGTGCGTCCGGTCGCCATATTGAAGTCAATCTCGTTTTTTGTCGAATCGTCGGGGCTCGACCGGGTCCACTTTCTGTGGGGACGCTTCTCGAAGAAAGAGTTAATTCTATCTAAATAATTTAAGAGAATAAAAAGTTCCTCTTTCTCCATGAAGTCGGCCAGCTGCTGGCCCCTTGGGTTCCATAGCCCTATCCGAAATTTCCCTACCTTCAGCTCACCGTTCTTTCTTGTGCCCAGTTTTGCGTTGAAGTCTCCCATTAACACCGTATGGTGAGTTTTGGAGGAATGCATGGCTCTAGAAATGTCCTCATACATTTCGTCCACCTCCTCATCGGGATGTTCCGACATTGGCGTGTAAACCTGAATGACCTTCAGCGAATACCGTTTGGTGATTCTGAGCATAAGGTACGCAACCCTCGTCTATACACTCCCAATCTTTAAAACGTTGTTAACGAGAGACTTGTGGACGATAAATCCAACACCTACTTGGGACAGATGGTCGCCCTCCCGGTGATAGAACAAGTTTCCGGATTCGAGAATCACGGTATCCTCCCCCCTTTTCGGACCTCGGATAATCCTATAATATTCCAGCGCAACTTGTGTACCTCTTCTTCCAGCTCCAGGATCTTCTCGTCAGTCCTCAGGGTGCGTGCGTCAGATGTTGCCAGGTCGAGTCGTCGTACGTGGCAACCGAATCTCCACCGGAGATTCTTAGCACCCCCTGCCCCGCCGTTACCATGGTTGCCACCGTAGCCAGGATAAGCGGGGCCGCCGGGGACTGGGGGCCGTCAATTTGTGTAGTTCCTAATGGGGGGTATATTGCCATAGTTGCCACGCTTGGCGGGCGGGTTGGCAACCACATTTTTTTTTGTTGTACAGTTGCTATTATCAGGAAGTTGTTGTAAAATATAGGTACTTACTAATTGATTAAAACTAAAAATACATAAGTATACGATACATACTAAATATACCTTTTTATTTCAATCCTACCTACTAAGTTTAGTAACGATTTTTTTTATAGAAGAGGGAGCATGCGGCTCACCTGATGTTAAGTCACTACCACCGCCCATGATCAACCGCAACACCAGGGGAATTGCAGGTGCGTTGCCGGTCCTTTAGAAAGGAGTAAGCTCTTTTCTTGAAGGTCCCCAGGTCGTATTGGTCCGGAAAAATCACCGGTGGTAAACTATACCACAGAGAGGTCGTACGCAGAAGAAAACTCCTTGTGAATTGTGAAACATACAGTGGTGGAACGTCAAGCATCCAGATGGTGTGGATGGTATCAGGACGTATGCCGAGTAGTGCGTTCACGAAATTTGGCGGCTGGGATTAATCCGAATAATTCCTCAGAGCATTCCCCGTGGTATACGCGAAAGAAAACGCAAAGAGATGCAACATCTCTTTGCAGCGCAAGTGAATCGAGCCGATCAGAAAGCACTCGGTCATCGACGATTCGAGCCGCTCTGCGCTGGATGCGGTCAAGTGGAAGGAGCTGGTACTGGGGAGCTCCAGCCCAGAGATGGGGACAGTATTCCATGTGCGGCCGAACCTGCGCCTTGTAAAAATGCAGGTGGTGTGCCGGCATGAAATACTGTCCCGCTCTGCTGGGCACGCCAAGCTTTTTAGAGGCAAATTGCCTTTTTTCCAAGTGACCACGAAACTGCGCGTCACTCGATGTGTCGACGCCATCTCCTAGTTTCAGGATCATAACAGGTAAACAATAAATACAGCTTTCGTCACTCGTAAGTATGACGAACACAGCATTTGAGTCACTTCCTTTAAATCTTTGAACTATTTCACGACACCAATCAACACAACGGAGTATTTGGGCCTCAAAGCACAAAAGCTTCCTGACCGCTAAATGTTCATGGAGGATTTTATGCACTTGACTCATACCGATGGCTAAGTTTGTATGAATTGCTGATAAGTCACTCTTTTGTCAGTCTCTATCATACGCCACACAACACTGATGTTATCTTCAGTCGTCGCCGTTGAAGGCCGTCCCTCACGCAGATTATCGGTAAGAAAATAAAATATGTAATAAACTACCACAAGAAATAAAAATATTAAATAGTTTTAACATTTTTAAAAGCAAACTAAAGCAACATATAATGAATAAATTCTAAATCCGACCCTGTCCATATGCCGACCGCTAATCAGCGTTAATCGGTAACGATAAGAAATACCTTACTTACTACCCACTTTATTAACTTGTTTTCTAAAAGATTGGTAACTTGTATATCAATAGACAAAAAGATAAGTATTAAGTTGTTTGCAAATAAATAAATAAATGCCAGTATTAAGATGTATGCAAATAAATAAATGCCCAAACTAGTAAGAAGTTGTATGTCACGAAACTCTGTCCTCCCTTTTTAATGTAAATATATTTTTTTTTGCTATTTGTATGCTCATAACCCATTTATAACTTGAATATTGTAACTTCTCATTAAATGAAATGTATATTTCTTTTGAGAATAAATATTTTTAACCTTAAGATTAGTGCGACCACGTTTTAACTCATAAAGCCAGCTGTGTGGCACGAGAACAGTGGCACGAGATGGGGCTTCATCGTGAAAAGCCAATCAAAGTCTATTATAACTTTCTTGTTGACTTAAATGACATCAAAAGTCATAAAAAATAATTGTACGAAAATTTTCTCCCGTTGAATTCATCCAGGCATGACACAGACAATTTTCAATTTACCGCCAAATCATAAACAAATGACAAATTAATAAAACACATACACAATAATATAGGCAAAGAGATCCTTTTTCAAAATTTGAATATATCGTTTACAAGTGGTAAGTTCTAAAAACATTCAGTGTCACCCTTGTAGACGATAGAACATAGCCTTGTCGAATGGTTCGGATTGAGGGCGACTATATGCGAAGGCAGTAGAGTCCATGGTAGATTTGGCAAACAGCGTTTCTTTCGAAGCTTCCTTCCTAGGGGCTTCCGGAGAAATTATGTAATGAGTCTCACCAGTAGGTATAGTATAGGCATTCAAATATATTCATTATAAAATTTTATTTTACGAACATCACATTAGTTTTTGTTTAACGTCGATACTAGAATTTTCACTAGTTTTGTAAAAAAACACCGTTGGCCTAACAAAATCGTTGGCTTTGCAAATTGGGTCAAAATTTTTTTGTCAATTGGAGCATTGAAAAAACATAGGTGCAATTTTCGATTACAAATCTGGGAATGTACATTCAGACACGAGTTTGTCCCGGCGCTCGGCGACGTTTTTCGAGAAATATTGGCACGGCCGGCGTATAAAGCATCACCAGTACTATCTTCTACTTAGCAATGAGTGTCACTGGTTGCAACATGTCAAACCATACATGAGTTATAGACCCCTTACAATGTGAGATAATCGGTGGTTTGTTGTAAGGAAGCATAAGAGGTCGGCTATTTCTTTTTTGACGTGAGCTAGCGAGTTACCCTCTCCGTGCATAGATGAAAGGCACAGAAATTCACTTCAACAACCTTGGCGAGAAACCAGACTGCACGGGTTGCCAAAGGGAGGCAAACTAGTTTCTTGCCAATTCCGCCAACGTTCTTGGACTTTGCCTTGGAAATAACTCTTAAAGGACCTGGTTTACTGGATTATTGATTGGTGAGTTATATTTCTTTTTAGGACACTGGTATTTACATCCCGGTTAATGCCGATCCGTTAACCCAGGTCTGTGTAGTGTTATGTTACTTACATACCATTTTAACTATTTTAAATTTATTTTTCCATTCTGTTTTCTATTTTCTGCATTCATCTCAAAACTAGATATTTTGCATCACCTTTATTTCCATAGGAACCTGTAACATTTTTAAACCATAAGAACACAATAACAAATCATTTTCACGTCGTATTTTCCCGTTATCAGCACTTTTTAAATCGATGTCAATGGAGTCTACCTTTTTCGGTCTTTTATTTAGTTCTCCGTAACTCTGCAATTTCGGGTTTCGTGCGCGCTGTTGCGCTACTTTTTTTTCCTATATAAATAATATCTCATTTTTCACTTAAATCTTGCCGTTTCTGTATTACGAGCCTAAAACCAAAATTTGACATGTTTTGACGTCATTGTTTATCAGGTTGTCATGGCAATTTTTATTCAAATATCGTTACCGGCCTGATGTTTTTACTTCAAAATACTCCTTTCTTCTTGGCCATTATTTACAAGAATTTGCTTTTAATTTAAATAATTTCAAATTTAATGAGAATAATTTTCCGTTCTTATGCCAGATCCGTCAAAAAGGGAAAATAAGCCGAACAATCGGCGAATGGGGGGTCTGACTTGAGCTTTGATACTTGAAGCATCTCCTAAAGGCCTTTTCCGCACTGCCTCGGGATCCTGCAAGCCTCTGCCCGCTCCTTAAGTCGTCGCCTAGCCACGCCTACGCCTCCGCCTACTAGTGCGCTGTGTTTGCCTACTTCAAGCGCCGCGTGTACCTACTTCAAACGCTGCGTGCCTACTCCAGACGTTGCGTGGACCTACTCCAGACGCTGCGTGTCTATTCCGGACGCTGTGTGTGTCTACTCCGGAAGTTGTGTTTGCCTACTTCAAGCGCCGCGTATACCTACTTCAAACGCTGCGTGCCTACTCCAGACGTTGCGTGTACTTACTCCGGGTGCTGCGTGTACTTACTCCGGGCGTTGCGTGTGCCTACTCCAAGCGCTGCGTGTACCTTCTCCAGACGCTGCGTGTGCTTTCTCCAGATTCTGCGTGTACCTAGAGCAGGAGCTGTGCACCTATCATAGGCATAGCCTGTGCATACTTCGTTGCAGTATCTTTATCTTTGTTATTTTTTTTAATAATATTGTAAATCACTATCTTCATTACAACCCATCATCACCTTCATACCTTTTTTTATAAAAGAAACTAAAACTTTTCAAATTTTTAAATAATTTATTTTATTTTGGTTGTTTTCGTTGTAGTTAAGTTAGGTTCTTTAGTTTTTTTATTGTCGCTTCACGACATCTGATAACACTCCTGCTTATGATGTAGTTTTACAGGAGCAACCAAACCAAGGCAGGAATATGCCTCTAATGAGTAGCACAGATGATGGAATAAAAGTTCCATTCCCTAAAACGCCACATCAAAATCAACAACAACGTTGGGATCGTCTGGCAACAAACAAATCTGCCCTGATGTGTCGAAAGGAAAAAAACACATCCCACCTCAATCAATATCAACCTAAAGTGCCATACACGATAGAACGCAACCGCGCAATGGAAGCGTGCGTGGTACCGCACTCCGTATCAGACAATAGTCCGAAAAGCCAAGAGGAACATCAACGGAGATGTCATATCTGTCCGGATGTGAGGTCAATAGAAGTTCTAATAGGGAAACTGCATGACTCACATCTGCAATTGGTGTGGGTGAAGTAGCCGGTTGTGCCAGATAACATATGCCAAGCCAAAATTATGAACATAACCGAGAACCGAGTCATTCCGCTTAATGGAGGGCGATAAAATTGCCAAAGATTATGATATCTGCGGATGGGATCTGTTGAAGCTTGGAATGTAGTGGATGTGGTCGATGAGTTGGTCTGCGTCGGCTTTACCGCTGTGTAGTACTAGACCTACAGAGGCACTCGTAGACGTGGGAGATGGTTGTCACTGTCGCAGATAAAGGATGGACTAGTATTTGACTTCAACAATGCCAAGACGTCGATAACAGATATCCTTTCTGACGTATATGCAAAAAAATATAGTAATTCTAATGTTACTTAATGAAGGTAGTTTTGTAACTGTAATTGTAATTAGTAGATTACAGTTACATTCGTTGGGCAACACTAGAAAAGAGGGGGCTGAGGGGGTCGTTGACGATTCGTCGGATTTTTTTGACAAGGCTTTTTGCTTTTTGGCTTCATTTATTTCATTATTTTGACATTTCGATGTCAACCGCTACGTATTTCATTGAAAAAAGTCCTTTATTCCTATTTTTACGCTTGATCTAAACATAATTCACTTGAAAAAAAACCTTAAAGACTCACAATTGTGATTGTCTTTTGAGGTATCTAAGGATAAGCATTAAAAATTCCGGGAGAACCATGTGACACGAATACGAAAAAGGGCTACCAGACCGTCAATGTGACAGAAATGTTTTCTGCCATCACGACTATCCAGCGCCACTACGGAGCCGACACGAGTACGACGTGCGATCATCGGATAGTGATATAGGGTAAGCGCGTCAAAAATGAGCGCGAGATGGCTAGTCCGCCACGGAACCTTAGAGAAGGCGAGCAGGGCGGCTCTGAATTCTCGGAGGAGACGAGCAGGGAACGCCCGACCGCCCCGCAAAAGACGTTCATAGCGCCTCCTGCTTCGCAGCTACCCACCAAGTTGCAGTACGTTACGCGACGTGCAGCTGGCCCTAGTGGTATTAAGAATGTCTATCCAACGGTGAAGACGGCGCGACGTGTGCCTACGTTGCCCGGAAAGCCGAAGGAGGCAACGACGAGTACAGCAGGTGCTGAACGGCCAGGCTCTACGGCCGGGACTGCGCCTGGGCGTAGTACACGACGTGATCGCAACAAACGGCATGTCTGCACCACTTGTGACAAGCGCTTCTCCAGCCCTGGTAAGCTTAGTCAACATGTTCTATCTCATACTGGTGAGCTTCCATTTTCTTGTGAGCTATGTGATAAACGTTTTAATTCCAAATTCAAGCTTGTTCGTCATGGCCTTATTCACAGTGAAGCTCGGGCTTTTACATGTAATATTTGTGGTAAGTCTTTTAATAGGAAAGATCATCTAAGTAATCATGTTCGTATACATAACCCAGTTAAAAAAATGTATACATGTGAAAGGCCTGACTGTAGAAAATCCTACACCTCTCAGCTGAGCTATCGTAAGCATGCAGCTCTGCATTCTGCAGAGGAAGGTAACCTGCAATGTAAGATCTGTGATGAGACTTTCAATTCTCGACAGGAAATTGTTTATCATCTTAAAGTGCACTCTGGTAGCCGTACAGTAAAAAATGAAACTGATAAGAAATTTACATGTGATTATTGTGAGAGGAGATTCTTTACTGCAAAAGATGTACGGAGGCATCTTGTTGTACATACAGGTAGACGAGATTTCCTATGCCCTTACTGTCCTCAAAAGTTTGGACGCAAAGATCACTTGGTTAGGCATGTTAAGAATGCTCACCCTGACAAGTCGTGGAGGTCTGCTGCAGTAGGAACATCCAAAGAACCACCACCAGAAGCCTCTGGTTTAGAAGAGAGTTACTCTGAGTTTCCCATAGAAGGAATGGATTTTAAAATCTGGAACCCCTCATCACCTAAAGCAGGCACATCTGAAGGAAGGATGAGAGTGCCATCCACTGATATTATTGTGGAAATTCCACCAGATCTGGATATTAAAATAGAACCTTTAGAAATAAAGCAGGAGATACAAACTTCACCAAGTTATGAACCCTTTCCTTCTGAGTATGATGTATATGTCATCCCCTCAGCATATCCACAAACACCGTCCAACTTGCCTTTCATACCACAGCCTTTGACTGAATCTGAGCATTTGCTTGATCCTGGTAGTGTTCAGTCTATATATCTAGATCCAGGAGAAGGGACTTCATCATTATCAAGTGAAATGCTGATGCTAGAAGATAGTAAGCCACCTTATGTGGCTAAAGAGGGTAGGATTCAACGATTACCAGCATTTACGCAAGCATTTCAGACTACACAGAATCCAAAACCTCCACCACCCCCACCACCGCCACACTAACCTCGCCCAAAAAGGTTAAGATTCTTGCATTTAGCTTTTGTTAATACAGAGCTACCTCATTAGGTAAGGTTGGTCTAGGCTGTAGTATATAGTGTGGAAAGAACAATAGTAAAATTAATTCATTTTTTTATATTAGTTTTAAATAAACCTGGAGCATGTCTTCAGAAAGATATTGCCAAATTGTAATTATGTTTTGCCTGTCTCGGATATACCAAATGTTCCGAATTCTACATGAATGTGATCTAGTCGTGTATGTACTTTCGGAGTTGTAAATTGTTAATATATAGTGAACAAGTATGACATTTTTTACAGTATAAATGGGACCAACTCTGTGAGATAACATAAAATACAGTAGTTCATAGTTTTTGGTGGGTCATTCGGATTTGTGTAAGTAACCAAGCATGAAGGAAGGCAAATATGACTCTTGAAAGTAGTGTGCTAAATAATATGTTAAGAGAGGCATGCTGCTTTCCAATGTGAAATTATAATACAACAAAGAGCATATACCTTGTCCTATTTGAAAGTAAATAAGTGCAACCAAGTGTGGGTACCATCAGATCTGTTTATAATATAGAAAAACATACAGAGTGAATGACAAGCAATTTTTAAAGTGGGATTCATCCTCATTCTATATCATAGAATGATTTTGAAATCCTTGAAACTGCTTTCTTTAACAAGCAACAAAATGCAATAAAACTACCTCAATACCTCAGAAGCATTTAATGCTTCCTTAGCATATAAGGCAATAGAATTGGGTCATTGTGTGATAAGAAAATTTTATAAAAGATTGAGTTTAAATCTTTTCATTTCTATAATATGTGCCAAGAATATTTGAACTCTTACATTCTCTAATCAACACATAGAGCAGATAAAACTATTCTCTCATACTACAAAAGAGGTATAAATCAAAATATGAAATTAATTCACAAAATTCATGTGACATAAGAGTTTGGAATTAACATTGAAAGTAAGTTTAGTAAAAATTAATAACACTAAGAAAAGTTACACATTGGAGGGATTCCAGTGTAATTATTAGGTACCATGCAATTTGTAATAACTTACACTATTATAAAAAATGGTCTGAATATATGATTTATAATTATCTGATAAATAATAATGCACAAGATTTATTTTTGATATACATTTCAATATTGAAAGAACTAAACTCGCATATAACTAACATAGTAAATAACTTATATACTTGCAAATTTTTATGCCGTTAAATGAATCATACTTTTTAGATAGTGGTATTCTGAAATTGTAGTGAGTAGCAAAATGGACAGTACTGTAATCATTTACAGATAGTCGAGGATTTCCGAGTAACAAGGTTCAAATTGCTTATTTTTTATAATCAAGATCAACTATTGCAGAAGAAAAATAATATGAAAGTGTGAACACTTAAACGTGTAGGCATTGTTAATGAGTTCACCATAATCTTTTTTTTTCAGAAATGTAGAATAAAATAATCAATGAAAAGTAATTTGTTGTGCTCAAGATGACAAATTTTCATTATGTTCACACTAGTAGTTATAACTGCTACAAAATTTATATTTCAGTGTCAAGCTATATATTTTATGGGCATGTCTCATTATATCTTCAATAATATGTTAATTTGTAATAATGTAAATGTTAAGTTTTAAATTATAGTTTGAGTTTTCGTTCATAAATTTTACTTTCAATGTTTGGTGTTGAATGTTATACCTACATAGTAGAGATCCAATGTTGTACACGCTTCATATTATAGAATATGTAAATAATTCTAATCTTTTAGGTTAATAGGTGTAAAAAAAATTATCTACCTCAATTGCAACTTATTTTTATGTTTAGAAATTTAATTATTTTAGGTTAGTGAAGGAAAAAAAACAAAGTTAAATTTTCTTTTTCTGTAAGTATAGAAAATACATAAAAATGATTAATATTAATGTGTGCTGCAAAAACGAAATCTTTATTGATGTATCATTAAGTTTGTATCATTTAGCTTTCTTATTTACAAAGAAAATAAGAAAAATCTAGAATCATAGTCACTTTCATCTAAAGTAATAATTCAATTTCAGGTAAATTTGGAAAAAAAAAACAAAAATATAAAACATATTTTTTTACATTGTGAGAAAAATATTTTTAAAATTTCCAATTCTTATCTAAAAATTATGCTTTTTTAATATCCATTTCAAGAAATAATTCTAAAAGTGCAACTGCTCATGGTTGTATTTGATTAGCAACTCATACTTTTTGATTCCGTATGATAGCTTTTATATAACACAGACTATTTATTTTATCGCTAGTCATATTTTATAGCAGCACGTTACAATTCTGAAGTATTTTTTGAATCCTCCAATATACACTCATATTAATAGGGTTTAAATAGTGGCATTTGTTGAACATTAAATGTGAATCATACATCAAATATAATCACATATGATAATGTATTACTGTATTATTTTATAAGCTGCAGCCATCATATATTTTCTCTTTATTTTATTAATTTTAGTTTTTTTAGATAGTTCAATATACAGAAATAGATTGGAATAATATTCAACAAATGCCCGTAGATTTTAACATTGAGTGCAACCAGTACAAAGTCATAGCGCAATAGATTCTGCTTATACCTTTTAATATTGTTACAAAATATACAACGATGAATGCAATATATATCATAGTATTATAGACTTTTAGACAGTATATTCAAAACATATTGGTTAAAATGTCATAGACTAGCCATTGTTTATATTCCTGTCACATTTCTCTGAAGAGGTTATTACTAATTGTATTTATTTATTTAACTATTGTCAGCTGACGATAAAAATTGTATGTATCTTTGTCTTATAACACAAAGTGTTCAATTTTTCCTTTTTATTGGGAATATTATTACGCATAATTATTAATGTGATTGTTAATTTTTGTATCCCAGTTTTTTATGATAATGAGTGTGACTCGTTATTTTTTAATTATTTTTAAATCTAAAACATGTTGTGTAATGCCAAATAATTACATAATTTTATTTTGACTCTAAATCCTGTAATATTTCGAATATTTTTTTAATGTAAACTATGTTAAAAATAAGTTCAGTAACTGCAGCGAAGATGCTACGAGTTGGAAATAGTAAATAAGTTTTTTTTAATTTGTACCTAAATACAAATAATGCATTGAGTAAAGCAATATGTGACTTAGAATTTCTCTAGCTTAACATAAGTATAATTGATGATGTGTTTATCTTTTAGTGTATATCACAGAATTGGTTTTCATTAATTAAGTTTTTTTAACTGTTGGTAGTCCACAACAAAATATATTTACAATTTTTTACCCCTTTTTTCTTTTTAATTATTTATGTTACAAATCTAACTCGTAGTAAGCCGTGATACTGATCAAGTAGGTATACGTAATTTTGGTACATAATTTAGGGGCCTTATTAAAAGAAAAAAATGTAGTTGTTTTTTGAATTATATCATAAACAAAAAAATATTTTTAGAATTCTTAAATGTTTTAAAAGAAAGGATCTATTTTTGTTAAACTTTTTTAAGTATGTAATAAAACATTTTATATTCATTGTTGGAATTTACAAACAATTTTGTATGCTATATTTAATAAGTTTGAGTTGGAAATGCTAAAATTATATGAACATAAAATAGGATAAAACGAATATCACAAATAAAAGGAAATTTTACGAATAGTAAAATTTCCTGCATCCACATTTGTTCAGATTCTTAAGCAATTTTGTCATCACCCTTGTAGATATGATTTTTAAGTAAAGGATTGTGTAAACTGCTATGTTTACGTGACTTTAAGGCACATGATTTTATGACGTCCTAACCACTAAATTATTCTTAGGCTCGGTTTACATTTTGAGAAGTGGTAAGTGCGAGTAGCAATTACAACTGAATGACTAGTGCTTAGTGCGTGTGATCTGGCAAAGACAAATGATATGTGTGAAATCCATAGAATACTATAATACATAATAGAACGGGAGTGTGGGCGGAGCCCTTGTAGCCACTAAAATCCCACAAGACGTCAATTCATACGCATAAACGTCAACACGAAAAGTGTTTTGACGTAACAATTCAAATTTCGCATGCAAATTATTTAGAAAATGCCAAATTGCACGCTATTTACAAATAAATATGTATTAAAATCCGTCTGTCAATACAGCGAATCGGGTTTGTAGTAGTGATTAACTGATAATACGATGTAATTGCTTGTATGTGTGCTCCCGGCTACGCCGAAACTCGGAACAAAATAGGGTTGACAGCCATTCTATTGTGTATTATAGTATTCTATGGTGAAATCAATAGTAACAAGTTAATAGCAGCCTGCTATATTCTTTGACAAAAATAGCTCTGCCACCACAATCGCCCCTGCTCTAGTCACTTGATGTTTACATGTCTATCTCACTAGCACTTGGCACTTCTTAAAATGTAAACCGAGCCTTGAACTTACAAAATTACTGATCATTCCTAACATGCCAAGCCACACAATAACGTAAGTTATAGTAGATAAGCTAGTGCTGTGTTGGGATTGAAAAAAATAGATGCTTAAATCATACTAAACAAAGAGATAACTCATTAGTTTGACATGCATATGTCAATTCGAGTGTAACCTGTTCACGCTAAGTTTGCCGCAGACGATGTGTCGTAAGTCGTAAAACAAAAAAATTAAAACTCATTTTTTACCACTCAATAAAATCAGTACAATTAGGTAAAATTAGTCACATTAATTATATTTAAACACTAACGTCCACAGTTTCAACACGAGATATCTCACTTCCACTGTCACTAGAACTTATTTCCGTCTTACTGAAATTATGAGTTCCCTTTCGTATAATTCCTGTAATCGATCACTTTCTTATATTGCTGTCTCAATATAGCAACGCGATTGATTTGTCTCTCAATCATTTGCAGAAATACTTCTCAAAGAATCGCGTGTTAATTTTTGAATTTTTCCTTTGATTGTGATACATTTTTTTCGACCACTCGCTGTTTCGTTATATTCTTAATCGGGATCAGATCGCATTGATAAGGCGAAAGCCGCAATTCTTTGTGATGTGATTTTCATCTATCTCATATTTTTGGGTGGCGCGTTTTTATCTTTATAAGTTCAGGTTTAGTACAATCTTGAAGATATCCTTTCGCGCAAGCACTTTTGCAGTTTTCTTTAGGGAGCTTGAGGTTGGCAGTTTGTCAATTTGATTACGTAGCGTTATCAAGAGCAGTGATTAACTATAGTTCGTGCCGAATCGATTGAGAAAAACGGACGATGACCTCAGATATGAGCCGAGTGTCAAAAGGTGTAACTTACAAAATCTCAATTTAGATGTGATAACAATATTTAAATATTGATATTATTCACACTTCTAGGTCAGCACATATGTATGGTTTTTTGTTTCTTAAATAATATTGTCTGTGGTTCCTATTAACATCGTAAATTTTTTTATTATTTTTTAATTACGGTACATCGCGAAAAGTGTGTTATATTTTATATTTCAATTTATTTTAAGTAACGCAGCAATTCATTTAATAACAGTTTAATATTAAAAAAAAAATTTAAAGCATATAATCACCATATTGAGCTTTGCAAATTTATCCCTTTAAAATAAACAAAACGCGCGTTACGTCAGTTCGTTCTAAAAGAAACGTGACAATGGCAGCCAGAAGGCGTCAATTTTTTTGGGCCGGCTCGCATGCACCGAATAAAAATAAAGTTCTTATATAATATTGAAAACAAAGTTTTATCTTTTGAATAAGTACGTACTTATTCAGTGTAGATATCACTCGAATCTTTGTTGTTTAATTAATGCTTTTTGTTGTTAAATGAATAAAGTACTTTATAACAATAGACGATTTTTCTTCTACAGCGATCTTTTACATAACTTTTAATAATAGTTAATAAATATATATTATATCAAACATTATAAAAGCTAAAATAAAAAATCATTATAAATAAAGATAGTACTACATACAGAATGGGTCCCACATATATGCAATAAATGAAACCATATACTTGTTATCGCCTTTGCTGACGATATACAAAAAATGAACGTAATCGGTCCTGTAATTAGGTCAGAAAGTAGAGTTTTAATTTTAAGCAAATTTGAACACTCTATAGAATTGGGTCACTAAGTCAATGATTCAATGAACTTGAATCCTTGAACATTAAAAAGCGAAGTTGCCACGCAGTGCAAACTATTGGTATTGCGACATATCGACAGCGGTGTCTTTTGTCGGCGTGCCACCCGCGTGCAACGTTGTCACTCTTCCAAGGGGTCAAGGTACGTTGTCTAAACAGAGTGTTCACTTTTACTGAATTTATTTTAATATTTATTTTGTTTGAAAATTTCACTTTATTATTTTACGGGTTTTAATTTAATATTTAATTTTTCTACACTTCTACGGACTAGTATTACTTGTGGTTTCATTTATTGCATATATGTGGGACCCATTTTGTATAAAAAGTGCTCTATGTATTGTAGATTTGTAGCCCCTGGTTAAACGACCGAAAGGTCAATGTCCGGATTTTTCAATCGATTTAGCACGAACTATAGGCAGCAGATTCGGCGTAAGTTTCTCATTTAACCACTTTGTAGTTCTGTTATCCGTTTCTTTGTGGTATTCTTCACTTTTACTTTTACAGCGTGCATAAATTATCCAATGCCGGGCGGGATTATGGTATTTTTACACGTGCATCAGGTTTAGCTAAGATTTTGCTACTGTGTAGTGACTATGGATCCATGTTTCACGTAAAACACCAATTTATTATCCGCTCCTAGTAATATCATTTATTAATAGCTATCGTAAAATCTTGCAGTGATTTCTGGTTTGTCAAAACACCGCGGCTATTTTTACATTTTGAACTTATAGACGTACAGCCAGCTTACCCTTTAATATTTTCCACGGAGTCTTTTTTGCCATGAAAAATTAATTCCTTTCGCTGCGGCTAATTTTTTTCGTACAGTGGGTGTTATATTATTTTTTAATAGTGTAAAAGATGTTTATTATATTTCTAATGCTGTAATTAAATCATCTATTTCTTATTATTTTTCACCTTTTATTTTATTGCGTACCGATACAATAGTCGTCTTTGCCGTTCGTTTCATAGCTAGATCAACAGGTACTTATTATAAAAGATCGGTTTCATTTTTCATTTGCAAAAAATGTCATAACACTAGACACCATATTACGTAATATACTTCGAAAAGTTAATCTTTTAGCCGTAGTTTTAACATAGAGAGAAAAAAGAAACAAATATCGCGATTCACACGCGGTTGCGATGACGTTGCTTACGGTACTGAGGGCGACTTAGCTATGTAGTGGGCGGTTGAGCGAGCGGGCACGCATTCGCATTCCACGTACCGGCAAACAGAGCGCGAGCGGGTTGTCATTGTACGAAAGTCAAATCACATGTTTGTTACGAATATAAAGGAAAACATTCAATTTTAATTTAGGATTGAAATTTTACTGGGTAAAATTTGTTTATTTTTATAAACATAGTAAAAACTGTTATAAAAATATTGAGTTCTTTATCCTATGATCAGAAACTGCATTATTTTTAATTTTTAGTTATTAATATGTTGAGAAACTAATTTTTTCACAGAGACGCAAACAATTTTATGGGTATATATTGTATACAATCTAATACAAAAGCAACAGACATCTGTATTTAAGGGCGCGATTGACGATTAATATGTATTTTGTAGTGTATGATTTATCAATTAAACAGTAAAATTTCTACAAAAAAGCCGATAAGGCACTTGTGTAATTGCAATTTCCAACTTCAACATGTTGAATCACATATAAATTGTTATTTATGATATCAATAGCAATTTTGTATTAGTACTAACAAATGAATCGATATACCCTCACAGGACAGCCTATTGAATAATCACGAACATTGTACCTGGTTTATAATAACATGATGTAATATGGTCTTCAATATAATAAATATTTTGGACAGCAAATATTTTGCTAGTTTTCTTATATTTAAGTTCCTTATTGCTAACTGCAAATAAATAATTCTGATTTGAAAATAAAATTAGTAAATAAAGAATCTTCTTTTTCTGACTTTGTGAAAGTCATCATATCAACGATGTGAAACTTAAGTAATAAAGATTCGCAGAAAAAAATATTATAGTATCTATTACCTGGTTTAAAGAGTATTTCCCTCCCTTCCACAATTGCGTGCAGTAAGCACTGCCACTAAACCCATCAATACACTAAGGAAATATACCTTACCATTGTTGATTCATGTGTTAACTCTAAACGAAGCATCATTAGGAAACATACTGTGATGACTAACCCCAAAATAGCTGACGCAAGCCTCGCAATGCTAATGCTTCCCCGTAACCAGTCTGTGGTTTTTGGATGTAGAATTTTGAGAGCGTTCGTCAGACAGTAGTTTGGCATTTATTGAAAAATTTTGCATCGAATTTTTCGGACTGATATAAACTTTGGAACGTTTCTAAAAAGCCGCGAATGCTCCAGCAATTCTGACATGACCATTACTAACTGGTGAGCCGCATTATCGTTTGTCACTTAAAAACATTCCCCTTGGACCTTGAAGTGTGAAACTAGGAAACATAATCACAAATGGACAAAACACTTTCAAGTAGCAGCTTTTTACTGGCACTGTGTGAAAACATCCAGTTAATTACAGGAAGTCAATTGGCTCAGGACTGTGCTTTGTTTAATTGGGATGAAGGCTATGGGTTCAGCAGTGGACTTGTGATGGAATTAGATGATTAAAAGAAACCAATGTAAGAACCCAATAGTGTGTTCAAAACCTTCATCGTATTGTATTGTTATACCTGACAGGATTTACATCCAGCAAAATACATTTGCATATGCATACTCAGGTATAAAATATTTAGTATGTGCTTTGTATTTGATGATTTTTTTTTAATAGGATAGGGTGACAAACGAGCACACAGTACACCTGATGGTAAGTGGTTGCTGTGGTTTATAGATATCTACATCTATCCTCGATTACGAATCAAAATGCAGATGCGTTGTCACCCGTGAGGACTAAGATCGAATGCCTCGTTTGCAGTAAAAAGGGTCTCCGGTTCCCTATACGTTCACCATACGAAACACATCAACATTAAGCGACTATTGACGCTGGTATTCTGTGAGAGCGTGGTCCCTCCCCGGTCGATCTGACCCATTTGTGCTACAACTATACTACTAATTTATCCCCTCGTCTGTACAAACGCCATATTCTGGCGTCTCAAATAATATGCGCATCTGTCAAACGCCATAATATGGCGTCGAGTGATAACAAACTATTTGTAACATATATGTGATATATATAACATACATACAATATGTAACAAAAACCCTGTGGTTCCCGTTAAGTGTGTTATCAGAATCAGTATCCAAGCATATAGAAATATTTTTTTTTTCAAAAAAAATTCAAATAAAACTTTTGATGAAAAAAATTTATTTGCAAATTGTATGTGGTTTTATTTCCTCTAACTCACCGTGTATCGGTACTGCGGGGTCTTTGACAATGCTCTTACTACTCGGCCAATGCAGATTTAATAAGACCACATACAATTTGCAAGTAAATTTTTTTTTCATAAATTTTTTTTTTTAAATGTGTTTTGAAAAAAAATTATTTCTATATGCTTGAATACTGGGTTTTTGTTATATGTTGTATATATAACATATTATATATCTGTTATGCATAATCTGATAGCTTATTTAATAACGTTTCCATTGATATATGATTTTAAAATACTTCGGAAAGTGCTCGACAGATGCGCCATATTGGCCAAAATGACCCCGACATTCGAGTGGTTAACTGCAGCATGGCTCTGCCACATGATATATATATATATATATATATATATATATATATATATATATATATATATATATATATATATATACGATAAAGACGTCTGCATAATATCCTCAATTGCAAGAGTAACTCATATTTGTTCTCAAATGAACAAGAATTTTAAGACATGTATGTAAAGAAATAAAACAATTTTATGCAGCCAATAAGATGAAATATATTTTATTGCTGATCAATTCATTAACAATTAACACATAGACTTCGAAACCAGAGATAACAAAATAAAAATGTACCTAATCCACGGTAAACAGAAAAACGAAAGAAATGCAGACAAGACAGTCTAACTATAAACACGAAATTTTTATACACAGGCTGTTCAACTTCATCATAAAATTTTACACAGATATAAATTCAATATTGTAAATATACAGTTCTGATGACTATATTGAATAACATCATCAATTCCAGTATCTAAAATTCATCTAGACCTGAATTTGAACTAAAACAAAATTGTACTAAAATACTAATACCCTCCAAGGTAGCGGGATCAGGCCGCTGGTTTTAGTATAATTTTAGAAAAATATCGCTTCGTAACAAAGTGTTAGGGGGCTCTTATTAGCCATGATAAATGCACAAGTTTACACCAGTCACCGAAATAAGGAATGTTCATACGAAGTCCCCTTGGCCCGTGCACGCGACTTTGTGTCGCAACCTGTTAACAAATTGGAAAGCTAGAAAGAATCATTTCACTGCCCGTCGCTTGATTTTTCTCACTTTCCCAGTCTTTGACGGTTTGCTCTTCAGCGATATGCTATCTAGATTAGGTAGTTCTGTGTCTGCATTCTTCTCAGATTTTTTGGTGTAGTATATAGGATTGTCATTGGCATCATGATCGGAGCTGTCCACCCCATTTTCCATTCTTATGGTATTTACATAGGTCTGTGATGTATCCATGTCTTCATCAGAGTCTTGATAGTTACCATTCGGTTCATGACGTTTGTATTGGAAAGCTCTGTAATTGACATCTTCATCGGAAACTGCCGATGATCTGACTCTGTAACGCCGGTTGATGTTTTGAAGGGACTGGTTCTTCTGTAGCTCCCCATGTATGGAGTCGCGAAGATTCATCTCGGAGGTTGATTTCGTACAATACTCTTCTCTATCGGACTCCGAGTACTTTCTAGATAGGCGGCGTGTGATAGGCTGGTCCCTCTGTTCTCTGTGTTCTCTGGTGTCGTTGGTGTACTGTGTTTGAGTCTGGTGCACGGTGGGTGATCGGAGTCTGACTTCGGGTCCGCCGCCATAGATGCCCGTGAAAAATCTCCACAGCTCCTCGCTTAGTTGGGCGTGATCTGAACCTGGCTTCAATGAGTATGTTGTTATACCGTCTATTTCCTGAAAGCAAAGATATTTTTGTTATTATATTATGTACTTGATGAAAGTTGTTTTGTAAACTTATTAAAACTTTACTTTTAATATTACGCATATATTTCGGGATCTATGATCTATGTTGTCAAAAATATTTTATGAAGAATAATTGTTTACTTGTCTACATTTTCATGTAAAAATCACATACCATAGGCAAAATTCAGTAAATGTTTGAATGTAATGCTTAACTAAATATTTAGAGCCACATTGTCAATGAAGAACAGGATCTGAAATGTGGATTGTGTCTCAAATAGGAATAGCTTAATATCTAGTGCTGTATAAAGCTTTGCTGGCCGGACGACCCGGAACTTACAGGACATATTATGCTGCTACAGTGGTACTTCACTTTTGACAGCCCGTAAAAGTATATGGTTGAACATACGAATATTCCAGGGGAGGCTAGATTTTTGCCGTAACCTATACGCTAAGCAGGTGGATTGGCTATTGCAATACCAGACGTCTCGTACCTTTTAGGCTACTCCACGTCACCGATTTGGGTATTTTGAGTCGTAAACGAGATAGTTGTAACGCTCAGAATCCATGAGATTTTTCCGGGTTTTCCTATAGTTGCCTCTTACAGTATGTTTGCACCGAGAAACATCCAACAAGTAATGTTTTGAAACAAATCGCATAAAATAAATCACACATGTTTTGTTGATGGTGGTGTGCGCATTCACAAAAACTGTAAAATTTTCAACAGATATTCAAACTTATCTTTCAACAAATTCGTTTTCAAACATTTTGTTTATGTGGTTATAAAGATATAATATAGTAAAAATATGTATTGTACAATAATGCAAACACTTTCTGCTACATTGACAGAAAACAGTGTTTAAAACATGTTTTTTTGTGAAAATCGAAATCGAAAATCGTCAGTGCAAACTCACGGTTACAAAACCCACAGTACTTATCAGGTGATGGATTCTAAGGCTACTGTAACACTTAATTATTTTTAATTTGCCACATATTCGGTGTTAAGGGAAAACATCGTGAGGTAGCTGTTAAAGTTACAGCCCATATGCGTCCCACAGCTGAGCACAGACCTCTCATTTCTGAGAGTATTTCAGTGTTGAA
Organism: Parnassius smintheus behrii; assembly: GCA_036936625.1. NCBI lineage: Eukaryota > Metazoa > Arthropoda > Insecta > Lepidoptera > Papilionidae > Parnassius > Parnassius smintheus. Next base: position 24,333,480 of record JAUPFT010000028.1, read on the forward strand.
GAACTTTATCAACAATGCAATCAATGGGGTCCTTCAAAACTTTTTCTGCCAACAGGGTGGCGACACCAGAATGAGGTGAAATATTTGACAAATCTGGCGGGAAGAAATTGTAAGAAAAGTGTAAAGATTAGTTAAAGTAGAAATATTAGTCATATTTATCAAAATACCTGGTTGACCGAGCTTTGCTCGGTATTTTTCGCTCGATTTTTTTTAATTCGTGTGTTTTGGAAATTATATTTAGATACAAATTACATACTGATGAAATATAAATAATATTTTTTGATCTTAGCGACATAACAGAAAAAACGGAACTGGTTATTTGAATAAAAAATCATGAGTGCAATTATTTTAATTAAAATTTTCGTGTTTTTAAAAAATACTAAAAAAAGGGCTCGAAAAAATAGATTTTCTCAAAAACGAAAGGAACTTGAAAAAAAAATTAAAAAAGTCGGTCGGTCGGTCTGGGCTCGAACCGCGGTTTTACGATTCTGTGACCGCCCAATACCAATTAAGCTATTTGTAATCATTAACAATTTGTCAAAATTTACCTTCTTATTCTAACGATATTGTAGCAGTTTTTCATTGCCTAAAAACACGGACAAAAAGACATTTTCTAAAAATAAATCCTAGCTAGATCGATTTTTTATCCCCGAAACTCTCTGGACACTAAATTTTATGAAAATCGTTGGAGCCGTTTCCGAGATCCCGATTATATATTTATATATATATACAAGAATTGCTCGTTTAATAGTATAGGATTAGAAACGGATAAACCAAACCACAGATATTTCAATAGAATTAAAAAAAATGTATAAACAAAAAACCTCACTGAGGCATTATTTTGTGTACTATAAACTGAAACTTAATTATAACACAACTTTTCAATGATGACAGCACTATGTGACTACTTGCGTGAGAAATAAGTTTACCCTACACTTCAACTAGCGACATCTGGTAAACTTAATATAATTAGCCCCCAGTATTTAGTTATATAACACTAATACAACTGTGGGGTATGACAATGCGTCTTTTTATAGAATAAGAGCACAGAATAAATAATAGTACTACGTACAGAAGTTGAACTTATTTGATGTTGGCTACTTGCGGACGTTTTAATAACTTACATTTTTATTAGGACTTATGGCCGATTTACACTTCAGCAACTACAGTAGCGAGTTTAGCTACAGGGCAGTTGATAGTAAACGGTTAAGTAGACAGTAGCGTTCAAATGTCTTCGTGGCGAGTTTAGTTAAAAAAAGTACAATTTTATATTTTGAGGGTCGAATGCGAACACTTTGCGTCATGTCAACTTAAGCACTGAACTAAAGTTGTTCTTTCGCACAAGCGGCGAGTTTAGTTGCGAATGACAGGAGACGAGCGGGGGGAGGGCAACACTTCGAACTTAACTCGCCGAAAAATATACCGGCCGGCTATCCCACTCAACTTAATTGTTAACTTGCTACTTAATTCACTAATTGCCGATCAAACGAGATTTTATGGTTAATTCGCTAGGTTCGCAAGTTAACTCGCACTGTACTTGTCTAAGTGTAAATTGGTCTTTAGATGGAATGCCTCCTTTCCAGTAAAAGGGGCTCTCGGTTCGGCGTGCGTGTATGTTTTTTTATATGAGGGGCGAAACGATCATGTGGCTCACCTGATGGTGTCTACCGCTGCCCGTGAACACCTGCAACTGTAAGCTCTTTTCTCGAAGGTCCCTAAGTCATATCTGGATCGGAAAATCGTTGGTTGTAGTCGATTCCATAAGAAAGTTGTGTGAGAAAAAAAATTCCAGTAAAATCGCAGTGGTGGACCGCCGTGGAATGGATGGTATCGCAAGTTTTGTCGCTAGTGAGATGGTAAAATTTAGCGGTTGGAATCATTTCGAAAAATTCCTCAGTCTGTTCCGTCAGTGTTTGCGTGCGTGCGCGCGCGCGCGCGCGCGCGTGTGTGTGTGTGTGTTTGCGTGTGTGTTTGCGTGTGTGTTTGCATGTATGTTTGCGTGTGTGTTTGCGTGCGTGCGCGCGCGCGTATGTGTGTGTGTGTGTGTATAAGAGCGTGCATGTGCGCAGTACAGGGTGCGTGTCGACGTGTGTACGTGCGTGTGCGTGTTATGACTGCGTGAGCACGATGGGCTTGTTGTCGACATGTGTGTGCGTGCGTATGCGTGTACCTGCGCGAGCACGATGAGCGCGTTGTCGACGTGTGCGTGCAAATACCTGCGCGAGCACGATGAGCGCGTTGTCGACGTGTGCGTGCATGTACCTGCGCGAGCACGATGAGCGCGTTGTCGACGTGTGCGTGCATGTACCTGCGCGAGCACGATGAGCGCGTTGTCGACGTGTGCGTGCATGTACCTGCGCGAGCACGATGTCGACGTGTGTGTGCGTGCGTATGCGTGTACCTGCGCGAGCACGATGAGCGCGTTGTCGACGTGTGCGTGCATGTACCTGCGCGAGCACGATGAGCGCGTTGTAGACGTGTGCGTGCATGTACCTGCGCGAGCACGATGAGCGCGTTGTCGACGTGTGCGTGCATGTACCTGCGCGAGCACGATGAGCGCGTTGTCGACGTGTGCGTGCATGTACCTGCGCGAGCACGATGAGCGCGTTGTCGACGTGTGCGTGCATGTACCTGCGCGAGCACGATGAGCGCGTTGTCGACGTGTGTGTGCGTGCGTATGCGTGAACCTGCGCGAGCACGATGAGCGCGTTGTCGACGTGTGCGTGCATGTACCTGCGCGAGCACGATGAGCGCGTTGTCGACGTGTGCGTGCATGTACCTGCGCGAGCACGATGAGCGCGTTGTCGACGTGTGCGTGCATGTACCTGCGCGAGCACGATGAGCGCGTTGTCGACGTGTGCGTGCATGTACCTGCGCGAGCACGATGAGCGCGTTGTCGACGTGTGTGTGCGTGCGTGTGCGTGTGCGTGTACCTGCGCAAGCACGATGGGCGCGTTGTCGACGTGTGTGCGTATACTTGCGCGAGCACAATCAGCGCGTTGTCGAAGTGTGTACGCGTGTACCTGCGCGAGCACGATGAGCGCGTTAACGACGTGTGTGTGCGTGCGTGTACCTGCGCGAACACGATCGGCGCGTTGTCGACGGGCGGCGGCGGCGGCGGTTGCGGTGCCCGGCTGCGCACGAAGCCCTGCCACAGCCGGAACCACGCCATGCTTATCGCGTAGATGGCGCGCGGCTGATCCTGCTTCTGAAATACAATAACACGTGCTAAAACGTGGCAGATACATTTCTTTTATAGAATAAGGGTGAAAAGCGGGCTCACAATCAACCTGATGGTTAGTGGATGCTGTGGCCCATATATATCTAGATTTATCCACGATTAAGAATCAAAACGCAGATGCTTTGTCACCCCTGAGGACTAAGATGGAAAACCTCGTTTCCAGTAAAAAAGGGTCTCCAGTTTTCTACACTCACAATACGAAACACAGCAGTATTAAGCTGCTATTTTACGTTTGTATTCTGTGAGAGCGTCCTTCCCCGGTCGAGCCAACCTACTCGTGCTACAACCATAATATAGTTGTAGCGTGGCTCTACTACGTCGAAAATATGATTGTGAATTAGACATATGAAGATATTGTTTTATAGTAAATTGTAGTTTTTAGATGATTGTTTTCTTCATATTAAGTATAGACTTGTTACTCTTCCTGTTGTAGAGACGATACAATTTAGGATTTGCTTCATAATATACAGGGTGTTAGTGTAAACACCGTTATCCTGAAAACAGTGGTTTGGTTTCACTTATAGAACGTAAATTCAATGAAAAATAACAACATTTTTTTAGTAAAATCTCAATTTTTCCTTAATTCCTCAATTTTTGCCTGTCCTAAGCCAGGATGAAAATATGAAGGTGAAGTTACATCACAGGTTATGTGTACGTACCTATTGTATTTTTATTGGAATGTTGTGTAGGTAGCTAGGACGGGCGGCGATCTTTACAGTGATTACGTCACTCGGGAGTATAGGCTATCCATGAATTTACGGAAGATGTCGGACAGAAACTTTTTGAATTTTATGAAAGAAAATAGCCTTTTTTAATTCTTTGAATTTACATTCTATAAGTGAAACCAAACCACTGGTTTCAAGGATAACGGTGTTTACACTAACAACCTATATATACATATATACGACACGGCCGGCCCGCCGCCGAACCTGCGCACGTGCACATACCCACACACACACACACACACACACACACACACACACACACACGCACGCACGCACGCTCACGCACACACACATCGTTACCTGGAACAGCGCGTGCAGGTCCGCGAAGAGAGCGAGCTCGGCGGCACGGCGCGCCTGCAGGCGCAGCTGCGCGCGTGCACACGTCGCGCACGAGTGCGCGTGCGACACGGCCGGCCCGCCGCCGAACCTGCGCACGTCCGCAAACAAGATACAATATTATCAAAATGATAAACCGATTAGCGTAATTGTGTATCATATACAATGAGAGTGTAGAAGTTTACAATTAGTAAAACTAAAAATTTCGTACAACTGACTTTGATATAAATAAAATGAGAACAGCATCAATGTAGTCCAAGTCAATTAAATACACATTATTAAAGATAACTCAAAAACTAAAAAAAATGTTTTATTTCAGTAAATCTTTTACAATTAGTTTGCCGAGGCCTCCCAAAACTACTGGTCAGGTCTTGCTCTAATTTATGTGGGACTCCGCGAGAAGCACAAAATCATCAAAATCAGTTCACCCAGAAAATAGTTCTGAGGTAACCATTGAGCTATTATGTACTACCTACTAGAGGCGACACTACATTTAGTTACGCTGTACCGTTCAATTGCGGCGTTAGCGCCGCATTTTACTCAGTTACTCGCTAGGCGCCAGTGAGTTGACACGTGTTGATTAATTATATTTAAAATGAATTCTCGATAAAATATGCCTTGCTGTGTTTTTAGATATTGCACAAATAATTCAAGTAATATTAGCAAATACCAAGGAATAACTTTTTATCGGTTAACCAATAAAAAAAACTTACTTAATCAATAAAAAAAAGTATTATAGATTAATAATAAACGAAATTGTCCCGAAGACATCATCTCGTGTTATGGAATATAGATAATGAAATTAATGTTCAGATGCGACGTTTCTGTGGGTACTTTGTCGTAAAGCGACAATTAAAAACTAAAGAACCTAACCTAACAACGAAACAAACAAAAAGAAAATAATTTATTTAAAATTTGTAAAGATATTTACAGTTTCTTTTATAAAATGTAAAGCGACAATTAAAAACTATAGAACCTAACCTAACTACGAAACAACCAAAAAGAAAATAATTTATTTAAAATTTGTAAAGATATTTACAGTTTCCTTTATAAAAAAAGGTATGAAGGTGATGATGGGCTGTATTGATGATAGTGAATTACAATTTTTAAATAAAAAAAAAAGTTAATAAAGATAAATGAGTACTGAAATAATGTATGCACAGGCTATGCCTGTGGTAGATGCAGAGCGCCTAATCTAGGTACACGCAGCGCTTGAAGTAGGCACACACAGCGACCAGAATGAGCACACACAACACCCGGAGTAGACACACGCAGCGTCTGGAGTAGACACGCAGCGTCTGGAGTAGGTCCACGCAGCGTCTGGAGTGAACACACAGCGTATTGAGCAGGTACACGCAGCACTTAAAGTAGGCACACAAACCGCTCGGAGTAAGCACACACAACGCCCGGAGTAGACACACACAGCGCCCGGAGTAGACACGCAGCGTCTGGAGTAGGAACACGCAGCGTCTGGAGTAGGCACACGCAGCGCTTGAGACAAGCACGCACAGCGGCCAAAGATAGCGCGGGCACTAGTAGGTGGAGGCGTAGGCGTGGCTAGGCGACGACTTCAGGAGAAGGCAGAGGCTTGCAAGATCCCGAGGCAGTGCGGATAAAGCCTTTAAGAGGTGCTTCTCGTATCAAAGCTGAAGTGAGAACTTCTATTGGCCGATTGTTCGGCTTTTATACTTTTTGACGGATCTGGGATAAGAACGAGAAATTATTTAAATCAAATTTGAAATTATTTAAATTAAAAGCAAATTTTTGTAAATGGCCAAGAAGAAAAGAGTATTTTTGAAGTAAAAACATCAGGCCGGTAACGATATTTGAATAAAAATTGCCATGACAACCAGATAAACAACGATGTCAAAACATGTCAAATTTTGGTTTTAGGCTCGTAATAGAGAAACGGCAAGATTTAAATGAAAAATGAGATATTATTGATATAGGAAAAAAGGTAGCGCAACAGCGCGCACGAAGCCCGAAATTGCAGAGTTACGGAGAACTAAATAAAAGACCGAAAAAGGTAGACTCCATTGACATCGATTTAAAAAGTGCTGATAACGTGAAAATACGACGTGAAAATGATTTGTTATTGTGTTCTTATGGTTTAAAAATGTTACAGGTTCCTATGGAAATAAAGGTGATGCAAAATATCCAGTTTTGAGATGAATGCAGAAAATCAAAAACAGAATGGAAAAATAAATTTAAAATAGTGTAAAATGGTATGTAAGTAGCATAACACTAAAACTTAAGTACAGGACGAATATATTGTTACGAGCTTAAGGTTCGCGACAATATAAACTGCCGTTTGATTTACCAAAATTGACACTTTAATTACTACGGGCTGTATCCATTATTGCGGTCGCGAACTGTAGCTGCTGCAATCTCCCTGACGCGATGCGTCACGTGGTGCCCGAGCCTCACAGCAGCTCTGACTTCAAGGTCGCGGATGCCGTCGATGAATGTCTGCACCAGGTTCCCTTCAATAAGCGCAAGTACAGACCAGTATGCTTTACGCACCAGCTTCTCCACCTCAAGAGCCCACTGCTGCAGGTTTTCGTTGCTGCGTTGCACGCGATCTTTAAGCTGCGCACGAAAGACGTGTTCCAGGTGAGCGTCGCCGTATCTCGCCTCCAAAAATCTTCTAGAACAGTTAAGGCCTGATCGCGCAGGCCTAGTGTGAAGGCAATCATGGCCTGACTTTTATTCTAGCTGTTCGCCTTCATAACAGCCTCGAACTGGACTTTGTAGGCCGACCAGGAAGAAGTCCCGTCGAACGGCAGCACTTTGAATCCACGAAGTGAAGGTGTTGTAGCTACTACGGGAGCTGTATGGAGCGGATGCTGTGTGTTCCATCCCCAAGTTTGAGGTCGTTCAGCGTTTTCTTCACGTCAGCCATCACGTTGTCAATCCGATTGTTCACATGGTTGATTCGGGTTTCAGCTTCCGACAGGCGGTTGTCATGTTGAGCAACCCGATCCTTCGCCTCCCTTATCTCTTTCCCGAAGTTAGGGTGAATGTCTTTCACGAGAAGCATCTGTTCTTCATGTCGGCGGGCCTGTTCCTCCTGTCGGCGGGCCTGTTCCTCTTGTCGTCGGGCCTGTTCCTCCTGTCGGCGAGCCTGCTCCTGCAGCATTACCATCAGAGCACCTAAGTCAGGTGCTACAGACGTAAGAGCTGCTGACGGGCCGGCCTCCGTGGCCGGCGGCTGGCCTTCAGTCTGCGGCGTTACACCACCAAATCGTCTCTGGTCCGCCTCCTGCTGACATTGACTTCGGGTACGGACACCCTCCTTCGGTAAAATCGACACGATTTTATCCCACTTCTGACACCAATTGTTACGAGCTTAAGGTTCGTGACAATGAAAACTGCCGATAGAATTACCAAAATTGACACTTTAATTACCGAACACCAATTAAAATTTAAATCACACTAATAATTAATCACACTTAACACTTTAGTTCACTTTATTTCGCTCCGAAAGCTTCGCTCATATCGCCAATTCAATACTGCCTCGGTCGCGGCCCTTATTGGCTTTATATAGGCTTTTTCCACCGAAATGTCTATAATGTTCCAACAAATACCGGTCCCGAGCGACTAGATGTAGAAAATTCGAGAGTGGAGTTTTCTAGAAAGCTTAGTTCTTCAATTCGGTAATAGATGGTGCTAGTGCCAGGTACCCAACATCAACTGTGGCGCGCAACAATATTATTAAGCATAATTTTTTTTTAACTTACATCACAATAATAATTAATCACACTTAACACTTTAGTTCACTTTATTTCGCTCCGAAAGCTTCGCTCGTATCGCCAATTCAATACTGCCTCGGTCGCGACCCCTAATGGCTTTACATAGGCCTTTTCCACCGAAATATCTATAATGTTCCAACAAATACCGGGCCCGACCTACTAGATGTAGAAAATTCGAGAGTGGAGTTTTCTAGAAATGTTAGTTCTTCAATGTGATAATAGATGGCGCTAGTGCCAGGTACCCAACATCAACTGTGGCGCGCAACAATATTATTAAGCACAATTATTTTTTTTAGAAACATATATAAGTTATCATTAGGCTAAATTTTTCATCACCGTTATCTATTATTTTATTTTTAGGTTTCCACATCAAAGTCAAAGTGGAATAAATTCGTCCATTTTTAACTCTCGCGTGCCCAGCATTTATGAACGACTCTTACTCTAATTTAAATAAATATTAATTTAAATTTTATATTAATAAGTTTTGATAAACATACATTTAGTATGTTATTTTTATATTAGACACGGTTATCTTTTAAAATATTCAGATAAAAATATCATTAAAATGTAATTGTGATATAATATTATGTAATATTATATTAAATAAGCAAATAAATATACAAAATAAATGGCAAAATTTAAAAATTGTATTCGATATAATTTACCTATTTAACAATACAGTACCCGAAAGCGTTGCTCGTTTTTTTTTGAAATTACATTTAGATACAAATTACATACTGATGATTTATATTTTTTGATATTATTGACATTTGATTGACATAACAGAAAAAACTGAACTGGTTATTTGAATAGAAAATCATAAGTGCAATTAGTGTAATTAAAATTTACGTATTTTTAAAAAATACTAAAAAAAGGGCTCGAAATAATAGATTTTCTCACAAAAGAAGGTAACTTAAAAAAAGACCGGACCGAAGACAGGACGCGAACCAAGGCATTACGATTTCGCGACCGCTCGATATCCACTTGAGCTATTACGATCATTAACACAGTGTCAAAATTTACCTTCTTATATTGTAGCAATTTTTCATTGCCTGAAAAGATGGACCAAAAACATTTTCTAAAAATAAATTCTAGCTAGATCGATTTACCCTGGACACTAAATTTTATGAAAATCGTTGGAGCCGTTTCCGAGACTCCGTTTACATATATATATATATATATATATATATATATATATATACAAGAATTGCTTGTTTAAAGGTATAGGAATCTATTATTACCTACTATCATTCCACCTATGTTTATTCTATGATAAAAACCCAACCGCGCGAGCACAGAGTGGCAAACATTTTTGGTTTCAAATAGCTGTTCTAGTATGTAAATACATATTACTTCAATGGAGGTAACACATAAAAAAACATAGTCGAATTGAGTACCTCCTCCTTTTTAAAATCTGTTAAAATACACAAAAAAGGATCTATTATTTTAAAATTTGGTAAATCTACAAGTGAAAGCAAATAATACAATAGATTTTTCCATCAATTTCCTCCATTACAGCCTATAAAAGTCCTCTGCTGAACATAGGACTCTACCAAAGATCATAAGGGAAATGTTGGCAGAGTTGCCACGCTTGCGAAATGGGTTGGCTACCGGAGTTTGTTATACTATTTTAAGTTGTTATCGGGAAGACTGTACTGTCCATTACCTGTTTCAATTTTTCTTTGTCAACTCTTACGACACCCGCGGGACAATAGGAGTTAGCGGATATTATTCGGTGTAATAATCCCTACTCAATACATTTATGTACAGAATACAAACACACACATTCACAACCACATTATAATTACTATACTACTCGCGCAAACAAAAAATAGAATTATAAATGGGGTCGCCTCTATTCACCTCTCATGTGCACATTAGCAGTTTTTTAGAGTTTATATGTTGTTTAGTTTTTTTTTCTATTATAATGATGTATACACAATCTTGTAAAGACATATCCTTTATCTAAAAATTTAGTATTTTGATTGTAACAATGTTTATTGATAATGTCGATGGTTTATCTATCTATATAAATAAATAAATACACTCACACCCGTCGGTAACGACCACCAAAAATGCATGCGCCTGGTGGTGAAACTAGGAGCACAAATAATCGTTATTTGTGCTCTTAGTTTCACCACCAGGGCGGCGCTACTATATAATTAGGTGAAATATTTGAGAAACTTTATAGCAGGAAAATATAACGATTAATGTTTCTTTGCCTAATGCCTAAGCAGGCCCACTTGAAACGGCCACCTTTGACCAGTCCAAGTGAGTTCCTCTTTGACCACCATGAGTGAGCAATCCACGGCTACTAATCTCCACGCCACAAAAAAACGCGAATCCATTTGTTACAGTGAAAAATACTGATGATCATTTCCTAATAGACTACTTAACTAATTTCCTTTTTTACTTATATTCTTAAATTATCAACAATATAGTTAGAGCTTGTTAGAGCTTTCAAACACAAAAATGGTTAAATATTATCACAGATATGTTTCACGTGCCTATATAAACTATACAGAGTAGCTATTTTTTAAATACAAAAATTTTTGGTCCTTACAACACCAATAACTACGAATTTTCATGATATTGTAATGACAACCTCTCAACCCACTACTAGCGGTCTCATGAGACCGCGACCATATTCCGTCAAATCTCTAGCGGTCTCATGAGGTCGCGCCCACCCACAGCACTTTAACCCATAAAAACTTATATATAGAGACTAATTTTCTATGAAGAAGTTTGGAATTATACATACTTTTCCTTCATACTTTCATCCTGGCTTAGGACAGGCAAAAATTGAGGAATTAAGGAAAAATTGAGACTTTACTAAAACTGTTGTTATTTTTCATTGAATTTACGTTATATAAGTAAAACCAAACCACTGGTTTCAAGGATAACGGTGTTTACACAAACATCTGTATAATCAATATGAAATACTCTATCCTCTATTGCATTAAAAAAACTGTTATCCTATAAATATTTATTTATAATCTACGTTCATTTCGTACGCCATTTTCGTGTCAATATTATTGTGTTGATTTTTTCTAGTGTGTATAGTTTATTTTTTTTTTACGTAAATAAATTCGAGTAATATATATAGAAATAATTGTGATTTTTACGCTGCCGACATTCACTTGGTATGTTTTTTGTCATCAAAATACAATAAAATCTTTTTTAATGAAGTAAAACCTGACTTTTGTTTAGACCACAGGGTAGAGAATTTTGTAAAGATTTTATAATACTAAACTTCTTCATAGAAAAGAAGTCTCTAAATATAAGTTTTAATGCTTTGAAGTGCTGTGGGTGGGTGCGGTCGCATGCGACCGCTCGGTATTTGCCGGGCGCATGCGACTGCATGAGATTTTTATGGTGCTTGAAGGGTTAAAAGATTTTATTTAAGCCTTAACTACGTATAAAATTTGCAAGTAAACCTGTAAAAGAAATGAAAAGTACTTTATACCATTCTGGTTAGAAACTACATACTGGCGATGCAAAAACTGCCACAGCGGCTGAGGCAGTACGGCGGCCAGGGCGGAAAGCTGCGAAGCTCTCTCGGGCCGGATGCCACCGTGTACACATACGAAGTCGCCATTATCGATAGGTCCAGGTTCCGCCCATGTATTAAATCTAGTTAAAATAATAAACAAACATAGACAAGCTGTGGTAACTGAGTGATATTAGTATAGCACGCAAGCAATTCGAATTCGATCTTCGCCGGCATCACAGGGAACGCAATTTTACGGGTTTTTCCTACGTACCAAGGAAAACATTGCGGATAACCAGTATGTACATTACAACGTAGTTTACTTTTAAATACTACAAAAATTGACGCTTTTATTAAAAATAATGCCTAATTCTGTCAATGATAGACATTAATCAAGCAAGCCCTAAAAATACATTAAGTATGGGCTCTTTTTGTTCCTAAAAGTGCGTCTGAATAGATACTACTTTCGTACCTAATACCGCCGCGAAGTAAACGAGATGACAATGAAGATTACAATAGAAATAGTTTTATTTGTCTGGAGTTGCGTAACAGTTCATTACATGTGGTGACTTTTTTTATAGGATGACAAACGAGCACACAGTCCACCTGATGGTAAGTGGTTGCTGCGGCCCATAGACATCTACATCAATCCTCGTTTGCGAATCAAAATGTAGATGCGTTGTCACCCGTGAGGACTAAAATGGAATCTCTCGTTTCCAGTAAAAAGGGTCTCCGGTTCGCTACACTCACCATACGAAACACGCTGGTATTCTGTGAGAGCGTGGTCCTTCTCCGGTGGAGCCGACCCATTCGTGCTACAACTATACTACTAGTATAACTGCAGCATGGCTCTACCACATATAAAAACTTGCCGTCAGGTGCATTGTTTTTTACCGTTTCGATTGTTAACCAGTTAACGAAAGTAGTTACCTATATTAGAATGGCATCGAGAAAATATAAATAGTTAAAATACTGAATGTTGTTACTTTTTCATAGACTAAAATGATAAAAACAATGAAATGTTTAAACTTACTTATTCAGCCACTGTTTGGAGATATAAAATTTGATGTCGTTAGGCTCCACATTCGTCGATTCCAATATTTCCGCCGCCTTTTGTCTGAGCACCGTCATCTGGGGATTGACCTTTCTGTAAGTTAAACAAGTTAAGTTAATGTAATATTACTTTTGAAAGCTCTCACTAAAAATGTGAACTTGATATTCAAAATAAAAAAATCAAACTGAGTAATTAATCTCTACATAGTATAAATTTACAATAAATCGATATTTGTCACATTACAGAAAATATCCAACATATGCCAGTAGAATGTCTCAAATATCAAAGGGAAAGGGAGAATCTGGTGCAAAAATTTAATATTAATTTGTGTGAATCGGGTTGGTTTTTGAGTATACTTGCGGAACCATACATGGCGGTAGCAAAATCATATTTACATATTCTCACCAGATTGATTTCCCATTTCTAAATACCTTACCTACTTAGGATTTGTGTAACAGGAACTAGGTAAAGGCTAAACTATAGTTCGTTCCAAATCGATTGAGAAAAGCCGAGTGTCAAAAGGCGCAACTTACAAAATCTCAATTTAGATATGATAACAATATTTAAATATTGATATTATTCATACTTCTATGTCAGCACATGTTATGGTTTTTTTGTTTCTTAAATAATATTATCTGTAGTTCCTATAAACATCGTAAAATCTTACGGTACATTGCGAAAAATATGTTATACTTTATATTTCAATTTATGGTAAGTAACGCAGCAATTCATTTAATAACAGTTTCATATTTAAAATAATATTTAAAGCAATATAATCACCATATTGAGTTTTCGCAAATTCATCCCTTTAAAATAAACAAAACGCGCGTTCAGTTCGTTCTAAAAGAAACGTGACAATGGCAGCCAGAGATGCGTCACTTTTTTTTTAGACCGGCACGCATGCACCGAATAAAAATAAAGTTCTTATACAATATTGAAAAAAGTTTTATCTTTTGAATAAGTACATACTTATTCGATGCCATTATCACTCGAATCTTTATATGTGTTATAAATTAATATAACAATAGATGATCTTCTACAGCGATATTTTACATAACTTTTAATAATAGTTAATAAATATATATTATATCAATCATCAAAAAATAAAAAAATCATTATTAATAAAGATTTTACTACATATAAAAAGTGCCATTATTTATCTTCTCAATATATCCAAAAATTGTCACTGTCGAAAATACGTCGTAAATCATAATTTGATTTAATACGTCCGCTATGTATGATGTCTGTGGGCCGTCTGAAATGTGGTTGTGAAGCTCATTGCGGTAAAATGCTTTGATGAGCGAGAGTTTACTGAGAGCGAAGCAATGTGCTTGGGACTTCACGATACACACGCACCTGTAGAAGAGAACGTAGGCCTCGCAGGAGGCGAGGTGGTGCGATGGCACGGGTGTGACGGCCGCGTCGTCAAAGCAGTGCCAGCCGCCACCGCTGCCACTGCTACCACCACGCGCCACGCACGTGTAGTGGCCGCCGCCCGCCGTGCCCGCGTGGCATATCACCGCGCACAGCGCGTACCGTGTCACTCGCGACGTGCATTCTGTCCATTTGTTTTTTTTTTTAAATCAAACAGTATGAGGTGCTGCCTGCCATTTGATGGCCTAATAATGTGAAAATCAGTATTTTTTTAGTTGTTTGTAATCGGCTAAGGGTAACAAAATATTGGATGATATTTTTAATGTTTTTTGTTATTTAGACGACATTCAAAGCTGTAATAATTTTTTTAATATTATCTTTTATATTTATATTTTTAATTCTTTACACTATGTCTTTGCACCAGCTTTGGAATGTGAAATTATTTTCTATATTGTCAGCTTCACGCTCGCACTCATAATTCCCTTTATTTTATAGAATAAGAAGTGACAAACGAGCACACAGTCCACCTGATGGTAGGTGGATGTTGTGACCCATAGACATCTTACATTTAACCTCGATTAAGAATCAAAATGCAGATGCGTTGTTACCCCTGAGGACTAAAATGGTGTGCCTCGATTCCAGTAAAATAGGTCTCCGGTTCTCTACACTCACCATACGAAACACAGCAGCATTACGCTGCTATTTTAGGCTGGTATTCTGTGAGAGCATGGTCCTTCCCCGGCCGCGTCGATTCAATCGTGCTACAACCATAATATAGCTACAGCGTGGCTCTACCACTACAAAAAGGCGTAGAATCAAAACGCAACCGTCCTTGTTCGTATATCATCATTACACACGCTTGTTACATTTGAATAACATAACAATAATAATAATGTCCTGCAGACAGAATTTCGGTCACGGCGGTTAGCCTCAACGGAGACTAGCCGTCGGCGCAGGAGAGGAGTATAGTGCCCAAGTGTATGCGCAAGCACAGGTGCGCTCTCAATTCCCTCACTCTCATAATCCGATGGGACGGTAATTGACCGGAGAGAGTGCAGACGTAGCACCAAAGACTTAACGTGCTTCTTACTTCCTGCTATTAAGAATTGAATAGCATACATAGCGTCATGCGAGGAGATAGGCAGAGTCCGAAGAGAAACTAGGGTTTAAATTAAAATTGTAAGAGGTAATAGATGGCACCTAGCCCATCGCCTACACAATAACAAACCCAGTTTCCCATTGGTCGCCTTTACGACATATAAGGCATGTAACAAAGTGAGGGCATAATCCACGACTTTTTCTGCCACCAGGGCGGCGTCACTGAATAATGAGGTGTAACATTTAACCAAAGATATTTAAATATATATATATATATATATATATATATATATATACAGGGTGTTAGTGTGAACACCATTATCCTTGAAACCAATGGTTTGACTTCACTTACAGAACGTAAATTCAATGAAAAATAACAATATTTTTTTAATAAAATCTCAATTTTTCCTTAATTCCTCAATTTTTGTATATATATATATATATATATATATATATATATATATATATATATATATATATATATATACTATAGAGCGGGCATTGGGAACATTTGCATACAAAAACTGTGAGCACGCGCGTGCGTTAAGCCCTCTAGCGAAAAATAGCAATACTACGTTTAATATTTATTTTTGAAAACATTTTAGCTATTTCCCATTAGGTGACTCTTCTAAATATAAGGTAAAAATCGGTTTTAGGCACGTCATCAATTACTAACATATTTGTAAATAAATAGTAACGTTACTGGATCACAGAGGGCACTTATTACTATAATTTTTCTTTCATCTAGAACTATCTACCAGAAATAATAAAATTTAAAGATTATTTGGTAAATATATATTATTCTTAGGATAATAAACCGAAATGATTTTCATTTTTTGCTCCATATCGTGACTTACTATACCTTAATGCACAACCGGGGATATTTTCTTTAAAAATATTTATTAAATTTATGAAACGATTGCGTCTTGACCTTTTGGATGATGTCACTAAGACTAAATGACAAAAATCTGAGATATATCCTATAGGACAAGAGTTACAGACGACAATTTTGTTGCTGATGTCCGGTCTATTACTACTACATAATTAAGTGTCTTTGCATTTAACAGATTTCATAGCGGGAAAATGTAAAGGTTAATGATTCTTTCTGTACTATTAGTTATATTTTATATTATTAAATAAAAAACAGATATTCATAAAAATTAAAAAAAAAATTAAAGAGGTGCAAAAAATTAAAGAACAAACCACTAAGGCATTGTTTTGTGTATTAATATAATAGTCTACTCTAGAAATTAATAAACTTTTATTTGAAACCAAATTTTCAATTAAATGACACTGTGTAACAAAAAATTTCACCTCTGTATCAACTAGCGACATCTGAAGTTAGCTGTTTTATGAGTACAAGTAGATGAAGTTAGTCGGATAATGTACAAATTTTCTGCGCGGCATTGGTGACAAAATAATCGCGCTCCGTATTTTTTTGACAAAAAGAAACATTAAAAATGGTGTAATATTGTATTATACGTGAATGTGCGCAAGTGGTTTAGCATCTGATCGAAAAAATAGACTGAAAATGACTTTTATTGAGACAACTTAGCGATCGCAGCGCTTCACTTATTTAGTCCATATTTCTGGGACACTATTTTCTACAGCAATCGTTCTCCTTCTCTCTAACCTCCATGGGCGTATACTTTTAGTCATGAAGGTCAGAGAACAGGAGAACGATCACTACATACTAAAGCATAGCCCGCCTGTCCTTGAAAATTGTAGAATGTATAGCGGCGCCGACGTCGGTGAGTAGTAACTGCGAAGTTAGCTGTTTATGAGTACAAGTTGATGAAGTTAGTTGAACAATGTACAAATTTACATTTCATTTTTAATGAGAATTTCATGCTCCGTAATTTTGTAATTTTTACAAAAAGAAACACTAAAAAATGGAGAAATATTTTATTGTGCGTGGATGTGCAAGTGCTTTAGCATCTGATCGAAAAAATAGACTGACTAAATCTCGAGCGATCGCAGCGCCTCACTTATGGAGTCCATATTTCTGGACACTATTTCCTACGGTGATCGTTCTCCTGTTCTCTAACCTTCATGCTTTTAGTTATAAGTGACATACTACATAAACACGGAACCTATAAGTCCCAAACCAAAACAGGGTATCTAAATAACGCGAAAATAATAATATAAATACTGTCGCTTAACTTACCTTTATGTGTGTATGGTGCCATATTCAAGTCTTGAATAGGAAAGGACACCCTGGCCCCCACTTTAGCACTAAACATCAATTCATGGCGAAACCGTTTTAAATGTACGCATAACACTTCGGGCAGCCGAACAACGCCAGACATCTTGACACCGTTACGTAATTTGTTGCATCGGGAACAACTAGCAAGGAAGAAAGAAAAGCCAATACATTTTTAAATATTTTTTTGACACTAAAAAGGTTCTAAAATCTGAAGATTCACCTTAAAGCCTTTTATGCCGAAATATTCAAACGCTACTCAATGCTTTTTTACGTGTTAGAGCCACGCTACAGCTATATTATAGTTGTAGCATGAATGGGTCGGCTCGACCGGGGCAGGACCATGCTCTCACAGAATACCAGCGTAAAATAGCGGCGTAATGCTGCTGTATTTCGTATGGTGAGTGTAGAGAACCGGAGACCCTTTTTACTGGAAACGATTCATTCAATCTTAGTCCTCACGGGTGACAACGAATCTGCATTTTGATTCGTAATCGAGGATAGATGTCTATGGCCCGCAGCAACCACTTACCATCAAGTGGACTGTGTGCTCGTTTGTCACTCTCTTCTATATAAAAAAATGTTAAGCTTCATGCTGTCTTTATCACTTTGAGTCAATATGACCGTGACACCACGAGACTTAACGACATCTTAAACTTGAGTAGGGTTTGAGTATTTGGCTATTAGTTGCTTAATTGATATAGAAATACAAACAATGGAAGAAAACAAAAATTATTCATTAATCATTTATCTTTTCTAATCTGATGTTGGAATACTATGGTTAATAGTTAAGTCTTCATGTGGTAGAGCCACTGTGCAGCTATATTATGGTTATAGCATGAATAGGTCAGCCCGACCGAGGGCCCATACAGAACACCAGCGTTAAATACAAACACTGCTATGTTTAATATATTGAGTGGAAATGGGGCATTAAATCTCAGTCCTCAGGGGTATCACCCCTGCATTTGCATTTTATTTCTTAAATGTTGATATCAATGAGCCACAGCATTCACTTACCATTAGGTGGACAGTGTGCTCGTTTGAGACACTTATTCTATATTAAAAGAAACATAGACCCTTTTTACTTGACTTTTCACTTGACTGCTCAAGAGTGACGACCCGTTGCATTTTAATTCTTAATCGAGGATAGATGTAGATGTCTATGGGCGGCAGCATCCACTTACTTAATAAAAATACGAGCAATACGTAGGTAAGACCATTATACGGTACATCTAAATTTAAAAAAATAAACTCATCATCATGTAGTACCTGTACATATTATCGCCTTTAAGCTCGTCAGCGCTGAAGAAAGCGGCGAGACAGTCTTGTAACGATACTACTGGACCGTAGAACCACGATCTCAGCCAACTCAGCAACCACCACACCTGTATCATTTGAACATTCTTATTTTAACTTGTATATACAAACAAGCCATTAGGAGCCGTGGTAGCTCAGATGGTTAGCGCTCGCTGTAAATTTCACAGTACGGGAGCAAATAGGGTTCGATCCTCGCGGGCACCAATGACATTGTTAATTGCAATTTTAAGTATTGTTTTACCACGTGCTCGGCGGTGAAGGAAAACATCGTGAGGAAACCAGCATGTCAGAGAAATAAGAAAAAAAATATTTCGAAGACATGTGAAGTTCGCCAACACGCTTTGGGGCAGCGCGGCGGACAATTCCTTGCCCTAAAACGCTCTCAGAAATGAGCGGAGGCCTGTGCCCAGCAGTGGGACGTATATAGGCTATAACTGTACTTTTACAAAACATGCTACGTTTAGCGTCAAAAGTGACCGCTTGGTAGCACAGCGGCAGAGGATTTCCTTGGTGTGGACACAAAACCAGACCCAGAACAATATTTGTATGCCGTACGTATATACGTACTTTACTGACTAAAAACCATCCGTGTTCCTTCAGTGCCCTTACGTTCCGGAGCCGCGGTATCTCTTTCGAACAGCCCGCAGCCCCGGCAGGCGTCGGCCCTTGCGGGCCCCTTCACGCTGCTGACAGCTCTTTGAGGCGCGCGTGGAACGAAACGCGCCGTCGACACGGCCTGTAGTCGTTAGATGGAAGGACGGCGAGCTACCCATTGCTCGCCGTCCACAGGCCCGCGCCTACGGTGGCCGGGGGCCACGACGTAGCCCCCGACGCCCGGGGCGTCTCCCGCGACGGCCGGGGAGGAAAGCTGCTGCTCTCTCCTTCACCCGCTCCGCCACCTCCTTCGCTAGCATCACTGCTTCGCAGAAGGTGGTGACGGCATCCCATTCCGTCTCGCTCCGGACCATGGCTTCGACCAGGGCCGGACGCGAGAGGTCGCCGCCGCCTATCGCCGCTACGAGGACACGTCGGTGCTCCACCCAAGCAGGGCACACCTCCACGGTGTGTTCCACCGTGTCCTCCGGTCCATCCTCGCAGTGGGAGCACCCGGGCGTTTCCTCCCGCCCGATTCGGTGCAGGAACCTCCCGTACACAACGTGTCCGGTGAGGACCTGCGTCAGGCGGAAGGTGAGGATGCCGTGGCGTCTCTCAAGCCACTCCTCAAAGAGGGGTCTTATCGCCGCTATGGTGGCGTGCCCAGCACGGGGTTGCGACAGTCGCTCTCTCCATGTCGCCATGAGATCGTGCCGGAAGTCTGACCGCTGCGCGACAACTTGCCGCGGCAGCGGGGTTTCCCCCCGGCATAGTGCCTCCGCGCGCCATTCGTGCAGGCGCGCGAGGACTATCGCCTCCAGATCCCATGGCGGCAATCCGGCAAGGAGGTTCGCCGCCTCGCGGGAGATCGTGCGGTACCCGCGAACCATTTTCACGGCAACCACCCTTTGGTGCGCGTTCAAGTGGTGGACGGCAAGCCGCGCCAAACCACGCGCCCACACCGGGGCCCCGTAAAGGGCCATGGACCGCACGATCCCCGCGTAGAGCCTCCGGCAGGAGGCGTTTGGCCCCCCAGGTTCGGCAGGAGCCGCCTGAAGGCAGCCCCAGTCCGTTCCAGTTTGGGAGCCAAACGTCGGAAGTGCTCAACGAAGTTCCATCGGCCGTCGAGGACGATACCTAGGTACTTCAGCGTCGACTCGACGCCGATGGATACCTCTCCTACCATCACTGAGGATCCCGGTGGTGGCCTGTTCCGAGGACCATGGAAGTGCATGGCCTCGGACTTGTGCAGAGCCACCTCGAGACCCAGTTGCCGAATCCTCTCAACGACTATCGCAACCCCGCGTGTCATAGTTTCCGCCAGCGCCTCGTACGACCCCCCTTGTGCCAGTACCAGCGTGTCGTCAGCGTAGCAAACTACGCTGACGCCGGTAGGGAGGTCAGCGCGCAGCACCCAGTCGTAACCGATGTTCCACAGAGGTGGCACCAGAGCCGAACCCTGTGGGACACCGCACGACATCTCTCGCCGGTTCCACTCACCGTTGCGACCGGGGTAGATGACGGCCCTGTCCATCAGATAGTCCCCGACTATACGACGGAGATAGGTCGGCACCCGGTGATACCGGAGTGCCTCCCTAATGCAGCTCCAGGGCATGGAGTTGAAGGCGTTGGCGATGTCGAGAGACATCGCCAAGACAACCCCCCTCTGGCCACTGCATCCCCCGTCGTGAGGGCTCTCACACGCATGATGGCGTCCACCGTAGAGCGCCTCTTGCGGAAACCAAACTGGTGTTCCGCAAGATCCGGCCCCGTCCCCGCAAGGTGCTCGGCGAGGCGGTTTGCAATGACTCTTTCAAAGAGCTTGCCCACCTCGTCGAGCAGCACCACGGGCCGGTATGCGGACGGAAAGTCCGCAGGGCGCCCAACCCGCGACCCTGCAACGCAACATCGAAACCCTTAGCCACTGCGCTACAGACAGTTTTTTTCATAACTTTATACATTATATCGTGTCAACAGCCTTTTTAACTCTAGTGTTGGACACAGGCTATCCATATTTTTTTAAATTATTTATTTAAAAACTATTGTTCTAACCATAAAGTATACAAAAAGGCAGACTTAATGCCAGTTAGCAATCTCTGCCAGTCAACCTATGGTGTGAGGAAAAATTACTGGTAGGTCCTTTAGTGACAAAATATAAAATTATATTAAAATTATTTGTGCATATAAATACTTATAAATACATAATAATCCATATATACCAATTTTCTTTAACATGTGTGTTATCAAATCAAATCATTTTATTTTGTGAACATAGGTTATTTTACAGATCTCAATATATACACAGTAAAATACAAGGTAGGTTCTCTATGTCCCGCCAGTAGGCATACAAAATATAAAATAATAATTGCTGAACATTTTTTTTCTTCTTCTAATGTCAGTTTCTAATTTAAATAATTAAATAATGTATTAATAATAAAAAAAATTAAAGATAATAAACGTATAGTATAATATAGCATATAATAATTGACATCATTTTGTCTAATTGTCATCTAGTATTAATTGGCACATGTCATGATAGGTATATATTAAATGTAGTATTTTAATGTTAAAATATGTCGTTAAGGAATTCATCTAAAGAATAATATGCTTTTTCATTTAGTAGATCAAAAAGTTTACGTTTATAAATATTAATGTTGTCACAATCTCTAATGTACTTAGGTAGTTTGTTATATATATATGTATATATATATATATATATATATATATATATATATATATATACTTTTGGTGCCATTGCATATACACTCTTCTGTAATAAAACAGTTCTACTTGGTACTAAATGAAGCTTATCTGAGCGACGTTGAAAGTAGTAAGTACTAATTGATGTTAATACACTGTTGTTTTCGAAAGATGTTTCCAAACCAACCAACAAGCATCAGATCTGGCACTTTCTTAGAAAAACTATGTCCATCAGTGAACTAACAGTTTCTTCTTGTTTTTAAGAGTGTTACCACACCAATCGATCGATCGTCGATCTATGGCATCGGTCATTGATGGAATGGATTAGTCGACGTCGATCGAGCTGTTTGATTATTCGAGAACCAGCCCCACTCCACTGACTGCTGCTACGACCAGTATTCCGTCAATCAGCTAAAGCTACCACACCAATCGATCGACGTCGATTAACCCATTCCTCCCCACTGTCATATTTTTAGGACACTATTTACAAAAAATATTTTTACGTATTAGGACTTTTATTTTTATTATTTCTGATGAAATACATATTTTTACACTATTTTTCTAATAAAATAAATTTTTTTCGCAGTAAAAAAAGTTTACGTAATTTTAATATAATTTTTTAAAATTGATCAATATTGTTGACTGAAGGAGAGCATTGAGTTCCGATTGTATATACCGTAAAAGAAAAACGTTGCCTACTTCACAGTACAGAAGACTTATTCTTAGATCTCTATTAAATATAAAACAAATAAAAACAAAAACAAAAAACAATTTTTGAACTTGTGATGTACATTCAAAATAAGCCGTCCTATAAATATGACACTGGGAACCTGTCTGTACAATTTGCCGCGAAAGCGTATTCGATCCTGTCACGCTAAGTACAGGTTCAAACTGGTCAATTGTTTGTTTTTTGGGGGTCTTGCTTGTGTTTACATTAGTCGATTATCTTCGCCGAATACATTGCATCTTGTTACACGAAACGATTGTGATTATTTATCGACCTAGAGTAAAAAAAGTTTACAAGGTTGAGAAATTATAGGTAAGTAAAAATATTTTATTTTTGTTCTTTATCTAATTGTAAACAATATACCTGTCTATAGGATTATAAGTATTCGTGTGGCTATATATTTATATTTTCTATTTTTCATTATTTATAGACCATGGAACCATGTCTTCAAGATATTGAAGATTCTAGTGATGAGGAGTTGAATGACATTGAATTTGCCATATTGCCGCCGGATGATGTAGCTGGTCAAGTGGAATTTTCGTGCATGATCGATAACGTCCCGGAAAATCATCCTACACAAACCACATCCCAGACAAGCTAGGCAGTCACTTGGCGTAAGTGTGAACCAGTATAGTCTGAAATACAGCCGGAATCTAATACTGCTAAACAATGTTTGGATAATATGATTACGGAGTTGGAAGGAAAATCAGCGGTAGAAATATTCGAAAACTTGTTGTGTGACAAGATTCTAGAATATATTGATTGTGCACCAAATTGTAACCTACGCCAAACATTATAAAAATGATTTGAACTTCAATCTGATTCTAAATGAGTTAAAAGTCTTTATAGGAATTTTTTTTCTCTTCTTATCATCACTTGCCGCAAAGTTAACTTTATTGGTGTAGAGATGAAGATGTACATATACCATTTGTTGAACAGGCAATTTCCCGTAATCGTTTTCATAAAATTAAATCCTATTTACATTTCAATGACAACTCACAAATTGATAATACTGACAAAGCTTTCAAAATTTGCCCACTTATCGAAAAAGCTAACGAAACCAATGTAGCTGTTGACGAAACGATCGTCAAATACTTCGGTCACCATGGAATCAAACAATTTATAAAAGGTAAACCAGTAAGATTCGGATATAAGCTTTGGGCACTGTGTGGAGTCAGCGGATATTGTTACAACTTTTCGCTTTACACGGGCAAGGATGCTCAAACCTCTGCTAGTAGTAACGATGGCTCGGGTGCAACAGTGGTAAAGAAGTTGCTTGTAGTTTGTACAGATCCCGGAGTACATGTAGTCTACTTCGATAACTTTTTCAGGAGCATGCAATTGTTGATTGATTTGAAATCTCAGGGGTTCAGAGCTACAGGGACAGTCAGAGAAAATAGGACTAAAAAATATCCTATCATGACCAAACAGGAGATGAAAAAGAAAGACCGAGGTTTTTCCGATTATCGTTTTGATAAAAATAATGAAATTTTGTGCGTAAAATGGCATGACAACAATGTTGTTTGTCTTGTGGCGAATTTTGATTCTGTTGAACCTTTGGTAAAAACGAATAGGTACTCATAGAAAGAAAAGGCAAAGTAGCCTTGAATCAGTCAATGCTTATTATTCATAATTATAATAAAAATATGGGAGGAGTGGATAAACATGATTGGCTGATTTATAAATATCCAATCTGCTTTGGAGGTAAAAAATGGTATTGGCCTTTAGTCATCCGTGTTTTAGACATGTCCCTTGTGAATGCATGGTTATCTACAACCAGATAAATAAAGATGAGACCATCCCTCTGCTAGATTTCAGAGGAAGTGTTTGTTTTGCTTGGATGAAAAAATCGAAAGGCAAGGCAGTAAACCGACACCCGGTTCTTCAGAAGTTCTTTTACAACCTGTCAGGTTTGATAATGTTGGTCACTATATGACAAAGAGGCAACAAACAGACACGTTGTCAAGGACAAGGTTGTAAGAAAAAACCTCAAACCTTTTGTGCTAAATGTGAAAGAACACTTTGCAGTGTTTGTTTCATACCTTATCATACAAAATAAGCTCATAATATTTTATTTTTAAGATTGTTTGTGGACATAATTTTCAAATAAAGCAGATTTTCTTATAATAGTTAACTTGTATTATTTCTGATCACATGTCCCCACTGTCATATTTATAGGACAGGCTGAAACAGGGATGAAGGTATATTTTTTATTATTTTTTTTGTCGCATTCTTTTTTCTTAATGTATTATGAACTTAATTTAAGGAATTGATCAAAAAATTCCAATGTTTTCGAAGCTTGGGAAGTAATGGGTTAATGGCATCGATCGACGATCGATTGATTGGTGTGGTAGCAGCCTAATGGCAATCGTAATGGCTTATAAATATTGTAAATTATGTAACTTATCTCTGATACAAAATGGTGATTGTGATTTATGCTTAATAAAAAATTACCCATGACTCTTGCGATCCATTTGGAGTGTAATGGTTCAATATAGGTTGTTGACATCGTAACACGGCCAGGTGTTCTCGCGAAGGGATAGGAAGCGAGAGGTCTTGGAAAGTTTCGACACGCGTTGACACCTGCAACCGGGACAGAGAAATAATTTTTCATAAGGAGGCATTCCCAGTCAGTCAGTGATTACGTGGGTGTCGTAAAAGACGACAGACAGAAAACTGAAATAGAAGACGGGTCGCATCTTCCTTTTAATAACTCAAAAGCTTAAAACAATGAAAAACTGCGCTCGCGAACTGGCCTGCCAAACATGGGAATTATTGCAAACATCCCCCTTACGAAGCATTCAATAAGGGAAGTCTATGTTCGTCAGTGGACTTTGGTAGGGTGTAATGTGTGAGGAGTGTTAATATTTTTGTATTTACACATACATACGCACAAGCACGAGTTCAAACGCGCATACGTACACACCCACGCACTTACGCGCGCACGCACTCACACACACACACATACACATACATACATAGAGAGATAGATACACACACACACGTCTCTGTGTGTATATAATATATAATTCACTGCAATATTATCGTATGCATTATCCATTACTCGAAGTCGGCCCGTAGGTGACGTGGACGACGGACAGAAGTGACAGAATCTTCCGATTATTTTGTTTACGCCAAACGGAAAGTACTCAGAAAGGTTACTGGCAGTGTGGCGGTGGTGCAAAGGTGCCCACGTCTGGTACTGTGATAGTCAATCCGCCTTTTTTTTATAGAATAAGGGTGAAAAACGAGCACACAGTCCACCTGATGGTATCCACTTACCATGATGATGCTGAGGCCTATAGACATCTACATTTAACCCCTATTAAGAATCAAAAAGCAGGTGCGTTGTCATCCCTGAGGACTAAGATGGAATGCCTCATTTCCAGTAAAAAAGGGTCTCCGGATCTCTACACTCACCATACGAAACACAGCAGTATTAAGCCGCTATTTCACGCTGGTATCTGTGAGAGCGTGGTCCTTCCCCGGTCGAGCCGACCCATAGGCGCTACAGCCATAATATAGCTGCAGCCTGGCTCTACCACGTAAAACGCCTGCCCCGCATGACGATTAAACCTCCTCACAACATGAGAGGGCTATGACCAGCGGTGGACTTTCACTGACTGATGAAGAAGAAGGGTTGTATTTTTAATCACTCACCCTATCACAAATGAGGCACTGCACCGAGGACAACAGTTTCCCGTCAAACACGTCCGACACTATGCTGCGGTAACGGATGCCACCACAACCTCCGTCTCCACCGCCACATGCTGGCTTGCTTCTGGAAAATCAACCGTAGAGTTTTGAATTAACCTTCGTAATTTTTTAAAAATTAGTAATAAAGTTGCAAAGTTTATGATTTTCTCCTGTGTCGTGGAGGTGTTTTATATGCCTATATAAATTATTGAACATGCAAAAACAGACCTGTAAGAAATATTAGTGGGTCATATCATGAACACATATTTCAACTGGGAAAAGTTACATGCAGGTAAAAGAAAGCTCCTGTTCTTTGCATAATTCCAACCCGAGGTTTCGCATAGTCGTAGCCAAACGCTTAGCCATTGTGCTACTGAGCGTCTTGACGTGGCCAACATTGGCAGACGTCATCACCAAATGCAGTCCGCAGCGTGACATGAATCTCTTCCTTGACCGGGAGACACAGTGGCGAAGCTAGGGCTCCAAACTAGGGAAAGCCCAAGATATGGTTTTGTTGTTTTTAGCAGTTTTACAAAAATACACCAATCTTGATCTGTCTTCACTCTTCAGTTTCATATTCAGTGCTGTCGAGGACATGTTTAACAACCTTGCACACCTTCGGTGGCTTTGAAAAAAAAAACCGTTTGGGTTTGCTTGAGCGAAAGAAAAAGACATTTACATACAATACTATACACGAATAAAGTACAAAAAATGTACAAAATTAAAAAAACAAATTATTAAAACTGTAAATTAAATGGTCTCTCTTTCTTAGGGAAAGATTTGATTAAGCTCGCGTAAAATGTTGGTGAACGTTTTAATTGTACCAATAACTGTTTTTTAATCGCGATAATTGATAAGTCTGAAAGACGCTCTTGACCTTGTGTATTTTCTCAACAAAGTTTAAAATTTTACCTTTTCCTCGCCGATTAGCACTTTAACACACTTCAATTCATCACAAGGAACACTATTATCATCCATTTTCACTTATCTTTAAAAAAGCATAAAGTTTCAACAGACACAACAAAAACAAACGAAGTAAACATTGAAATGTGAAGTGAACTTCCACACGTATCGCCGATCGAAACAACTTCACACGAAAGCTGGGCTTTTTGGTGCATACTAATTTGCTATATAAACATTTCGTGGTTATATTTCATTACAAAACATTTAGCCACAGGTTAGAAAGGGAGCGATCGTCTTCTCGAAAGCCCGGTAAAAAGTCCAAGCGTGCGAGAGAGACGACAAATCGCTCAAATCAACTCCTTGCTTTCATTAATTTTGAGAGTCCGTGTATTTCGAATCAGTGTATTTCGAATTGAAAGCAAACTGCCAAGTGTTGACGTTACATAATAAGGCTACGAGGTCATGACCTGTGTAAAACAGAGGAGCGCGCGGGAAATTTTAAATAGTTTGAAACAATTTAAGAGTTATTTTATTAGTTGATATTATTGATTGAGCAGTTTGAAAGGGCAAGCCTGACTTTTCGGCTTCTATGAGAGGCTTCGCCACTGGGGAGACACTTGTCATAATCGCAACACTTGATAAGAAAATCGATGATAAGAGAATCGAACGAGTATCAGAAGTCTCGGTTTTCAGGCACTGCTCCCCGTCACCGGTCTGGGGCACGAAAACCAATGTTGTGCCATAGACCCATTTGAGATTCAATGCAATCGTTTATAAACAATAACAGATTATGTATCAGTTGCTGCAAATTGGCAATGGACTGAAAAGTACACTGGATATTCGAATAAGAAGAGTAGTTACTCTCTCACAGGTAATTCAATTTACCATCGTCAGTCAGTGGCATTAGGTTTTAGCAGTCACCAGAGCTTCGTTTGGTTGGGTGTTGATTTTAGGGGGAAAGCGCGTGATCAATGATTAAGTTAAAGTGATAATCCTCACTCGGTGGGTTCTAAGCGCGGTTCCGGTGCGTCGCTTGCTCCACTCGAACAAGTTTCATATTTCTCCTCGGCTTCACTCGAACATGACAGTTCAGACTCAGAGCCTATGTCGCGCTGCGCTGGATCCATACCTGACATAAAAAGGATAAACCACTAATATTTTGTTAAATTTAACCCCCATTAAAATGGAGTCCCGTTTATCATAATAGAAACGAAACAGAGACAAAAAATATTGAAATTAAATCCATAAATGCACTACAGGATTCAATATTTTATGCAAATATCAATTATTTTATCCGCCTCGAAGGACCAAAATGTAAATATTAGTTTCATAAATGAAAGTTGTTCATATAATTCTCCGTGGAACAAAATTGGAAAATTGTTTTAGGCATTATTAGCACCGTGTGGTCGCGGTGTAGGGTAATAATCACATCACGCCTGTAAGCGTTTATGACAGGAAAATATCCGGAAGATCAAGTGACCTCCGATTAAGAGCGTTATAGCCACCGCTGATACGTCAGATGCTATATTTACGATGATATACTTGGTAGAGCCATGCTGCAGTTATAATAGTAGTAAAGTTGTGGCACAAATGGGTCGGCTCGACCGGGGAAGGACCACGCTCACACAGAATACCAGCAGCGTGAAATAGTAGCTTAATGCTGCTGTTTCGTATGGTGAGTGTAGAGAACTGGAGACCCTTTTTACTGGAAACGAGACATTCCATCTTAGTCCTCATGGGTGACAACGCATCTGCATTTTGATTTGTAATCGAGGATAGATGTAGATGTCTATGGGCCGCAGCAACCACTTACCATCAGGTGGAATGTGTGCTCGGTTGTCACCCTATCATATAAAAAAAATTCTAAGCGAAGAGAAGCATTAAAGATAAGAGAAACTGTTACAGCAACCACCTATCTGTTTTTCAAACGTGGCGATTATAGATTTTCCCTTTTACATAAGAAGCTAAATCCAATAGTGGACTATTAAACTGACAAAAAAAATGACTGTATTTACCATTCATTTGATGAGTTGGCACGTTATAGGTGAGATGGTGAGTGCCGGCGAAACTGGCAGACCGTTTATGTCTATGGCCTACTCCACCCTCTGTGTTTGATTGCACCCTATAAAAATTATAAGTTAATATCTTTAAGTGGAAACCAAATACGCGGTAGGCAGAGTTACATATTGTGAAATAAATACACGAGAGAAATACACAGTTCGGAGTTCAACCAGAGCGGAAATGTAGAGATTGTCCTTTTCTGGGGCTGAGCCCGAGCTGAACCTCTCCGCCTATATTCTAAACTGAGAATCTAGACGCCTTGTGGAAGTTCTTTTACGTACTCGTAATTAAATACGATTTGTATATAAAGAAAACAGCGCCATTTAGGGACAATAATCGGGAACAAATTTCGTGAGTGCGAGAGTTTATGTCACCGTTATCGACCAACGAACATTGACTAGCATTCGACAATGAGAATGTGAACACTCGTTATTTGACGTTTTTTTTTTGGAAGACGTTTGCGTCTGCTAAGGCAAAAGATGAAAGCTTTTATAATATTTATTAACAAATAAATGCAAATTCACAATTATAATACAAACACAAACTGTCAAAATAGTAACAATAAAATGCTATAATGATACAAAGTTGCTTAGGTGCCAGTTTAGTAGGTAAAAACGTCATTCTAAAATTTGGTTTATCTTACGACGCGATCATGCTACCAACATAAGGGAAGGAACGAATGCCATCCAAGGAGAGTGAACGCGAATTGGAGGCGTAGCTTCGATTGTAATACCTATGATATTAACTTGGTTAACATAATAAGCGACAGTAGCCTAATGGCAGGGCG
Source organism: Parnassius smintheus behrii (assembly GCA_036936625.1). NCBI lineage: Eukaryota > Metazoa > Arthropoda > Insecta > Lepidoptera > Papilionidae > Parnassius > Parnassius smintheus. The sequence goes on from JAUPFT010000028.1 coordinate 24,363,538, forward strand.
CGGACCGCGAACTCAAAAAGGTCGTGGGTTCGAATCCACCATACGACTACTGGCGTGAACCACTCGTAACACAAGCAATTTAAACTTACCACGAGTGGTTAAGGGGAATACTAGTAATGTTTATAGCATTGTAAATATTCTTTAAAAAAATAATAATCGTAAAGTCATTCAATTATTTTTGTGGAACATACACCAGGCACTTTGTAGTGTGTTTGAACTCACGGAATATTCCTAATTTAGATTAATTTAATGAGTTTATTACAAGTGCTGATTTAACACGAGCTTGGCGGTGAAGGAGAATATCGAGAAGCATTTTGCATGTATCGCGGAAAAAAATATTTCAGGGACATGTGTAGTCCGTATTGGCAAAATTGAAATGTTAAATATCATAATTAATATTTATATATAAATATATAAATATATATATATATATATATATATATATATATATATATATATATATATATATATATGAATATATATATATATATATACACATATGAATATATATATATATATATATATATATATATATATATATATATACACACAAACACATACAATAGTTACCTAAGATAGCCGTCCGCTCTCGCTTCGCTGTAGGAAGATGCTGCCGGCGACTTTCGCCTCATCCTCGCAAAATACGGCGCGTCACTAGCTGCGGACCAGTCTGCAATCAGCCTTATATCATCGTTAAAAATGGACAACAAATATACAATATTAATTACAACGTAAGATGTACCAGATGTCTTTTTTACTGAAAGTAGAAGACTATAACATAGATATTTTTCTAAGTTATTATTTTTTATTAATATTTCAAAAAATTGATGTATCAATTACTAATTTTAACTAAATGCTTCATCTAGCAGACGGTTCAAGGTCAAAGGTTACAATTTCTTAGTAGTACAGACACCTGTCAATGTTATAATTTATGGGCAATCCGACCTAATTAGTGCATGCCCATAAAGTATGACATTGGCAGGTACCGTCTGTCTGTACTACTAAGAAATTCAGGACTTCATAGGCGTGATTTTACTGACAGCTGTCGCAGAGATCAAGCTATCTTTTATAAACTATACACCCTTTTTCCTTGCGGTAAAAATGTCATTCAGTATATAATATACATGTATATTCTACACTGTATATAAAAGTACGCTGGTCTGGCTATACCATACAAAATATCTGTGCCGATTTGAAGCGCCACCGTTTCCCGTCTTTGGAAATTACTGTCGGACACCAAACCTCCAAAAGTATTGCTGCGAAAGCCTTAAATATTAGTAATAGAGGATATTATATTTTCTATTAACCTACAAAAGTCCACTTATAGATATGAATTAGATATTTATAGAAAGTGAAGGAAAATATTTTTAAGACCATTGTTTTTTATAACTTTCCAAACAATTTATGAAAAAAAAAAAGATTAAAAAATACTGTCTACAGAACGGATCTTTCATGAGAGTTTAGGAACCAACACTAAATTATATTGCGCTTTTGGTCTTCTACTTGGATTTCGACCACTAACACAAGTTCAAAATTTTATCTAAAACTGTCAACTGCATCGGATATTTTCTGTAAACAACAGTTAGGATTGTGATAGAGAGTACCTTGGGGGCCATGGACTTTGGGAGGAAGTGAGAGATACAAGTGTCGTGCCTTTTTTGCTTAAAATTTATTATTTTATTAAGTGTTGTTGAGTTACTATAGTAAATTTTTCTGTCTTGGTGGAGGTTTTAATATCTGTAAATTAGTAAGTGTTTGTAGTTGTGCCGTTTTTATGTAATTTTTTGTTGTAGTAATATAATGGAGGACGAACCTCCCGATCCCGGAAGGGGTCGCAATGATTCCTTTTCCTTACCCATTAACATTGATAATGTAGAACTAATTAACCGTAAACGTGCCCAAGTAAGTAACGAGTTTGCCCATCCACAAAAAATAGTTATTACTGATCCAAAACAACAGTTTCCTTCAATACAATCCTCATATACCCATCCCGATTTTATTAATAAAAAAGTTAAGTACTCTCAAGATGATGCCGCTCCTTTTCTAGTTCACGTAAGTAAAATCTCAAATGATCAGCTGTCTGGAGTAACTCTTAAACCAATTAAATTTGGTCACTTTCTGTATCATAACAATATTAAAAATATAGTCCATGATGGAGTCAAAAAAGTTGCACGAAATAGAATATCAGTGGAGTTTAAAACAGCTGCAGATGCAAACACCTTTATCGATCACCCAGCTCTCCAAATTTCCAAATATGAAGCAACCATCCCCTCATATAGTATCACTCGTATGGGGCTAGTTAGACAAGTTCCCATAGAGTGGACACTAGAAGAATTAATAGCAGCTATAGAAATTCCCTCTGTCTACGGTTCTATAATTAAAGCACGGCGACTTAATAGACGATCAGTTAGTGACAGCAATAGCGTTTCATGGGTTCCAACTCAGACGGTTGTTCTAACTTTTTCTGGACAAAAACTTCCTCCCCATATTTACTGTTTTTACACTTCAATGCCAGTAGAAAAATATATTTTGCCACTAATTCAGTGTCATAAATGTTGTAGATTTGGCCATGTTACTTCCCAGTGCCGATCATCTCCTCGCTGCTTTGTGTGTGCACAGAATCATGAAGGTTTAGCTTGTTCTCGACAAACTCCTACTTGTCTATTCTGCTCAGGTCCCCACACCGCAAAAGACCCTACTTGTCCTGAACATCTAAGGCAAAAATCTATTAAACTTGTTATGTCACAAGAAAATATCTCATATTTAGAAGCTTCAGCTAGATTCCCTCAGACAAAAGGATCCTTTGCTGATACAACAAGAATCCAGCCTCGTAATTGTTCTCAACAGACCCCTTATACCATAACTGACAGTCTTTCAACCCCTTCGGCTCAGCTCTCACAAACTGCATCATACAAAAAAACAATTTTTATCCCTCAACGTACCTATAGCCAATCATTAAATTCTGGATATGATATGGCAGCCCATCAGGCAATTGTTGAGAATCCTAATTCTTCCCTTCCTAATGGGTGTGCTCTACTGGGAAATGACAACAACTCCTCTAGTAATGATAATTTCTGCGAACTTATGATATCAATTCTAATTAACATGATCTCCCGTTTTAATGACACGGAACTTCCTCTCAGCTTACACCAAAAACTTACTCAGCTTTCCTCCTTAGCCCGTAACATTCGCAGTCCCGCCAATTCTTCAATGGAATTGTCGGAGCATTAGAAATAAAAAAATGAACTCATTTACCTCATTAATAAATTTCATCCCTTCATTCTTGCCATCCAGGAGACATGGCTTAGACCTGAGTCTCATTTTAGGGTTTCAGGCTATGCATGCCTCCGGGATGATAGGAGTGATGGTCGTGCTGGCACCTCTATTTTAATTTCAAGAACAGTTACATTTTCACAAATTCCTCTCCCTTCTCATAGTCCAGCAGTTAATGCTGTTGCTATTAAGGCCCTTGATGTCTCTATTCTCTCTGTTTACATTCCTAATCCTGATGCAAATGTTTTAACAGAACTTGCAACACTTATTTCTTCTCTGTCACCTCCTATGGTTATTTCGGGAGATTTTAATATGCATCATACTGTTTGGGGCTCCCATCTGTGTGATTCACTGGCTCCCTCATTTTTAGATCTTATTGATAATTTTAATCTCTGTATTCTAAATGACGGGTCTCCTACCCGTCGAGTATCCCCATTACAAAATGTTAGAAGTGCCGTTGACCTAACTCTCTGCTCCCCAGATATTGCTTCCCTTCTTTTGTGGCAAATATTACCTTCTAGCTATGGCAGTGACCATTTTCCTATATTCATCACTCCTCCTACTTCACCTAGAATAAATTTTACATTTTGCCCCAGACTAAAGTATAATCTATCCAAAGCTAATTGGCAATTATATTCTACAGTTTTGGAACAAGAGGTTTCAAATCTTCCCCCAATTAACAATGATAATATTGCTCCTGTATATATAGAGTTCAGAAATGCAATTATTTCTGCTGCTAATAAGTCAATCCCCTTAAAAAAACCTTTCAAAAATAAGTATCCTTCCCCTCCTTGGTGGGACCAAGATTGTTCAGCAGCTTGTAGGAGAAGAAAAGAGGCTGAATTAATATACTCCCGTTCTATGACTGCAGAGAATTATATCTCCTATAAAAAAATTGCTGCAGAAACCTTAAAATTACTGTCAGACAAAAAGCGAACTGGTTGGTTTAAATTCTGTGAGTCACTGTCACCTAGGACTCCCCCATCTTTGGTCTGGAGAAATGTTAAAAAATATCGCTGTGCAGTTTCTAGTGAAAATATAATTTCTAATGATCCTTCCCTGTGGATAGATGAATTCTCTAATAAACTTGCACCACAAACAGTCCCATCTTATGATGAATGCCTAGTTTTTAATTCTGCTTTTTTAAAAACAAATGATAAATTTGATTCCCCCTTTTCTTCTCAAGAATTGTTTACTGTACTCAATGGCCTTAAAGACTCCTCACCAGGTATTGATGGGATTTCTTATTCATTTATAATTAATAGTAGTGAGAACACTAAAACTGTCTTACTATCCATTTTAAATTTTATTTATATTACTGGTAATCCTCCTGCTGAATGGAAAACCCAAATTATTTTGCCCATTCTCAAACCAGGTAAGTCTAGCAATGACCCTTCCAGTTACCGACCTATTGCCCTTTCTTGTACTTTGGCAAAAATCTTGGAACATTTAATAAAAAATCGCTTGGAGTGGTTTTTGGAAAGGAATAATCTCTTACCTAAAAGCCAATTCGGTTTCCGAAAAGGTTTAAAAACCTTTTCATCACTGTACCATTTTATTAAAACACTAGTAGGAATTTCCAGATCATAAAAGAAATCTATATCTTACCCCCAGATGAAGCGGCCCTGCGTCTTATGTGAATGTTTCTGCTATCCTGGTGATCTCCATCAGCTTCAGTACCGAGCTTGTCTTCTGATGTAGTGTCCCACACCTAATAAGATCATAATGATTTCTTATATTTACGCGAAAACTACACAATGATTAAAACTACTTTTACGGATTTTATCCCGTTTATTTTTTATCGGGTTTAACAAGGACGTCGGGACGTCAGTCACCTCGGTCCCCCGTGACCATGGGTGCTGGAAAGCACCCGTAACGTCGGGAATTAAAAATAAAAATAATTAAAATGTAAATTAAAAGCGATAAAATCCGTAAAAGTAGTTTTAATCAATCATAATTATTATTCAAAATGGTGACCACTTTTTTAAGTTTCCCGTTCTGAGCTATCGTCATATTTTAGTTTCCAGCTCATTGGGAGTTTCGTTTAAAACTGCATGCAAAATTTCTACCAAACATAGAAGAAAACCGACAAAAATGTGCGCGCAGAGTATTTACATCTAGTTTTTAGGTTTGCTTTTGATGGGATTAGGCGTTAATTACGATAACATTAAATAACATTATTTAGAAAAAAAGGCAAGTCTTTTGAATCCAGTATATGTAACTTTTTTTTTTTTTTTATAGAAGAGGGGGCAAACGAGCATGCGGCCCACCTGATGTTAAGTGACTACCGCCGCCCATGATCAACCGCAACACCAGGAGAATTGCGGGTGCGTTGCCGGCCCTTTAGAAAGGAGTAAGCTCTTTTCTTGAAGGTCCCCAGGTCGTATCGGTCCGGAAAAATCGCCGGTGATAAACTATTCCACAGAGAGGTTGTACGTGGAAGAAAACTCCTTGTGAAACGTACAGTGGTGGACCGCCAAGCATCCAGATGGTGTGGATGGTATCGGGACGTTTGCCGTGTCGTGCGTTCACGAAATTTGGCGGCTGGGATTAATCCGAACAATTCCTCAGAGCACTCCCCGTGATAGATGCGATAAAATACGCAAAGAGATGCAACATCTCTTCGCAACGCCAGTGAATCGAGCCGATCGGAAAGCACTCGGTCGTCGACGATTCGAGCCGCTCTGCGCTGGATGCGGTCAAGTGGAAGGAGCTGGTACTGGGGAGCCCCAGCCCAGAGATGGGAACAGTATTCCATGTGCGGCCGAACCTGCGCCTTGTAAAGTTGCAGGCGGTGTGCCGGCATGAAATACTGTCCCGCTCTGCTGAGCACGCCAAGCTTTTTAGAGGCCAATTTGGCCTTCCCTTCCAAGTGACCACGAAACTGCACGTCACTCGATATGTCGACGCCGAGGATTCCGATACTGGCTGAGGCAACAAGGGGAGTGCCTTGAAACTGAGGGGATACGACAAAGGGGTTCTTTTTAGCGGTTAACGCGCAAACTTGTGTCTTCTGGGGGTTAAACTGGACTAGATTTAGTCGTCCCCAATCCGAGACTCTGTTCAGCAAAGACTCGACTTCAGACACAAGTTTGTCCCGGCACTCGGAGACGTTTTCCCGAGAAATATTGGCTCGGCCGGTGTAAAGAGCATCACCAGTGCTGTCATCTGCATAGCAATGAATGTTACGGGTTTGCAACATATCATTGATATGCAGAAGAAACAGCGTTGGCGATAGCACGCAGCCCTGTGGAACACCAGCATTAATAGGCTTGCAATCGGAGCTTGCACCGTCTACAACGACCTTGATGCTCCGATCTGCAAGAAAGCTGGTGATCCAATCGCACAATTTCTCGGGAAGCCCATAGGAAGGGAGCTTCGAAAGAAGCGCTTTGTGCCAAACCCGATCGAAGGCCTTCGCAATGTCCAAACTAACGGCCAATGCCTCCCCCTTGAACTCTACTGCCTCCGCCCATCTGTGAGTGAGGTAGACCAGAAGATCACCAGCTGACCGACCACGGCGAAAACCGTATTGGCGGTCACTAATCAGCTGGTGATCCTCAAGGTACCTCATGAGCTGGCAGTTTACAATGGATTCCATTGTTTTGGAGAACAAGGAGGTGATGGCGATTGGCCGGTAGTTGGACGGGTCTGAGCGGTCGCCTTTTTTAGGGATCGGGTGGACGAAAGCCGTCTTCCATGATTTTGGGACTACGCCTAGGGAGTAGGAGTACCGGAAAAGACGCGTTAAAACCGGTGCCAACTCTGGAGCACACGTCCTCAGCACAATTGGGGGGGATTCCGTCAGGCCCACTCGACTTGTGGATGTCCAGGGAGAGGAGTGCTTTGCGAACCGAGCGCTGTGTGAACTGCACTTCCGGCATGGAGCACTCACACCGCGGGATGGTCGGCGGCGTACTCCCCCCGTCATCGAGAGTCGAGTTAGACGCAAAGAAGGAGCCTAGAAGATCGGCTTTCTCCTTTGCAGTATGGGCCAGTGAGTCGTCCTCCCTGTGCAGAGATGGAAGAGATGGCTGACAGAAATTCCCCTGGACAGCCTTGGCGAGAGACCAGAATGCACGGGTTCCAGAAGGAAGGCGAACTAGTTTCTCGCCAATTCTGCCTATGTGCTCTGACTTTGCCTTGGCAATGACTCTTTTGAAGGACCTAGAGGCGGAATTATACTTCTTTTTTAGAGCGCTGGTGTTTACATCCCGGGACGCTGATGCATCAACCCAGGCTTGATAGCACTCCTGCTTATAGCATGATGCTATTTTACAGGAGCGACCAAACCATGGCTGAGATTTGCCTCGAATGGGCACCACAGAGGAAGGAATAAAAAGTTCCATACCCTGAAGTACCACATCAGTAACAGAATCCGCAACAACGTTGGGATCATCCGGCGAGAAGCAAACCCGCCCCCAAGGGTAGGATGCAAAGAAAGACCGCATCCCATCCCAATCGGCTGACCTATAGTGCCAAACACGGCGGTAGCCTGCAGAATGCAACCGCGATTTCAGCGTGAGTGGCACAACACTCCGGACCAGACAATGGTCCGAGGAGCCTAAAGGGGCGTCGACGGAAATCTGATATCCGTCCGGGTGAGAGGTCAGCAGAAGGTCCAACAGGGAAGGTGCATGATCTTCCACATCTGGAATCCGCGTAGGCGAAGTAACCAGTTGTGTCAGACCATATGCCAAGGCAAAATCATGAACAGATCTCCCCGCATGATCGGTTAAACGTGAATCAAGCCATTCGGCGTGATGGGCGTTAAAGTCGCCGAGGATCACGATCTCTGCGGAGGGGATCTGCTGTAGCAACGAATCTGCAGCCATTTGGACGTGGTCGAAGAGTCGGTCTGTTTCGGCATTACCGCTATGGGACCTATAGAGGCACCCGTAGACGCGCGGATGGTCGTCGCTGTCTACGCGTAGCCAAAGGATGGACAGGTCCGAACCTTCAAGTCTGCCGAGGCGTCGAGAACAGATGTCCTCTCTGACGTAAACGCAAACTCCAGCCCGAGGCACAAAGGAGTGTTCCAGTCTGTACCCCGGGTAGGAGAGATACGAGACATCAGCCGGAGAGAACACCTGCGTCTCGGTCAGAAAGAGCAGAGCCGGCCTCGTCGTCTCGAGATGGTAGTGGACGGCGTTTAGGTTAGAGTGAAGTCCCCTGATATTGCAGAAATTCACGGACAGCGTGGCAGGGGTCGCCTTAGTCTTGTTGCTCCGTTTGCCCCGAGCAGTTGTAGTCTTGAGCGGAATTTCGCCCCCCCCCCCCCCAGAATACGCGGGGCAGCCTGAGCACCCACGCTCAGAAGTGGAGAAACATGGTCGTGGATGCTCAGCGAGGGATTCTCCAGGGGTGCTGGTACCCTCCTGGGGTAGTCTATCTTTATTTAATTCCGCTACCATGTTGATGGGGGGGGGGGGGGATTTGGGCCTCCGGCCACCTGCACTCACCAGACGAAACGCGGAAGCAGAGCTTCCACTTCACGCCCGTATTCTGTGAGGTCGTGGTACCACCCAGGCATGAGCAAGTGTAACAGCAAAGCTGCCGCATGGCTCTACCACTGTTAAGACTGTTAACTAAATTTAAATTGAACATTTTATTTAAACAATTATAATCAGTGAATTATGCAATGGCAAGTTTTGGTCAAGTTTATCATCAGGTGGAATTAGTAGTTCCTCTCAATCCCCTAGCGGGCTCATAAGCCCGCGGCCATATTCCGTCAAGTCCCTAGCGGTCTCATAAGACCGCACCCACCCACAGCACTTTAACCCATAAGAACTTATATTTAGAGACTACTTTTCTATGAAGAAGTTTGGCATTATCGGCTCAATGTGAAATTTCCTACCCTCTAATGCAATAAAAAGTAGTTCATTACGTACGTACGTAAAGTAGTACGTTCATTTCGTACGCCTATTTCGTGTGGCGTGTTATTGTGTTGATTTTAGGATTTTTCTAATGTTTTATCAGTGTTTAGTAGTATTTTATTATAAAATTGTTATAAAAGTTTTTGTGTGAATATAATTAATTTTTTAAGTAAATAATTTCGAGTAAAACATAGAAATAATTGTGATATTCACGCTGCTGTCTTGCGATGGGTATGTACATTTTTTCCTACGAAAATACAATTAAAATGTATTTTAATGAAGTAAAAGCACTACAACAAGTAACGTAACATAATAAATAAACAGAAACAAGTATTATATTGAAATTTATAATTAATTTTATTGAAAATAAATGTACAACAAATTCAAAGTTAGGTTATTTTAGTGACGCCGCGTCACGCGAAGTGAGCCAGCGGTGTTAATCATTATAGCTGGCGATTGAGGGGTTAACCATTATCTAATAAATAGTAACTAAAAACTGTTGTCAATGCAACAAAGAAATCTTAATTTAATTATGATGAAAAAGTTTTTCTCTACAAATTTTAAAAGATTATTTAGTAAATTACGCTTTAAATTGTATGAAAAGCAATAAAGTTTAAATATTAATAAAACTGGGCAGAAGGTTAGGTAAAGTTTATATAGTGACAACTGACAAGTCTTCAAAACCATTTTGCGTAAAATATTTAGTTTGAAAGATATTTTGTTTAATTATTATACTAATAAACAGCACTTTGCAAAAATAAATACGCAATTGTAAAGAGTGATAACACGGGTGATTAGAATTTACGGTTGATACATCAAGTGGTTCTTCAAGCCGGGATAAAAAGCGACCGTAGCCTATGGGCAGGGTGCGGACCGCGAACTCAAACGTTGTGGGTTCGAATCCGCCATTGGACTGCTGTTGTGAACCACCCCTAACAAGCATTTTCAACTTACAAGTAGCGACTAAATGGAATATTAGTAATGTTAATAATAGCATTGATAGTATTTAAAAAAATGATGTTGAAATAATATTTATAGGAATAATATTAAAAAAATTATACCGGTTCTTTGAGCTCTTCATGCAACTGGTCCATAAAACATCTTAAGAACTCCTGAGTATCGTGCTGGTGATAGCCCCGAAACATTGGATATACCTGTAAAATAGATATTATTTTAGCTAGGAGCTAGGAATAGCTATCAAGAATTAAAGAGATATTATTTACTTACATTTCGTATACCGTATAATATACCACTAGGTACAAGATAGCCTCTAGTTTTCTTACTCCACATTTCTTTAATTAATTTTTGGTATGCTCTGAAATGTAAGAAATTTACAAAATGTCATGTAACATAAACAACCTCTAGTTCCATAAAAATTAAATACATTAACGGCTATAACATGCTAGCATTTTGTCTATTTTCAAGTATGAAACAAGAGTATTGTGTGATTTCCATCTATAAACCTGTTACTTCTGGGGTGTAACAAGTTGATCTTGTATATAAAGTTACAGCTTACATCATATACATCCCTTTCTGCACTTCTCTTTTATTTTGGAAAGAGCAAACGCTCCTTGGACTTTATTAGCAATAAACCACTGCGTTGCACCGCTGCGTATTGGCGGACTTCATAATTTATTTATTTCTTTCATGCAGGTATCCTCACATTGTTTTCTTCCATCGACGAGCTCGTGGTAAATCGCGCGGATTGAAGAAGAAGAAGATAGAAAATCTTCATATTTTATAATTGCTATTGATCCCTTAGTGACTGTATAACTTCTAAACAAATTTTTTATGTCGAGTTGTTGGTTCATGGCTAGTCTAGGACACTATAGGTGGCGTTGCAATCGTAACTCGATAATAAGATTTTATGTTAATACTAAAAAGTCCGTAGGGAAACAGCTACCGGAAAGGTACATACCGTGTAGTACATGTGTGGCGTAATCATCAGTCGTATTATTACAGCCTATAAAAAAATCCAATCCATGTTGAATATACATACACACACACACACAACATATATATATATATATATATATATATATATATGTTTTGAATTCTTTTGAATTTCTTAAGACAAACGCTAACATTCTGAAACATTTGTTAACCGTATTGGCAGGGAATAGAGTGAATGGGGCACTACACTCTATTATGAAGAACCAGAATGTGTCAAAACAGGCACGTATGGTAATTCATAATGCTGTGTTAGTACCTACTTTAATGTATGGTAGTGAAAGCTGGGTGTGGCAGAAGAAGCACGAAAGTAGAATAAATGCTGTAGAAATGCGGTCTTTAAGGAATATGCTAGGGTTGAATCTGAATGACAGGGTGAGTGTGGTATGCAAGATGATGTTGTGACCAGGATTAAGAAAGGAATGCTTTGGTGGTTTGGTCACGTAGAAAGAATGAATGAGAAAAGAGTGACAAAACAAATTTATATGGCAGATGTGCACGGCCGAGTCGGGAAGGGACGCCCTAGAAAAAAGTTTATCGACCAAATTGGCGATATTTTGAAAATGAGCCACGTTAGAAGTACCCTTAACCGACGAGCGTGTATGCGTAGATATATGGGTGTAAAGGAGGCGAAAGAGGTATCTCAGGATCGTGCCAAAAGGAAGTCCGTAGTCTCTGCCTACCCCTCTGGGTGACAGGCGTGTGTGTTTATGTATATATGTATGTATTGTTAACCGTGTTATTGATATGGTTTGTGAATCTCATTTCAGAATCGAGAGCAATACCCAAATCTCTAACCTGATCGACTCTGTTCAACACAGTTCCGTTTATGTTGTAAGAGCTAAATTTGTTAAATTTTCGGGAAAACTTTATGTGACAACATTCATTAATGTTCAAATTCATACAGTTTAGTCGACACCATTCCGTAACCCTGTCTATGTCCCCTTGAAGTTTTATCTGATCGATACTGTTAACTGTTTTGGGTAGCTTTAAATCATCAGCGTAAAGTCCAAACACACACACACACACACACACGCACGCACGCACGCACGCACGCACGCACGCACGCACCCACCCACACACACACACACACACACACACACACACACACACACACACACACACGACGCACGCACGCACGCACGCACGCACGCACGCACACACACACGCACGACGCACGCACGCGCGCACGCTCGCACTCACGCACGCACGCACACACGCACGCACGCACGCACACACGCACGCACGCACGTACACACGCACGCACACACACACACACACACACGACGCACGCACGCACGCACGCACACACACACGCACGACGCACGCACGACGCACGCAAGCACGCACGCTCGCACTCACGCACGCACGCACACACGCACGCACGCACGCACGCACGCACACACACACACACACACACACACACACACACATATAAGCGATAGTAGCCTAATGCCAGGGCGCGGACCGCGAACTCAAAAAGGTTGGGGGTTCGAATCCGACATTCGACTACTGGCGTGAACCACTCGTAACTAATGGTGGTTAATATAGCGCATAGCGCCATATTATAGCGCGCTATCTCTTCATAACGCATAGCGCGTGCTATGTAAGTAGTCGCCATGGCGCTATGACGCTATGACGCTGACGCTTTGGCGCTATTCATATCAAGCAGCAAATAGTTCTAGCAGAAGCGCTGTTGGGAGTACACCAGTGACGCAAATTTAATCTAGCGGCATGCTATTCATCGCGCGCGAAATAATTTAGTGTTAGACGTTATTTAGTTAGTGTATACTGTATATTTATAAGTGATCGAAGGACACAGTAATCTGCTACAAAAGAAGCCTAATGTTTTTAAATGTAAATAAAATATAGATACAAAAGTGTATATAATAGTGTTTGTAAATAGTTGATTTTTAACAACGCAAAACTAGGCACAAGAGAAAGCGGTGAGCTGAAGGTAGGGAAATTTGGAGTAGGGCAACGGAACCGTAGGGGCCAGCAGCTGGCCGACTTTATGGAGAAAGAGGGACTCTTTATGATGAACTCTTTCTTTCAGAAGCGGCCCCACAGGAAGTGGACCTGGTCGAGCCCCGACGGTTCGACAAAAAATGAGATTGACTTCATTATGACGACCAGACGCCAACTGTTCAGTGATGTCTCAGTGATCGCAAGGGTGAAAACTGGCAGCGATCACCGAATGGTTAGAGGCACACTGAACCTAAACGTTAAGTTGGAGAGGTCTCGTCTAATGAAGTCAACGCTCCGTCCCCCTCGTGCTCGAATCCAGAATCCCGAAACCTTTCAGCTCGAGTTACGTAACCGCTTTCAGTGCCTAGAAGATTGCAATGCAGTGGACGATATGTATGACAAGCTCGTGGAAACTGTCCATGCGGTCGGAGCTAAGTTCTGCAAGAACGGCCG